>JAAGEH010000012.1:72959841-73195903 GCA_011751065.1 Lasiurus cinereus | reverse complement strand
GAAGGAAGGAAGGAAGGAAGGAAGGAAGGAAGGAAGGAAGGAAGGAAGGAAGGAAGGAAGGAACTTCCCAAAATTAATAGGAGGGAAGGTGTCTATTATTCTCAAAGGGGATAGAAAATAAAGTTTGATTCATCCAGATTGAAAAAGTTTATAATTCCTGGTAAATAAGGTAGAAAGCACAGTGGTTTTGCCTCAGCAGTGGGAAACACTTAGATTTAGAATAGCATTGCTTTCATCTTTAATCATCTCAAAAGCAATAAACAAATGAAAGTGTTTATAAATAAAACAGTTTGGCCATTATTAAATAATAACACATACACCTATCATAACATCAACTGCACTTATATAATTATGGAAGAAGAAATATGCATATATCCACAAGAAGCCATATACTGGAATGTTTATAAAAACTTTATTTGTAACACCCCAAAACTATAAATTACCCAAGTGCTCACCACCAAGATGAATATGTAAACACATTTGCATATATCTGAAATGATATCACATTGTATGTCAACTGTAATTGAAAATTAAATAATGATTTAAATTTAAAAAAGAAATGTGATTAGCAAAAAATAATTGTTGTACATGTACACAAAAAATGCTACCCAGAACTTTAAAAAGATTACACTACTGGTGCATATTACAGCATGGATGAATCTCAAAATAATTATGCCAGTGAAAGATGTTAAATAAGAAAGAGTAATTACTGTTTGATATCATTTATATGAAATTCCAGGAAATACAAATTAATGTTTAGTGATGGAAAGCAGGTTAGTGGTTACCTAAGATGGAGGGTAGTGGAGCAAAAAGATGGGCAGACTAATTACAAGTATCATGACCAATATTCATTGGAATTAGTATGCTCATAATTTATATTATGGTGATGTTTTTACAAATGACTATTTATCCCAAAACATCAAATCGTATCTACATTAATAAAATTGAAAAATACTAACTGACCTTACCTCTGCTACACCCAGAGCCAATCAAGAGTGATATGCAAATTAACTCAGGAAGGTTGCTGGGTAAATTTGAATATGCAGGAGGCAGCTGTGATAGCAATGGCAGCTTAGGTCAGGGCAGGCAGCAGGGGCAGCACCCAATGCTGCCTGCCCAGGTCCAAGGTGCCCTGCGATCATGGGACGAAGAGCCCAGGCCAAGCCACCTCGCAATCATGGGGAGAAGAGCCCAGGCTGAGTCACCCCAGGTCACGGGGCAAAGAGCCCCGGCTGAGCTGCCCCGCAATCACGGGGCCAACAGTACAGGCAGAGCCTGGCCAAGCCGCCCCTGCAATCCCAGGCAAAGAAGCTGTTCCACTGACCAACCTGCACTAGGGACCTGTTGGGAGACTGGTGCGGAGTCCAGGGTTTCTATCCTGGAACCATGGGAAGTCTTCCTCTCCCCAGAGTTAGGAGCACCAGCCCAGGTCTACCCAGCCTCCTGGTCCTGACTGCGGGGGTGAGTTCCTGCAGGCTAGAGTTTTATCCCCATGCATAGGAGACCAGTACCTTTGTTATTGCTGTGTCTCTGAGTTTTAATTGGACAAATGCTCGCCAGTCCCAGTGGCGAGCTTAGCAAAATCTTTTATTTTTATTTTTTTAAAATTAAATCTTTATTATTCAGATTATTACATTTGTTTCTTTTTTTTCCCCTCCATATCTCCCCTCCACCTGGCTCCCACCCTTCCCTCTACCCTTACTTTCCTCCCATTGACCTCATCCATAGGTGTATGATTTTTGTCCAGTCTCTCCCTGTACACCCCTCACCCCTTTCCCCCTGAAAATTATCAGTCCACTCCCTTTCTGTGCCCCCGATTCTATTATATTCACCAATTTATTCTGTTGATCAAATCTTCAATTCTTTTAATTTTCAGATTCACTTGTTGATAGATACGTGTTTGTTGTTCATAACTTTTTATCTTTTACCTTTTTCTTCTTCCTCTTCTAAAAGAGTACCTTTCAGCATTTCATATATTACTGGTTTGGAGTTGATGAACTCCTTTAGCTTTTTCTTATCTGTGAAGCTCTTTATCTGTCCTTCAATTCTGAATGATAACTTTGCTTGATAGAGTATTCTTGGTTGTAGGTTCTTGCTATTCATCACGTTGAATATTTCTTGCCACTCCCATCTGGCCTGCATCGTTTCTGTTGATAATTTAGCTGACAGTCCTGTGGGTGCTCCCTTGTAGGTAATGAACTATTTTTCTCTTGATGCTTTTAATATTCTCTTTGTCTTTTGCTCTTGGTATTTTAATGATGATGTGTCTTGGTGTGGTCCTCTTTGGATTCCTTTTATATGGGATTCTGTGTGCTTCCTGGACTTGTATTTCTTTTACCAGATGTGGGAAGTTTTCAGTCATTGTTTCTTTAAATAGGTTTTCAGTATCTTGCTCTCTCACTTCTTCTGGCACCCCCACAATTCTGATGTTGGTACGCTTGAAGCTGTCCCAGAGGCTCCTTACATTACCTTCACATTTTTGGATTCTTTTCTCTTCTTGCTTTTCCAGTTGAGTGTTTTCTGATTCTTCATATTTCAAATTTTTGACTTGATTCTTGTCTTCCTCTAGTCTGCTGTTAGTCTCTGTACAATATTTTTTAATTCAGTCAGTGTATGTTTAAATTTTAGTTGGTTCTTTTCTATCTCTAGTTGGATCCTTTTCATCTCCTCTTGGGTCTCGCTAAACTTATCCATCTTTTCTAGGATATTCTTGAAAAACCTTATAAGCATGGTTTAGAACTCTATATCCAGTCGTTTGTTTTCCTCCATTTCTTTTGTTTGCGATCCCTTTCCTTGACTTGGCATTTTCACTATGCCGGGAGAACTTCTGTGTTGGATTCAGCGTTATAATACCAGACTTGCAAAACTGCAGAAACCTTTCTTACTGAGCTTGGGATGGGTGGAGTCTTAGGGCTTAAGGGATCGCCTTGCCTTCCAGTCGGTCCTGCCCTCCACGGTCCCTGAGTCTCACGTGACTGGGTAATCGCTGAAGCAGTCCCTTGCATGCCAGCGCTCTTGCAGTGCCTCTAGACTGCTGCCTTTCTAGTTCCCTTGCACTCAGGGACCATATGAATCTGGGTCCCCAGGGTTTCGCCTGAAACTGGGGTTTAGTGAAGTTAGAAGTGGTGCAGTTGGGAGGATCTGTCTCACGCCCAATCGCGAAAGCCAGATGCACAATCAGCAGTTGGTCCTCTGCGCGCAATGCCTTGCACATCACCAGACTTCTGATCTCTTGCAACTCCCCTAAATTTCCATGCACTTCTCCCTTTTCCCAGTCCAAATTCCTCCTGTATGAGTTTCGGCTGGACCTGGGGTTTAGTGTCGTAGTATAAGGAGGTTCAATGCCGTTGAGAGTCTGTTTCCCTCCAGCCAGAGAAAGCCAGCCAGGTTCTCCAGCACCCGCTCTCTCCATGTGCACGTCTCCGTACCTCAGCTTTTTGCAGCTCCTCTGGGTTTCTGCGAGCCCCTCTCTTTCCTTCTAGTTGTAGAATTTCCACTCAGCTAGCTTTCGTGTGATTTTGGATGATGCCTGTTCTGTCTTTTAGTTGTAGTTTTGAAATTGTTGTGCGAGGCAGCAGTGTAGGTGTTTACCTATGCCGCTATCTTGGATTCTCTCGCAAAATCTTTTAGAAGGAGAATTCTGTCTGGGTTTCCTCAAATTCCCTCAGCCCCTACTCACTCCTGTGTAAAGGTACAGAATAAGTGAAGCCCCTTAAATAAAAATCAGAGGTCTCCAGCAACAGTAGGCCGCTCTCATCAGTCCTTTGGACTAGATGGCATTTGAGTATTTATCTAGGCACCATGACAGAGAAACACAAGCTCCAGTCGTGATCTCTGCCCTTAAAACATTCACAATCATATTAGTGAGTGGATGATAAAAGCACAGTAATAACATCAGAATGTAAGGCAACAATACAGAGAGGAACAGAGACAATTGCTAGGATGATTTTCCAATAATTAGTACAGAGAGTAAGTTCCATGAATTAAGTAAAAAAATATGTGTGGAATTGGCTGCTTCATGAGTTTGGCATCCCTTCCTATTTTAAAGGAAGCTGAGTTCTACGTGAACTGTGTACTATGCTATGATATCTGAGGCACAGGACAAGGCAGGCCCTAAGTGTATTGTGTGCTTTGATATTTGAGTCATTCTTTATTGTTCAATGTAATTTATTTCTGTATGCCTCAGTTTTGTAATAGCTAAATTACTAGAATAATACATCTTGCTATAACATATTACTGGAAGATCAAATGATCAGGTGACATTTATTATTATTTTCTATAAATGAACACAAACTCTGGTATGCTAAAGTGATAAGTATTATAGAAATATTCAGATAGAGAGACCTACAGGCTTGATTACAAATGAGGCTTACTATCACAACCCAAATTTATTGCTTAAAAAAAAAGCAGGGAGCCAACTAGAAACTGAACCAAATATAAGTCCTTGAAGGGGAAACATAATATGGATAAACTGCCATTACAAGAGCAAGAAAAAAAATTTCAGATGCAAGAATGAAACCACATTGCATTCACTCTAAGTAGCTGTTAAAAGAAAAAGAATGGTATACTATGAAAATACTTAATACAGATTGTAAAGACATTTGTTCAAAGAGGATTTCCTAGAGTAGGTGATACTTCAGTTAATTTTTTTAAATGTGAAGAGGTTAGCTAGATAAGAAAAAGGTGTAGGAGTCCCGAATTAAAGAGGGTGCAGGCAGGGCTGAGGGAACCCCACCTCCATGCACAAATTTCATGCACCAGGCCTCTAGTGCTTTTAATATTTGCAATTTTGTGTAGGTCAATTATACCTAAATGAAGTTGTTTAAAAGAAAAAAAATAGTTTGATATTTGTGCTCAAACGCAGTGTTGTCCTTGAATCTACTACTTCTGATAAGTTTGTGACTTTGGTCAAGTGATTTAATTATGCACCCGTTTTTCATACATAAAGAGAGCAAAAAAATGTTTATGTCATATTTAGAGTTTATATAAGAGAAACACCTGATTTAGAGTAATTTCCAAGTGTCCAAGGTTCCCCCATATTATTTCTTTCAAATTATCTTTTATATGCAAAATACCTTCAGAAGAATTGCAGTTCTTCATTAAATATGATATGTGGGAACCTCTTTCCACGTCCCGCGTGGTTCAGGGTTCCCGGGTCAGGGTTCGGGTTCTGAAGGAGGCCGCACACAAACGAAATGAGAGACTAGAAAGCACAAATTTGGCGATATTGGGGGGCCAGGCGGGAGCCTTCCTCTAGTGGAAAGGACTGCCACTTGCTCTGGCCTTTTTCTCCCTTTTATTAAGGCTTTGGGACACACCTCTAGCCTTTAGGCAGGAAATAACAAAAACAGAAATTAACATGAAACAAACATAGAGGTTGCTTCAACCAATAATGTTTCAACTAAACAGTGAGTAATTAGCTCTGACCTTTCAGAGCAATTAAGGTTGACCAGCCTTCTGGCTTCCTGTTTACATCCATTTAGTGAGAACAATAATTGGTTTCCAACAATGATAGGCTTTTTAAATTTATTTTCTATTTTAATGTACTTCCAAATGTAATATACACTGCTTTCTTTTAAAAGTAGGTCTAAGTCCCACATCTAGTAATTTTTTTAATCTTTATAAACCAATGGAAAAATAATGAATTTAACAAAAAAATGGCCACTCTATCAAACCAGATATTCATAATAGTTATACATATGCTAGTTATGTGCCAATATTTATAAATGAATATTGTGTATTAATTTATATTTGGCTGCATGTATGAATGACAGCACCATTTTTGTATGTGCTTTTTAATGTCAGTTGATCACTGAGTCTCAAAACATCTTTGGTAAACATCATTTTGCAGAATGTGGTTAATCTGAACATCTTTGAAACATTTATTGAATGTGCATGTTGTGAATGTGAAATTTCTGGAAACTGAATCTCTAGCCTCCTGGAGCAATGGCAGGACAGATGGCCAGTTGTTACATAAGGCAGTAGTTGAAGAATTTGCCTCTCAGCGACCCTCTTAAAGCTAAGAGTAAGCATCTGGTGGGTATGCATGAGATAGTAAGTGGACTACAAAGTCTGGGAGAGAAGCCACTTGGCTTCTCTGAGCTATCGAGGCTTTCTTGAAGACAGCACCATATGGATCTATATTGGGCTAAGGATAGCTCAAATGGAAACTGAAGTAACAAGCTAAAGTAAATTAGAAACAGAAGTTAAGTAGATTTGTGAAAAACTAAATTCTGAGGTCTAAACTTGAGTTCATAGTTGTTGTTTTTTATTTCGCAATGTGTATTTCATGACATTTTTTTTTTCTGACAATGCAGTGCCAATTTAAGGACTGACATTGTGTGATTCATATATTCCTACACACAGAAGCTATTTTATAACTGTTTTGGATGTTAGGGCTCATTTGTATATTTAGTTCTCTACATATGTATGTCATTCTGAGATCAACTACTTTCTTTTATAAGCTTTTCTTGAAAAAAAAATCACCCTTTTTGTTAAAAATATGTTCAGCAATTAAAATAACATGCTTCAAATTGGTAAGTCTTCAATAAACATATATACTACGTGTCTTGCATCCAATGCCTGATTAAGTTTATGGGAAAGAGTATTTGCCATTCTTTTATTTTTTTTCATTAAACTTTTACTGAGCAGTTGCTTTATATGGGATTCTGGGCAAAGCCATGAAGACACAATATACTGAAGAAGAGTGTTTTAGCTCTAGGACCTGGGCGTCACTTAGGATAGACAGCTATATAAAGAGACTTATCGGACATGGTGGTCAATTCTATAATGACACAATGTGCATGATGTTGTGGACGCAAATATAGATATCATGGGAGCCCGAGTGAGTGTTGGAGGTCAGATGAGGGCTTCCTGCAATGGAAAGGCATCTTGGCAGACAGTAATTAGCCAAGTAAGGCGTAGTGAAGAAGAAAGAAGTGCATGTAAAACGTAGCATCATTTGCGAGACACAGAAACTTAACAAAGCTGAAAGCATTTTAGGGTATATGGAGGGTCAGAGAGTTTTTGGAGAAATAATTAGGAATGAATTGGGTGAAGTAGGTGAATAGTACTAGATCGTAACAACATTCATGCTCTGCTCTGCTAACCTTCAAGGTGGTAGAAGGACTGCAACTGATTTTAACGAAAAGAAAAATAGGCAGAATGATAATTGTGGTAGCATGGCAGAGAAAAGATCTCAAACGATTAAGATCTGAATATAAGGAGCAGATTAGGGTAGCTGACCTTCTGGATTGGCGTCCTCTCTAGAGAATCAAATGCTCCGTTTGCACTTCCTTCTTGGTGGCAGGTAAAGCTCAGAAACAGAAAAAGAAGTGGCTGAGAGGATGCCTGGGACCTCATGACCCCTGGGTATAGTGTTTCCAGTCGCAGATGTCAGGAAGTGGCCTGTGAGATATCCAACACACCTTTCTCCACAAGTGCTAATACATAGCTTAGCGGGCAAAAGCTGACTTACCACAAGACCACCTGATTTCCAGACTCTGTCATTAGTCTATGTGAATACATAAATCTCTTTTCAAATTGAGCCTTTATGTATACATTCTGAGGTGAATATGTTCAGTGCAGAACACTGCTACCTGCTAGGCAAGATTTATTTTTAGATGAAATAATTGTAAGGTCACTTTTAGATTTAAGTGCCAGCTACCTATTATAGTGGGCCATTCCTCCCCACCCTGTCAATCAAGTTTCTGCATTAGTCACAGACACAGTCAGAGCAACTTAGTTCTCATAGATGTCAGTGTGGATTCCCCCTGGCCTTGGACACTCAGCCTGCAGACTTTCCTGCTTCCTCTGTTGGGACCCTCAGCCAACTGAAGCCAGACTTCCTGTTTTAACCCTCATTCCTCAAGAGGTAATCTTCCCAGGGGCGGTAAGATACTTTCCTTGTCTGGCCAGTTTATCTGCGAGGAGCTAGTTTTCTTTAGGAATACTTCTTACTTAAAAACAAGTAGCATGAACATGGGAGGATGATTGAGAGGAAATGAATGAATTTGGTCCTCGTCAGTCAGAGCAATTCATTACCCCCAGAACTCACTCTAGAGCCTCCCTGAGCAATAGAAATAAATAACATGCAATTTTAAATGGTCTAGTAGTTGCATTTCAAAAGTAAAAAAAAAAAAAAGCAAAATTAATTCTAGTGTATGTTTTATTTAACCCAATCTATGTAAAATAGCAACACTTCAATACACAATCAATACAACATTAGTAATAAAATATTTTACCTTAAATTTTTGTACCGTCTTTAAAATCTAGTGTGCAACCCTTCTCAATTTGGAATCACATTTAAGTGTCTATAAGCCACACTCTAGAAGAAAAGTAAAATAGGAGGACATTATCTTTACAGCTTACCCAGCTTTGCCTCCCATTCTCTTCACCCCATCCCAGTGCCCTCCAACCTGATGTTAGAACCCTGTTCCCACCAGGTCCCTCTGTCTTCAGGAGGCCTGGGCCATGCATTCACACGGAGGCATGTGTGCCAGTGATGTCTAGTGTGATCCCTCCCTTGCATAGTTGTGTTTTTAAGGTATTACCTTAAGAACTATACGCACTTTCAGTGAGTGAGTCATGGGTTTTGAAAATTTTCTGAATCCTACTACTTTTGAATACATTTTCTATCAGTTCAGGTGAATCTTGTTTTAGAGAGACAACTGTGAGAAATCTGAGCAAACTGCGAGCTTCCTTGGAGTGTGCAGAGTGCTTACAGCTTCACAATGTGAAAACGGTATATTGAAAATATATTGGAATATCTTCTCCCATGTTCCTATTTTCTCGACTCACCTTTCTTTCACCTCTGAGGTGAGCTTTGCTTGCTGGCGCTGGTCCTTTAATCTTTGTCATTGCCATTCAGAACAGCTGCAGCATAGGGCTTGCCAGTGGAAATTAAACTTGAACATCTACTTGCTTGCTGCCTGCTTGCTTGAGGCACTTTAACATTTTCCCTCAGCTCACCATGGAGCAAATGGGAGCAGCATTGTCAGCTGAAAAGAATTTATTAGCCAGAGTTCAAACCTTCAGTAAACAATGCACAACAGCTCTCCCTCAATCATGACATCCAATAGTCAGATTTCTGAACTAATGCACTCTGGCTTCTGGGGAGAAACAGAAGCTTCAGATCCCACTTTCCATGCTTTGCGCTGTGTCTGTGAATTTACCTGCTCAGCCTCGTAGAAACGAAGTGCACATGCCATCTTAATGGGGAACCCACAGCCTCAGCCTTAGAGCATTTTAGATGGGAGAGATTTGGGCTTGACATACTTCAGATCTGTTAATTAATTATTAAGTGCAGATTACCACTTCCTTTCAATATTTGAGGATCTTTCTAACTTAGCATGCAAACATACTTGTTTGACTATAGGTATTTCAAAGTTAATTTCAAAGGGGCATAGCACCCAAGAAGGAAAGAATATACTCCTTTATTTAAAATAATAGTTTAGCCAAAACTGGATTGGCTCAGTGGACAGAGCCTTGGCCTGCGGACTGAAGAGTCCCGGGTTCGATTCCAATCAAGGGCATGTATCCTGGTTGTGGGCACATCCCCAGTGGGGGACGTGCAAGAGGCGGCTGATCGATGTCTCTCTCTCATTGATGTTTCTGGCTCTCTATCCCTCTCCCTTCCTCTCTGTAAAAAAATCAATAAAATATACTTTAAAATAATAAAATAATAGTTTAATAATTTTTAGACAGAGAGGAAGGGAGAAGCAGCAACGTGAGAGTGAAACAGCAATCAGCTACCTCCTGCAGGCCCTCGAATCAAACCAGAAACATTTAGTGCATGGGATGACACCCAACCAATTGAGCCATACTGGATAAAAGTCTTCCTGGGAAGTATATTTGTACTTTCTTTACCTTAAAAAACATGTAATTATCCTGCCTCATCCTTCAGTGATAAAAACAATTTTGGAGTAGGAGGAACCAGAGGTCTTGGATGTGGAGTAGTTCAGATCAGAATTGCATTGTCCCATCCTCCATCTCCACTCAGACTGTAATTTCTTGTAAACATAGATACATTGCCATCATAGGAGGTTAAGCACCAAGGCGGTGTGCCACAGGAACTTGGAAAGGCAGATCAAAGAATGGGAAGGGATTAGGTTAATGTTTAAAAAACCATTAAACATACTGAGAGGACTCACTAAGTGGTCTTCCTGAATGAATGCATATGGAATACTACTATGATGATTATTAGGGTTTTCTTTTTTTAATCCACACCCTAGCCTTTTTTTTTGAGTAAGTCACTCACCAATAAGAACTTCAGAATGTCCTCACCTTTAAAATGGTCTTATCAATAGCTTCCATATACTGAATAATTCCCATGACCTCATTTATCATCATGTTTGATACTTATATAGTCTATTTTTTATACTTTCATGAAACACTTAAAGTTGAGACCATTATCCTCATTTAAAAAAATAAATAATAAATAAAAATTAAATGATTAATCCAAGTCCACCATACTCTTAAGTGGCAAAGCTAGAATTCAAATATATGGTTTTTTTCTAAATTATATCAGCTGATTATACAAAATATAGTTTCATTTCAGCACATTACCAAATATGTGCCTATTTAGCACAAAATATATGTCTATTTGGTACTTTATTTCAAGTACTAAATAGGCACATACGGCTATTAAACACTGGACTGGATTCATTATTTTTTTACTATTCTCCAAAAGACTTAATTTCCATATATCTCCATGGCAATGGTTACTCACACTCTATTTCCTTGAGCATCTAGCATCACCCACTCCAATTTTTTATAAAATCTTAGAAAGTTTCAAGGACCTTGGCTCCAATAAAAACATCACGGATTATCCAGATCCTTTGGAATGAATCAATATCTTTGTACTGCTTTCTTGTGGCATTTTGTCCTGTGTTATCATATTTCAGCTGCTGTTTTGGCATTGTAACTCTTTTTGAATTCATCAATGTCACTTACTAGATTGTTAGCTTTTGGAAGCCACAGAATGGGTCTTGTTGATCTATATATCCTGTCCAGCTCTTAGTACAATTCCTTATATACAGTGGGTAATTGGTAACTGTCAAAATAAATAAAATAAAATTGCCAGATAAGGAGAAAACAGTAACACATATTTGAAAAATGATCAATTTTTAGTATATGTTATCTATTTGATGTTATAATGCCTAGTTTTAGATGATATTTTAAGACTGATATCTATTGTGATGCCAAACATTTTATGATATATTTACCATCTAGGACACAATAAAATTTGAGGCTACAAATAAAAATGTGTGAAATGCTATTACTAGTTTCCAACTTTGCACTAAAAAATCCATTATTTATGTTCTTCATAAATACATGTATATTTATTTCAGTAACTACTCATAACTTTGTCATTGTAAATGACAGTTTGTGATGGTTGCATTACGCTAGGTAATAGAAATCACATCTATGGAAGGTAATTTCTGATGGATCAAGAAAACCACATATTAAGAAGTGAATGCAGAAGAAGCAACAAACCAATAAATAGCTTATACTTCTACTTCCCAAATTATTGTTATACTTTTTTTGGCTATTGACTATAAAAATTATGTATATTCACATGCAATTGCAATTAGGGAATCAAATAAAAATTAGTTTTCAAATCAATAAGATACATTGAATCAAACTAATGAATGGGATTTTGATGTCAACTGTATCTTAAATTATCCCTTTAGGTAAAACTCACAGCCTTCTTTCCCACAGACATGCACTGAAGATACACTTTTGCTTCTTTTTATTTATTAAGTCAAGATTCTCCTTTAACAACAGAGGTGTGTGTTTTTTGACTTAGGAAAGACAAATATAAGCTTTGTAGAAAGTATCTTTACTTCACCAGTTGGTATCAATACAATGAAAAAACAGATCTGAACACATTATCTTATCTAATAAAAGAGTAATATGTAAATTAACTGTCACTCCACAGCAAAGATGATGGTGCCCATAGTGGCCAGGGCGAGACGCTAGCGGCGTCCCCTGGCAATGCGAGCTCAACGTCTGCACCCTGGCCATGTGGGAAGGTGGGGGGTGGGCCTCAAGCCGGAGGCCAGGGAGAAGAATGCCAGGCTCACAGTGACTCTAGCCCAGTGTCTGCACCCAGGCTATCTCAACCCAAAGCAGAAGCCAAGAGCACAGGGAGCACCAGTAATGCTGGGAGTCATAGTTCTGGTGGCAGACATGTTGCTCACTCTTCTAGACACTTGAGCAAAGTGAGCCTGGAACTAGTTACTATTGCCAATGGAGGATGTAGGAAAAGCAAAGGTGAGAAACGTAAGTCAGAGTGTGGAGGAAAAATTAAAAGGAAGATATCCTGAAACTTCTAGGAAATCTCAAACAATGGAGCAAAGAAAAGAAAAGAAAAAAGAGTCTATTATTCTGTGAGCACCAAACCACACTGGACTGGGGTCTCACACAATTCATTCACATGATTGCAAAGACAGACAGAAACTTCACTCTTTCATGTACCCAGGCAGATACAATGCACAGCATGCACATTTTCACAAAGAGGACCAAACAGCACCGTTTTCTATACATCCTTTGGTAAGTCACCTTTTTGGTGGCCATCTGTGTTAGTTAATTGTCATAATCAAGAGTAAAAATTAAAACTTTTCTATCTCTATGACAAGCAGGTCCTTTCAACTTGGAACAAGGCAAGCTATCTAAAATAATAAAATTGTAATCTGAGGGGCAATGAGGAAAGCAGGCAGAGGCAATTAGGGGTGATCAGGCAGGCAGGTGAGCAGTTGGGGAGATCAGGCAGGCAAGTGATTAGGGGTCAGCGGTCCCAGATTGTTAGAGGGTACAAGCAGGGCTGAAGGACCACCCCCTACCCTGTGCATGAATTTCATGTACCTAGCCTCTAGCTGTAATATAAATTTCTGTAATTTGCCCAAGATTTATATCAGACATGAAAATACTACCTAGTTGATAGAATATAGTACCCTTACTATACCCTTAATAAAACATGAAGTACCCTTACTTTCAGTACAGATGGCTATTGTTATAACTATTTCCAGTTCCTTGTGTTTGTGTGGCATATGTACAATTTATCTGTAGCAAGGTTCTTTTTAAAAAATATTTCCAAATTAAGTTTATATATTTTTATAATAGATTTGATGGGGTATTTTTAAATGCCAAGTCCATATATTTCTCTAATAATATTTTAAATAGATTATTTGTTTGATTTTAATTTTGGTTGGAGTTGAAATTATTTTTGTTTATGTGTATTCACTGTCCTTTGCTATCTGTTGAAAATCACTATTTGCATATATTTATACATGAGTTTCTTATTTTTTAAAATTTATTGTTTTTTAAAGCATGTATACAAGCAGAGTGCTTAAAAATTCAAATTATTTTACATTATGGAAAGGGGAGTCTCTGTCCCCTCTCCTAGCTTGTACCAGCAAACAGAAGTAATTACTTTGAAAAAAAATCTAATCTTTTTTTTAGGTGTTTGACTTTCTATCTCTTAGTGTCATTTGTGTACAATTAGTTCTTACTTTTTCAGGTTTGACATAACCTATTAATTTCATATTATGAAAAATTAGGATTTGGTTCTGTCACATATTTCCATCCACAATTAATAACAAACACACTTTCTCTTCTCCCTCATCTAAACTAGTTCTCTTATTGGCTGAACAATATTCAATGTTTCCATTATTATGACTAGGTGGGGCTGGTGGTATTCTAAGATGGCATGTCTCTTGTATCACACTGTTTTTCCTGGAGTTAATAACAGACTAATATTTTTATTTGTTTAACTTATATTCACTTTTCATTAAGTTATCTCCTAGCACTCCACCAGAAGTATCATCCTTCTTTAAATAATTCTAAACACATGGCCATTTTTTTCTCTTTCTTATGAAAAATCCTCCCCTAAATGGATCTCATATCCTGATGTTAGTTCACTCCTTTTTGGGGGATGGAGATCCTCTCTATAATAAAGGTAAAAATGTGAGAAAGTACATGTATATTATAGTCTAACTTTAGGTTCATGCTTAATTGATTATAAAAATAATGTAGGGAAATCCATTGCTTCAGTTAGATCTTTTCTTTTCACAGTGTTACTAGCCTCCCCTCTAGTTTTTCTAAATTTGCTTTTAATACTGTGATACTACTATGTTAATGCTTTCTCTGAAAGCCTTTAGGTATAATCTTTGTTTCCAACAAACTTAAATTTGGAACCATGTGCCCTGTTATAAATCTGTTTTCATTAGTTGATTTGAAACTAGGTGACTCAAGCAGTCAGACAATTCATGTCCTCCAATTTGGAGAATTTCTCTAGACTTATTGCTTTGATAATTTCTTCACCTCAATTTTCTCTATTCTTTTTGTGGTATTTCATTTCCAGATTTTCACTCTGATGGTCTGATTCTAAAAACAATGTAGTAATTCTTTCTTTTATCATCTCTTAGTTTTGTTTTGTTTTTGTTTTTTTAATTGTTTTCTATATTGTTTCTACAACCTTATCTTCATGCAGCATTTTCCTTTTTATATAAAAAATGTTATTATTTTATTTTCAAAATGGCCTCTTACATTCTTATTTAAGACAATTCTGCTTTGCTTACCTTAGGATATTTCCCCTCATTTTACTGTTTCTTCTGAGTATGTAAATAAATATATATGTATGTGTTTGCATGTGGGTGTGCTTATTGAGGCAAGTGTGAAGTTAGTGTCAGAAATTGTGCTTAGGAAATAGCAGTCACAGTAGAAGAACTAAAATGTTCTTGTAATAAGTTTATTTTGTTGAACAGAAATTGAAGATGAAATTTGGATGAGCATCTCCTTACCTCATTTCATAATATAATAGTATAGTATGTATAGCATTATACTACACAATTATAATATGTGAATAGTTTTTTTTTCAATCTGGTCTCACAAATGTTATAGTTTAAAAAATTAACCTAAAAATCTGACCTTATATATGTTATAGTTAGCAAAATCAATCTAGAAATCTAAAAAAATTAACCTTCTAATTGTTATTTACTTTATTTTGAGGAGTTGTAGTGATTGATATTTTATATTTTATGTTATTTTGTTTTTATTTTATTTTACTGATTTGATTTTCCAAGCAGGGGACAACAGATCTAAGACATGCTCTATTTTGGCTCACATAATTCCTACTCTGAATATGTTTACTTAAGATTAAAACATATTAATTTATTTGAATATTTTACCAACAATATCATGATAGCATTTGATTATTTTTGTTTATATTTGGTTATTTTAAAGATAGAGACTGTGTTATTAGTTGGCATAACTTGTGGATGTTTTATAATTACATTTATTTTTCATTAAGGTTCTGAAAAAACCTTCCTGACCTTACCATTCACTCCATCCACTGCTTTAGCAAACAACCCTGCTTCACGCAGGTACAACCTGACAACACTTTGATTCAAATGTGTGCTTCATTCTTTTTCCTTCCTGCCTTGCAAATCAGGGATCATGCAGAAGCAACCTGGCAATGAAGATTGGTTAAAACACAGGGCTACATTTGCCCAATGACAGACAACGTTTCCTCCAATTCTCTCTCATGGATAAAAGTCTTAGTCGTTTTATTAAGCAAGCAACACAGACTAGTAAAGTAGTTGCTATGGATGGGGAAAAATATATTAAATGGTACAAAATAAAAAATTGATATAAATTATTCTTTAAAAATGTTGAATTATAGGTAACATTAATAAGAATCTTATGTCTAAAACTAGAAAATTACAGATATTACTGTATTTCCAACTAGTCAGTAAGTCTCTTGACTTTTTAATTTTGTCTTGTGCTTCATGTTTTAAGAATTTGAATGAATGTGTCTAGATATAGGTACCTACTACTAAATTTTTATTTTATCATTGGAGAAACAATTAAAAACAATTGAGACATCTAATTAAACAAAACAAGACTATAAAAAGTTTACTTATAGGCAATAGCACTTCAAATGTCTTAATAGAATTTTTAAACAAAGTATATAAAGTAAAAAGGAATGAGGAGTTAGTATAACATAAAAAGAAAAAGTGAAGTCCTTAAAAAAAGAAAGCACAAATAAATTTTTCCTAAGCCATTGAAAGTAAACTTGCCTTGACCATTATTTTACATTTACCTGTTTCACAACTAATAAAATATCTGAATATTGTTTAAATATTTAATTCTTAAATTAGTTATTGAGATCATCATGTGTTTTATCCACATTCTTAATTCTATTCTTATGTCCTAGTATTGTACTTGGAGTTTATTGGAAATAAAACAAATGCATGCTGATTGAGGAAATTGATGAATCAATATTAATCTACAAAAACTCCACATTAGACTGATTTTTAAACTAAGCCTTAAAATTTACTGTTACTTTATAGTGAGAAGATAAGGTTTTTATAATATGGCTGCTAGCTAAAACCAGTTTGGCTCAGTTGATAGAGCATCAGCTTGCGGACTGAAGGGTCCCAGGTTCGATTCCGGTCAAGGGCATGTACCTTGGTTGCTGACACATCCCCAGCAGAAGGCATGCAGCAGGTGGCTGATCAATGTTTCTCATCAATGTTTCTAACTCTCTATCCCTTTCCTTTCCTCTCTGTGAAAAATCAATACATATATAAAATATGGCTACTATATACTGAATAAAGTAGAAAATAAAATAAATTTTAAAAGAGTAAAAAGTGAGAAAAAGTTAAATTTAAGTGGTTCATTGAATTCTCAGCTGAAAAATAAGAAGTGCAGGGAATAATTTTATTTTTACTTTTTAAAAGTTATTTACTTTAGGTATTTTCCCCACACATTATGGATTAGATAGAAAAAAATTGAAATTTGAAAGATGACTGAAAATGTTCTTAAAAGAACTGTTTTGACAAGTTCTAGATGAACTAATTAACAAGTTCATCTGTGTATAATAAACTCATTTTAATTTCAAAATTAAACAGTTTTGGTAGTACCAGCAAATCATTAAATATTATTTACTTTATGAGACCATAGCCCCCCTCCCCCCCAAAAAAAGGCAATAGAAGGAACATAGAAGCATGTGTATAACCAAGAAATATTTAAAAAATAACACAGGGATTGTCAAAGATAAAACACATCTCTATGAGAACTCTTAATCTCTCTTTATCATCAAGGCTCTTTCAGTAAAGGCTGGCATCTTAAGCTGGCTTGAAGAAAGCTAACACAATCAAAACTCCATGTGGAAAGGCTTCTGGATTCTTTCTTTGAGCACTGAGAACTTTACCTTTGCACGGCATCTGTCTCTGCCATTTTAGGAGTAAACAAGCTGATGAGAAATAGCACACTATCCTTCAAAATGATTTGAAGTAGAAAAGTCAAACTCTTAACAGAACTTAAAAAAAATGATTTTAAAAAAGTGACCAAGAAGTGAAAGTACTTGATTTTTACATTTATTATCGTCACTTAAAAATAGTGTTTACGTTCAGGGGATAAAAAAAAAAAAATCTTGTGTGTGTGTGCGTGTGTGTGTGTGTGTGTGTGTGTGTGTTTTAGTTTGAAGAAACTAAATGTATTTTATTTTTTATTTTTATTTTATTTTATTAATCTGTTACATGTAAACATGTCTTCCGATTGCCCGCCCCTCCCATGCATACCCTAACTCTCCAATGTCTTGTGTTCATTGGTTATGCTTATATTCATGCATACAAGTCCTTTAATCTCTTATCTACTCCACCTCTCCTTAACCTTCCTGCTGTAATTTGACAGTCTGATGCTTTACTGCCTCTGTATCTATCTTTTTGTTCATCAGTTTATAATGTTCTTATTATCCACAAATGGGTGAGATCATGGTGTTTCTCCTTCATTGAGTGTCTTATTTCACTTAGCCTTCAAAAATTAGAATAAAGACAACTTTTTATATCTCAAAATAAATGACATCTACAGTCCCAAATTCTACATTTATCAAACTAAAAAAATCTGTGATTATTTTTAAACTATAATAAAAGTCCACACTGAGTAAAGGAATGTCAGCAAACCCCTGTCCATCACAAAAGCAGTTTTCCTTTACAAACCACACTTAATTTTTGATTGAAGAAGAATTAGTAATATCATTAACTGCTTTCATGTTAGTCATTTTCCTGTCTGTCCATCAAAGGAAGAAAAACTCCTGTGTCTACAACTGAAACTAACAAACAGGTAAGGCCTCTGACCTTGCTGAGCACTGACATCTCTGTCTCCCATTTGTCATTTGATCTGAGTTTCTCAGCAAACAGATGTCTCCTTTCGCCTAAGGGATACTCAAAGTTACTAGGGCAGCTGTTGCTATGATATTTGATGAAGGTATGGAAAGTGATGATAATGTGATAATGAGATAGGTCCATCCAACAGTAAGTGCTTGAAAGCATAAAAGGGGAGTGATGCATTCTCTGCTCATTTGTTAATGTTCATTTAAAAAATGTTTTTTAGTTAAATGTAACTCCCTATGTCAAACAGGATTTTTCCTTTAAAGTGCCTGTAAGATAACTTACGAAGAGATGATCTGTGCCTTCAAAGTGCTTCTATTTAACATCTGAATTCTAAATGTTATTTGCATGAGAGAAACTACATACATATAAAAGCCTAAGTGACCAGCTAACTGGCCAGGGGCTAAGATATGCAATGACCACCAGAGGGCAGATGCTCAACGCAGGAGCTGCTGAGCTATGGTCATTTGGCAATGGTGATTTTCAGGTAATACACCTAGAAACAGAAAGGAGGGAGCCCATATCTGGGATGTGTCATCCAAGAACTGCCCACTCACAATCTGGGACACGTGGGATAATGTCTGAGAGCTGGTTTTGGCCCAATCCCCACAGGCCTGGCAGAGAGACCCCACTGGTGCATGAATCCATGCCTCTAGTAAGATATAACATCCAATAGTCTTGTTTCTTTAAAGGCAAAGTTATGCTAATTATTACCCAGGCCTTCTCACAATGAATGCATATTCAAATAGCAGTTAGTTCATCACATTAATATTAGCAGAGGAATTCTAATATGCTTCAGTAAACAGAATAGTCCATATAATTTTGGGTCTGGGGATGTAAAATCTAGTTCACATGTTGTGTGAATTTCCGTTTTACATGTAAAGGAGGCAAGTTTACCTGGTGAGCATTTTCAGTGTGTAGATAATTGTGTTTTAAGGGAAGCACTAAGTGTCCTGATCGTTTGGTCTTAAGATTTTTTAAAACATCGTACATTTAAAATAAATTACATTTGCCTTGGGAAATACAAATTGATTCCAAATGTTATAGCATTTAAAAAAATAATAGTAAAAATATATTTTACTTCTATAAATAATTATATTTACATGAGAATTGAAATCAATCCTAGTTAAGATTAGAAAGCATGGCCATAATAACTACTTTAATATTATAATACTATGATTATATTAAGCAAAGTTTTCTAAGGTCTATGGAAATAGATAAAATGTAGAAATTGAAACTAAGCCAACATGATCTTTAGTACTTCAATATAGGCAATCTCACAATCCCTTTAATTTTTAGTTTTTTTGATATATAAAATGAAACTAATGATAACTATCTTAAAGGATTACTGTCATCACTGATATTAATATTCATGAATCATCTAATAGTATAGTATATGCAATAGTATTAAACATATGATAAATGATCGTCCCTAGTATTTTTATACCAGAGCCTAATTAATCCAAAATAGATAAGTATATGCATGTATGTGCATATGTGCATGTGTGCATGTGCATTTGGTCAAATAAATAATTAATAAATGGAAAATCTTACTGTATTTAATGAACCTACCTGAGTTATTTGAAAAAATACATATTTCTAAGGTAAAGGATACAAAATCCAGTTTTTCTTTTTAGAGTAAGGAGCAGCAGTATATCTTAAATCTCTTGTGATCATCTTCTTTTATCTGTGTATAGTAACTCCCATAGTGCTTTGCAAAACTGGTCACATCATATGATTTCATTTTGTAGTAAATCTTAGGGCCATGCTATTTCTAGGACAAATCTAAAGTAAAATTTTCTGGGACACAGATTTTTTAAAGGGATTAATTGAATGGCAGCTCAACTGAGAATCACTAGCATACTTAGACAGCACTATTCACTATAAAATATCTCATTATTTCAAGTAAAGTTTACCTCAGATTACACTTATGTTATTTCATTTTTATGATATAGTTATTTAAAACATATTTTTCTACAACTATGAGTTTATTTTAAACAACTTCACAAAACATCCATTAGTCTTAATTTCTTCTTTTAAATAATTATTTACATAATGTATTTAGCTCTCCAAACTTACCTAACTTACCCTCTGAAAAGATTATAGAATACTCAGGAACTATTTGACCTGATCCAGTTAAAATAAAATTATTAGTCATGCCTAGACCGGTTTGGCTCAGTGGATAGAGCGTCGGCTTGCAGACTGAAAGGTCCCAGGTTCGATTCCGGTTGGGGGCATGTACCTTGCTTGCGGGCACATCTCCACTGTGGGGCGTGCAGGAGGAGGCTGATCAATGTCTCTCTCTCATCGATGTTTCTGACTTTCTATCTCTCTCCCTTCCTCTCTGTAAAAAATCTGTAAAATATATTTAAAAAAAAATATTAGTCATATACTTGTTTTAGAGACTATTTCTTTTGTGAGTGAGGATAAGATGAATAACCATAAATTGTATTTTTGATACAAAAAAATATTAAAGAAAATTACTATCAAAATAAAAACTGAAAGCAAAAACAAATAAAATTGGAAGGTACATTTAGCAGCACTTGACACACTTTAAAGCTTACTATCTTAAATTTGTTAGACCATGTTCATAATTTGTTTATAGACATGCCAGAGATTATAATATCTATATATATGCCATGCCAGCAACCATAACGCCATAAGGACTGTAATGACCAGTCACTATGACGCCCACAGCAGCCAGCGAGCTGCCTGATTGGCCCACCCTGATCAGCCCACAACCCTTCCCCCCAGCCAGCCCTGCCCTTATGGGTCCCCACCATCCCAATTGGCCTGCAGCCCCTCCACCTGGCCAGCTCCACCCCTGATTGCCCCCCTATCTTAATAGTGAGTGGGGCTGGCTAGCCAACAACCTGATGCCCTCCCCCACACCAGATAAGCTCCCCACACCAGATAAGCTCCCCACCCCAATCTGGGGCAGGGCTGGCCAACCACCTGTGGCCCTTTCCCCCAGCAAGCCTCACACCCGACTGGCCCCCTCCACTCTGATCAGGGGCAGGGCCAGCTAGGCAACTACCCATGGCTTCTCCCATAGGCCATTGGCCCCAAATTGGCCCCACCAAGCCACTTGGGGGTGGATCCTGATGTCCACAGCCCCTCCCCATGGCCAGCCTCACCCCTAATCAGCCTCCCCTGACATTAATCAAGGGGTGGGACTGGCTGGCCAATCTCCTGCAGCCTCTCCCTCTACCCAGCTGTGGGAACCTCTTTCCACGTCTCGCGTGGTTCAGGGTTCCCGGGTCAGGGTTCGGGTTCTGAAGGAGGCCGCACGCAAACGAAATGAGAGACTAGAAAGCATAAATTTGGCGATATTGGGGGGCCAGGCGGGAGCCTTCCTCTAGTGGAAAGGACTGCCACTTGCTCTGGCCTTTTTCTCCCTTTTATTAAGGCTTTGGGACACACCCCTAGCCTTTAGGCAGGAAATAACAAAAACAGAAATTAACAAGAAACAAACAGATAGAGGTTGCTTCAACCAATAATGTTTCAACTAAACAGTGAGTAATTAGCTCTGACCTTTCAGAGCAATTAAGGTTGACCAGCCTTCTGGCTTCCTGTTTACATCCATTTAGTGAGAACAATATTTGGTTTCCGACATCTCCCCCGTTTTCTTTTCCTCTAAAAAATCTTGCACCTACAGACTAGAAATAAATATTAAGAACAAAAAATAAGACAAGCAACAATGGCTATGCTAAGAGGTAAATGAATAAGACTATAGTATCTTTCTTTCTGGACCAACAGTCCTTTGAGTCCCAGTTTCAATGTCCAACAGTTTTTTGAATGTACGTGTTAGCAACGATATTTCAGTTCTGGATGGTGGACAAATGGTGGCAATGCAGGTCCGACCCTCTCTGGTTTGGTCCTGGGCAATCTGCATCGATGCATAGCTGCTGACTGTTAGGATGGCAAGGTGTCGTCAGCATCTTCCATCTCTGGACTGCTTCTTCTCTCGTCTTCATAGCTGGAGCATTCTCTGTTGTAGGAATTCACATGGTCTTGGAGCTGTTTTTCTGAAAATATATAAACATTCTCGACCAAAATTAGTAAAGGAATTTTTCTATAAATTTGACTTTGGATCTTTTTTATTTTTGCCCAAATGATTTTCCTTTGGCTTATTTTAATACTATGTATGTTTTTCATGGGTGTCTTGCTGTTAAGTAAAAAAATTTTTTAGATGTAATTTGCTTACAGGATACTTTTTCCTTACATAATATTACTGTACTAACCCCCTTTTTTATGTAATTATGATGCTTTATGTTTATTGCATGTTGAGTAATTTTACCATGCAATGAACTACCAATAGAAATTTAATACTTTAGGAACAACTGTTTTCCAGTACAATTAAATTTTCTTGAATATTCACCTATTTCAATTAACCAATTAAATTAATTTGAAAATTTAACTACTATTTTATTATTAAATTTAATATTCTAACAACAATCTTAGTTTTATCCTGTAAATATTAGTGGAAAGGATGTATTTGCATTTTTGAGTAGGCCCTGAGCATTCCTGGTGTTAAGTGGGAATTAGAATATAGGGCAGCTGTCAGCCAAGTCTGTCTGTTGCTGGGTCCTGAGCTGCACCAAATCTTTGTCTGTCATTTGTGTCCCGAACGGAGATGGGCCAAGTCTCTGTCTTGTCACCTGGATCCCGATGGGAGCTGGACGTGGGAAGTGAAGCAGCCATGGGGCAGGAGACCTCCCTCTGCAATGTTGGGGGGTGAGGATCAACCTCTGTTGATCCCCAAGTTTTCTCCTGATGGCCCCTCTGCGACTGTTCCTGTCTTGGGTCAGGAACTACCATACGGTACCAACCCACCTTACCCGTCATTGGAAAGCTGGGCGGCATAAGGCCCAGTTCCTGGCTTAGGCGGTGGTCGGTGTAACGTATAAGTTCCAGTTGCCCGTCTCTGGCTAACCAGCCATCCTCCGGGGCCAAGCAGGTTGATGTGAGGTTCAGTTCCGTCTCCTTGAACGCTGATGCCCTTGTGGCCTCCACGCCCAGTACCTGCCTTGGGATCCCCTCACCTGCTGGCAGGGTCCCAGCACTGATCACATATCTTGGGGAACCCAGGTTTCTTCTCCAGGAAGGGCCCAGCTCACACCACTGGATGAGAGACAGATTCATGGTACCAGCCAACACTAGGCTTCAACCTCAGCATGAACAGAAAGCTCAGGCGACAGCTGTGGGAGGGTCCTTCTTGGCAAAAAAGCAAGAAAAGCCAATATAGAATGCTCAAGTGCCTTCTCACTGTTTTAATTCCTTTTATGTTATGTTATTTATTTATTTATTTTTTAAATTGCTACCAAATATTCAGAGAATTAGCTTGTAAGTTTGTTTGGGATATTTGTCAAAAAAATTATAATGATTGTAGAATAATATTATGTAAGGAAATTCTTTTGTTCTAGGCCATGCAATTCAATTTTAAACTGGCTATCAATTTTTTTGTACAGAGAAGGTCTTAGTTAGAATATTTAATCAAATTGCTTACAAAAATATTGGCTCTTTATTTAGCTGGAAACTTTGATTTTTATTTAAAAAAGCTAATTTATTAATTAAAGTAGGTATCTCAATTTAAAAAGCAAAGCAAATTTAGTAAATGGTTATGTCTGATTCACAAGCCACAAATGTTGCCCCGCCTCTAGCTTAAGAATACAGGTGGCTGTGGGCTTTTTGTCATTTTAAATTCTAATGTTGGAATTTTAAGAAATATTTGCTTAATTTTGCCCTTCTTAGAGACTACAAGAAACAGGGGAATCAGTACACCTCACGGTTCTTACCCATGAAGGGTCAGGAATATAAGTCAAAAATACTTCCCCATGTGCCCCAGGTAATATTACCGTACAGCTAGTAACTGTTGGCATTGCAAGAAGTACCTTCTTAGGTGTCTGTACCGTCCTCTTTACCATACTCCTGGTAACACAGGACCCCAAATTCCTGTAGGAATAGCTTGCAGAGCAATATCAGGAATCAAAGTGACCTCTTTGGTGCTGTTAAGATCCAGGCCTGCGCTTCCTGGAGTTGCTTGGATGAAGGAATCCACTGTGGGCCTTGCAGGGCAGGATTCTGCTAGTAATAATGAGGCTGGGGGGCACCCCTCTGGCCGTTTCCCGGTGGTTGACCATACCCTGTATCTTGATTTAGAGGCTGCCCATTTCTATGAAATTTTGATTTACACTGTCTGGCCCAATGGTTACCTCTCTGACATCTAGGACACCGAGAGACTGGATCTCTCAGAGGCTGAGTGTTTATGCCTCTCCCTAGAGTGCTACCTTGTTTCCTTCTTAGAGGCCAAACCTTCACAACATTTAAAATATAGTTATTAATTCTTATTTGATAAAGCTTTCCATGAAATTTCAAGTATATTAGATCGGTTAAATTTAAGAAGAGAGAACAAATTTCTTGTAATACTCTGGGCCCATGGAGCTTTACAAGAATCATCTCTGTTAAAGCCTTGAAATTTTAACATGGAAAAAAACCATCAAATATATATATTCATATATGATTTAAAGATTATAATATTTTTTATAATTACCTTAAGATATCAATTATATTTTTAAACTGTCAGTTGGGAATCACAGAATTAATCCTTTTTTATTAGAGCAATCAACAATGTATTTTGAATTCCTAATTATTAGAGAAATTTTATTTTCTCCCAATTTAATTTGCATTTAGCTGAAAACCTTGATTAATACACAAAATCATCTCCTTTTGGTTCCTTTACGCCATTTTTCTTAAAAAATAAAGACCAGTTCTGGTTTTTCTTTTTCTGCAGCTTTTGCGGAGAGATTCCAGCTTAAAACCCTGTCTAATATGTTCAAAAAGGTGGACAATTGCGCGCATTTCTTTTTAAGCCGGGCTTCTCTCCTCACGGGTACAGAAATTCCAGAGACATCTCTAAATTTTTAAAACTTTTTCATGGCGAGAAAGGAGACTTTGGATTAGTATACTGGGAGAGTGGACTTTCATACTGGATTGCCACAGTGTCTCTCTCCCTCCACATCCTGCTTACTTCAGGGGAAAGCATCAGTAACAGATATGGCCTAATTTCTTTTCATGCTTAAAAGATAAAGACAGATCTTAAATTTTTTCTTTCTTTTTCACTTTCCGAAGTAATAACTAGCACCTAATTTGGCCAAGATTAGCATTTCCCTGCAATTTCTCTTATAATTTTTAAGTGAAACCTTAAGTAATCTCATTGCAGAAGAGCAGAGAGCCTTGCCCTCTCCTGCGACCTTTGAATTTCTCCACAGCAGAGGCAGTTTCAGCAGTGGAGTTTCACTCATTACAGATTTCAGATTCCAAATGCAAACTAAGATTTTAATTTGAACAAGAACCCACATTATTTAAGCTTGCAAACCAAAAGTCTATAATACAGTTTACTTTATATTTATAACCGAATTCTTCCCCATTAGCCTGGCTGCAAAAGACGTTCCCACCCTACTTACAGATCGCGACTCTGCAGTTAATCCGTGGGCTTTGCGTACGTTGAATTCCCCTCACCTTTTCCTGGGTGAATCTTCCCTCACCTTTTTCCTTGGTGAATTTTCCTTCCTTCGCTCTTAGGCGAATAATACCTTCTCCTCCAGACGTCCCGCGGTCAGGCGCCAGATGTGAGCACCTTTTTCCACAGTCCCTGATGGGCGCCAGATGTGGGAACCTCTTTCCACGTCCCGCGTGGTTCAGGGTTCCCGGGTCAGGGTTCGGGTTCTGAAGGAGGCCGCACGCAAACGAAATGAGAGACTAGAAAGCATAAATTTGGCGATATTGGGGGGCTAGGCGGGAGCCTTCCTCTAGTGGAAAGGACTGCCACTTGCTCTGGCCTTTTTCTCCCTTTTATTAAGGCTTTGGGACACACCCCTAGCCTTTAGGCAGGAAATAACAAAAACAGAAATTAACAAGAAACAAACATAGAGGTTGCTTCAACCAATAATGTTTCAACTAAACAGTGAGTAATTAGCTCTGACCTTTCAGAGCAATTAAGGTTGACCCGCCTTCTGGCTTCCTGTTTACATCCATTTAGTGAGAACAATATTTGGTTTCCGACACCCAGCCCTTTTCAAGATCAGCTCTCTCACCTTGAACAGGGAGGGGGCAGCTGGCCAATTGTCCACTGCTCCTCTCCCTAGCCTCCCCACCACAATTAGAGGTGGGGCCTGCTGGCCAATTGCTCACTGCTTTCCCCCCCAGCTGGCCTGCACCTGATAAGGCCCACGGCAGGCAGGCTGGCCAACCTCCCACTGTCTCTTCCTCACAACAGGCCTGCCCTGATCCACCCCAACTGTGCACAATTCTTGCACTGGGCCTCTAGTTTAATAATAAAAATTAGAATAAAATAGTTCATACAAATGACATGAGTGATATTTTAAGTTCTAATGAGACTTTATAGGGAGCACAAAGATTTCCAATTATATGCACAGATTCTACTGAATCTCTACCAAGACTATTAAGAATGAAATCACATAAAGTTGAATGCACATTGCATTAGCAATGTTTTTAAAATATTATGAAGCAGTAGTGAAGGAGTGAAAAGAAGATTAATCCAAAACAAGTTTGGCTGGAAAGAGGATTGTTATTTTAGAGGTAAAAATGCTTGAAAAAATTGTGCTGGTTGCTACTGGGAAGAGTCCAGAGACTGTATACTTGGTATTGATTTCATGTCTGTTATGCTCACACACATCTGATTCCCAAAAACATTTGTGGTATTTCGTGAGGTAGACATTACATGAACCTTGAGGTAATGAGCATAAAGAAAATGATGATGAACAGCATGGTGAGAAATTTAAAAATAAGCATCAGAAAAATTATTATGGAATCAATAATGAAAATAATGATCTAGATAATCTCTTATTTCTGATAAGTAATATAAAATCTACAAAATGACACAACAAAATCTTAACAGATGCTAAGTCATATTAACCAAACAAATTAAGAGATCATACATTTAAAAATAAAATAGGTTATTTGACATGCACTGTAATTACATTGGATATATTGGTTTCAATAAACATTAAAGGACAAATTAACATTACTTGTGCCAACTACATTTCTAAATCTGCTTTTCAAGCTTATAATTAAAATCCTAAATTATTACTGCCACAAATTAACAGATTTAATGTAATGCAGACATTGTGCTCATCAGCATTTAGTTGCTTTGTAAATGGATTGTATAATACAAATTTAAACAATATCAAACTCAGTAAACAGTATGTACTAAGAGCCTTGTGTTGCAAGAGAAAATTGTAGGAGGTGGCTTTCTCTGCTCTAAGTCTTTTCACAGCCAAGGATAAAGGGTTGGCTCACAAAGATAAAAAGTGCAGTTATTACTAGAACTAGAGGTACGGTGCATGAAATTCATGCATAGGTGGGAGAGGGGGTCCCTCAGCCCAGCCTGCACCTTTTCCAATCTGGGACCCTTCTAGGGTTTAGGCCCAAATCCTCCAGACATCCCTCTCACAATCCAGGACTGCTGGCTCCCAACTGTTCACCTGCCTGACTTCCTGATCTCCCCTGATTGCTTCTGCCTGCCAGCCTCATAACTCATGTGGACACAAAATGACCAATACAAGATGACCAGCAGGGAAGGGCAGTTGGGAAGGACCAGGCCTGGTTCCCCCAACACACAAGATGGCTATGCCCATGTGGTCAAAGATTCTGGTACATGGGTGGGGCCAGCTAGTTTGCCCTGAAGGGTGTCCCAGATAAGAGTAGGGGTTGACTTGGGACATGGGGCAGCCTGGGTAAGGGGCCTGTGGTGGTTTTCAGGCCAGCCACATCACCCAGTGACCCAAGTGGAGGACCTGGTATCTGGGATTTATTTATCTTCTTCAATTGAAACTTTGTAGCCTGGAGCAGAACTAAGCCTTCTGCTCACTCCATGGTGGCAGCCATTTCTGTTGGGATTTATTTATCTTCTATAATTGAAACTTTGTAGCCTTAAGTGGAGGCCAAGACTGGCCAGGGCTGCAGAAGTTTGACTTCTTCCATCATTGGGGCAACCCTAGCCTCCTGCTCTCTCCAGATCCTTGGCTGCCGCCTTTTTTTGGGAATTTATTTATGTTCTATAATTGAAACTTTGTAGCCTTCAGTGGAAGCCTGGGCCCGCCAAGGCTCATGGAATGCTTTGCTTCCTCCATCGAGGAAACCCAAGCCTCCCTCCTGCCTTCTCTGTGGCTGCAGTCATCTTGGTTGGGGTTAATTTGCATACTCACTCCTGATTGGCTGGTAGGCTTGGCTTTGGGGTATAGCAGAGTGATGGGTAATTTGCATATTACTCTTTTATTCAATTGGATAGTCTTACCTGCCTCACCTAAAGCAGTGACTGGATTGGAATACAGTTGTTTAGAATATTTCATCTTACAAAGAACATAGGAGACTCCACTCTCTCATTTGTATGGCAAATGCTATGATGTTATTGGATGGGTATGGTTCTTTAGTCAGAAGATGAGTCTAGATGTTGTAAGGGTTTTATGTTCCGTGATTCCCATAATCTCACTGAACACACACTGATCTCACTTAATTCTCACCACTTTGTAAATAAATTTTATTATAGCAGCTTATAGAGGAAAATCATTTATTACATAGTTGGAGTTGTGTCAAATTCCACATGAATTTTCCAGTATTGATGTTTTGTGGCATTTGTCTTCAGTCCTCTGCCTTATAATGTATGTCTCCTCTTAAGTCAATACTTTTGGACTGAATAATTAAAAAAACACTGCTATTAAAAATATGATCACAAACATCAGAGCATGATTCAACCACACAGATCATATTAAGTTTAGTATAATAAAATTTTCTATTAATTATGGTATAACTAATAAAGTCTTAATTATGAAATATGTAAATTAGAAATTATGTATAAAGGTAGTGTTTCCTTATTCAAAATTAGAAAGGAATATGAAACATTTTCAAATCTTAAATTTAAATGACTATTAGAGATAGTTTTATTAATAAAAATTAGTATGGGACCTAGCACACACACATAGTCTTATCAATTTTATTAAATATTCTTAGATTGTTTTACTCCACAAAAACTACAATTCCAATGCACTTTTTTAATTTAATTAAAAGAATCAGGGTGACATCAGTCAATTTTACAAAACACAATCTGGAAATTTCATTTTGTGCTCACCACCCGAAGTCTAGTCTACTTTTATCACCATAATCATATATTTTATCTCCCCTCTTACCTACTGCATTTTCCCCCAACCTCCTTCCTCTTTAGTAACTACCACACTGTTGTTCTTTGTGTCTACAGGTTTGTTTGCCTGCTTCTTGCTTTCTGTTTTATATCCCAATTTTGGGTGAAATAGTATAGTTCTTGCCTTTTTCCATCTGACTTATTGAACTCAGCATGACACTCTCTAGATCCATCCATGTTGTCACAATCTTCAATACAATTTAATTATAATAATCTCAGTATAAATTTAGCAGTTGCATTTCAGGGCATTTTCCCTTCATTTATGGTTGAAACCAATGGAAAAATATACCAATTTATGGGGACACTTAGGATTTTCAAGGCAAATTTGTAATTTTGTTCTCAATGATAATTGCCAAATTAGATTTAGAAATAATATGATAATATACAAAAAAACTAATCAAAACCCTTTTTGAACCTTTTTAAATATCTACTCTCTGTATTAATAACAGCACCATTCTTACTAATCTCAAAGACATCCTTAATTTCTTAGTAATTACCCTATACTTTTGAAAATAAAAAGGATGGTGAAGATAATAATAATGATGGTGCTTGTCTCACTTATTAGGAAGGATTTGAATGAATATGAAATGAGAAAAATAAAACTGTCTTTGAAACTAAAATTACTCTATAAATGTAATATATAACTAATAAGAAATTAAAGTTGCTCTCTTGTTCTTTTCTTCCCCTTGATTGAGTCCCTGAGGTTATTTAAACTACATAATAGAATTGTATGTCTGCCATTTTACAGACTCATTTTCACATGATATTCCAAGGGATTTTACTTTAGTGAACACATTTTTTCACAAATTTGGTTATTATTTAATGATTATGAATGTCTATTAATAACCCAAGTAAGGCCTACTATAACCGTACACTGAGTCTCATATAGCGTATTTTTAATTTTTCTTTGTTGGTTTATACTTTTGATTTACTCAGTCACCTGCCACACTTCCCCAACGCCCCCCCCCACACACACACACACAAAGAAAGGTCATTTCTTCTCTCCAGAACCACCTCTATACTCACTTCTATTGGTCAATTGCTGCTCAATAATCTAAACTATCTAATCAGTTCAAAGTTCATATACAGGGTGGGGCAAAAGTAAGTTTACAGTTGAGAGTATGTGAAGCAGAGCTTATTCTTGTATTATTATTTATTAATAATTGTGTTATTATTTTCTACACAAATAACTGTAAACCTATTTGAGCCCTATCTTATATGTAACAATAAGCCTAATTAATTTTGTTTTATTTTTTCAGAGAGGAAGAGAGAGAGCGAAAGATAGAAATGTCAATGATGAGAGAGAATCATTGATCCCCTACCTCCATACAGCTCCTACTTAGAATCAAGCCCACAAGCCTAGCATGTGCCCTGACTGGGAATCGAACTGTGATCTCCTGCCTCATAGGTTGACACTCAACCACTGATCAGGGGGTTTTTACACTTTTTTGGAAGAAAAATTTTAATTCAGGGACTGACATATCGGCGTGTCTATTCCTTACTCCAATCCGTGAATACTAGTACACACAAATTATATAAAAGTAAGATAAAGTATAATTTAAATGTGCAAACTCATTAATATTTGTGGAGATTAAAATATATGTTCTGCATTTAAAAGGTTTGTGCTCAAACTCAGTCTGTCATTGGCAGTGTGAGAGTAGATTTTTCCTTTTTAAATTCTATTCACAGTTTGTTTCTAATTATGGTTCCTAACCTTTGAGGTCCCCACTTGCTAGCGCCTACCTTACAACACTTAACATCCTATATTGGGCAAATGAATTATGTCACTCTTGAAATTATGGGTTTAAAATGATTTTTTTAGTGTCTTTTGCTTCCAGACCAGATCTTTCCAAATAAGTCAAAGGATTTTTACTGCTCATTAAAAACAAAGTCTTAGGTCACTATTAAAGTATCAGAAAGAAAGTGACAGGTTAAAAAAAAACCACAAAACACAATACTGACATTGGTGATAATTTGTTGGAAGTTGCAACAGTAATGGATAAAACTGGCAGAAAGATGACAATAGAACAGAACTTACTGACTCACAGACCTCGTTGATGAAGTAAAAGAGCCATGAAAACCAAGATAAAAATCAGAAACTCAACTTAAATTTACTATTTCTTATATATTGTTTATATGAATACATGTAACTTAATTTATTCACAACATAAAAGACCTGACTTACATACTATTATAAATATATACTTCAGGATTTAATTTTTAAGAGATAGTCTTCATAATGAACTCTAGTCGAGTCTTTAACTTCATTTTGTAGATTTATCTAAGAATAAATAAGGGTGTGAAACTATCCAGGGTATTTGGAAGGAGCAGTAAATGTGGATAATCAAACTCAAATAAGCAAACAAACATTAAAAAGGAAAGTAAAGCAAAGCTGATTTGGTTCAATGAATAGAGCTTTGGCCTAAGAACTAAAGGTTCCCCAGTTAGATTCCACTCAAGAGTGCATGCCCAAGTTGTAAGCTCAATCCCTAGTGGAGGCATGCAGGAGGCAGCCAACCAATGATTCATCATTGATGTTTCTCACCATTGATGTTTCTATCTCTCTCCCTCTCCTTTCCTCTCTGAAATCAATAAAAATATATTTTTAAATAATTAATTTAATTTAATTTAATTTAAATTAATTTTTTAAGTAAAAAAAATTAAAAGAGGGTTAAATATCTTATTTACATAAACTGTCTTATATTTTGGAATATTAACTTTGCCTAAAAATATAAATGTGAAAATGTTAGACATTTATTATAAGAAAGTACATAAAAGAAAGGTACGATGGTTAATTTTATAGATCAACTTCATTGGATGAAGGGATATTCAAATTGCTGGTAGAGCATTAATACTGAGTGTTTCTGGATGATACTAGCATTTGAGTCATAGACTGAGCACAGCACCTCCTCATCAACGTGGTTGGGCATCATCCGTGTTCACTGAGGGCCTAAATAGAACAAAAAGGCAAAGAAAGGGTAAGTTTGATCTCTGAGCTGGTACATCATCTTCTCCTGTCCTCAGACATCAGTGTTCCAGGTTCTGCAACCAAGGGACTTGGATTAAATTACACCACTGGGTTTCTGGTTTCCTAGCATGCAAATGGCAGATGACTATATTCTGCACAGTAAGAAAACCTGATATATATATACATATATATATATACATATATACACACACACATATACACACACATGCACACACACACACACACACACACACACACACACAAAGTCCCAGTGCACAAAATTCATGCACTGGGAAGAAGGTATTCCTCAGCCCAGCCTGCACCCTCTTCAATCTGGGACCCCTCAGGGGATGTTCAACTGTCAGTTTAGGCCTGACACTGTGGGATAGGGCCTAAACCGGCAGTTGGACAGCCCTCTCACAATCCGGGACTGCTGGCTCCCAACAGCTCACCTGCCTGCCAGCCTGATCATCCCTAACTGCTATCCCTTGTATGCCTGCTCCCCTCAACTGCCCTCCCCTGCCAGTCTGGTTGCTCCTAACTGCCCTCCCCTGAATGCCTGGTTGCCCCCAACTGCCCTCCTCTGCTGGCCTGGTCCACTCCAACTGCCCTCCCTGCCTGCCATCTTGTGGTGGCCATCTCTGACCACATGGGGGTGCCCATCTTGTGCAAGGGCATAAGAGTCAATTTGCATATTACCTCTTTATTATATATATTGCCATTCTATTTCTCAGAACAATCTTGACTAATATGTATTATTTTTAAAGTATCATGCTCCTTAATTTTTTTTAAATATATATTATTGATTTTTACAGAGAGGAAGGGAGAGGGATAGAAAGTCAGAAACATTGATGAGAGAGAGACATCGATCAGCCGCCTCCTGCACGTCCCCTCTTGGAGTTGTGAGCGCAAGCAAGGTACATGCCCCCCACTAGAATCGAACCCGGAACCCTTCAGTCCGCAGGCCGACGCTCCATCCACTGAGCCAAACTGGTCTTGACCTCCTTAATTTTTGCCATTAGAATTCTTTATGTAAAATTATAATGGTAATATAATTTCATTATTTAAATCATGCATTCAGTTTTATTTACAGAAAGCTGATAAAAATTATATTCTATTTTACACTTATGCTAGACTTCTAAAAGAAAATATTCTTAAAATATGAAGTGATGAAGTGTAAAATCATACTATTATGTTTCCTAAATACAGTCACATTAGACATATTTTATCTATAAGTTCAGTATTGATACTGATACTACATTTTTTTCATCAAACATGAGTAACAGTTTCAGAAATTTGATATTTTCAAGGGATACTTGAACTATCCAATGCTTCATTCATTAAAATATTACTGTACATATTTCTATTGTGATAATATAAATGAAACATTATACTCATTTTTCCTCTGAGGGAATTTCATTGTCTCAGTTTGCAATAGTATAATATATTTGAGTTTTTAGTTTGAATTCATAGTATTCTAAAATTTTGGAATCTTTCTTATCAATTTTTGTTGGAGATATTTGATAAAGTAATGCAAGAGAGGCAAAATAAATTTATTGGGTAGGAAGGCTTCAAAATTAGGCACCATAACATGAGAACTTTGATAATTTTATCTTTAGATAAAATGTCTTGAGATTGTTTAAAAGAAGCATTCATTATTTAAACATTTTTCTTTGATAAAATATTCTCCAAGCTTTTGTTTTTTGTTTCATTTGGCCTTGTATCAAAAGTATGTAATAATAAATAGCAGAATAGACAGAAAGCAAATATCCTACAAGAATTGAATTACATAGACAATGATGGTGAGAGAATAGCATATCTATATAAGACAATAACAATTTAAATTAAAGTTTTTAGGTTTCTCTTGACATTAAAAGCCATTCCTTGTGCCTGTATCCTATTTCCTAAAAATTACTTTGTGTTTATATTAGTACCTGTAGTTTTTAATACATTATTTTAAAATTATTGGAAATTATTTACATTTTGGCCCAAATACAAATTAAAAATTATGTAAATTACTCGGGGTAGGTAGAAGTGGGAAAAAGGGTGGAAAATAAGGATGGAAAGAGATTTTGCTTGGGGCTAAGGCTCACAAACGCAGTGTGCAAACCATGTTTTATTGTGTTGTATACTTGGAACCTGTATTGTGTTGCAAACCATTGTCATCCCAATAAGTTCAATTTAAATGATATGCATTTTATGTATTTGTACTCTTTTTAAAAATAAACATTTGACAAATAGATTTACAATATTAGTTATCAATTATACCTGAGGGACACATTTCTTCATATACTAAGGGTATTTTTATAATGAACAGTATAGTGTAGTGGCAATCCTCACTAGTAATGGTTTAAGTAAAAGTAATTTGTCACCTTACATAGCTTTGCAGTTATCAATTTATTGGCTTTCATCCCCAAATTCATCCTTTCAGCCTAGGTTTTGGATGGGATTCCTTTAAGTATGTCTCCTTTATGATAATAAGCATTCTCAGTAGAAAGTGCTGGAGGGACATAAAAGGAAAACAAGTGTCTCCTGTTTGTCCTGGTGGCTTTTGTGTGGGTAGGAAGTAGTGGGATGATGCTCTGCCCCAGCACAGCTTAGAATGCCTATAGTGTAACTTACAGCCCCAGACCAACAAGATGCTCACCTTCCCAGGTTCCACTTGACATGAATACTGCTCTAGATTCCTTCCCACACTGATGCCCTACTCTCTTTGCTTTCACATCCCTCCCTACAATTATTTCTCCTGCAGCCTATCCAACACTGCAGCCATCCTGTACTGAACACTGCCCACTTCAGACACACTCCTCCACTGACGCCCATGCCGCTCTGCACTGCAGTGGGCCAAGAGTCTTGCTGTGGCTCATCTGAGTCCCAAAGGATGTTTCCTGCTTGTTCAGTAGCTACAGACCAATGCTGCTATGGGACAACCAGCAGAACCGCTGCCATTTATTGTTCTGCAACTCCAACTCTCCAGTGAGGTCAGAGCCCAGACTTAGTGGGGAGGGTTACTGCCTATCCTTGGGCACACTCCATACCTTATATCTTACCGTTAATCCCTTTTTATATTATGACTAGTGGCCCAGTGTACAGATTCATGCACATTGAAAGGAAATTAATTAGGAGAAATATTTTAATATAGCTATTTGCCCTTTCTCTGTAACAGAAGTGTCAAACAAATTCATGATTGACAATGACATATGGAAACACATGCATGCAAATGGAACCAGCAAGAGAGCTTTATATGTACCATGCCTGTGTGAGTCAACTTAGCATTTTATATACAGGAAATATATATATATATATATATAAATATATATAAATAATTTTGCTTAAGTAGACATGCTTTCTAGACCTGCTTTCTGATTGAGCTAAACTTTTTCCAGCCCAGTGAAGCACCCCAACTTCTCTTTCAGGTAATTGTCACAAACACAACTGTAAATATCAACACAAAGCAGATTATTATTGTAGATCATGTAGAGAAAATAAAGGGTAAAATATTTAACTGCAGCAGTGTTTGACTATATTCTGTGCAGTGAGAAAACCTTTCAAGGTTAACCGTTTCTTACTTCTTTTCAGTTGGGTCAAATTTCTAATTTTTCTAAATCTCTGTTTTCTGTTTAATGAAAAGAAAATAGGATTCCACTGAGTCTCTTATCTACCTACTCCAGAACTTCTGTGAGATAAGGAACAGGAAAATCCTTCACACACATTTGGTTAAAGGGTAAATGTTTCCATCTGGCTATAAACCAAGTTGTGTTCTTGGGCTGAAGAAACTGCAAGGATGCTAGTTGCTAGGAAGAGGAAGCCAGGCATTGCTCTGTTACATCATTACTTGGCACTGACAACAAACATTTAGAGTCGGGCCATGGGATCTCAGCAGTGTCAGGTGTGATTTGGTGGGCTGTTGCTCTTGGGTGGTGGCAGAGCCTATGTCCCACTTAGAGGAAACCGAGTGTTGCTTTGTTGGCACCAGGTCTGCAGTGTCATTTTTCCAAATGGCCAGTGTGTGTCACAGCACCTCCTGTGTTGAGTGTCTTCCCACTGGTAGTCAGTGTCCATCATAAGGACCAATCAGATAGGCAGAGGGGTACTTAGCATATTAGCCTTTTACATATATATGAGAGGCTTAGTGCATGAATTCATGCATGGGTGGGGTCCAGCTAGCCCACCTTGATCTGGACCAGACCGGTTGGGGGAAAGGGCTGAGGGAGGTTGGCTGACCCCAATTCCAAAGGGGGGGGGGGATAGGGACGGGATGCCAAGGGGGAGGAGCCGCAGGTGTTTGGGACCTGATCTGGCCAGTTGGCTACTGCAGTGTGTGTCATAGCAACCATTCATTCCAGTTGCTTGGCTTTTATATATATATATGCTAGAGGTCTGGTACATGAAAATTCATGTACTAGAAGAGGGCGTCCCTCAGCCTGGCCTGACCCATCTCGTAGTCCCAGAGCCCTCAAGGGTTAGAAGTGACACTGCAATTAGGAAAAGGCAAAGTGCACCCCCCCCGCCCCCATCACACCTCTTCTGCCACTGCTGGCAGCACAAGGCTTGGCCAGCCTTGGTTATCTGTGCCTCAGAGCAACCCTGGGTGGCTGGGCAGCTTCCATCCAAGGCTTACCTGTGCCTTGGGCTGGCCCTGGGTGGATGGAAGGTTGAGGGGACTGGGCAACTTTGAAGGCAGGTGCACAGAGTGGCTAGGCCCACCTGAGGGTGGGCCTGCCTTGGCACGCACCTGCCACCCCAGCAGGGCTGAGGGGACTAGATGCCACCTTCTTGTGGCTGTGGGTGCTGCCATCTTTGAGGGCATAGCAGTCAATTAGCATAGCCCCTTTATTGGCTGTGGGTAGGGCAGTAAATTAGCATATTCCTCCTTTATTAGCTATGGGCACCACCATCTTTACAGTGGTATAAGGGTCAATTAGTATATCTCCTCTTTATTGGATTGGATGTGTAAATACTGATTTTTATTAAACCTTTACTATTTAAATCACCAGGTGAATCCTGACTGGACCCAAACTGGTACAATAAAACAAGATATCATGAATTAGAGGTTTACGTAAAGTTTGTTAATTCTGTGGCTTCAAGTCTTCATAGAATTGTTGACTGAATGTAAACAGACCATGCAATGATGAGTGGAAGTAGAAAACTGCAAATTGTAACTATGACCTTAATACTACTGACAGAAATGAAGACAATGAAGTTGAATATGCATTCTTCCATGCATATACTTTTCCTATTTTTCCTCTATACTATCCTAACAAAGTAAGTACCCAACAATGATAAATCACTCAAAAAAGGACTGAAAAAATGTATAAGGGATTTGTCTCTTTATTATGGATCTCCTAATTTTGGGGTTAGGGTGAGTATAAAGTTGCTGATATGAAGCATCCTATCTAATAAAAGAGTAATATGCAAATTAACCATCACTCTGCTACATCCACAAGTCATGCCTACCAGCCAATTAGGAGCAAGTATGCAAATTAACCCAACTAAGATGCTGCAGCCAGGGAGAGAGCAAGAGACTTGGGTTTCCCTGGAAATTTAGGAAGCCAAGCTTTCTGCACACCCTGGCTGGCCCATGCCCCCACTTAAGGTTACAAAGTTTCAATTCTAAAAGATAAATAATCCCCAACAAAAATGGTGGCAGCTACAGAGCTGGAGAAAGCAGAAGGCTTGAGTTGCGCCTGATGATAGAGGAAGCCAAGATCCCTCAGCCCTGCCTGCCTTGGTATCCACTCAAGACTACAAAATTTCAATTATAGAGGATAAATAAATCCCAACAAAAATGGCTGCAGTCATGGAGCAAGCAGAAGACTTGGCTCCCCTCAAGGCTACAAAGTTTCAATTATAGAAGATAAATAAATCCCAGATACCAGGGCTTCCTCTTGGATCACCTGGGGATGTGGCCAGCCTAAAACCACTGCAGGCTCATCACCCAGGCTGCCCCATGCCCCAGGGAACCCCCACCCTGATCAGGGACACCCTTCAGGGAAAACCAACCAACCCACACCTGTGGACCAGGCCTCTATCCTATCCCATAAAATAGTAATAGGCAAATTGACCACCACTCCAACACACAAGATGGCTGCCCCATGTGGTAAAAGATAATTGCCTCCATGTGGACACAAGATGGCCATCATAAAATGGCCAGCAGGGGGGGGGCATTTGAGAGAGAACATGTCTGCAAGGGAGGGCATTTGTGGGCGATCAGGCCAGCAGAGGAGGGAAGTTGGGGCAACTGGACCTGCTGAGAAGTGTCGCAAACCAAACATTGTTCTCACTAAATGGATGTAAACAGGAAACCAGAATGCTAGTCAACCTTAATTGCTCTGAAAGGTCAGAGCTAATTACTCACTGTTTAGTTGAAAACATTGTTAGCTGAAGCAGTCTCTACCTGTTTGTTTCATGTTAATTTCTGTTTTGTTAGTTCTTGCCTAAAGGCTAGGGGTGTGTCCAAAAGCCTTAATAAAAGGGAGAAAAAGGCCAGAGCAAGTGGCAGTCCTTTCCTCTAGAGGAAGGCTCCCGCCTGGCCCCCCAATATCTCCAAATTAATATTTTCTAGCCTCTCTTTTCATTTGCGTGTGGCCTCCTTCAGAACTGGAACCCTGAACCGAGAACCCTGAACCACGTGGAACATGGAAAGGGGCTCCCACAGAGAAGGGCAATTGGGGGGACCAGGCCTGCAGGGGAGGGGAGATAGGGATGGCCAGACCTGAGGGGAGAGCAGTTAGGGGCAAATAGGCTGGCAGGGGAGCAGTTAGACATCAATCAGTCTGGCAGGGGAGTGGTTAGGGGGTGATCAGGCTGCTAGGCTTAAGCAGTTAGTGCAATCAGGAAGGCAAGCAGGTGAGTAGTTGGAAGCCAGTAGTCCTGGATTGTGAGAGGGATGTCCGACTGCCTGTTTAGGTCCCACCCAGGATCAGGCTTAAACAGGCAGTCAGACATACCTTGAAGGTTCCCAAATTGGAGAGGGTGCAGGCTGGGTTGAGGGACACCCCCTCCAACCCCATGCATGAATTTCATGCACCAGGCCTCTAGTAGTTTTATAATTTAGAGATAGCATTGTTGATGTTGTGCTATGGATTGTCAACTGTGGGTAGAAATATGTGGTATATTACAAAATAGTATCACACATTTATATGATCCCAGATTGCACACCTCTTTTCAAAATGAATTTGCCATATGGGCTGGCTCAGTGACTTGCTGGGATGTGACGTAATGCATCTGATGTGTCTCTGCAACTTCTGGAACTATGCCTTCAAAGGATTCATAACTTCCCTTTTTACTCATTCAATGGCTGGTCTGAAAGGAAGTTCATTTGAGTGGCTGGTGAATGTGAGGTCACATGAAGGAGAACCCAGGTGTCCTCAGGTAACAGCAAATTGCAACTGCCAGACATGTAAGTGAGACCACATTCCAGCAAGATGTAGCTGCTTCAATGAGCACAGGTGAAATCAAGAGAGGACCCAACCAACCAAACAACAGAAACCTGGGGAATGGGAATTAATACATTCCCTTTGGGGTTGACCTCTTGTGCAGCAAAAGCTAATTGAAAATGTGTGAGTGTTTTTTTGTTATTGGCAAGTGAGTTACTAAGTGGCAGCTTTCCTGTTAATGAATGGTTGATTTTGTGAATTCAAATAGCATGTTTCTTATTTGTTTTCCATCTAGTCCAACAATTATGTAAGTCCTTATTTCCCTATATTATAACCATTTATAATTAGAATAACAAGAGTGACTTCTTTTTTCAGGACTAACTCTGACAAAGTAAGGAATAATAGGAGAAAAATAAGAACATTTGATAGTTATTCTCCTTGAGGTGAAAGTGCTCTGTAAACTAGCTATAAATATGTATAAATATATATACACATGTGTATACATTATATTTTACCAAAATGAAATCGTGCTATGAGATTTACTATTCAATTTGATTCTTAATTTAACTAAACAAAATCTGTCTGAGAAAATACATTTATCTATGTTTTTAATTTAAATTGCTTTAGAACATGTCATTGTATTTTATTAAATCATTAGAGGTCCAATGCACAAAATTCATGCACAGATAGGGTCTTTAGCAACAGCCAGCCGGGGCACTTCCCTTCCCCCACTCACCTGCCACCGCCACTGCTGGCCAAACCCCTTGGTTGAAATTCTGGTTGAACTCCTGGTTAAAGGGACAATTTACATATTAGGCTTTTATTACATATGACTACTTAAATTATTTTCTATTGCTTGTAACTACAATTACAATCATTACATTTTTGTGCACTTACAGTTTACCATACTTTTTAGATATTTTCATAAATAGTTTTCTTTTTGCTTCTTTGGATATATATGTATATTTGTTTTCTTTCACCATTTTTCCACCTATACCCTCCTCCACCTCTATCCACATCCCCCCTCCAGGAAATGACCACACCATTGTTCTCATCCATGAGTTCCTTATCATTCCCTCATTCCCTCCCCCCTTATTTTTTTGTTCAATCCATTTACCCGCCAACCCCACTCCCAAAGCTGTCAGCCTGCCCTTTGGGTCTATATTATTTGTATCCAAATTTTAGAGTTGGGTGACTGAGGAGAACCAGATAAGTGATTTTTTTTTAATTATAATTGTGTAATGGTATATTAGAGAAGGAGGAGGTCCAAAGCAGTTAGGGTTTAAATTGTACTTCCTTAATTACTAAACTTCTCTCTATGTGTCTCTCCCTCCTCTCTCTCTCTTATTTTATGCCATATATATAATAAGAATACTTATATTCTTATTCAGGAGAGATGCTTAGAAGTTGGACTGTTTTTCCTAACCAGTTTGGCTCAGTGGATAGAGCACTGGTCTATGGACTCAAGGGTCCCAGGTTCGATTCTGGTTAAGGGCATGTACCTTAGTTGCGGGCACATACCCAGTAGGAAGTGTGCAGGAGGCAGCTGATCGATGTTTCTCATCAATGTTTCTAACTCTCTATCCTTCTCCCTTTCTGTCTGTAAAAAAATAATAAAATATATTTTTATTTTTTAATAAATTATATTGATTTTTTACAGAGAGAAAGGGAGAGGGATAGAGAGCTAGAAACATTGATCAGCTGCCTCTTGCACACCCCCTACTGGGGATGTGCTCACAATCAAAGTACATGCCCTTGACCAGAATCGAACCTGGGACCTTTCAGTCTGCAGGCCAATGCTCTATCTACTGAGCCAAACCGGTCAGGGCAATAAAACATATTTTTAAAAAAGAAGTTGGACTGCTGGATCATAGCTATGAACTATTAAAATATTAATAGATGTTATTTATATTGTAAAAATGTATCAGTTTTAATATTGTATGATAATGTAGTTTTGTTTATAATTATAGCAGAATTATGTTTTGTCTATTATTTCAATAGGAGAGAAATGTTATTTAATTGCTTTAATTTTCATTCATTTCCTTGATTAGTCATGAGGTGAAATATATTTTCACAAGTTTATTGCTAATCTCTAATTTTTCTTCTGTGGCTTACCTAGTCATATTCTTTGTAAAAATATATCTCTTTTTATTAACTTTATTTCTAGGAGCTCTTTGCAAATAATGACTATTGATTGTTTTAGGTGTTACAACTAATTTCCTCAGGCTATGTTGATATTTCTTACAAGAGCATTTAAAAATACTGTAATTTTCAGTTTATTGTTTATTATTAAATCTCACTGACTCTCCAAGTATTTGTTTCCATTGCCTCTGAGTTTCTTCTCAACCACTAACTTTATCAAAATGATTACTTTACTTCAAGCTTCAGGTGAAATATTATCATCTCCTTATATTATGTGTAAATGTCCATAATTTTTCATTCTTCTAAGTTATTATATTAAAACTTTCTTTAAAATTTATTTTGCAGCCATTATATTCCACTTAGACATCAGGTACCACATAACATGTATTTCCAAAATTATTGAGCCATTTAGCTTAGTTAGGGATCATTTGGTAGTTAAGAACAGAGACAAATTTAACCTTACTTATGCAAAATCAAGACCTGCTATATGAAAACTAGAGGCCCGGTGCAAGGATTTATGCTCCAGTGGGGTCCCTCAGCCTCGGCTGCACCCTCAGTCAATCCAGGACCTCTTGGGGGATGTCCCAGGCCAGGCCAAGGGACCTTACCAGTGCATGAATCTGTGCACCGGTCCTCTAGTATGCATATAAGATCTTTGGTTAATCTCTTCCTGTCCTCCCCTCTCCCTACTTCCCTTTGAGATTCATCAGTCTGTTGTATGTTTCCATGCCTCTTCATTAAGTGTCTTCCCCCTAGAGTTCAGTGTGCATCATAGGTACCAATTGAATGGTCGAAAAGTCAAATGATCACTTAGGCTTTTATATATATATATATATATATATATATATATATATATATATATATGGATATGCAAAGGTACCCAATAGAATAAAATATAGCAAGCTTTCTGTACCTTGCCCCAATTGGGTAGGGTGAGCAAACAAGGATGCATATCATGCTACAGAGCTCCTTCTGAAACTCTGTTGAATCGAGACTGCATGTGAGATCACATGCTTGCTTAGATATTCCCACTGCTGTCTTCTTCCCTCTTGTCCTCTTTTAAAAGCATTCTCAGTAACACATTTTCACAAGAATCCCTGTCTTCGGCTCTCATTGCCAAGTAAACAGTCTAAGAGAGAAGACAATAGCAATGAAAATTATGGAGAGATTTTTTTATACATATATTTCTTATTACAACTTTACTTGGAGAATAAAATAATACAATTGTCTTTGCCTGTGTTTTTATACATGAAGTCACTGGATAATTCTCTGACTATAATCAGGTAAACATAAACTCATATGTCTGGTATTAATCTTTTCTCTCCACCTTAAGAAAGCACACACCAGCAAAATAACAAACACAGTAGGAAAGGATACATAATATTACCCATATAGTGAATTAGATAAGATTGCTACAACATGTATTTAAAATACAAAATATATTGCATATACCTATAATGAAAAGCTAATCTATATATATAAAAGCCTAAATAACCAAATGACCAGTATGACCAGAATGACTGGAATGACCAACCAACCAACCAACCAACTGCTATGGCACGCACTGAGCACCAGGGGGCATATGCTCAAAGCAGAAACTGTCTCACAGCAGGAATGGTACACAGGTGACAAACCTGTCCCAATGGCCCACCAGCCCATCGGCAGCCACTTACTCCGTTAGTAGTCCTATAGATCCAATCTCTGCAGAATGGGCCAGGCACCAATGGACCAATACTACCAGCAAGATCCCAACAGTGCCCCTGGCCTTCTGGAAATTAGCCTCAGGCACTGCAGCTGCTTTCCCTCAATAGATGCTCTGCAAGGAAGAAAGAATATAAAAGCGGCCACCAGGTGGCTCCCGATAACCCACATGAGAGTCAACAGGATGGATCCAGATCCAGGGCAGACAAGGGCGTTCCCCCACCCACAGGGGAGGGGGGGTGGGCTGATCGCATCCGGCCTCCACCCGCTCCCTAGGGACCTCTTCCATGCACAAATTTGTGCACCAGGCCTCTAGTATTTACATAAAGTCTATTTTCTTGAGACTTTGCAAATCATTTTACATAATATATTTAATGTTAATTTATTATTTAATCGCATAAATAATTTTAATAAAGACATATTTATAAATAGAACATAAGTCTGACTAATTCGTTATAGGAAATGAGTTTTTAAGGCCAAATTCAAAGAACACATAGGATATGTTTATTTTCTTGCAATTAGACCTTACTTAACTCAATAAACAGAAGATTTTATAAAGCCAATAAAATGTATTTGAACAACTAATGATAGGGTTAAAATTAATTTTAAAAGGTGATTAATTTTAATTTTTATTTTTTATGAATACATTTTTTAACTGAATAGACGAAATCAGTGGTTGGCAAACCATGACTGGCGAGCAACATGCGGCTTTTGGACCCTTGAGTGTTGCTCTTCCACAAAATGCCACAATTTTGCCAAGACCGGTATGCTCAGTGGATAGAGCGTCAGCCTGCGGACTGAAAGGTCCCGGGTTCGATTCTGGTCGGGGGCATGTACCTTGCTTCTCCACAGTGGGGGGACGTGAGGAGGTGGCTGATCGATGTCTCTCTCTCATCGATGTTTCTGACTTTCTATCTCCCTTTCTCTCTGTAAAAAATCAATAAAATATATTTTTTTAAAAATACCACAATTTTAGCAAAGGCCAGCTTAGGAGTACCCTAATTAAGTTAATAACAATTTACCTACCTATATAGTTTAACTTTAAAAAATTTGGCTCTTAAAAGAAATTTCAGTAATTGTACTGTTGATATTTGACTCTGTTGAATAATGACTTTGCCAACCACTGGACTAAATCAAACAGCTAGTTTTGACACCTACTAGATACAAATACAATGTTGAATAAAATTCAGAATATTGTGAAGGGTTTGGCAGAGGATCAAGAGTAACTTTACTAAGGCCCAGAAGAACTAACTGGTAAGAAGATATCTCAGTATTTATTATAAAGCACATTTTTATATCAAGTTGGTTCTATTCCATTGGATCCTGCCCATGAGAAATATCCTATATAATAGCAGCACATGGGCTTTGTTTTTCAACTAAATTCAGTAAAGAAAATGTGATGTTTATTCATTAAAAGAAATAGATGGCTGAGCCTCTATCTTATCTATGTATTTTACTAATCTATCCTGAACTGTTTTTTAATGAATTTTTATCCTCATTTGTATTTAACTACCAGAAAAGTTGATTATGTGACCCTCTTATCTGAAAGCACTGCCATCTGAACTAGACCATGTTTCTGTACATGCATCATCTGCATTAAGAACTTCCAGTCCTTATCTGAAACTCTCATTATCCAATTTAAGTCTCTGACCTTCTTTCCATTTTCCTAATTGAGATTTAAAGATATCAGAATTAATATTCCCTGGTTTATAAGAATGGGAGGGGTGGGCATCCTGTGTAACCAAACAAAAATATCTGCATAAATGGTTTATTGTGTGGCCATATTGCAAGTTTTTAGTTCATATAACATTTTTTAAAATATACTTTTATAGATTTCAGAGAAGAAAGGAGAGTGAGAGAGAGAAGCATTAATAATGATAGAGAATCATCAATTGGCTGCCTCCTGCAGACCCCACACTGGGAATCAAGCTTGCAACCCAGGCATGTGCCCTGACCAGGAGTCAAGCCATGATCTCTTGGTTCATTGGTCCAGACTCAACCACTGAGCAAAACCAGCCAGGCAGTTCAGAGAATTTTTTAAAATCACAGATAATCAGCCAAAACCCGGTGTGGCTCAGTGGATAGAGCATCGGCCTGAGGACTGAAAGGTCCCAGGTTCAATTCCGGTCAAGGGCATGTACCTTGGTTGTGGGCACATCCACAGTAGGAGGCATGCAGAAGGCAGCTGATTGATCTCTCTCTCATTGATGTTTCTAGCTCTCTATCCCTCTCCCTTCCTCTCTGTGGAAAATCAATAAAATATATTTTAAAAAATCACATATAATCAGCTGTAGTGGGTAACAGTGAGTTTTGATATAAAATGTAATAGGTGGATTTCCTCTGGACATAAAAGTCAGAAACAAAAGGAGTTAGTAATTTCACTAGAGAAAGGTTAGAGGAAGAGAGATATCCAGAGAAAAGTTTAGACCTTTCAGGTCTCCACATGTACTTCAGGGCCTGCAAAGAAAGGGAACCCAGGAGCTCATGAGAGACAATAAAAGGGAAATTAAAGGAATGCTGGTAATGGTGAGGCCTTCAAACATCAGCCCCTAAAGAGCGATGAGGTGGCAAGGTCGTGTGCGTTGTTTCACTTTGTCCACTTACCCTCTTCCCTTCTTGTTTCTTACACTGATTTTAAACTTCCAAATGGCAACCAGTAAATATTAAAGAAAATTATAAATGCTCAATACTTATAATATTTAAGGTCTGTAAATATTTATGGATATCTATATTTTATCTATCTATCTATCTATCTATCTAATGTTATGTAGATACCTATGTAGTTAAATTATAAATAAATTTAAACTTTTGTGTTAATATTTGTTTTCTAGTTTTATTTATACTATATTATATTATATTATATTATATTAATCTGAGAGTCTGAAAAAAACACTGACCAAAATAAAGGAGAAAAATTTAGATGCTTGTTAGATATGTTCATATATTATAATGTATTCTCTTAATTAAAACCATTACTTGTGACCAATTATGTTGATGGGATTTTATAAGAAAACCCAAGATTGGTTTTACTATGATGAGAAGTTTATCTACAAGAACAGTCACTAATTAGATCTCAAGAAAAAGGTACTACCAAATATCAACATTTTAGATGTTATAGAGCCTGAGAATGATTTTCCTCTTACTGGTTTCCTAAAGTAACAATTTTTTATTTGGGAACCAACATTATGTTTCTCAGTTAGACTAAAATGCAAATACCATTATTAATAATTTACATCACTAACCTTTTATAATGATAGAATGAAACAATAATGAATCATGAGAACCCTGATCTAGATTTACTCAGCAATTTGAATCAGTTCATTGTTATTATCTTCTCAAAGAGCACCTCTATAATAATAAAAGTGTAATATGCTAATTAGACTGGATGTCCTCCAGATAAAGCCAAAGCTGTGAGGAAAGCCTGGTCCTGGGTGCCAGAGGCGAGCAGGTGCAGGCAGCAGGGGGAAGAAAGGCCTACTCTTGTCTGAATTTCATGCATCAGGCCTCTAGTGTTCTATAATGGAGGCTCCACTTACACATTACCTATCAAGTCAAATAAAAATAAAAGGAAACAATTGTGTCATTGAAAGTTAATAAGGACTGAGTACTGTCACCCACCCTAGGTGACTAGATAATTGAGGCTTTAACAGTTCCCATCTCCCATTTCTGCCCTAACATTTTCCTTATCCATACACTTACTGATAGAAAACATCAATCAGCCATCGTAACAACTTTTTCTTTGTACTTATAACTTTCCAAGTAATTTATTGCACATATATATATATATATACATATATATATGTGTGTATATATATATATACACACATATATATATTTTATGTTGAGAGATGAAGTGCTTTATTTTTTTAATTTTTTAAAATATATTTTATTGATTTTTTACAGAGAGGAAGGTAGAGGGATAGAGTTAGAAACATCGATGAGAGAGAGACATCGATCAGCCGCCTCCTGCATGCCCCCTACTGGGGACGTGCCCACAACCAAGGCACATGCCCTTGACCAGAATCGAACCCGGGACCCTTTAGTCTGCAGGCTGATGCTCTATCCACTGAGTCAAACCGGTTTTGGCAAGTTGTACTTTATTTAGGAGAAAGAGTTAATGATCACTATGTAGCTAGAACCCAGTTCCCTGATAACATTCCTGGTAGTATTTTCACCAGATTTTGGACCATTTTCCTTTTGTTTGAAATTTGGGGGAGAGAATCACACAAAGGAGATTGAGGTCAGTGGTTGTCAATCTTAGGGTCATTTTAAAATCTGAGATCTATTTTTAGAAGTAGTAGCAGAGCCTCATCTCTAGAGATCTGCCTCAATTGGCTGGGGAGTGGACTGAATTGGAGCAGCACAAAAGCTGGTTTTCAAAAGTTGTTTTCAAAAGTTCCCCCAGGTGTTTTTTTTTTTTTTTTTTTATGAGTAGCCTAGGGTTAGATAGAAATCATCTGAACTATATTTGTCCCTCTTATCTAGCTTTTTAAAAAAATATCAACTTTAGTCATTGTTATTAAAAATTACATAAACCCAATATTTTTGTGGTTCTGTTTCCCTCTCTTTCAGAAATTACTTATGTTCAAATCTTAAAACATATTAAGATGAATTAATAAAGATGGTGAGGATGAGGAGGTTGATAGATACCATTCATTGTCCATTTATTTTGTGTCACTCTGTTAAATATTTTCCTACATCATATAATTTAATCTTCACAATAAACCACAAGGTGGAAGTTATAATCCTTTATTTGGATACATAGATATACTGAAATGTAAATGAGAAGTAAACTACTTCCCTAAAATCACATTTTTAATCCAAAGGTTGAATAAGATGTAAATATCCCTGGTTTTGTCAATAATTTTCTTTTTTTTAAATACATTTTTATTTACCTCAGAGATGAAAGGAGAGGGAGAGAGATAGAAACATCAATGATGAGAGAGAATCACTGATCGGCTTTCTCCTGCACACCTGTTATAGGAGATAGAGCTCGAAACCAGGCCATAAGCCTGACCAGGATTCAAATTATGATCTGGTTCACCATGCTGGCTGGTCTGTCCCTCATGTTTTTAACTGAGCCTATCAGCATGGAGATTATAAATTAAGACATGAAGAGGTAAACTATTGCTTAAGAAAGTATGGAGAGAAAGAATATATTTGATGACAGATATTTTCTAAGATTATTTATTCTGTCCTCAATGGTACTTACACTACTTTGCAGGCTATTTCTCACCCTTGAAAACTAGCAAATGGGATGTGATCCTGACTTTAAAGTTCACTGGCTTTGTGCATTTACTACACCCAGACCCATACATACAATTTCACCTCCATTTTAAATGAGGAATTTAATTGGAGTTAGAGCAGTCAACTGACATGGCCAAGGCCACCCAGAGGGTCTGCAAGTTACCCACTGAACCATGCTGCCCTTGAAGCTAATTATAAAAAACTAGATGCCCCTTCTCACAGTCTGGGAGCCCTCAGAAGCAGGAGATGACAAGGCAATCAGCAGAAGGCGATGCCACATCACGTATCTGCTGCTGCCACTGCCAGCAGCACAAGCCTCAGCCAGCCTTAGTTACCTGAGCCTCGGAAAACTCTGGGCAGCTGGGAAGCCACCATCTGAAGCTTGGTTGTGTCTCAGGCTGGCCCTGGGTAGCTGGGGGGCTGAGGGAACTGGGGCACAAAGCAACTGGTCCCACCTGGAGGCAGGCCTGGCCTTGCCATCTGCCTGCCATCCTCATGGGGCTAAGGGAACTGGGTGCTGCCATCTTGTGACGTCAGTGCCACCAGCTTTGAGGTCATGGCAGTCAATTAGGATATGCCCTCCTTATTTGCTGTGGGTGCCGTCCGCCATCTTTGCCATGGTGTGAAAGTCAATTAGCATATTTTCTCTTAATTAGATAAGATTGGGAAATGCAAGAAACACAAGATTTGTGACTGAGTATTAATAGACAATGTCACCATATCCACAACTGAAACAGAGACCCTTACTGAGGAGAAAAATAGAGTAATTTGAGAAAGGGCCTCTTTGTTGGGAAAGTCTTTGTTAATAAAGGAAAAATGCCAGGAAAGCCAGGGGACTTGTAATAATGTGGACTCCTCTGACTGCATGGGGCAGAAACTAAACATAAGCAAAAGGCTCAATTTATGGAATCAAGCAAGATGAAAGTAAATATGCAAATTGCTGCAAGGATCACCAGCTTCAGGGACCAATGGATGTAAGATTCTCAAATCCCTTCAAGTCCCTCTCTGCCTGAACTCTGTGTAGGTCTCTTATTCAGGCAAAACAAGGGATCCTGGTGTTTTGCAGCAGCATCCAGGCATTTCCCTGTGAAACACTCTGCTTTTCACAGCAAGCATCAGTGACTAACAGTGCAATTTCTGAAATGTCTGCAATTTCCAGATTCTCTTACTGACAGTTGCAAACTGGTGGCCTCCCCTGACCTTTACTCCTTCCAGTAATCTTGCACACAAATAGTTCCCAGGCTCAAGTGCAGTTACTGTTGAAATTACTACAGGGGTTTCTACTTTCCTGATAGAACGCCAACTAGTACAGAACCTTAACAAAATAAACTTTAAAAGTTTTAGTAAATGTCTACTGGTACTATTTTACAAATAACATTTTACCCTTAATGTCAGCCTGTCAAAGGCTGTGGAGGATGATTGTTCTTTTTGATTCATTTCCAAATTCCCCACTTCAAATTATGAGTTTTTTCTCCCCAAAGCTAAATAGGACCCTCTTCCTCTACTTCCATTGAAGCATCTACCAAAATTAAGCTTATATTAGAGGTATGTAATTCAGAGAGCCTCTCTTAGTATTTTATGTTCTTAGAAGACAAAACTTATATTTTATTTATTTTTATCTTCCCAGTACCTTTCCTATAGAAAGACTCTTCATGATATTTTGCACTTAATTAAATTTGATTAAAATTATTTTTGAAAGTAATATGGTAATAAAATATAATTTTATTTATTAATTCACAAATTATTAAAGCACTATAAGTACTTTAAATAACATTTATGAAACAAGCCATTCCAGGCATTTTTTAAAAATATATTGTTAGCTTCAGAACAAAATTCTTTAATTAAGTTCTTTACAGCTTAACATCTAGAAAAAAATAGTACTGGAATTTAAATAGCTATTTATTGTATGTACATTATCTGTTCATAAACAGTGAGTTTCTCTGATCATTTATGTTTATTTTTAATTTGTAAATATTTCAGACAATGGAGATAAAAGCCTTTACCTGTCATCTGAGTTACGAAGAGTTTTCAGTGTCTATTACATTTTTAACTTTTACTAAAATGTTTTTGCCATATTTTGTTTTGATATTGTTATATAACAAGTAGGTAAATGTGTTAGTATTTCCCTTTACATTGCCTTACTATGTGTCATTTTTAGAAAAAACTTCCTTGCTTAAAACTTTTTTAATCACCATAGCTCTCTCCTCATTTCTCTCTATTCTGTCCCATATTGTGCAATTTAAGATAACCAGGATTGTGGGCATCATGTATGTGTTTACATATACTGTATAGTAATGCACTTCCTGCTGTCAATGTATGATGTGTGCAATGTTGTTGAGCTTCAAATATAAAAAGACATACATAATTGTATTCATAGTGTGGCTTTATGGTTGTACCACATCTTAGGGTATTCATCCATCCATTACTTCCTTTTTTACTGATGGGTTTTTAGGTGGTTTCAATTAGTTTTCTGTTTATTTTTTTCTTCTCCCTTTTCCTCTTCTTTCTCCATCTCATCTTCTTTTTAATTTTAACGAATAACTAATGTAGTCATCCTTTTATTTATGTAGGATAGAATTTTAGAAACATTGCATTGTGGGTAGTAGATTATTAAATTATGGACATTTTAAACTTAAATAGATACCTAAATAACTTCCAAAAAACAACAGCATTTCTTTTGAAATAGTTTTTATCTCAGCCACTAATTCTTTAGTCATACTTTTCTGTGAAATGCATGTTTATATTTTTGACAGATTTTTGAGTTGAGTTATATATGTCTTTCCTAATAGTTTGTTGGAACTCTTTGCATTTTTAGTATGTTACCTGATTTTACCTTTCTATATGCATTATAAATATTGGGTAAAACTCTCCTTTGTCCTTTTGTTTTTCTGCCATTAAAATGTTTTAACTTGCTATGAATTAAGACAACATAATTTTAATAGTTTCTGCATCAATTTACTTGTTACAAAAATTAAATTTATATCTTTATTTTTAGACACATATTATAAAAATATTTACAATTTATATAATGTAAAATATTCTTTATTTCCCAATATTTTAATATAATTGTAAATGTTATCAGCTCTATCTTAAATTGATCTTTTTAATAAATTAAAGTAGGTTACTTGTACCAATTTGCAGTGTCATGTTTCGAATGTGATATATGAACATATTGAATGAATTATATATAACCTTTGTAATATTTTCTATAGATTTTTAAATAGTATCCAGTTGTAAATGTTTTGAGCTATAGCAGTGCTATAATTTAATAACAATTAGTTTGTGACTGTTTATAAAAATTATCTCTATCATCATAATCATACAATGCTCCTTCTTCTATATCCTGCACTAATGAGCTGTTAAGGTGTGTGAAGAATGAAATCCCTGTAGATTCCTTTGTGCCTCCAGTAAATTACTGAGTGGGTTTTCTCCTCATCCTTTAAAAAATTTCCCCAAAACTATAGGATATTACCAAGATTTTAAGATTTTTGTTCATTCACCCAAAACTTTAAAATTATCATTTGTGAAATATTTTCCAATCTGGGGTCCAAACGTCGGGCATGCAATTTGAAGATAAGGGCTGAGATTACTCTGGTGAACAGAAGACAGGCTGGGAGGATGTTGTTGGAATAAAGGCTAAGGATGGTGGGGGCCTGGAGAAGGACAGGGGTGGTGGTAGGGAGAGGTTGAGTGAGTACCTAGCTGCCCAAGTACTTCCTCCAGGCTGTGATCTCTAGATGGGATTAGGTAGTAGTCACGTAGTGCATGATAGCCCATACTCTGTTGGAGGCAGTAATTATTTTTGTCCCCTTCCTTTGCAAACAGATCTGACTTTATGTTACTGTAAATTATATGAAATCCAGTTTATTCTCATTTCCTTTTGGGTCCATGGTTCTATCCAGCATACCCTTATGGTGGAACTCAGCTAGTGTAAAAAGTTCTCTAAAACTTTAGGGTTGTAGTGATATTAAGACTATTTGCAGTATATTTATCCCTTCATTAGAAGGAGTTGTCCATTGCTGTGAGTGTTGATTTTGTTAATATGTGTTTAATTTCATGCATAATCTCTTCTGTAGACATAAGGTAAAACACTAGAATGGATGATGATAATTAAGTGAACTCCAAAGTCTCTAATCATCATAAGGTATGTGGATAATAGCAGCTTGAGCCATTATGCTAATTAGGTTTGTTAAAACACAACAAAGTTACTTGTAAATAAATGCTTGCAAATGTTCTTTTATGTACAATAAGAGCTAACAGTAAACACTTTTACAATGACTTAATAAAGCACTAGTGAGGGAACTACATGCATGACTGAAAATCTAATGTCTTAAATTCAAACTGCTAAAATGTATTTAGAGAATAAGAAAAGAGGTTTAAATTCATGCTATTACTGCAAAAAAAGAAATCAGGTACAATTGCTTCAAAATCAGGATCTCCATTCTATAATAGCTTTTAAGTAAGATCTAGTTAATAGTAAGAAAATGCTTTGGAATGCCTTGGCACCATAGTTCAGTCATCACATTGCCAGAAATATTTGCATTTATTATGCATAACTTTTAAAGTTGAGAATATGAAAATTTTATGAGATATAATTTTTTAAATATATTTTATTGATTTTTTACAGAGAGGAAGGGAGAGAGATAGAAAGTCAGAAACATCGATGAGAAAGAGACATCGATCAGCCGCCTCCTGCACGCCCCACAGTGGAGATGTGCCCGCAAGCAAGGTACATGCCCCCAACTGGAATCGAACCTGGGACCTGTCAGTCTGTAAGCCGACACTCTATCCACTAAGCCAAACCGGTCTGGAGAGATATAATTTTTTAAATGGTAGATTTATTATTTCCAAAGACAAATAATTTGTTAATTCATAGTAAATCAAGTTGTTTGAGTTTTGTTGATTTGTTTGTCTATTTTATTGAAAGGTGTATGCTCCGTATTTTCTTTTATATTTATTTGGGTGCCTCAGTCACTGAAAAAAATGCAAAATTGTTTTACAGCTATCCTCTGCAGTCTCCCATGAGATAGGATTTTTATAGCCCTCTTTAAAAAAACTAAAGCTACGATGGGTATCAAAGGGATACACCTAGATTCGCACACAGAATTCTGCAAGATGAGGTCAATCCACTGAAATCACAGCCTCGTCTGATGCCAGTGTGGGTATATTTGTGGACAAATACTTGCATAATTAAAATTTGCTTTCATGACACATAGTGTAGACTGATAAAGGTAAAAACCTTTAAAAAAAACTAAAATTATGAAAAAAGATTTATTTAATATCTAAATTAAAATCTGTATATTTGCACATTTCCTTAGGATTCTAATTCTTTGTGTTCTTTTACTTTTTGGCTACTCAAACCATTAGAATATATGAGTTAGCCCAGGCACTTTTCACTGATAACAACATAAAAACATAATAAAATGAATAAGACTGAAAACAGATATGAAAATTATCTCAAATTTTTCAAAAACCAAAAAAAAAATGATTCAGGATATTAATCTTAGTATTCCAGATAATTTTTAAATAGTTCAGAATTTCTATTTTTTTAAAACTCAGAAGTAATTTTGTCCTTTTGTTTATTTTTTTTATTTTTTAAATCTTTGTTATTTAGAATATTACAGATATTTACCCTTTTCCTTCCATTGCCCCCTTCTGTCCAGTTCCCATTCTACCCAGGCTTTCACCACCCTATTGTCTGGGTCCATAGGTTATACAAATATGCATATAAGATCTTTGGTAATTTCTTCCCAGCCCTCCTCTTCTCCCTTTCCTCTGAGATTCTTCAGTCTCTTCTGTTTTTAAGCCTTTGATTCTATTTCATTCCTCAGTTTATTTGTTTATTAGATTTCTTGTTTATGTATTTTGATTTTTTGATTCAATTTTGATAGTATTTACTTATGACCATTTTATTGTTCATATTTCTTCTTCTTCTTCCTCCTCCTCCTCCTCCTCCTCCTCCTCCTCCTCCTCTTCCTCCTCCTCTTCTTCTTCCTCCTCCTCTTCATCTTCCTCTTCCTTTTCCTCTTTTTCTTCTTAAAGCATACCCTTCAACATTTCATTTAATACTGCTTGGTAGTGATGAATTCCTTTAGCTATTTTTTGCCTGTGAAGTTCTTTATCTGACCTTCAATTTTAAATGATAGCTTTGCTAGATTGAGTAATCTTGGTGTAGGTCCTTGCTATTCATTATTTTGAATATTTCTTGACATTCCCTTCTGGCCTGCAAAGTTTCTGTTGAGAAATCAGCTGACAGTTATATGGATGCTCCCTTGTAAGTAACTAAATGCCTTTCTCTTGCTGCTTTTAAGATTCTCTCTTTGTCTTTAATCCTTGACATTTTAATTATGATGTGGCCTGGTGTAAGCCTCTTTGGGTTCCTCTTGTCTGGGACTCTCTGTGTTTCCTGGACTTGTAAGTTTATTTCTTTCATCACGTAGAAAAATGACATAATCAAACATAATTAGACAATCATTTTGGAAAACTACTTACATCTAATTATGTCATTTTTTCAAATAGGTTTTAATATTTTGCTCTCTTTCCTCTACGTTTGGCACCCAATAATGCAAATGTTGCTATGCTTATAGTAGTTCCACTACAAATTGGATGAGACAAGGTCTCAGGGAATCAAGATGGTGGAATGAATAGTGTGGGCCATACTGATGGAAACTCAGATATGGCTACCAGTTACTTCTGTGATGGGGGAGGTCCCACCATAGGAACAGTGACCCCACAGAAGAAAGCCACCCAAAATTCCTGCCACAATATGAGACAATCCAGTTCCTCCCCAAATGTCCAAGGTTCCTTTCAAGCCATCACCCCAGCCTTGGAACCCAGAAGTATATTATCAGAGTAAGTCCTGCACTGGCCCTTTAAGAGGAACTGTCTGGGTCTTGAGCAGTTTCCATGTTACTCAGCCACGATCCCCACTATTTTACAGTTTGAAGTATGGGGACTTCTCTTCCCAGGTCTGGAACCCTGTACTGAAGCGTCTGGTGTGGGTTTAGGACCCCTTGCTCCTCAGAAGAAACCCCCAAAGCGATAATATCTCTCCCAATTAAAAAACACCACACATGGGTGTTGGACTAGCCTTTTCCACACCTCACCTGTCCTTCCTATCAGTCTCAATGTGATTTCTTCTTTACTTTTCTGGTTATAGGACTTCCATTCAGCCAGATTACAGCTGATTCTGAATAATGATTTTTTTTGTATTTTAGTTGTAATTTTGATGTGATTATGGGAGTCTGTGAGCACTAGTCTTTACCTATGTCATCTTGGTTCTCCAAATGTCCTTTTATTTTCTTAAAAGGTATTTCTATTTAACTGAGAAACAAGTTAAATCAATTTAATCATGCTTTTATGAATTTTCAATTACATAAACATCTAAAAACATGTTTTGTAAAAATATACACTACAACATAGAAAACAATGCATCATTCTTAAACTTAGAATACATATTATCTGTACATCTATATAAAATACTTAGAAATATATTTGTAAAAATTGACATCTTCTAAGATTAAAAAATGAGCAGTTTTTCAAAATGGTTGTCTAATTATGTTTGATTTCTTTGTTGTCCAGGTCCTTCATTAATTATGAAATGCCTTCAACATTATGTTTCAAACTGAAATAGAGATCACATTCTAAATAAAGGGTCTTTGTTTCACAATGAGCATGGCCTTATTAAAACAATATGGGTTCAAATCTATCATTGGAATTCATTAACTCATTGAATTAGAAAAAATTAAAATATCTTAGTTATCAGTTTTCTCAATTTTAAAATCAGTATAGGACTATCTGAGTCTTGGGGCCTTTTAAAAATCAAGTAAAATAAGCTATATAAAATGTCTGACATTTCTGAAGTGCTTAGTAAATTAAATCTATTAGTAAACATTATTTTCTATAAGAGAAATGACAGACATTAATGGTTTCTTACTCTCTTTTCACAAGTTAAATTGGATGCTAAATTATAAAACATTTGATCAAACTATGAGCATCAAAGCAAAATGTGATACATCCATCAAGCTGTATGTTTTTTTGTCTTTTTTAATATTTTATTCTCTTTATCTTTCACTTAGGGCTATTCAGGAAAAAAGAAATTCTATCCTTTGGATTTAAGATATAAAACTTCTGAGAAAATTATTAAAGAGGTGGTTTCATATCTGCATATTTGACACTGAAAGACTTACCATTAAATTTGGTGAGGCTGAGTTCTCCACTACTCTCTCCTAATGAAATGTTGTGAGATCAGAGGCAGTAGTGGAAGAAACATTTTTATAATTTTAGCAATTGAAAATAACCACTGATCCAGAGACATAGAAACATGGAACAAATCTCAAAAGGGAAGGTGGATGGATGCATGGGAAGATATTGACCAAATAACTTACATGCATACTAGTGGCCCGGTGCACAAAATTTGTCCATGGAGGAGGGTTCCCTCAGCCAAGCCTACATCTTCTTTAATTGGGAACACTTGGTGGATGTCTGGCTGCCGGTTTAGGCCCAATACCTGTGGGATCGGGCCTAAACCGGCAGCGGGACATCCTCTCACAACTGCTCACCTGCCTGTCTGCCTGATTGCCCCTAACTGCCTCTGCCTGCCTGTCTGATTGCCCCTAAGCCCTCTTTCTGCCTGCCTGATTACCCCTAACTGCCCTCTCCTTCTGGCCTTATATTGCCCCCAGTTGCATTCCCCTTCAGGCCTGGTTGCCTCCAACTTTCCTCCCCTGCCAACCTAATCTCACCCCCAATGGCCCTCCCCTGCCTGCCTGATCTCACCCCCAACTGCTTCTGCCTGTCTGATCTTGCCCCCATCTGCCCTCCTCAGCCTGCCAATTTGGTTATGATTGGTTGGTTTCTATGCCAGTCAGCATCAAAAGCTTCACCTCCTAGGCAGCCATTGGCTCCTCACCCTTCACCGAGATTTGGTTCTAATTGGTTAGTTTCTATGCCAGTCAGCGCCAAAAGCTTCACCTCTTAGACATTCATTACCTCTTTACTGTTGACCCAGATTTGGTTCTGATTGGTCAGTTTCTATGCCAGTCAACATCTCTGGGCCTATCAATGGGGCCTGCTCAGAAAGGCAGGGCTGATCAGCAGCCCTGGTGGAAGCCTGGAAAGAAATGGAGGCATGGTTGCTGGCCAGACTGGGGGAGAAAGAGAGAGGCAAGTGCTGATCAAAAGCTGCCACAGAGTCAACTGATCAGTCCCTGCTTCTCTCTTCAGGCCTTTCTCTGGCCCTGATTTGCATCCCCTTCAACAGTCAGTGCTGGAGCACCATGCCTGCAACAGAAACAGTAACCATGCCACAGCAACAGCAACCATGCAACAGCAACCCAGTACTGACTGCAGGACTGACTTACAGTTAGTCAAGCCTCATTCTTTACAGGATGTGATGACCCAGGGTTTTTGTATATTAGGATATGCATCACCCATGGACACAGAAAATTGTGTGTTGAAGGCGTGGGGTGGATGGCGTCGATGGGTTTAAAAAAAGGATATCTGTAATAGTTTCAACAATAAAGATAAATTAAAATAAATAAATAAGTACAAAATTATTAACAAAAATTTCATAACTCTTCCCCAAATAACCCCTGCTACTCTAAATATATTAGTGATTTAAAATATATCAGAAGCATGAGGAATGATTTTCTGATCTTGCAAAAATCAATGAGAATACAAGTTACAATGGCATATTCTAAAATAATATAGACTCTACTTCTAGGCTTTGCAAATTAAAGAAATATATACTCTTCTCTCATATAAAAATGAAATATTTGTTCCTATACTTTAAAATTCTTAGAATAATTTTCTCCTCACTATCAGCTGCCCTTTAACCATATACCATTTTTATATCAAATAAAAAGGCAATTGACACTTACTGAGACAGAAATGGTATAGATCTCAATATTAACAAAACTTGCACTATACTTTTAGTTCTCCTTTTGCTGCCGACTAACAAATATTTTAACAAGTGGAGATAAACCTCAGGCCTATGCCTAAATATTAGCAGCACCTCATGGAAATATAAAGAGAGAGGGTTATTTAGAGTTCAAATGCAGGCAGGCTTACTCCCTCCACTAGATTAAAAGCAATGGTAAAAGAGAAGGTCTTTTATATTTTGAAAAAAAAAATCTAGTACATGTGAAATAGGAACTAAAAATATTATGTGTGTAATAATTATTTGAAAGATTGAGTATAACATTTCAGGGAATATGAAAGCTATAATAAATTCAGTCAAATTGGTTCAAATATAATTATGTCAATTATACTTCACGGTAGTATGAGCTCCAGCTCCATGGTCAGTGGCTTTATTGTTTCTAACATGTCAATCTAAGCTTTGTCTCTATCATACAAATGGAAATTCTCTTCACAATATCAATGTATAAAGGAAATTCATGCTCAACATACATTCTTAGACTGTAATCTACTATGCTCAAATTACCTTAAAACAGGGTTAATTAATAAGTAATATGCTTTGATTTTGCATTATATTTGGTGGTCTTAAAAAATAATACTCTGGCCGAGACCGGTTTGGCTCAGTGGATAGAGCGTCGCCCTGCGGACTGAAAGGTGCCAGGTTTGATTCCGGTCGGGGGCATGTACCTTGCTTGCAGGCACATCTCCAGTGCAGGGCGTGCAGGAGGCAGCTGATCGATGTCTCTCTCTCATCGATGTTTCTGACTTTCTATCCCTCTCCCTTCCTCTCTGTAAAAAATCAATAAAATATATTTAAAAATAATAATAATAATACTCTGATTCAGCATGAGATTATGTTTTTGCAATTAAGGCATTCAAAAACAGGCAACTAAAGAATGCAAAAAAAAAGTAGTAGTTTGGTTAAAATGTTTTCTTTAGCATTAATTTTATCCTTGATTTTAAAGAAAAGTATATTAATAATTGGGACAAAGGGAATGTTTGTATTGATACTACTAATATTAAATGCTGATGTAATGATATTATTTTTTGGTTCTCTAAGCAATTTATCTACCTAAGTTATATTCCTAGGAAAAAACTATTAAAGAAACAATATATTCAAGTCATGAGGTGAAAATATAAAGTTATATTTTAACATTACCAGAAGCATCATTTGCCAAACTCGAAATGTTTTTACATGTTCTCTTGTTGCTATCTTATATTAAGTGGAGTTTATATGCAAATATGTATTAAAGATTGAGAGATAATTTAGCCATAATATTTTAGAAATTAGATTTTAAACTTGGAACATCAGTCAGGCTCAAATTATACATAAATATCACATGCCCAGTGTTGTACAGAGCAAATAGAGAAAAAAAAATCTTACGTCCATGATTTTTCATTGCGTAATATTAAGCAGTTTACAAAAATATTTTGAGATTCTTTAAATATTATTATTTATCTCTTAAATAAAATAGCATATACATACTTACTAATCAAAATGATCATGTGTAGCATATCTATATATATAAAAGGCTAATATGCTAAGTGTCCATCTGGGTAATGACATCATGTAGCAATGCTGGCTTTCTCTTCCTAGTGACTTGCCTTCTTTGAGTTTCTTCAGCCTGGAAATAACTTGTTTTACAGCCAGGTGCAAACATTTTACACTTTAACCAAATGTTTGTGAAGCATTTTCCCATGCCTCATCTCATTTGATTCTCACAGAAGTCCTGGAGTACATAGATAGAAAACTAAGTGGAATCCTATTTTCTTTTCATTAGCCAGAAAATGGAGATTTAGAAAACTTAGCAATTTGACCTAACTGAAAAGAAGTAAGAAATTGTTAACCTTGAAAAGGACTTCAAGATTTATCACTGCGCAAAATATAGTCAAACACTAGTTAAATATTTTACCCTTTGTTCTCCATGCATGATTTATAATAATAATCTGCTTTGTGTTGATGTTTACTGCTGTGTTACTGAAAGAAAACTGAGGGTGCTTAGCTGGGCTAGAAAAAGCTTAGCTAAATAAAAAATCAGGTCTAATTAAGCAAGGTTATTCTGTATCCTATCTAATAAAAGAGTAATATGCAAATGGACCATACCTCTGCTATACCCACAAGCCATGCCTACCTGCCAATCAGGAATGAGTATGCAAATTAACCCAACAAAGATGGCTGCAGCCACAGAGTGAGAAGGAGGTGTGGGTTTCCCCAGAGATGGAGAAAGCCAAGCTTCCTACACACCCTGGCTGGCCCAGGCCTCCACTCAAGGCTACAAAGTTTCAATTATAGAAGATAAATAAATTCCAGATACCAGGGCCTTTGCTTGGGTCGCCAGGGGGCGTGGCAGGCCTGCAGACCACCACAGGACCCTGGTCCAGGCCACCCCACACCCCTAGGGAATCCCCACTCTGATCTGGGCCACCCTTCGGGCAAACCAGCTGGTCCCTACCCATGTAACAGGCCTCTATCTTATCTAATAAAAGAGTAATATGCAAATTGACTGTCACTCCAACACGCAAGGTGGCTGCCCCTATGTTGTCAAAGATTCTGCCCTCATGTGGACACAAGATGGCCGCCACAAGACAGCCAGCAGGGAGAGCAGTTGGGAAGGACCAGGCCTGCAAGGGAGGGCAGTTGGGAGTGATCAAGCATATAGGAAAAGGTAGTTAGGGGTTACTGGGAGAGGAGGGAAGTTGGTGGCAATTTGGCCTGCAGAGAAGGGCAGTTGGGGCTTTCCAGGCCTGCAGAGGAGAGCACTTGGGGGAGACCAGCCCTGCAGTATAGACAAGTTAGGGGCAAACAGGCTGGCAGGGGAGAATTTAGGCTTCAATCAGGCTGGCAGGTAAGTGGTTAGGGGGTGATCAGGCTGGCAGGCAGAAGTGGTTAAGGTCAATCAGAAAGGTAGGCAGGCAAGAAGTTGGGAGCTAGCAGTTCTGGATTGTGGGAAGGATACATATAAAGCTCTCGCTGGTACTAATTGCATGTGTGAGTTTCCATCTTTTATTGTTGATCATGAATATGCTTGACACTTCTATTATACATAAAGGTTTAATAGCAATATTCAAATATTTCTTCCAATTTATTTCTTTTCTATGTGCATGAATTTATGCACTGGGCCACTATAAAGATTAGTTTGTTGTCATTTTCCACAATAAATAAATAAATAAAAATGACAGTTTTTCTGTGGTTTCCTAAACAGCCAGAAAATTGAAGCAACATAAAAATCAGAATCTCAATATTCCACATGGCCCCTATTTTTCTTCATTATCTTGCCCTGGCTGGTTTGGCTCAGTGGCTAGAGTGTAGACCCATGGACTGAAGGGTCCCAGGTTCAATTCCAGTTAAGAGTATGTATCTTAGTTGCAGGCTCAATCCCAAGCAATTGGTGGATGTGTCTCTCTCACATCGATGTTTCTTTCTCTGTGTCCTTTCCATTCTTTCTTAAAAAATCAATGGAAAAATATTCTCAGGTGAGAATTAACAACAACAAAAATAGCCTATCTCGAGCTGAGCAAATTAAGATTTGTTTTACACTAAAAGGATTTGGACTATAACCCAATTCCAGGTTATGAGGTTATGGTAGGCTATGTCTTTTTTTGTAATAGGTGTTAGATCTTCCCATAGAGAAGTCCTTCTAGTTTAGGGCTGTATATAATGAGAAAGTTTGGCAGTCATGAGATACTCAGCTCAGCCCATTGCATAACTTAATTTAATTTCCTATGATGGGCCTGTGCATTTTTTTTTAATTTTTAGTAAATAATTATTTATTGTTGAAAGTATTACATATGTCCTCCATTTTTCATTTTTCCCCCATTGGGCCCCTCCAGCCTGCCCCTGCCCCAGGCCTTCAGCACTTATTTTCTGTGTCTATGGGTTATGAATATATGCAAACAAATTTGTTTGATTACCACCCAACCTCCCACTCTCCCCTATTTTTCCACTGACATTCTAGACTCTGTTCCATGCTTCAAGTCTCTGGATCCACTCTGTTCATCAGTTATTTTGTTACTTAGATTCCACATATGAATACGGTCATGGTCATGTGATACTTTTGTTTCTTGGACTGACTTATTTCACTTAGCATAATACTCTCAAGGTGTTTCAAATGGTAAGAGAATCTTCTTTTTTATTGCTGCATAGTATGCCATGGTGTAAATTTACCATAGTTTTTGTTGTTTTTTTCTACTCATCTACTGGTGGGCACTGAGCTGTTTCCAGATCTTAGCTATTGTAAATTGTGCTGCTATGAACATAGGAGTACTTACATTATTTCTGATTGGTGCTTCAGGTTTCTCAGGATATAGTCCTAGAAGTGGGATCACTGTGTCAAATGATAGATACATATTTAATTTTTTGAGAAAACTCCATACTGTAATCCATAATGGTTGCACCAATCTGCATTTCCACCAGCAGTGTACTAGGGTTCCCGTTTCTCCACATCTTCACCAGCACTTGTCATTTGTTGGTTTGTTGATGGGAGCCATTCGTAAAGGTGTGAGGTATACTAGGTATATTGGTTAATAATGGAGATTTTTTTCAATAGATGGAGTTACATATATGTTGATACATATGTGAATTGATATGTATGCTATTTTTTCCTATTGACAACAAGCTTCAAAACTTCATGTCAAATTTTCTGAAGGTGTTAACATCCTAAGTATGTTTACACTTAAAAATGCCCAAAATAGAGCATTGGTGAGAACTTATAATTCATTACTTTATTTTAAAAAAAAGTACTGCTGACTTCTTCGGGAAGCTTATGGTGAACATGCTCCATCTCAAAATACTTGTGAACACTGGTTTAAATTCTTTAAAAGTGATGATTTTGATATTAAAGACAAAGAATTTCTAGGTCAACTGAAAAAGATTGAAGACCAAAAATTACAAGCATTATTGGATGAAGATGCATGTCAAATTCAAAAACAACTTGCAGAAAGATTAAACGTTGTTCAGCAAACAATTTCTGATCATTTCCAATCAATGGGAAAGATTTTAAAAGACGGAAAATGGGTACCACATCAATTGAATGAAAGACAAATGGAAAATCGAAAAGTCATCAGTAAAATGTTGCTTCAATGGCACAAAAGAAAGTCTTTTGGGCATCAAATTCTGACTGGCAATGAAAAGTGGATTTATTTTGAGAATCCCAAATGCACAAAATCATGGGTTGATCCAGGTCAACCATCAACATTGACTGCAAGGCCAAATCCCTTCAGAAAGAAGACAATGCTCTGCATTTGGTGGGATCAGGAAGGTGTGCTGTATTATCAGCTTCCAAAACCAAGTGAAACCATTAATACTGATCGATACCCACAACAAATAATCAATTTGAACCATGCTTTGATCATGAAATGACCAGATGTTCCTTAAGACACAGCAAAGTAATTTTGCTTCATGATTACGCACCATCACACACTTCAAAACCAGTTAAAGAGATGTTAGAAGATCTTGCCTGGAAAGTATTTAACCCACCCGCTGTATTCACCAGACCTTGCTTCTTCAGATTACCACTTGTTCCACATACTTTCTGAGCAGCACTTCAAAACATATAAAGAAGTGGAAAATTGAGTCTTTGAATGGTTTGCCTCAAAACAAGAAAAGTTCTATTGGGAGGGTATGCATAAATTACCTGAAAGATGGGGAAATGTGTAGCTAGTGATGGACATTACTCTGAATAAAGCACCTTTGATGTTTCTCTTGAAATTTTTGTGTTTTCTTTGATTACAAATCTGCATTATTAACAGGTACAACTGGTATTTACAGATACATCTCTTAAGGCAAAGAAAACTAAGGAGAAAATAAACAAATGGGGCTATATCAAAATAAAATGTTTCTGCACATCAAAGGAAACTATCAACAAAACAAAAAGAGAACCTGTTATAGAGAACATATTTGGCAATGGTACATCTGATAAAGGCTTAATACCCAAAATATATAAGAAGCGCATATAACTTAACAAAAGTAGACCAACAATCCAATTAAAAAATGGGCAAAACACCTAATAGATACTTCTCTAAAGAGGACATACAGATGGCCAAGAGACATGAAAAAATGCTGAAAGTCACTGAGCATCCAAAGATGCAAATCAAAAGGGAAAATGAGGTACCATCTGACACAGGCTTGTGCATTTTAACTGCATCCAGAACATTACAGGCAATGCAAGTGCTGTTGCTTATGAACTATTTTAGCAACCTTTAATTCTTTGAGTAAACTTAAATGTTCTTATTTCTGCTATCATTTATTTTTGGTCACCTTAAAGAAAAAGATAACACACACACACACACACACACACACACACACACACACACACAACTGAACAAGATTTTAAGCTCATCCTGTACCCCCATCCCAGCCCTATCATAGTCTAGGTCTTTATGATCTTATTTTTTAGATGGTATTTGGGATTGAACACATGAAAAGGAAAACACATTTAGCTCATTTTAAAAGTACACACCAGAGTCATTCTACAGTACTTTTAAGAAACAAATATAAATTTACTGGCAAAATGGCAGTTAAGAAATTAATTTTCACCATTGGTATGCAACCTTATATGCAATTGCCTAACTGTATTTCTCAATATCAGTTATTTTAGTTGTCGCTCAATTCAACTACCTAGAAAAATTTGAAAGTAAACATGTTTCTAGGAAAACTTTCAAACCAGATGGTGATTTAAAACTCTACACACAAACTTACAACATCCCATAATTTACCAAACCCAGACTTTGGGAACAGAAGGCTCAGAGCAGCATGCTGAAAGCTTGGCAAGAGCCTCACCCTGTGCACCTTGACCTTTTGAACCAAAGCTGACGACCAGTCAATTGTAAGCCTTCCGTTGAGCTACAGTCTAGAAGCTGACATGTGGGCATTAGCTGCAGTGACAGGCTGCTCTAACTTGGCTGTCATCTGGCCCATTTTCTACACAAACCATCAACATAATTCACTCTAAAGGGCTCTCTGAGAGGGCCTAATGCTTTTTCTTTCTTCCTTTGTACAGTGCGGAATTTAGGACAGCTTATTTTAATTTGATGACCTGCACTATGATCTAATAAGGGGCAGCTGTGGCCGCTAAGTCCCCAGGCTATTTATTGCCAATTAGAATGAATCCTAAATAAACTCCCTTCATTCTACACTTGACCCATTCTTGAACAGTAGACAAAAATGACACTTAAAAAAGGAATTGTGGGGAAGCGGAAGAAAGAGCCAACGGAATGTAAAAGCTATGAAAGAGAGGACTCTTCAAACAAAATGGGAAGAATGAGCACTGATAATGACATTTTGATGTCAAATGATTGCTATTGAAATGTTGGTATTGTGGAAGATACCCATAGGGGGAAGACCAATAAATATTGAGTTGTAAAATAAATTGTACCATGTTAAGCTAAAAATACGTGCATTTTATGTGAAGAAAATGTCTTTATTCTAATATAGAGGTTAAAATGGTCTAGAGTAGTGTATTAAAAACTGTTTTCTTTTATCTCTAAGAGATAAACATTTTCCAGAAATACCTAAGACACCAGTATACAAATAGGTAAATATAAATATTAAACAAATGTCTCGACATATTTACTTTTCCGTGTACTCTTAGTTTGAATTCTGTTTTATTCTCTCTCATATTAAAAATAATGCTAATAACTTTTCATGAAATTGTTTTCACCACCACACAATAAGCAAAACCCACTGTTAGAAAAATAGTTTTCTAGAATCAAGTAACAAAATAGAAAAAGGAAATTTCCAAATAAAACTTCAATAAATCTGCAAATTAACCATCACTCCCCTACATGCCACACCCTCCAGCCATGCTCACCAGCCAATCAGAAGTAAGTATACAAATTAACCCCCAACCAAGATGGCTGCAGCCACAGAGCAAGCAAGAGGAAGGCTTGGGTTTCCCCAGCAATGGAGGAAGCCAAGCTTTCTGCATACCCTGGCAGGCCCAGGGCTCCACTAAAGGCTACAAAGTTTCAATTATAGAAGATAAGTAAATCCCAATAAAAATGGTGGCAACCGTGGAGTTGGAGAGAGCAGGAGGCTAGACTTGCCTCCAGCAATGGAGGAAGCTAAACTTTCCGCATACCCTGGATGGCCTAGGACTCCACTTAAGGCAGTGGTTCTCAACCTTCCTAAGGTTGCAACCCTTGCATACAGTTCCTCATGTGGTGGTGACCCCCAACCATAAAATTTTGCTACTGTTATGCATCGTGATGTAAATATCTGCATTTTCCAATGATCTTAGGTGACCCCTATGAAAGGGTCATTCGACCCCTTGTTGAGAACCACTGACTTAAGGCTACAATGCTTCAATTATAGAAGATAAATAAATCCCAACATAAATGGCTGCCACCACAGAATGAGCAGGAGGCTTGGCTCCACTCCAGGCTACAAACTTTCAATTGTAGAAGATAAATAAATCCCAGATACTAGGGCCTCCAGTAGGGTCACCAGGGGGGTGCAGCTGGCCTGTAAACCACCACAGGCCCCTCACATAGGCTCCCACTCCTCAAGACAACCCCCCCTCTGTTCTGGGACACCCTATAGGGCAAACCAGCTGTCCCTCACTCATGCATCAGGCCTCTATCCTATCTAATAAAAGAGTAATATGCAAATTTACCATCATTCCAACACACAAGATGGCTGCCCCCAAGTGGTCAAAGATCCTGCCCCATGTGGACACAAGATGGCCACCATAAGATGACTAGCAGGGAAGGCCAGATAGGGGTGACCAGACCTACAGGGGAGGGCAGTTAGGGGTGACCAGGCCTTCAGGGGAGGGCAGTTAGGGGCAAACAGGCTGGCAGGGGAACAGTTAGGCATCAATCAGGCTGGCAGCTAGGTGGTTAGAGGGTGATTAGGTTGGCAGGCAGAACCAGTTAGGGGCAATCAGGAAGGCAAGCAGGAAGCAATTGGGAGCCAGCAATCGTGGATTTCTGACTGCCCATTTAGGCCCGATCCCAATTGCAATGGGCTTAATCAGGTAGTTAGACATCTCTTGAGGGATTCCAAATTGGAGAGGGTGCAAGCTGGGCTGAGCCCTCACCCCACCCACTGCATGAATTTAGTGCATCAGGCCTCTAGTTTATTATAACATTGCTCACTGCTTCCTTAAGTGTGAGGGGCATAGTGGAAAGCATAAAGAAGTGACCATTGTAGTGTATGACTCATTCTTAAGCATAGCTGTGCATTATTTTCTAAGTACTGAAGTACATAAAATATGAAATGATAATTTCTGTGTCCTTGGCAACCATTGTATAAATAAATGCTATGTAAAATCAGGATGCAAAGAAACTTAGAACTTGAGTAGATAAAGCCAGATAATTCTTGCTGATTTCAGGAAATATAAGACTTTAAAGGAACTCAATTTGCCAGAATTGTTTTCAGATTGCATGACAGTTTTAAAAGCGATTGTAAGGGCAAAACTGACAAGTAGATTTGTTTAAAGGAGTCAGATTTTTGTTAGTTTGTAACCACTTGCTGTTAATACCTTTATTTGTCTCTCAGACAGACCCAATAATAAGCTGAGTGAGGTTGGACTTCTTTTCCAAGGGACCTCTGCCTACAAGTAAAAGGTACCATTGAAGGTCACCTCACTAAACTGTTGCAGAGAAATCCATTCGCAGCCTGGTGGGGGTCTCCTGTTTTTGTAGTTCTCTTCACCCAAAGGATCTTCAGTATCCTTATCAATAGGCTAGACCTTAAACTCTGAACACTTTGTCTTTGTTCACATGCATATAAGTTACTATAGCACTTATTTTGCCTTCTTTTACATTAAAAAATAATAAAAAAAACTGACAAGGACTTAAAAAATGGATCATGTCTAAAGAATGAAGCCTAAATCTATTTTAAAGTTTTAATCCTAACCTTAATCAGACTGATTTTGCAAAATTATAGAGTACATCTAAAAGATGTCTTTAGTGCTTCAATATGTCTAAATAGGCATGTCTTTGGAGAAGACAATACATTTTATAGTGTTGCCTTCTGTGTGGGAAATGGAACTTATGCTTCCCAAGCAAAGCTATAAGAGAGATATTTCATTTGCACCTATAATGTCTCTTGTATATGCTATCAAATGGCAACAGAAAAAAAAAAGATAAGATCAGAAAAACCAAGCGTTCAAAGAGCATACTGACTGTAAAGACACTTGGAATGCCAAAAGGATCATACAAATTTTCAGCCATAAATGACATTGTCAATCTTTGGAATTCACAGTAATGTGACTGTGATATCAACTAGTTAATATGGCACAATCACCCTGACATGCCCTTTGTCAACTCTCTTACTTTATCCTCAGTCATTCAAGGAGATATCATAGATACAATTTAGTAAAATTATGTCTAATCTTGCTTATTCCATTTGGTTATTTACATTTCTTTCCTCACAATTTGTTGCTTATCTTGGGACCTTTGTCTAAGTAATAAGAACGTTTGTCCTTCATAGTTCTTCAGAATTGAACCAAAGTAAATTATGGGAGGTTAAGAAGCACTTCATGCAGCTATTATCTATAGTCATTAGTGATAGAAACCTATAATAATACAAACATAATATGCAAATTGACTGAAGAGCCAAACAGCGGAATGACCTTCCAGATGACCTTCTGGACAAAGCCAGGGCTGGGAGGGGCTGAGGCAGTCAGGGCTGCGAGAGCCTACTCTTGCACGAATTTGGTGCATCAGGCCTCCAGTAAAATCATAATATTAATACTTTAGCATGGCTGGTGTGGTTCAATGGTTGAGTATCAACCCATAAACCAAAAGGTCACTCATACAATTCCTGGTCAGGGCACATGCCTGGGTTGCAAGCTCAATCTGCAGTGGGAGAGCATGCAGGAGGCAGTCAATTGATATTTCTCTCATAGATGTTTCTATTTCTCCCTCTCCTCTCTGTCTCTCTCACATATATAAAAACATATATTTTTTAAATTAATGTTTTAATTATGAAAGATGGCAATGAGCGAAGCTAGACTTATTGGAAATAAGTGGAAAAAAACAAATATTCCTTGTTATTCTTATTTAGGAAGGCTCAAAAATAAAGACTAAAGACAAACACACAGACACACACAAATATTTGTGATAAAATAGAAAGCCAAAACTTAATTTCAAGCTGTAAATTACTTTCTACATATCTGCTTTGCTTTTTTTTTCTTTTAAAAATATTAGAGACCCAGTGCAAAAATTTGTGCACTGGAGGGGGTGTGTCCTTCAGACTGGCCTGAGCCCTCTTGCAGTCCAGGATCCCTCAGAAAATGTCTGCCTGCCAGCTTAGGCCCACTATCTGCTTCTGGCTGAGTGGCACTTCCCCTGTTGCAGTGCACTGACCACAAGGGAGCAGCTCCTGCATTGAGTGTCTGCCCCCTAGTGGTCACTGTGCATCATAGTGATCAGTCATTCTGATAGTTTTGCCATAATACTCGCTTAGACTTTTATTATACAGATAAGATGAAAATAACCATAACTGTAAGTGTCAGAAACAAACATTTTAATATTAAAACCTAGATTAACCCTTATTCAACCACAGGTGAATGGTTTAGAATTACACTTTTTTTTAATGGAATCTTATGTAGCCATTGAATTTAATGCTTAAGAAATATTCATGACATTTTAAAATATTATATAAAATTAAGTGGAAATTAAACTAAAATTAATGTGGTCTCAACACATTGTAAAACCATGCATATAGGTATAAAAATACATCGATCTGTTTAAAGCAATCGTTCTGTGTGGTAATATAATGGGAAATTTAACTTGCTTAACAATATTAAAATAAATTTATTTCCAAGTGTTCTGCAATATATACATATTGTCATTCATATATAAGATGACTTCATAATCAAAGTAATATACATTTAAATTTTAAAGCCCCTCACACATTTGCATGCAAGGCACATATAGTATACAATTTTACTTTTTCAGAGAATATAAGGCTAATATATGGTGCAATGTCACTGATAACCAGATAAGTGTGGTTTGAACAGGACTGTGAGACCATCTGATGGATAGAATGTTAAGGCTGATGATTCCAAGTGTGAATGGAAATACAAAGGAAAGATGCTGGAAGAAACTCATCCATTGCTAATATAACCAACTATAATTTGCTAAAATTATTTTGGAACGATATTTGGCAATATTTGAGAAAGTCAAAGATCTAATAATACCAGTTTTAGATATATATTTTTGGAAAGTAATGACACATGCTCAGAATGAGAAATATGTAACTAAAATTCTCTCTGCAATAGAATTTGCAATACTGAAAACTTGGAAATTTTATACTGTATCTCTTGAGGGGAGTTAAAAGTAGTGTATAATAAGTTTATACAAAGGAAAGCAACTAGAATGAGTTCATTTGATCTTATAATCAAGTGAATAACTTTTGAAAACTATGTTGGTTGCAAAAGTTACAAAAAGAGATATGATAGCATTTATATAAAACTTTAAAAAATACTTTATATTTTTATAAATACCAGTAACCAATATGGACAAAAACAAAATCAACTTAAGGGTAGAACATACATCTAGGAAAGGCAGCAGCAGATTTGAAGAGAATGAACCGTAAAATATTAACTGAGTAAAAACACTGAGATAATTGCCTCACAAATTATGCCATTATTTTGTCTAAGCTAGAACTGTGCAAGCATCTGTTACACTATTTTCTGTGCTTTTGTATATGTTTGTGATAGTTTCCAATAAAACTACGAACTCATAAAACTTTGAAAGTTTACAGTTAAAATAAATTTGGTATTAATTTTTAAATATCAGTTTTTGTTTCTCTAATGTTTATAGGGATAGATCCCAAATATCACAAGGACATTATATAGATTAGGTCACATATGAGAAGAATCTACTTACAATAAATGCAATAAAACCAAAAGCCATTTTCTCAGACTGTAAATTCAATGAAAATATCTCCTCCTTTTTTCCTATTGTATTCAGTATAGAAATATAATTGGTGCAGGTGTACACAGTTATTGGGTTTTAGCATGATCAAAATTGAATCTAAGGGTGCAATGGGAAGCTTACCTTTGACATACCAAAATATGCCTCTTTTAAAGGGCTTTATTTACTATGACTGTCCCCACATGCTCTTTCACCTTTTAACAACTAGATTAGAAATAAATCAGTCTTCTTCATAGAGAAGAGGGCAGCTCAAGCTACTGTGATGATGATGAAAGAAAAAAAAATCATTTGATAATAATACAATAGTTTCCTAAATTACTTCAATTTTTAAAGCAAAATAACACTCACAGACAGCCCAGTAAATGCATTATTCTGAGTGCTAGAATAATTAAACCTAGATTGTATTTTAAAAATTTTATTTGAAATATAGAAGTCCATTATGATAACTGCTTTTGAAGGTAGCCTTTCCCAAAATAGTAAATTACAAAGATCTGAAAGGTAATCATTTTCTAACTGCAATATATAATGAATTTGTTAGAGGAAAAGTGTTCAGTTTGTTTTTGTTACATAAGTATTATCAGTATATTTGCTTATGTTACATTGACTTGGAATTTTACTTGTTGCGGGTTAGCACTATCCTCAAAACTACTTGCAAAAACAAGTAAGTTTTATTGAAAAGAGACTTGAAACTTAGAGAAGTTGAACTCTGCCAAAGGATCCTAGAGCTGTAACTGGTACACTGTGAATTAGGGTCCAAAGTGGCTTAGCAGGAATAGCTAAGTGTCAGGAGACCAGAGCCAGGTATAGACTGTATGCATCTTCCTTGTATGTCTCTGTTCATGGAGAGTCCAGAAGAAATTGACAATCTCTTCGTAGATTGTAGTTGGATGGACCATCTCACTCTAATCTCTATGTAAGTCCTATAACTAGTCTAAAAAATGACCAGTGACCTTGCCAGTCATGATGAATCTGCAAGCCTGCATTTTCTTCTTCTAGTTTTGTTATAATGAATAATACAATTTGCAATATATCTTCAGACATAGATCTTGAATCATTATTTGATAAATAGCAAAATAGATTATAGATAGATAGATAGATAGATAGATAGATATCACGTTAATGTATTAACCAGGCCCAATAAATAATGTAAATGCATACCTTTTCAGAAATCTAAAATCTAAGGCCACTTTATGAGATGTGGTAGCAGCTTCATTTTAAAAGCAATCATATTTAGGAATATAAATTGTTATTCTTTATGCTTATCCTTTCTATATCAATATATATTACTAGTTTTGCTTTCCAACCTCAAGTCTACCAGTATTTTTTCATTTGTTATTTCTAGTACCACCATTATTTTTCAAAAATATATATAACCTGGCTATATAAATATCCCCTACAACTGGGAAAGCAGGGATACAAAAGAAGAATTGTGATAAAAGCATTACATTTTAAATGATTAACTTAGAAAAGAAGTATTTTAGCTCACATTGCTACCTTTGCGTAGCATAAACTGGAAAGCTTTTATTTTGAGATAATTAATATATTGTATACCAAAATAGTTTGCTAAAAGTTGTTAACTTAGTCTGGCATTTAAAATCATATTCAAATTATATTCAAATATAGGCAGTTAGTACAAGTTTCTTTACACAGTGGCTTTTCCCAGACATTCCACTACTTAAAACCTAGAAACTAAGTACCATTTCTAGCCACATTCCAGGCATTGCTGGCCATAGATTTAATTGAAAGTTTTTTTGGGGAAGAAACTTCCATTTGCAGATAGAAAGTCCTCACCCACTCTGTCAGTTACTCAGGGATAATCCCTGAGATTTGAAGAAAACAGAAAGGATAAGCACAGTAAGACAGTAGGAGTCTGGCTCTGGGATGACATTAACTAGCTGTACCCACCTTGGTATCTACCTTATTCAGATCTTGTAGTTTGAAGAGAAAAATAATCACATGTATTTTAACTTATTGCACATCAGAGATTCTATAGCTGGTTGTGGAATACATTCCCAATCGATATACACAAATAACCCTTTGCCAATTCATCACTGAGTATTAGTATTCCCAGTGTTTTCTTCAGACATTTTAATATATAAGAGATATAAGTTATAAGTATTTAGGTTACATATGTTCATATCTTTACTATACACAATTGAGGCATGTATTTTTTTTTAGGAGACAAAATACTAGTATGAGCAAATTAACATCTCCTGCTTCAAACAGATTGGTGGGTCATGGGCTTGGTGAGAGGGATAAAGTTATCTTGAAGCCAACCTTCATTATTGACATCATTCTGAGTCTTTTGTCCATATCATTAATTTTAATGACATGTTGATAATAGAAGGATACATGGTGCTGTTTTATCAGTATCTTTTTAAAGATCTTGGTTCTATCCCTATTTATTCATTGCAGCCATACCCAACTGTTGATCATCCTATATAATAAAAGGCTAACATGCAAATCAACCAAATGGCAAAGCAACCAGTTGCTATGGTATGCACTGACCACCAGCGAGGAGGTGCTCAACACAGGAGCTGACCTCTGTGGTCAGTGTGCTCCCACAGGGGGAACACCACTCAGCCAGAAGCTGGGCTCCCCGCTGGCAAGCACATTGGTGGTGGTAGAAGCCTCTCCCACCTACACAGCAATACTAAGCCATCAGTAGTACATTCCCTGAGGGCTCTCAGACTGTAAAAGGGTGAAAGCTGGGCTGAGGGATCCCCCACAGAGTACGCACGCACATTTTGTGCACGGGGCCTCTAGTTTTGGTCATGATTTTTTTTCTAATTCAATGTCCTACAATGCCATAATTTTAGTACAGTAAAAAGTAACTTATGCTTTCCTAAGAAAAGTAGAGTTAATATAGCTTTCCATCCATGTCTTTCAGACATTTGTTCTCCCTAATTTTCTTTTTGTCATTACATTTCCTATGCTATAAATATCTCCCACTTCATTGAGTAAATGGTTTTCTAATTTAAAGCATATGAATAAAGTTTCTTGTAACAATCCTCTTAGCTGTGTCCAGAATGACAAGCATGTTCTATAATATAATATTAATATTGTAATTCAAGCCCAGTCACTACCTCTTGCACATATACTGCTCTTAATGTGTGCTATTGTTGTTTGTGATGTCAACGGATGCCCTGGATTAAATTGTAGCCCTCTATCAAAATGCTTACTGTGCTTTTTGCTCCCTCTCAGTTAATATTTACTTTGCAAATGCTGGAAAGACAAAGCAGCCTCAGCAAACACAGCATCTTTTCTGCCCAACCTGGTTTGGCTCAGTGGTTGAAGCATCAGTAGGCCCATGGACTGAAGAATCCCAGGTTCAATTTCATTCAAGGGTACATACCTTGTTTTTCCATGTATAAGAAGTCCCCATGTATAAGATGTCCCCCACTTTTCCAACACAAAATTAATAAATCAATCTTAAACATTTTACTGGTTTTCCTCTTACTATCTTCTTCTTTTCTGGCATTTTAAGGAGTTGTTCTTCCTGTTTTCTCCACTGTCTGATCATACACTCAATGGGAGGAGGCCCAAATTATCTCTCTGTAGCTCTATTGCCATGAACTTTTGCATAGCTGATTACATTCAGTTTGAATTTTGCAGAGTAAGATAATCGCTTACTGGTGTTTATCTTCTTACTTTTGGACATCTTTATGGGCTCAGAACACTCCTGTCTCTGTTGCATTTGTGCACTCTCCATCTCCACCTCCAATTACAGCATCAGCTGATATCAGTAACAACAAGGCTTGTGATTGGAAGAAGCTTGTTTGATAAGGTATGGGCAGCTATACACCTACACAGTACCTTCCTGGGCTGACTTCTGTGTATAAGACTGCCCTTCATTTGCTGGATGGATCCCTGGCCCTGGGGGGAATTGGTGTACATGTGGAAGGGAACCAATCAATGTATCTCTCTCACATGGAAGTTTCTCTCTCCCCCTTCTCTTCCACTCTGTCTAAAAATCAATGCAAAAACTAATCTCAAGAGAGAATTAACAAAAACAAACAAATAAACAAAATATTTACTATAAAATATAACCTATGTATATTTTCATAATAATATTTATATTTTCTTGAAATTTATATTAGAGATTACAGATAATGGCTGAAATAAAATTATTTTATTGAAAAACTTTACAATTTACTGGTAAGAAGCTATTATTATTATTCTAGCCTATCATAAATTAATCTAAAATGTGTGATATTTTTTTATTTACCCACCCCATCTTCCATGAAATTGAATTCCTGAATTCCTCCATTCTGAATTTAACTCTAAATTCTGAGAATTCTTATTAGCAACCTAACTGCTGTCCACAAATATATGATCTGAACCACAGACACCTCATGTTGGGCCATCATAGGTAACCTGCTATTTCCTTAGAATTTGTACAATATGCTCCCACTAGAGATGCTCTTTAGACTCTTAAGGATTCCATAAACTAATTTAGATTTCTATCACTTTTATTTTTGTATGGCAATTATTTTAAGTTCCCAGGGTTGGAGTCAGGCTTAATGTTATTATTTAGAATGCTATTATTATTCCTTATTGTTTGCTATATGCAATAACTCCAACTTCTTAAGTTCATGCTAAATGTAATATTATCTAAATGGAATAAAATTTAGGTCCTATGTTAGGAAATGGCATGGGATACACTCAAATGAAAAATCACCATTTCATTACAAACGGCAGGTATGAGATGGTTTGTTTCCTGGTGGATTGACAAGAGAGAGAAAGATAATAGATAAATGGACATCTTTAAGAGTCAGTAGGATGTTTTATATGTCATGCTGCTTCTTGCCAGATCAAATATAGAGTTTTATCAACAGTATTTCTCAAATTAGCAAAGATTTAAAGAGATAGGGCACACAGCAGGAAAACTGACAACCCTGACACTGGATCTCTTAGTGGGCCTCCAGACTTTGACATCGACACCTGCATGGTGTCTGTTTTTACTGAGGCACATTATTGCACGTTGATTAACATGTTGTACTTCCTATTGAGATATAATTAATTAACTGTAACATGCAGAAAAATAAAAATTAAAAAATACACTTGTAAAATCACCTTATATAATGACATTACACTATCATTTTCTTATCCAGAATACAGTCCTAGGAGACCTGGTACTAAGGTTTGTCATTAATAAAAATAATTTGTAAATACATAAGAAATAAAAAAATCTACACCCCCAGCACCTTCATGATCACCCATGTTTGAGATTTATTTTAGCAATAAAAATAATGTTGCCTTGCTTTGTATTTTAGATATTAAAAAGTAGAGGGTCTTCTATTTGTAATCTTAACCTGCCATACTCCTCCCTCAAAATCCACATGGTCAACTCCCTCTCCTTCTTCATGCCCTTACTCAAGCAATTCATTTTTTTAAATATATTTTATTGATTTTTTTACAGAGAGGAAGAGAGAGAGATAGAAAGTCAGAAACATAGATGAGAGATAGACATCGATCAGCCGCCTCCTGCACACCCCACTGTGGAGATGTGCCTGCAAGCAAGGTACATGCCCCAAACCGGAATTGAACCTGGGACATTTCAGTCCACAAGCCGACACTCTATCCACTGAGCCGAACCCGTCTCGGCCAAGCATTTCATTTTTAATGGCAACTCTATTTTTAACTTGAATATTTTTACACACTAATTGTGAAGCCTAACTTCCTACCCAAAGAACTTACGTGTACTTATAAATCAGTCCTATGCTGTCTATCAGAGCGAAATGCCTCAGACTTAAAAATGTTCCTGTTACAAGAAAAAGTATATGGTTACATGTGTGCAAATTACTGAATTTGTATCAAATAAAATCACCCCAAAACTTGGAATCCTAAGTAACAATCATGTCTTCCTTTGTCAGCCTTTTACATGCAATGCATTTAGAGATAATTATAGTACAATTATTCACCTGCATCAAATTTGAGGTTTCCACCTAATAATTACCACAAGACTTCATGAAGGATATTCAACTTATAATTGGTGGGGCAATAATTATCAAATTTCTCAGTTTTGTTCAAAATAAATAAATGCTCAAACAAACAAACATAAAAAAAATTGAGTTTCTGCTCAATACAGGCAAATGTAAAGTATTAGAACAAATAATGCACTTTGATTAACAAATGATAATTCTTAAAAATAGCTTTAAATATTGGTAAAATCATCAAGAATTAGTATTTTTATTTTACAAGTCCAATGTCCGTGAAAGAAAGAAATAGAATCAACCATGAATTTAGTTAATAAAATATGTTAGAACTCTTTAATCAAATTTCTGTAGTATCCTATATAATAAATAGGTAATATGCAAATTGGCCATCACTCCAACACAAGATGGCTGCCCCCATGTGGACACAAGATGGCTATCACAATATGGCCAGCAGGGGAGGGCATTTGTGGGTGATCAGGTCAGCAGGGGAGGCAGTGAGAGGGACTAGGCCTACAGGGAAGGATAGTTGGGGGGGGACCACACCTGCAGGGGAAGTAATTAGGGGGAGGGGAACAGGCCTGCAGGGGAAGGCAGTTAGGGGCAATTGAGCCGGCAGGGGAGCAGGCTGGCAGGGGAGTGGTTAGGATGTGATCAGGCTGGCAGGCAGAAGTGGTTAGGGGCAATCAGGCAGATAGGCAGGTTGGAGCCAGCAGTTTTGAATTGTGAGAGGGATGTCCAACTGCCCATTTAGGCTCAGTACTAAATGGGCAGTTTGATATTCCTTGAGAGGTCTCAGATGGAGAGGGTGCAGGCTGGGCTGAGGGACACCCCTCTGCCATGCATGAATTTTGGGCACCCAGCCTCTAGTTACATATAAAACTCTCCTAAAATTCAAATTTATATATTCCTAATAAGTAATTCATTTCTTACAGAACAAAAATAGATTTGGATGGAAAACTTTAATAACAATTATAACATAGTCTTATTTAATTTTCCTCTAATAAGATAATTTCACATATTTGCCTATGTTTACTCAGTCATTCTTAAATATATGCATTTCTGGTGCCTGTAAAATTAACTTTGGATTACATTTAAACTTGCAAGAAAAAAATAGCATCAATTATGTGGCATGTAAAATTAGTAAAATTTTAATTGGATACAAAAAGTTTATAATATTAAATAACATTATGTAGTGATGGTGCACATGTTGAATTTTTAATAAAGAAAACTCATAAAAATGATGCTTTTTAAAAACTAAAATGAAGATGTCATGTCTCTGGTTAATGCTGAGCCAACATATTTTCTCTTCTTAGGATATCTCATAAATCTCACTGAGGAAGATTTAGTTACATCAATATATTGTTGATTTTTATATGGTCTTTGGGGCTTAGGATAAAGTATAACAAAATGGTATTGATTTAATTCAAGCTAAATCAATCTTCTATGACCTTGTTGCTCAACCAAGTGTAATGTTCACAACTTCTAGATTAATTGATTGCAAAACAAATTCGCATTTGTTCTTAAAATTTAATATAGGAATAATAAAATTAACTTTATTACCTAGAGGATAAATTATATATCCTATTTGTATCTCCTATTTATAAACTCTAATTTATTTATCTGTATTATCACCACTGTATACAAATTTATTCAATATGTACTTAAGGAATTTCAAATTTATCAAGGAATAAGTTGATGCAGACCTAAAACAGCCATCAATAATGAATATAGAACTGAGGCAGTAAATAGTAGGTATAGAGATAAGAAAGCAAATATAAAATATATTGAAGAATTTACTTGATAAAGCATGGTGACCAATGTATGAAGGCATAAAAAATTGGAAGACAGAGTACGTGAGGATAACAGAAGCTTATATATTTTGTGAGAACATTGGTGATGATTAAATTAGGAGTTGAAAAAGATTTGAAGAAAAGAAAATAAATTTGGTTTGAGATTGAAAATAAGGTGCACAGCTTGGGATAGAATTGTGAACTTTTGAAACTACTGTGTAGTTGACGATTTCTATTTCTCTTGTGTCAAATCCTTAACTCAGTTTCCATATTTAAGATGATTTTCTATCAAGATGGAATACTAATTCATTCATATCAAAGAGCAACGTGAACAGAAATGCATGTATGTGTAAAAGAAAAAATAAGTATGACAATAGTAGTACACTCAGTGAAGGTTTGGGCACTTGTATTTTCTCAGTAAAGTTTGAATACTTTACACAAAAGAACTACAAAACATTAAATAGTTAGAGCTAAAATGAAGTATTTTTTTACATTCCTTAAGTTTAGCCTGATAAATATACTACATAGATATTTCCAACATTGATGAAAAGACCCTTGTATGCTCTAAGAATAGCAACTTGTAAAGTGTGCACTATATCAAACAAATATACTGTATGAGAAGAAAATACCTTTTAGTAACTGCCCTCATCCTGAAGCTAATGCTTATATATCTAACTAAATGTCTCCTCCTTCTGGAGCTGAAATGACCGTTACCCTTGAATTTGAGTTTCTGATTCCTCATGGGATGGCTACTTTGTCTGGCCTTCTTTTACCAAAGATATTGCACTCTGAATTACTGATAAATCCTCACTTTTGATTGTTCATTCCTATTCTCACCCCAGATTTCATTAGCTCTTTCTCTACCTGAACAAGGTTAAATACATGGTGATTCTTGTAGCTCACCCACTTAGTCTGTTATTACTCTTAGTTTTTAAGGGTCAGTGAGCTAATATATATATATATATATGAAAGCAATTTACAACTACCAAATATTTTACAGACACATAGAACATAAATTAAAGTAATATGCTTGCTATTTTATAGTAAATACAAGATAAAAAGCATATTTAAAAAAAATTATCCAATCAACTAAATTTCACTAATACTGCTGAATTTTATATTAGTATATATTTTACTTTTTCAATGATTAATCATAATCTCAATTCATCACAGTAAGCTTAAGTTCCACTATAAGTAAATTAAAAAAAACACTCATAATGTTCCCAAATGTAATATTACTATTTCTAACTGTTTTATAACAAAATTTTTGTACTGCATTTTGATAGCTAATTAGGATTGATTCAGTAATTATCTCATAGTGTACCCCTAGTCTCAACATACTAAAAATGTGCATTAAGCTTTTGAAATCCTGACAGGGAATGCCTGACAGCTTTCTCAGCATGCCTTCCCTCCACTTACATCCTAATTGTTCCCAAGTATGGACTCAAGTGTATCTAAATGCTGACCTTTATCTGGTTCACAATTCAAAGTCATTTTCAAGACGGCCCCTGGTTCTGCTTGAACTCTTTCAACCTGTCATTTAGACATTTCCTAAGAATCCATTAGACACCTTTTCTTTTGTAAACTGAGTGACTGAAGGCAATGAAGACAATGCTGAACAAGGCATTGTCTCTCATAGATTCATGGTTTGATGAAAGCAAAAGACAGGTTAAAGAACCCTATTAAATTGGAAAACATTTTTTTTAAATACCCTAAGGAGACAATAGAATATTCCACTCTCAGGTGAAATATAGGCTAGGTGCATAGTTAAGGAAAAATTCAGAGGAAACAATGTCATTAAATGAGTCTTAGACTGTATAGGGCAGCAGGCATAGAATTTCAGATTTCCATTTGGTTTACCTATTTAGACCCCTAAGAGCCCCTTCTCCTTCCTCTCAATGCTGATATTTTGAACTCCGCTGCTGTACATCTGGTCCTAATGTAGACTCATGAATCCTTGCTGATTTCCTATTGGAGATATTACATTTAACCAAGCTGTCAGGCTCTATCAGCCATATATAGCCCAGCAAGACCCCAGGTATTACCTCTCTCAGCTCTTAACCTAGGAGATGGAGTAGTTTCATCCTTTAAATAGCAAAGTTTCTATATTCAAAATATATGGCTTTGGTACTTACTATAACTTATATCCTTACTAAACAGATACAAAAGTCGTGAGTTGCAGAATATTTTTCCATATTCTCAACTGCCATGTTCTCAAAACTAAGTTTTCTAATGTTATGTACTCTTCCTTCTTTAATTTTTACCCTCTTTACTCTGCAAAAATTGCCCCTCTTCAGGACCTAATTAAAATATTATCTCCTCTATAAGTTTTCTATCAAGTATCCTTAACCCTCTTAGCACTGCTGCTGTACTCCTTGCAGTAGTCTATAGTTGATAACTGTTTTTGTCATTGTCCAACTTACTATTACCAAAGAAGGATCCTGTATAGTATAGAAGTCTAAGAGCAAGGCTTAGTCCTTGCTTATTAGTCCTTATTCCTCTGAGTATCCCTGAATACCTGTAACTATCCCTTGAGTCCATTCTGTCATTTGTGTATGGATCAAATATAAATTATGATGTGTATATGGTGAGGTGGTGGTGGTAGTGGTGATTGTGGTGGTGGTGTGTGTGTGTTGGCTATCTTTTTGTTGAGCTGAATTATATTGTAACCTCTCGTATAAAAGAACACCAATTTTGTTTGTTTGTTTGTTTAGCACATTAATATAGAAGATTGCCAAAATACAAGGCTTTCCCCATTTAAATAAAAAAATTATATATGACTAGAATTCTGGCTCAAAGGGGAGAATCAAAGACTCTACAGTAAATTTTGTCATTCAATGTAATCACTAAAAAAATCACAAAACCCTGTGCTTTTTTATATCCAAATGCTTCTTGTGCAAATGTCATTTTAATTCTCAAATTAATTCCATGTGTTAATACGATGGAATGAAGAGGTCATGTTGTTCAGTCCTTGAGGAGTTATGGTCATGTCCCTATTGCTTGAAATTCCAGACTAAAAACTGAAGTGTACCAGAATGCTTAGAGAGAAAAAAATCTGATGCAGCTGTGTTTTTGATATAAAAAAAGGTCTTGTCATCAGAAGTTTATGTTTAAAATATTTTAGAAAGCTTACACATCCCCAAGCTTCAAGTCCCTGAAGAAAATGAAGGCCAAAGACCAGAACAGCAGCTGGCTAGAGGTGGACATGCTCAGAGCACTTGTCTTCCTCAGTTGGGCTAAAGATATCTACTATGTAGCACTTGATCTATGATTGACTATGTGGGACAAGGAGTTAGTGGATAGACATTTCACAGGAAGGTTTTGTCTTTCCAGAATAATGTAGAGGGAAACTATGTCAAAGTTAACCCCACTAGGAAAAGTACATTGTGAAATAATTGTAAACTTCCTAATGTCTGAGATAAAGGAATAGAGCTATAAAATAAAGTCAACAAGTGAAAAAGAGTTGAACCATTAAAGAAAGTGTGTTGTTTGGCAAACACGGGTAGAATATGCTGTTCTTTCTTTTTTAACATGTTTTTATTGACTTTTTAGAGAGAAAGGGAGAGAAATATTGATTGGCTGCCTCCTGCATACCCCCTACTAGAGATGCAGCCCAAACCTGAGCATGTGCCCTGACCAGATATCGAACCTGTGATGTCTTGGTGCATGGGACAACACACAACCAATTGAGCCACACTGGCCAGGGTGAACATGCTGGTCTTTCAAGGCAGTGATGCAGTTCCTTATCTACTCAAATTTGGTAACCAATGGTATTTCAACGGCTTCCACTGCATGATCATAAACTAGTGCTAATTAATTGTCACTTTCTCAACTGGTGCCCATGACCCTATTGTATATTTTTGAGAAACCTAACTGTAAATTTTGGAGATCTTGTGGGGAGAGTAAATTTAATTGGGTCAAAGAAAATTTTCTATCTGTGATGGGAAAGTATCCTAACGTTTACCTCACTCTAAAGACAACCAATTGCTTAGAATTTCAGTAGTTTTCCATGATGAACTTTCACCCTGTTTTTTTCTTCTTTTAAATACTCCATAACTTTCACCAGCATAATTTCTTACCACTCCCATTTCAGTCCACAAGAAATAACAGCAATATTATTAAAGGAAAAAAAAAACAGAAAAAAATACCACACACCTCAATAATAACAATAGAAAAGCAATCAGTCTTTGTCTTTTAAATAACTGATTAGATGACAAGTATATTAATACTAGTCATTTCAGCATAAAACGTTGATGTCGGATTACACATGTGTTCTGACTTCTGCTTTCTGCTGTCATCTTCAGATCGGATCTCTGTTACCTGGTGGTCAATCTGCTCTTATCTCTATCATTAAACAAGATGGACATTGACAGTGGCTTCAGAAATGACTGATACTACCCAAGTTTATGTCACCTACCCCAGTCCTGCTTGCTGCATTGTTTTCTCAACATAAAGTCACTGTGGTTAGAAAAGAATCTCTTGCAATAAATGTCAAAAGTTTCATAAACAAATGAAAACAAACAAACAAATATGATCTCTCAGAGGTTTTTGTTTGTTGGTTTGTTTTTGGTGCTTTGCTGTTGTTTTTAGTGGCATATCCAATATTGTGCCCCTTTTATTATGCCCACACTACACTTGTTCTCCAACACACCTGGCCCTGGATAAATCTAATGCTTTGGGTACCTAAAATGCATACAATTATGTTTGTACTATTTGGAGACCACAGTATCTGCAAGCCTGGGTCATGATGTGTTTTAGAGACTGCCATCTGTCCCCCACGTCTCACTGTTGTCTTCCACCTAAACACTGGGTGCACAGCTAGTTATATTTGAAGCCACCTGTGGTTTTAGATGTGATTATGAAGCTATGTTCTCACTAGTGTAATATGAATAGTGATAACTAGGTTAATCTCCAAAGCTACACATTGAAAAGGACAGAACTGCCCAGTTTCCTGAAATACTTCCAAGAATAGAGCCCTATCCATTTTGCAATGTTACCACATAAAGAAATTACCTTAGATTTTTGTCTGAATTATTGAATTGTGAGCCTTCTTTTATTAGCTATTCAGATTCATCCTATTAACACATCATAATTTGTACCAAGCGAACCCACTATCTTTGACACAACTGAATTGACTAAAAATCAGCACAAGACATTTTTGAAACGAGCAGTCTAGAGAAAAATCCTTGTTCTTAATAACACATGGTAAGAAGTACAGAATACAGATTATTTTACAATTTAGAAATACTTATGTATAAGTATCATTGAACAGAGATGTTTTAAGTTAAGAATGAAAGCTAAGACGTAGAATACAATATCTGCTAACTATAAAGGCTATTGATGTCATCCTATGTAATAAAAGCTTAATATTAAGTGTCCAGTCATCCAGTTGTCTGTTCAACCAGTCAAAGAGTGATTTGCTAATAATATGCTAAGGCTGCTCAACCACTCACTATGACATGCACTGACCATCAAGAGGCAGATACTATGACTGGTAGGTTAACATGCTGCTGGGGTCTGGCTGATTGGGACTGAGCAAGATGGGCCAGACACACCCTGGAGCCCTCCCCAGCTGGCCAATCTCCTGCATCTCTCCCCAGCCCCAATTGTGGACCAGTGGGGTCTCATGGCCTGGCCTGCACCCTCTCACAATCCAGGACCCTTTGGGAATGTCAGAGAGCTGGTTTCAGCCCAATCCCACAGGCCAGGCCAAGGGACCCCACTGGTGCACAAATTCGTGCACCAGGCCTCTAGTTTTTAATATATATATATATATATATATATATATATATATATATATTTAATTTTTGACAGTATTATAAATATCTCCCATTCTCCCCCTCTTTACCCCTTTCTTTCCAACCCTTGCCCACTCCCTCCAGGTCTTCACCACCCTATTATTCATATCCATGGGATATGCACATAAGTATATAAGGTCTTTGATTTCTCTCTTCTAATCCTACTGATGTCATTTTAACTTATTTAGAAAGAGAGAGAAAGAGAGACTTAGAATTACAGATAAGAACTGACAACATGTTTCAGACAGAAGAGTGTAAAAAAAAGAAAATAGGGGGGTCTATTAAAGCTAACATTCTGCATTTTAAAACCATGAAATATTCTACTTATCTGAATGTGTTTGTTTAAAATTAATAATAGTAATATATTCAACTTTAAAATTTATACAGGCTTACTCTAGTTTTTTAAATATAGAATAATAAAACAGAGAGAATTTATCTAGCACACAATCTCCCATCAGAAAAAGAAAAATAGCAGTTTAACAGCACAAGAAGCAGTTTTGAACAGCAAGGAAGATTCTTTCTCTGGAAGAAAAATTTTAAAAATTACTGAGTTTCTAATCAGATACAGCTCCTTGCTTCACCTCCTTCCTTTGAGAAAATGCATTTGTGACATCAGATTTCCATTCCAGCTACAATAATTTTGATATGCTATCCTCAACTTACTCCAAGTTTAATTAAATTTAAAATCTCATGTGTAAATTGTCCTGTGCAACACCCTATAAATAATAAAATAGTAGTCTGGCTGGTGTGGTTCAGTGGATTGAGCATCATCCTGTGCAGTAAAAGGGTTCTAGTTTGATACCCACTCAGAGCACATGTTGGGGTTGTGGACTCAATCCCAAGTGGAGGGTCATGCAGGAGACAGCCAATAAATATTTCTATCTCTCTCTCCCTCTCCCTTTCCCTCTCTCTAAAATCAATAAATTTTGTTAATAATAATAAACTATTACATGTAACCTGATTGTTCAGTCTGTGGCCTTAGGAAATTTTATAAGTAACTATTGTTCATTTTAATCAGAAAAGACTCAAAGCATCACCTAACAACTGACCTATAACTAAAAGAACAAAAAATAATATAAAAAAGGGCCTCTGGCTAGTCCTTAGAGTGTCACCTGCAGACTGTAGGATCTTGGATTCAATTCCTGGTAAAGGGCATGTACCTTGGTTGAAGGTTTATTCCCAGCCTGTGGTCAGAGTGCATGAAGCAGGCAACCAGTTTATGTATCTCTTTCACATGGATGTTTCTCTCTCTCTCTCTCTCTCTCTCTCGCTCTCTCTCTCTCTCTCTTTCTTTCTTTCTCTCCCTTCCACCCCACTTCAATTCTCTTTAGAAATCAATGAAAAAAATATCTTCAGGTGAGAATTAAATTAAAAATCTGCTTGTTTTTGGAAGGTGTTTATCTTTATACTAGACGCCTGGTACATGAAAATTCATGCACTGTGGGGAGGGGGAGTCCTTCAGCTTGGCCTTTCCCCTCTCCCAGTTCCCATACTCAGGGGGAAACCTGGCAATCAGGGGAAAACAATGCCCCCATCATTCCTTTGCTGCTGCCACTGCCGGCAGCACAAGTCTCAGTCTGTCCTGAGTGGCTAGGCAGCTGCCATCTGAGGCTTGTTTGTGCCTTGGGCATTGGCTGGGCAGCTGCCATCCATAGCTTGCCTGTGCCTCAGGTTGGCCCTGGGTGGCTGGGGGACTGAGAGATTGGGGGACCCTGGAGGCAGGTGTGTGGAGCAGCCAGACCCACCTGGGGCATGTCCAGCCATGCCACATGCCTGCTGCTCCAGCAGGGCTGAGGAGACTGGGTGTCACCTTCTGTGGCTGTGGGTGCTACCATCTTTGAGAGTGTGACAGTCAATTAGCATATTCTCTCTTTATTGGCTGTGGGCATCACCATCTTTGTGAGGGCTTAATGCTCAATTAGCATATTCCCTTTTTATTAGATAGGATTATATAATTTAAAAAATCTTTAAAATTAGAGGGATTTATGACATTTCAAGAACACATACATCTATTTATGCTAATAATTTAGAATAAAGTCACATGGAAATTTCATTGTGCAATTAGTAATAAGAGCACATACCTGAACTTTGATTTATAAAGAGATAAGTACCAAATAATGTAAGGTAAATGTTCTTTGAGGTCATGAATCATAACACTAATATTACTTCTAATGATGATGATGATAAAAACAGTCATGATACACTTATTGAGTACTCAATATATTTTACACAATGTTCTGGGCACTTCATATTTGTTAATTTAACCCTCATCCAAAACAACTTTTTAATATGGGTATTACTATTATCACATTTAACAGATGAAAAAAAGGAAGTAAAAAGAGGATAAGTGATTTTAGCAAGAAGATATCTGCCCTACTCATTTTAAGGCCCTGAAATAATCTGGATCAGGAATGGAAAGCCACCAATCCAAATCCATGGAGAGAACTGCCAAAGTGAAAAATCGCTACCCTGAGGAATGAGAAGGATAGAGGAAGGACCAGCAGACAATTTTTCAAGCTGCTTGAGGTCATACATGTGGAATAAGTCCAAGAGCATGTTTGCCATTTTCTATAGCAGAACTTGACACCATAAAAATAGAGAGGGAAGAAGAAGCTATTTGGGTAGAAACTATTGAATAAATACTCTCAAAACCATTATAGATTAAGTTTGCTGATAAGAACACAGTGTCAGAGTTATCCAGGGCTACTCACAAATGATGCTTTTTAAAAAGTGAATTCATAATTAAATTATTTTACAGAATAGAGCTGAAAAGTGTTACTTATTTTCCAATTTCTGCATTTTTATAATCTCAGAGTGAGAGTTAGACAAAGCATGAGCACTGTGATCATGGCATGCAAACTTCAGTGTGATTTGCAAGTGAAGTCTACACCTCAATTTACCTTAATCCCCAATTTATGCCAACACTGTCCTTTAAAGAGATTACATTTGACAATGATACATTATCCATCTAATTAGAGCATATACGTTTTCTCTAATAATGTGGAAAATTGAATCATTTTTCCACTTCATTTTGTACATATAGACCTGTCTTCATGGCCAAGTAATTAAACACCAATTAAAGCATTTGTGGTATATCTTCTCTTTGCTTGAATAATACTTAATGAGCAAAATGCTTCACTAAGTGAATTTAAAATATGAAAGCAAATTATGCAAATTAGAAGAACTAAATGTTATTAAGATAATTTACTTATCTTTTACCATAGATCAATTACTATGACAAAGGTCATTTTTATTTAATTTGTAATAATCATTACTAATATATTCATTGAACAGCCACAGGCCAAGTCTAATAAGATATATAAAAGCAGGGAACTCAGCCAGTGTGGCTCAATGGTTGAATGTCAACCTATGAACCAGGAGGACATGGCTCAATTCCAGGTCAGGGCACATTACCAGGTTGCAGGTCTGTGCTGGGTGTGCAGGGGGCAACTGATCACTGATTCTCTTTCATCATTGATGTTTCTCTCTCTACATCTCCTTTCCTCTCTAAAATGAATAAAAATATATTTTAAAAAATGAAAACATGGGATTATCCATAAAACATGATACTATTTACTTAAGTATTGTGCCAAGAACATATTTAGGAGAAATATTATGAGTTCAACTTTGGCCTTTGGATATGGCTATAGATGTCAAATGAATATTTACATATGCATACTTGAAGGCCTTTAGGAAGCCAGATATAGTTTGAGAGTCATCAGTAATTAAAACTATGACAGCAATCCCTCCAGGAAAAATATATTAATTAAAAACTAAAGCCCTGGCCTATATGGCTCAATTGGTTGAGTGTCATCCAATTGCCATTTTGATTCCAAGTGAGGGCACATGCCAGCTTGTGGGTTTGATCCCCCAGAAGGGGTTTGCAGGAGGCAACCAGTTGATGCTTCTTTCTCACAACAGTCATTCTCTCTTTGCTTCTCTCTTCCTCTCTCTGAAATCAATAAAAATATATTTTAATACTACTAACTGAAGTGTAATCAATAAAAATATATTTTAATACTACTAACTGAAGTGTAAAGGAGATCAAATATATGATAACAGAAGATTTGACTTTGGGTGGTAGGCACAGAATACAACATACAGATGATATATCATAGAATTGTACACTTCAAACCTATATAATCTTATTAACCAGTGTTACCCCAATAATTAAATAAGCATATGTCTTCTGGATATAATGTACAACATGATAACTATAGTCAATAATACTGTATTGCATACTTCAAAGTTGCTAAGAGAGTAGATCTTAAAAGTTCTCATCATTAGGAAAAAATGTAACTATCTCTGGTGATGTAGGTTAACTATCCTATCAGAGTTATCATTTTACAATGTACATAAATATGAAATCATGTTGTACACAAGAAACTAATACAATGCAGGAAGTTGGCAGAATACTTAATAAAAAAAATAGTATAAAAGAGTATCCAGCAAGACTAAGTATGAGATGAATTCAGTACATATTATAAGGCTGGCTATCCAAAAGGGGGTGGGGAGGCTTATCCCCAATACAATATTCAGCTAAAGATTTTAAAACTGTGTTGGAAACCTAAATATACTAGTGCATAAACATAGAGGTACTTACACAAGGAAATATCCACAAAATATGTACATATAGGTAGGTATATTTATCAGAGCCTAAACCTCCATTAGGAAACATGGAAAAATGGTATGTGAGAAGGTAGTAAAAGTAGTCAATTCAATTTTTATTGGAAGATCAGGCAAGATAATGACCAAATAGGACTAATTTGATATTTTATTTAGGTCATATAAGCAAAATCATTAAAATGGCAAACAAGATTTGTTCGGTATGAGGTACAGTAATTCATGTATAATGCCAATACTAAGTGGTAAAATAATCATTACAAGTTAATATATATTGTGTACTTGTATTTGAGTGGAACTGTATTTGAAGACCATGTAGTAATTATTTTAAGCTTTATAGGGTCAAATTCTCAACTATTCAACTCTGCCATTATAGATGAAAGCAGCCGTAAACAACACATAAACAAAAGAGTGTGGCTGTTTAGAAAAACTTTACATGCAAACACAGAATTGACCTTCCAGCTGTAGTTAATGAACTTTTGGACTAGTAGATCACCCTGGTGCTGATCTGATTCTATATCTCTGTTGGTTAATTGATGATGGTGTCTCTTCTATAATTATACTCTTTCCCTAACCAGAATATTATTTTATATCTAAACTTATAGAAAAATAGGTTCTCTAATTTTTACACAGTTTTCTGGAGCTTATTTTATGCCTTTTCTCCATGGCTGGGAAATTGGTTTACCCCTACTTAATATAGTTGCTTAGAACAAAGGCTCACTTACTCAAGTCTTACAGCCAACTTAACAACTGAACACTCACCTGCACAAATTTTTGTTGAACACATAACCCCCTGAGCATTTTTTGATAACAGACTCTTTAGGGTTCTTTTTTTATTTTATTTTACTTTTTACTGATTTTTTACAGAGAGGAAGGGAGAGGGATAGAAGGCTAGAAACATCGATGACAGAGAGACATCAATCAGCCTCCTGCTGCACACTCCCTACTGGGGATGTGCCCACAACCAAGATACATGCCCTTGACTGGAATCAAACCTGGGACTTTTCAGTCCCCAGGCCAACGCTCTATCCACTGAGCCAAACCAGTCCTGGCATAGGGTTCTTTATTTAAGTGTATCACTCTTCCCCTTTCCTATATTTTGTCTATTCCACCAGCTTCTCACTTGATTCCCAAATTAAATCCATGCTTGCCATTTTCAACTATAATTCTCCTCTGCTCAAATACCAAAGATAACCCCAGAGAATGAAGGCCTGCATTTTTCCAAAGTCTGTGCTACATAATCTACATGTAAAGGAGATTTGATGTGTCAATGTCAAGGTTATATATTAAAAGCTACATCTGTGTGAATTATATAATTTTATGACTTTAAACTCTCTCACAATTACCCCAGATGTCACTTCATCCTTTTTCAGACCACAGGGAAACAAAGATTAAGATTCAAGGAAGCCACGGGCATAAGAGTAAAACATAAATTTAATATATATATATATATGGGTTTCTTACTGATAGACACTAAAGGAGAGAGAGATCTTATTGGGAACCTATCAGAGACATGGATGACTTTGGGCAGAAAGCAAGGAACAAGGATAAATTAGAAAGATTCAGCAATGAGCTCTGTTGGAATGTGCATCCTGCAAACACATACCCAAATAGCTGACAGCACCTAGAGAAGAAAACCTAGCATGAGAGGTTAAACACTAGATTCAAGTCATACCAATATGGAGAAAAGCAGAATAAGTCACAAAGGCATTTTCACTGTTTCTTTAAATAAATGGATCAATGCTGATATTTGTTTAAAATGCCTTCTTCATATTTTGATAGTCATATAAAATTCTCCTTTATTTGCTTATGTGGTCAAGTGCATTGATGAATCTTTAAATGTTAAATCAAGCTTACTTAATTTAACCCTTCTTGGTTTTGCTCAGTTACTCTTTTTTTAAAAAATATATATTTTATTGATTTTTTACAGAGAGGAAGGGAGAGGGATAGAGAGTTAGAAACATCGATGAGAGAGAGACATCGATCAGCCACCTCCTGCATGCCCCCTACTGTGTTTGTGTCTGCAACCAGGATACATGCCCTTGACCGGAATCGAACCTGGGACCTTTCAGTCTGCAGGCCGACGCTCTATGCACCGAGCCAAACCGGTTTTGGCTCAGTTACTCATTTTTTAAAAATAAATATATATTATTGATTTTTTTTACAGAGAGGAAGGGAGAGGGACAGAGAGTTAGAAACATTAATGAGAGAGAAATAACAATCAGCTGCCTCTTGCACACTCCCTACCAGGTGTGTGCCTGCAATCAAGGTACATGCCCTTGACTGGAATCAAACCGGGGACCCCTGAGTCCACAGGCCAATGCTCTACCCACTGAGCCAAACCAGTTAGGGTTCAGTTACTCTTTTTAACATGGTGCTAAATTCAATTAGTACTAGTCTGTCAACTGTTGCTATTGTTATTAAATCAATGAGGGATATTATTCAACAATTTTCTTTTCTTGTAATATCCTTTTGTGGTATTTGGATCAGGGTTATTGTGATTTCATCATACAAGTTGGGCTATATTCCCTTATCTTATATTTTCTAAAGATGTTTGTGTGTGTTTTGTATTACTTCTTCCTCTAATGTTTAATAGAATTCATCTGGCATATGTTTCCTTTGGAGGAACATATTTTATGATGTATGCAATTTCTTTAAAAGACTTAATTTTTTAAGATCTTCCATTTTTTATAACATCAACTTAAATAACTGCATTAATATAAAATTTAGGAAATTTATTTTATTCTTCTAAATTCTCAAATTTATAAGTAGATTATAATAGTACCATAAAATTCTCTTAATTCCTGTAGAATTTGAAATGGTTTGTCCCTTTTATTCTAGATAACAGCTAATTTCTATTCTCCTGCTCTTCCACTTGATCAGTGTCACTAAGAGCTTATCAATTTTATTTCTTTTATAAAACAAGTTTCCACTTTTTGATTTTTTTCTTCCTTCATCATCCTTTACTTTAACATATATCTTGATCATTTTTCACTTCAAATTTGTTTTGGGTTTATTTCATTCCTTTTTTCTTATATTTATTAGAGATTTTAGATAGTTATTAGGCTTTCAATTTAATTCCATTATTGTCAGAAAACCTATGTATTGTTTAAAGACATTGAAATTTATTAGAGATGTTTTATGGCCAAGCATGAGTCTATCATGGTCAATTCTTGATAGTGATTCTATAGTATCCTTATTTGTTATCCTTATTTATTTATAATATCCTTACTTCATCAGCTATGAAGAGTGGCATATTAAAATCTCCAACTGTTTGGGGTGGATTTACCTGTTACTCCACTTCTGATTGTTTTATTTAGTGTGTTTTGAAGTTCTAGTAAGATGTACATACACATTTAGAGTGTTTATGTTTTCTGTTTAAAATAACTATCCTAGTTCCTTTTTTTCCTAGTAATAACATAACAAACTCTATTTTCTAATATCAACTTAACCCATGCCCTTTGTTTCAAGCTTAATTTTACTATATAACTGATCATGTTTTATTTAATTTATTTGTATGTTTATATTTAATGTGTATTTCTTTTAAACAACACATATCTTACTTTTTATACCCGGTATGATAAACTTTATCTTTTAATTGGACAGTTTCAATCATTAAAAATAAATTAATTTTTACTCTTTAAAAATGATATTTAAGTATGTATTATTTTCTTCATTAGCTTTCAATCTATAATATATGTAATGTTAAATAAGATTTGTAATTTTACACACAATTATATACTCTATATCTGGTCCCAAAATGAACCCATGAGCATATTGTCTTGACTCAGAGGCATAATGAAAATGCCAACCATAAAAGCTGTGCAGCAACAATTTCATTGCTTCCGTCATTATACAGGGATAGGCGAAAGTAGGTTAAAATACCAGCCATTATTTTCTAAAAGATAAGTCATAAGTAAGGATATAAAATAGTCGCAATAATAATAATATGACAATAAATAAATAATACAAGATTAAACTCTGTGCTTCATGTACTCACATCTTTAAATCTACTTTTGCCAACCCCTATATTTTATTTTAATTTTTCTTCCTGTATTCACTGTTTTTGTTCCTCTTTACCTCTTTTTCACTTAAGATAAATAAAATTCATTTTCTCTATGCTAATGCCATGATTTCTTAACTTATATAAATTGTAAAAATATATAAAAATAATCTGTTATGTAGAAAATAACATCAGTTACACATGGCATTATGCCCAGTAATTCAAACAGCCAAAGCATATTCTCACTTTACATCTCTGGCAAATTGGTTTCCATGCTGGTAAATGGAAGAATGATTGATCTGCTGCTGCCTAAATATCTATAGCCATTCTTTGCCTTAAGGGTGACAAGATGTCTCAATAGCACATTTTCCTTGCTAGTAAAATAATGCAGGACCTGGAAGAGAAAGAACTCTGATGAGAATGATTTTACTAGACAAGAAATCAAACAAATTGCTGTGGAAGAAAAAATCAAAATAACAGATGACTCTTAAAATGCAAATGCATTTTCCATGCAAAATATGTGTAGGGAGGGCCAAGTAGCAGCTGGACCTATACAGTATCAGAAAAGACACTTAAATCTGGAGAGTGTAATATAAGAATGTTTTTGCTGTACTTATCAAATAATGACAGTCTTGAATTCTTCGACATGCACAAGTGTAGAAATGATATCTGAAAGAGCACAAAAATTGAGAGCAAAGGACTGATTTGATGAGGTCGTTGCCTCACAAAAGGTGTAAAATGGTGACAAGGTTATGATGATAAAATCTTGTTCAGAAGCACCTCATCCTGAGATCTCAGAGCTTGCAGTCATTGTTAGGAGCCCATTCATACAGGCTTTTCCCACCCCCGCTTAAGATAAATGTAGAATTTTTAGAATATACCTCTTCATAGAAACATGTTTGGAAGAATTTTTAAAAGCCCTTGAGGAAAAACACCACGAGAAGAAAAGAAGTCTTTATTTCTTGTTCCCCCCCCCTGAGGTATATATATATTTTTAATTATTCTATTTTAACAAAATTAGAAATATAGGGGAATCAGCACCATCAAATTAAATGTAATCAGTGTTTTTCTAGTATGATTCTTACCAAGTGAGGACTCCAAGTTGCTCTAAGAATTTAATGCCGCAAATGAGATTCTGGGATTACTAGGCAATGTAACAATAAAATTCTACTTATGTGCTCCATGTGTATCCTTTCCCTCATCTACGATCCCAACAGAGTTCATTTCAATCTACTTTTATTTTTTAAGAAATTTGACTTTTGAGTATTGCAGTTAATCTCTTAGCTTTTTGTGATCACACAAATACACAAAATAAATAAGCATTTCCCTACTAATATCTGTACAGCTATTACTCTGTAAATTATGATCATGTATTATTATCTAAAGCTATTTGGACATCATAAAACATGAGCAAAAACATAAAAAAGGTACATAACATTTTAATTTTTTTACAACTATGTCTATTTTTTTTTGTAGATATATTTTTATTGATTCCAGAGAAGGAGGGAAAAGGAGAAGAAGAGAGAAGCATGGATGATGAGAGCGATACATTGATTAGCTGTCTTCTGCATGTGCCCTACTGGGGATGGAGCCCACAACCCAGGCATGCGCTCTTGACTGGAATTGAACCCGGGACCGTTCAATCTGCAGGCAGCCGTTCTATCCGTTGAACCAAACTGCCTAGGGCTATGTCTGTTTTCTTGAACCCTGAGTTATGTGCATCCCAATTTAAAGGTGCTATTTCCTCATTAGCTGTGTTTATTAAGGAGATAAACAAAGATGGGGCGCTATAAACAATGTAAGCGTTTGCTGAACAAGTGTCTATAAAAATAATTAACTCTATGTAACCAGGATGCATTCACCTTACATCTACTGGTGCTTGGTATTCCCTTTGACGCTGCCACTGCTATTCAGCAGGTCAAAATACTACTTATTCTCTGTAATAAACTTGTGGACAGAGAGGAGGTTTAATAATTCCCTAGGACATTTAGATGGTGTGCATGGGAAAAATACAGGTGATATATAACGAGAACATCACTACCCAATTAGACAAGCACCATTGGACAAACTAGGAAGAAGATCAAGGTAGACATTCTTACCATATTGGAGAGCCAGAACTGATTTTTCTTCTCTGCACTGGTGGCCTGAAGTGTTCTTTTAAATGGAAAAAAAACCAAACACATTTTCCAACTGTTATCTCTGCTTCCACTCCTTGGATCTGCTCCCAGTAGCTACTTTGTGTAGAATCACAAAAGGGCTCAGCAACACAAATACTGACCATTCTTTACACTTCCTAATTTCCCTCCATTTGTGTATAACCCCAGTCCAAGAAGTCCCTGAAAATCAAACTCTATTTCTATTTATTTTCATCCTAGCTTAAGTAGACTCCCCAGCTATAAACATACAGCACTATACTAGTTTTATTCTCATTTCAGTTCTGTTATAATTTAAATTTGTTTTTTTTTTCAGTAAAAAGTTAAATATTGCTTATTTACATATTTATTTTACTATCTTTTTGCTTTTTGATGTAACAATCCCTAATATTTCAGGGAACATCAATGCCTTTGAGCTAGTTATGACATATAAGATCATACAATTTTGAAATTAAGCTCACTATTACAGACCTAGAGTACATTTAACACCAGAAACAACAGAAGCACTGATGTGTTCTAAGTGGCTTACAGAAACCATCTACACAGTATTAAAGGCACTCATTTATATAAGGATCTTTCCTCAGGGCAAGCATAAGTAGTTTATTGAGTTCAATATAAAGCAAGTGGCTGGTATTTTAAAGACCAAAGATAAGTGTGTATATAAAAATCAAAGGACTTTAATAGATACAGTATCTGAAAATAAAATACTGGTAAAATAGAAACAAATTAATTTTTGTCACCTTCAAATGAAAAGATACTAGAAGATAAATCTAGAACATAAATCAGAATTCCATAGAGGAATTAAACATTATTTTAGGGTAGAATTTCAAAGTATGTTTTGCAAAAAAAACAAAGAGCAGTGAAGAACAAATGTTTTATTATGAAGAAGTTTTGAATAGTGTGTTATAGTTATTCCTTTTTTTTAAACTTCTGTGATCTGTGCCTATTTAAACCTTCTATCATTTGTTGTATTTTTAATTTATCTTTATTGTTGGTAATATTACAGATATCCCTTTCCCTCCTCCCATTAATCTCTTCTAGCCACCCTGCCCCCAACCCTTCATTTTTGCCTGTCTACTCCAAAATTTCACCCACTTCCTTTAGTGCATTAGCCTTTTCTAAATGGGCTAGATAGCAATCTTAGGTGTGCTTTCTTTTCAGTTCAATCAGGCAAAAGCAATTATGAGAAGGACCATTCAAGATCAAGAAAATGATCAATGATGACTCTTTAAAAAGGTTTTTTTTCAAATTGACTACTCATTTTAATTGTAACTTAAGTGCTTTTAAGTAGAAAGATATCCATTTATTCACCATTAAAGAGGTAGCACATTTGTTGCATTGAAAGATATAAGGGAATCCAATGTTTCCCCCCCACACATTCCACTTGTAAAAATATTAACATTTTTGACATTTCATTTATAAAGACAGATTTTTTTCAGTTCCTTCATTTATTAAGATGCTGAAGTTATTTTTGTCAGTTAAGCATATACTTATTTGTTTCACTGAAGAACATTGGAAGGCAGAGACACTCTAATTATTGATAATTATTTTAGTAGTTCTATTCTTTCTGCCTGAAAGCCTTCCTTTTTAGCCAAACTTATTCCAATGGCTGTCCCTGCACCTCCTACAGGACTTCTTAAATGCCATTTTCTCATCAGTTTTTCTTGACCTCTTAACCTAAAATAACAAACTTATATTATGAAGTGTTCTGACAGGATGTCTCTTTTCTGTGAGTTTGTTGAAGAGAATTTGTGATTCCCAAGAAGATACTGCATTCCATTAAGCCAAGTCTTGCATCAAATACTCCTTCCAAGTCCTTTACCAAATTGGCTTTAGTTGAGTTCACCATTTCTGTGAAACTTGTTTCACATCAGGATAAAATGTGAATGGCTAGGAGATGTCACTGCTACTTAATCAGAAAAACCCTGATGTTTTGTTAACATGTATGAGTGCAACCAGAGTTACATGTACTTAACATATAAGTATTTACTAAGACTTATCAATGAGGTTCTAATCCCATCTCCACTTAATACAAATAGACCTCTGTTATGCCAATATGACACTATATGGACACAGTCTCCTACCCATCCAAACCCTTCCAATGTTTATGATGTAAATATAAAAAGTAAATCAAGTTTACACATAATTGTCTAGGTTCATGAATAGATATACACACCTATGTGACTACATAAGTAATTTCATGGTGATTGTGTTTTTTCTTATCAATATTGTTTCATTCACTACTTTTGGTGAAAATATTTTATATAAATTTGAAAAGAAATTATATTTATTAACAGCAACATTTGATGAAGGAAAGAGGAGTCTCCCTGCCACAACTGTCATAAAAGCATTCTGCATAAGAAGGATTTGAATATCATTTTGAAAGAAGTATGTATTAGAAGGAGAACTTTACTGCTAATCTCCAAGTGCTTCCATATTTCATCCTGAGCTTGCTACGTAGATGATTACATATATTGACCAATGTGTCTAGAATGTTACCCAGACTGATATAACCTTGCTTTTGGATTCCAGTGACTGAGACTGTATCAAATCTTATATGTCAGCTGTTTCATTTTGTGATTGGTTTCATATTTCCTAAATATTTTATCTTCCATAGATAAACTAGGATGCCTTCAAAAAGAAACAATTTGCTGTCTGTTTGGGTTTTATATACAACAGGAATTAAATAGATGATTTAAAGCCATTTCATGTATAGGACATTTAAAAACTACCCACAAAAATCTTACACCTATGGATGAGGAGAGTGATGGGGGTAATGGTATGGGGTGGGGGGTGGGGAATCAGGAGGAGGGGAGCTATGGGGAGGAAAAAAGAGGAACATCTGTAATAAACTGAACAATAAAGATTTATTAAAATAAAATAAAATAACTACCTATAAACTTCTATGAAGTTCACAATTCCAGGTACCTACATTGACCCACTTGTGTATATTTATATCTCTGTCAAATGTTATCACATATATATTATGGTATTACTAGAGGCCCGGTGCATGAAATTCATGCATGGGGCTGTATGTCTCTTAGCCTAGCCTGCACCCTCTCCAATCTGGGACCTCTCGAGGGATGTCCGACTGCCCGTTTCAGCCTGATCCTGATCCAGGACTACTGGCTCCCAACTGCTCACCTGGCTGCCTTCCTGATTGCCCTGAACTGCTTCTGCCTGCCAGCCTGATCAGCACCTAATCACTTCCCTGCCAGCCTATTTGATGCCTAATTGCTTCCCTGCCAGCCTTTTGCGCCTAACTGCCCTCCCCTGAAGACCTGGTCATCCCTAACTGCCCTCCCCTATAGGCCTGGTCACCCCTAATTGCCTTCCCCTGCAGGACTGTTCCCACCCAACTATCCTCCCCTGCTGGCCTGATTTCCCACAACTGCCTTCCCTTGCAGGCCTGGTCCCTGCCAAATGCCCTCCCCTGCAGTTCATCTTGTGGTGGCCATCATATGTCCACATCAAGGCAGCCATATTATGTTTTGGAGTGATGGTCCAATTTGCATATTACTCTTTAATTAGATAGAATTTGGATTATTTTCTTGTTTGCATTATTAACTCTGAGCATTTTGACGCTTTTGCATTTTAAAGAATCCCACAAATGTCTCTTAAATTACTAAACAAATACACTTTGTAGAAGATAAAAAATATAATTGTAGAAAGCTGCTTTTTAGTCTAAAACTTTAATTCTGTAAGTGCAGTGCTACTCAAAAATCAGGAAAAGAATGTGTGACAATAACATTGAAAAAGTACATTTTTTAAATGGTCTGATAAAAAAAGTGAGTTCAGACAAAAAGACTATGTCAGGGAAGTTTAGTACATTTTGCACTGTACTTGAGCTTTGGGCCTCAATGCGACTTTTTTTTCTTCTGAAGAATAACATTCAATCTGACAACTATAAAGTACAATTTGCAATGAAACAAAAAAAAATATTGACATGACAATACCATTAAGACTAAAGATTTGATAATGTAGATATTTCTAATATCTCATGTTTTATATCTTATATTTTATAAAATAAATAAAAATATATTTGAATTACTTTGGGTTGCATTAGATTTCCTGGATTTTTTAAAATTGCAATTTAAATCAATGCAGAAAACAAGAGAAAAGAGATGTTTGGAATCAATTGGGCAAGAGTGAGGAATTAGGAGCCAAACTGATACTGATTCAAATCCTCCGTCAGACGATGGCTGGTACCAAACTTCTTAACAAATTACTTAACCTCTCTGTGCCAGGGCAAGGCTGAGACTGCTATACTAGTAGACTCAATGAGGTAGCAAATAATAGTAATAGTAATAATAATTATTATAATTATAATTATAATAAATTAAAAAGAGAAAAATAAATTTCTGACCCAATAAAGATGTACTTATAATAATCGGCCAGGCCCTTGAGTGTGGATGAATTCCTTGAAGTTCTGTCCTAGATGGTTACCATTCCTTAAAGACCACTTTGACCACTTACCTTAGGATGGAACTCTGGGGAGGACAATCTAACATCATGGAGTCCCAACTATGAGTATATTTTTAAACTTGGAGTTTTTATCTTCCACCAACATCTGATTGTTTTATAGCTAATTTTCTGAAAAACAGATCCAGTTGATGATTTCCTTCAATATTCTAAACTTCATGGGACTGTAAGGAATGATGGCAATTGCCCTACCCGATTTGTCTCAGCCAGTAAGTAGAGCATCAGCCTACAAACTGAAGGGTTCAATTCCAATCAATAGCAAATGCCCAGGCTGTGGGCTCCATCCCCAATAGGAGGTGTGCAGAAAGCAGCTAGCTGATAAATGATTCTCTCTCATCATGGATGTTTCTATCTCTCTTTATTCTCTGAAATCAATAAAAAATATTTTAAAAAAATGGTGGCAATGATTCTTTTCTCATGGTGCAAAAGTGAAGTACTACATGTCCCTTATATAACAGTAACACCAGTAAGTGCCAGTTATTCTTATGTTATTATTATTGTAACCAATTCAATAAAATATTATAGTGAAATTGTTTTTATACATTAAAAATTAGTAAGGAAATATGAATATCTTTGTTAATATTGTGAATGATAGATATACTAATATCATAACATTTACAATCTTCTTAATAATACTTTTAATAGAAGTACACAATTACTTTTTTCCCCAAAAAAAGCTGTTCATTTTCTCTTGGAACTGAAGTAGTAAATATTAAAATGTTTTTGTTCCATTGTTCTGAAATATAAAAGTGAGAAATATGATTCATTTCTAATAATTGGGAAGTTTTTAAAAAACACTCTTACTAGCATGTGGTAGCATTTTAGCAATATTAATGTCCTGTAAAAAGCAAGAAAACATGTTCTGTTATTTTGAGATAAAGTTTACAGCTACAACTTGACTTCTATTGAATTCTTGCTTCTGAGTTATTTTAGAGAATATTTACCAAAATCATGGGGCTGAAAATTAATAAAGAGGTTTCATTTCAATGTCAAGCAGGGTGGAATGTTTTCACGTCCCATCCTATTTATAGAGCTTTCTATCATCCTACTCTTGCTTTGCTCTCTCACACACTTTCCTGATCTCTATTGCGTTTAGATTTGAAATTACACTCCATGGTTGTGCTCCAGTAAATTTAAAATTGGTAGTTTTACATGTTATGATTTCACATAGTCAGTCCTTGATGGGAAATTAGTTTATCCTCCATTAACTTCAAAGTGAACTTTAGCTATGAATTCCTAGTATAAAATGCAATGCCATCTTTCCCTGTTAGTTTAAAGAATTGTACTCTCTTACTTTTTTCTTAGCTACTGTTAATTTAAATGACCTCTATACTATGACTATAAATGCACTACCATCAAAAGAAAAATAATTTTATTTTATATTTTTTCTTATGAAAATTTGATTCCTTTGAACCACTTTGCAATGGGTTAATGTTATTACCTGTCAATTTTCAATTGATTTTAAAGGTTATTGTATAAAATAAATTTACCTAATTCAAATTGTTTAAAACATTTTGAATTGAAGCTAGTTAAACTTAACATTAATATGCCTTAAAGTGTTATGAACATTTAATACTTTAAAGCTGTACATAAAGTTTACTCTTTCTATAATGAATTTAGAGTTTGTCTTCAAAATTTATAGATTGAAAAAGAATTGCTATAATATTCTTTAAAACCCTTGATTTTGTCAGTGTAATATCTATCTGAAAATAAGATTTCCTGAAAGCTGAATAAAGAAATTTGTAAGTAACAAATTATTTATAAATGATGACAAAATGGTTTTCTTCATCTGTATTATTTAATTATAAATAATTGAATATAAAAAGAAGAAAAATGTACGTTTTTAGAAGATTGTTATCTCATTTGCATATATAGTTATTTTATATTATTCAAAACATATCAAATAGTATTCCCACCATTTTATCAGTTAGAAAACTATAGTAAAGTAAGGTTAAATAGGTCGTACAAGGTCATGATTTGTAGTGTTGAAATCAGAGGTTGGGTTTTAGCCGTGTTATGTACTGTTATGTATAATGAAGTGCTGAATCAAGATGTACTTTTTACTGAAGTCTCCCAGGCTGATGCTATTTCCCTAGATCTTGATTCCTTTCAATTATATTAATCATTCTATGATTTGAAAAATTCTTCACTAATTTGATGGAATCTATGAGTAGCCAAATCCACACCATATCTTCTAAATTCTTTACTCAAGTAGTATCATTAATATAAACTTATACACACATTTAAGAATAACTGGTTACCTGTTATACATAGAACGTTTTAGTTAGAGTATTAAAATATCCTAAAATTGACTGTCATAACTAAAAGGCAGGATTCTAAAGGGAGATCGAGGAGAACATTTTGCTCTCGGGCCATATAGACAGGTTTTGATTAAATACTATTTATTTTTATTTTATTGTAACCATTTTCAAAACATCTTACCCTAAAATAAAAATAAAAAAACTACAAAAAAGTTCCTGGTTCCTGTGAATTTTTAAATTTATATTAAATCAAGTTATAAAGTTGCTGTTGACTATCAATATTGAGAGGTTTCTGTCTGTGCTGAAGCTTGAGAAATGCAAGGCCAATTTTTATAAAAATATGTAAATGATATTCTACGTTGCAATCCCATCCTCTCCTTTGTACAAGACATTCATGGCATCTGCTATTAGTGACATAACTGCCATTGCCTATCCAATGTTATTTTTTTCCATAATTTGTATTCACTGTCCTATTGAAAGATGATGCATAGTGTCTTTGGCAATACCTAGTAAAAACTCCCTGCCTTCAAATTATTGTGAGTCCCTCAGAAAATTAGGTTAAAAAGCTGAAATGAGAAGCATGCAGATAGAAGCAAGGTGGTACATAAAAGCACAATTACAGGCCACCTATTAATCTATTTTTATTATTATATAAAGTGTTACAAATAGTAGTACATGTCTTTTTTTTCCCCCATTGACCTTCCCCCGGGCTCCCCTACCCCCCAGTACATGCCTCATCTACCCCCCCTACCCCAGTGTCTTGTATCATTGGTTATGCTTATATACATGCATACAAGTCCTTTGGTTGATCTCTTACAGCACTCCCCCCTGCCAAACCCCCACACTTTCCTTGCCTTCCTGCTGTAGTTTGACAGTCTGTTCATTGCTTCTTTGCCTCTGTCTCTGTTTCCCACCATCCCTGATTCTTTTCTTTAAAAAATCTTGCCTCTGCAGACTAGAAGTAAACCTATAAGAACAAAAAATGTTTGAGTCCCAATTTCAATGTCCAACAGTTCTGAGTCTCAGTTTCAGTATCAAACAGTTCCTTATGTATACATGTCAGCAATGGTATCTGGATGGTGGACAAATGGTGGCAGTGCAGGTTCAACCCTCTCTGGTTTGGTCCTAGACATCCTGCAGTGACGCAGAGCTGCTGACTGCTAGCATGGCAAGGGGTCGTCAGCGTCTTCCATCTCTGGATTGTGTCTCCTCTTATCTTTGTGGTTGGAGCAGACCTGTCAGTTCCTCTCTGTTGCAGGAGTGCACTTGGTCTTGGAGTTGTTTTCTGAAAGTATATAAATATATTCTCTACCAAAACTTAATAAAGGAGTCTTTTCTATAAAATTGACTTGGAATCCTTTTTATTTTTGCCTAAATGATTTTCCTTTGGCTTATTTTGACACATGTGTGTTTTTCATGGGTGTCTTCCTGTTAGCATTACAAATGAAAATTAATTTTCTAAAGTAAAAATTTTCTAGATGTAATTTACTTACAGAATATTTTTCCTTATATGATATTACTCTATTATCCACCCCCCCCTTTTTCAATTAATGGAGGCTTTTGTAAAATTTTAATGCAATCCTGATAACTTTAAATTTTAATTTTTGCATAAAATATGACTGCTTTAGGTTCATTGCATGTTAAGCAATATTACCAATAGAAATTTTAGTTAATACTTTAGGAACAGCTTTTTGCCCAGTACAATTACATTTTCTTGAATATTCACTTATTTCAATTAGCCAACTTAAATTAATCTGAAAACTTGATTACTATTTTACTGTCAACATTAATACTCTACCAACAATCTTAGTTTAGCCTGTAAATATTAGTGGAAAGGATTATTTGCATTCTTGAGTAAGCCCTGAGCATTCCCGGTGCTAGGCTAGATTTAGATATAGGGCAGCTATTGTCAGCCAAATCTCTGTCTGTTACCTGGGTCCTGATCTGGGCTGGGTGTGGGAAGCGAAGCAGCCATGGGAGCAGGAGACCTCCCTCAGAAGGGGTGAGGGTTCAGCCCCCCCTGCAAGGTTGGGGGGTGAGGGTCTGTGCCCCACCTCTCTTGACCCCCAAGTTTTCTCCTGATGACCCCTCTGCAACTATGCCTATCTTAGGATGTTCCTTCCCTGAGGAATCTTACCCAACTCTGGATAACCAGTCATCCCCCAGAACCAAGCAGGGTGATGTTAGGTTCAGTTCTGTCTTCTTCATAGCCTATGCCCCATGGCCTCCACACTCATCACCTGCCTTGGGATCCCCTCGCCTGCTGGCAGGGCTCGGGCACTGATCATATATCTTGGGGAACTCAGGTCCCTTCTCCAGGGAGGGCCCAGCTCACACCATTGGGCGAGAGACAGACCCATGGTACCAGCTAACACGACGGTTCAACCTCAGCGTGAATAGAGAGCTCAGGCTACAGCTGAGGGCAATTGGATTGTGAGAAGATGGTCCCTCTTGGCAAAAAGGGTAAGAGGAGCCAGTATAGAATGCTCAAGTGCCTTCCCAGTGCCTTAATTCTTTCTGAAAGGAATTAAATCCTTTCATGTCCTCTTTTTAAATTGCTGCCAAACATGCAAAAAATGTTTGTAAGTTTGGGATAATTATACCATAAATATACTGTTGTGAAATATCAAGAATGATACTGAATTATACTGAAAATAATATCATGCAAGGATATTCTTTGCTCTAGGCCATGGCAATTCAATTTCAAACTGGCTGTCAATTTCTTTTTGTAATGCTGTCGAACTGTGCACCTTCGAAGGTGGAGGTCTCAGGGTCCGAGGGTCTGCAGCCGAGGCAGCAGGGTTTGGCAGGAGTGGCTGCTGGGTCGCAGGACAGTTCCAGGGCCTGTCTGGGTGGTGGTGCTGATGAGTTGCTAAAGAAAGGCCGTTTTCCCCTTCAAGATGGCTGGGCTCCATGCCCGAGTCCTGCAGTCCCGGGAGTGCCCACCGTGATTGTAGTCTCTTCTTGTCCAAGAGAGCCTGTCTGTCAGCCCCTGCTGCTTCTGCGAGATTTAACTGTCCGTTACTCACTCACACACACACCACACACATCCACACACTCTCCTTTCATCCCCTCACTCACTTCCTCTCCCTCACCTCCATCCTGCCAGCCACCATCTTTTTCTCCTATTAATCTTTATGTGTTAGTTAAATTTGGCTTTAAAGTGCTATAGACCTTGGAGAGTAAATTGGTGCATTTGGGATCTTGTGATATAAAATAGCCCTTAGTATAATTTAATAAAGACAAGTGATCTTAATGAAAAAGAAAAACCAAGATTATGTGGATCAAGAGTAGTAGACAAACATTTAAAAAAAACACGTTGAAATCAATGAGGGAGACAGTTGTTAATAGGACCATTTAGATTTGAAGTATACATTTCTATGATACATGATCTGTATATTGCTATGAAAGCAATCATCAGTGGCTAGAGAAAGATGTAATTGCATTACAGGTGCTCAAAATTCTGAGAACTGAGATTCCTTTTGTAAACATAAAATATCAATGCACCATCATATTTGAGGACTTGTCCGTGGCATCCTAAAATAATCAAGAATAATGATTACCATGCATGACATGGGGAAAGACCTGGGGGAGGAGAAGAAAAGGAAAGAGAAAGAAAGACTGCAGAAATGGTGTTCAGCAGCTGTCCTTCTTACTTACCATGTCTGAAATGTGACCTGGTGAGAAAGTAAACTCTGGACCTTAAGTGTGTTTATGATTTGCTTCTGGTAATAAGAAAACAGTTTTATTGTTAATGGAGAGTGTGGTCCTGCTTCTCCAGCTGTCTCAGGGACCCACTGCTTGGGTATGTAGAACAGTCCCTAGAACATAGAAGAAACTCAATAAATACCTGTTCAATGAGTGATCACACAGTACGCTTTATTCTACCTTAAAGCATTATTATGTGGCTATCTGGATTTTCCATATTTCAATAAGTCTGAAAACCTACAGGGAGCTGATTATCTTTAATGGCAGTGTTTCCAGGACCTGGTCTGTGCTGTCTTTGTGTGCTGTCTTTAAGCCCCTGCCCTGCTCCAGGGTCCTACACAGTAAACTCAGCCTGCCACCTTTGTTTTATAACTTGCTTGACTAAGATATATGATCTGAGACAAAAAAAAACCCTACAAGTCTCTCTGTATGGCTAGCACCACACACACAAAAAAAATTAGTAATGATAATATAATATCACAATACTCATACTGTCATACTACAATGTGGTCTTAATTATCATTAATTGCCAATGGTATGCAATAGCAATATGACATTGGAAGATCCAAATTTTGGTCCTGATGTCTCTTGCTTATTTTATTGTTATGTATTAGCATTAGGGTGTCATCATTAATATTAAGTTCAAATAAACCCAAACATTGTTAACCCACTAACACCTAATAATAATTAAGCTAAACATGTTGGATAAAGGATCATGGTAAAATCACCCTTCTGCTAAAATGACTATTTCTAAACGATAGATCTTAATCTTTTATGGTCATTTTTTTTCTGCTTTGATCCATTTATCTTCCTCAAAACTTAATCTCCATTAGCCTTCTCTTTAGAGAATTCCCACTGATCCTGGCTTGTTCTTTTCATTCACCATAGATTGGCCTGACATGACCTTAGATAAAAATATTGTTGATTTTACAAATTATGAAAATTGCAGGCTTTCATTTCCTGTGTGGGATCTCACTTTCCATCAAATATGCACATACTAATGGTTCCCAGAGTCTTCTTAGTTATATTGTCAAAAGAATTGTGTGCATACTAAAAATGGACTTCGCAAACTAGCAATTATTTTCTTTCTTTTTTTATAAGATGGCTAAATCTAAATTATTATTTGATAAAAGCATTTTAAGTACTTTACCATCATACCCTAAGGTAAATTAATTTATTTTGATTTTTTAATTTCTTAAGTTTTATTAGCAAGAAAAATTAATACCTCAGTGTATTTTCCAATTCTAATTTTTCTTAAAATCACATAAGAAAATAAAATGCAATGTTTACTTGGTTGATTTGTCAACTTCCTGCATAATTTATTAGAAACTTCCATTAATGCTTAAATATATTTAATAAAAGTATTTTGGCAAAATTGAATTTAACATTATACTGTTATAATTGACATCAGTCTTGATATTTATTAGCTTTGAGAGTAAGAAAGTTCATGAATATATATACATATATATATACATATAATTGAGTATATTTATATAGATGATTTTATATATATTCAACAAAATGTTTGACACTATTTTAAAATTTATAGTTTATAATAATAAATAATTGAGACATTGAGGGATATTAATAATTATAATGCTACAATTACCAATGGATTTATGGTAGAACATTTTCCTTTTAAGAGGAGCATTTTTGTCCATTTGTTCTTTCAAATGTCGGTTATTTTGCCTTTAAACTCTTAGTTTTAAAAGTATGGATATCAAGTGTTTTTTATGATCAAATTTTAATTTGTCATTATAGTTTTATACCAGCCATTTTTCTATTACCTCATATTCATTCTTAAGAACAAATAGCAGTGAACTTTTATCATGGCATAATTGTAAGAGCCCATTAATATTATCAAAAACAGTGTATTTCATAGATTGAAAAAATAATGTAGAGAACTATTATAGTTGCCTTTGAATTTCAGCATTATTAAAATATGAGAACTAAGTAATGCCTTCTGAACAAACTAGCCTTAATAGTAATAACTTTCATTTATAAAATGTGGTGTAAAAAAGCCTGTGAAATTAATTTAAGCCATAAGTGAACTTTAAATAAAGATATAGTTTATAAAAAAAAATTTAAATAAGCAACTTTCTACATGAATCATCTCAGTTGTTTACTTCCAAATCTTATTATTTTAAAATTTTACTGCTAAGTTTCTGCTATATATAATCAAAGCAGAGAAATAGCATTAAAACGAGTCAATCAATGACAACAAATACCATATTCTTTTATTTATATGTGGAATTTAAAGAACAATATAAACAAATAAAATTGAAACAAACTCATAGATACAGACAGGTGGTTGCTAGAGTGCAGGAAGGTTGGAGGAAAGATTACGAGCCTAAGAAGCAGACATTTGTAATTCTAAAACAGTTACATGGAAGTAAATAAAGCATGGGAAGTATAGTCAATAATATTGCAATAACTAAGTATGATGGAAATATTGAGGGGAGCACTATGTAAAGTATATGCTTGCCTAACAATTAAGCAATATACCCAAAATCAATATAAAATAAAATTAAAAATAGAAATAGATTTAATATTTCACATCTTTCATATACAATATATCTTGCAAAGACTTCTTTAAATCATTCCTCATTCAGAATTGTGTACAAAAGACAACATTCCAAGATCAAATATCAAATTGAGTTCTCTTAATAATATAAGAAATTATGGTAGTCCATTTGAATTCCACTATTGGAGTTTTTCAAAAATGTACTATAAATAATGATGACAGTTGAAAAAACAGTCAATTAAAATTCTGTTCTATCAACAAAAACATAAAGCATTTACATTAGTAATATAATATCAAAATATTTAATTATGAATAAGATATATGTGTAAACTCTGGTCCACAGTAAATGTCAACAAATTCTTCCAAGAGAATGAATCAATAAATGGAAAATGAGTGAACAAATAAATCAATAAATAAGAAAGGAAATGAATATTGCAATCCTCATCAAATTAAATTTTTATAAAGAAAATCTATCTCTTTATGTATTCTTCATTTTGCAAGGTTAGTTTTTATGACATATTTATAGATTGCAAATTATTTTGCATTGATCAACTTATCAGTTACTGAAAATCTTAAATAGAGCAATTTTATCAACACTATATACAAAGAATCCAGTTTGAGAAGTAAAATAACTTCCCCAAAATAAAATATTAAATACATAGGATCATAAGTTTTCTTCTCTAGGACCATTTTGTTTGTATCCAGATAAAAGGAACAAAATGATTATGGGACAGTTATTCTCTGCCTTCAATGTCTCTTTTCAATGTAAAACTTGCAACAATCTAAGATAGGAATTATTGCCTTCATTTTATTGTTTTATGAATCCAGATATATAAAGGGGTTTCTTAGTGTCATCTAGTTAGTGATTAACTAAGATCCCTGTCTCCTACTTCATTAAAATGGACAGCTCAGTCTTACATGGAAAGCCCCTAGTCTTTCCATTTCTATAACAAGGATGTGTAGGAGAGGAAAAATCACTTTCCCACTACTCTTCAGGTTCTTGGCAGAGACAACCCCTGTATTAAAAGACATATTAATAGGAGAAAAAAATAAAAGTTTATAACATGTATTCCTCCTGTATACATCAGGGAGACCCAGGAAAACTAAGTAACTCTCCAAAATGGCCCAACCCATCATTTTAAATACTATTTTTAGCTGAAGACCAAAGATTTTGAGGGAGGGGAGAGGCCAATATGGATGGTTGCCAGGAAAGGCACAATAAACAAGGATAAGTCTGTTACCCAGTTCAATATCACACCAATGTGAGGTGTTTAGTGACAGAGCTGACTCACAGTGTTCAAGAAGAGATTGGGAGTGTCTGTGAGAGCAGTTGTGGGGGAGACACCTGCCCAGGGCAAGAGTCCCAGCCCAGTGCTAGATGCTATCGGTGGTTCTTTCCAAAGCAAATATGGAACCCTCTTTTCTATAGTTGTCTATTGGCTTTACATATCAAAGAAATACAACCATTCTCAAAATAATTATTTGGATGATTTAAAAATATCTACGCAAACCTTCTCTGTGCCTCTCTATTCTCTATATGAGTTTAACCATCTCTACTTGTTTCGAGTATTTCTCCACAATTCCAAGTTTCCAACTCCAGATTTATTCCAGGAAACTGTGACATAAACACAGGTAGATCTCAGCTAAAATTTCATGGAGATAACTAAGAAAAAAGGTAGAGTCCTTGAACTCAAGGTTTTAGGAATCTTCAACATTTGCTCCTCAGATAAACATTTCCTTACTTTTTTAGTTTTTTGAGTAAACTCCATACTATTCTCTGCAGTCTGAATTCCCACCCAGCAATGCACAAGGGTTCCTTTTTCTCTGCAACCTCACTAAGAAACAAGAAACACCAATCAGAAAGGATATATGCACCCCTATGTTCATAGCAGCACAATTTACAATAGCAGAGATTTTGGAAACAGCCTAAGTGCCCATCAGCAGATGAGTGGATTAAAAAACCGTGGTACATCCACACAATGGAATACTACACTGGTAAAAAAGAAGGAATTCTTAACATTTGCAAAGGTATGGATGGAACAGAGAGCATTATGCTAAACAAAATAAGCCAAACAGAGAAAGATAAATATCACATGATCTCACTCATTTATGGAATATAATGAACAACATAAACTTATGAATAAAAACAGATCCAGAGACAGAGAAGCATTGACCAGACCATCAAATCTCAGAGGGAAGGTAGGGGAGGGTGGAGGTAAAGTGAAGAGATCAACCAAAGGACTTCATGCATGCATATAAGCCTAACCAATGGACACATACACTGGGGGAGAGGGTTTAAGAGCATGAGTGGGGTGGGTTGGGAGATAAGGACACATATTTAATACCTTAATCAATAAAGAAAAAAAATTCCTTACAACATTATTAAATTAGCAAACTATATCTTCAATTTTTCAAACCACATGGTTAATTGTCTTCATAGCACTTCTCATTGATTCAAATAATCTTCTGTGTATTCATTGACCTCTGTATTTTCTCTCTAGTACCATTTGGAATACAAATTCTGTATAGGAAGTGATTTTATTTCTCTAAATTCTGGGTATTTAACACCACTGGCGCTACTTAAAACACTCAACATTAAATACATATTATCTAGTTTAATGAACCTACTAAAATACATGATGTAATCACATCCTTACACAATACAAGATTTTATTTATTAGGTGCTATAAAGAAAACAGAACATAGCAGTGAGTGGAACATTTGAGCTATACTACTATTCATCAATCCATTGCCATTTTAAATGCAGATAGCCCTAATCTGCACCAGGATAGAAGACAATTTGGTAAAATGAAAAAGGAATGGGTTTGAGTTTGCTGATGTAAAACCGGAGAAATAATTAAGTGTAGTAAAATATGAAAGACATGCCTAACAGAGAGATAAATAAATATGAGAGCTTAATTGAGGTTATATATCAAGATTTATTAGCAAACCTTTCATTCATTTATCCAACATTCATTGAACGTCTTCTTTATTAACTGTCCTGGCCAATTTCTTTTTTCTTTTTGAGAGGTTTAAATCTATAGCCAAATAATTCATCTTATTTGCTAAACAGCTATTTAAAGATAAAGGCATTAGAAGAAATTTTTGTGCATAAATATATAGCAGATGCTGTATCATTTCTGTGGAAAAGGTTTTAAAACAATGAGTGTGAGTGATTACTAAATAACTTTATACAATATATTTTACAAGCATATAAAACTTTAATGATTTTATTCACTAAAATACTTTCAGGACTCTAAAGTAGAAACCTTGTTATGATAATTTAGCTGAATAGATGTTTCTTTGAACAGAAATATATCTATCTGAAGGTTTCCATAAGACAAACTTATCAGAATTCTATTTATGTGATATATATTTACTACTTTATAATACTTAAGTAAAGAAAAGCCCTGACAGATCTCTCTCTCTCTCTCTCTCTCTCTCTCTCTCTCTCTCTCTCTTTCTCTCCTTTCAGAAAAGTTTATAAAACATAACAAGAAAGAAAAATGTTTTACATATTGCTTAATATGTATGCTACCAATAAGAGCTGGAAAAGCACTTTACTTTACAAAAAGAAACAGATAAAACACTGAATACAATTCATAGAAAAGAGATGATAAGGGTATTTCAAAATAGACTGAAAGAAAAATAAATACATTATTTCTTTGATTTATTATGGTTAGTTTTTATTTTATTGTTTTTTCTTTATTGTTGAAAGTATTACCGATGTCCCTTTGTATGTGTGTGTGTGTGTGTGTGTGTGTGTGTGTGTGTAAGTGTGTGTGTTTTCTCCTTGACCTCCTCCACCCCATACCTGCCGCTCCCAAGCCTTCACCATTTTATTATCTGTGTCCATATATACATATAAATTCCCTGGTTTATCACTATCCCACCCACCCATCCCCGCCTTTCCTCTAAAATTCATCAGTCTGTTCCATGCTTCTGTGTCTCTGGATCTATTTTGCTCATCAGTTTATTCTGTTCATTAGATTACAGATATGAGTGAGATCATGTGATAATTACTTTTCTCTGGCTTTATTTGCTTAGCATAATAGTCTCCAGGTTCATCCGTGCTTTTGCAAATGCTACCCTGTTTCTCTGAAAGTAATACATCCCCCGAAGGTAAAACCTACTTCCAGTTTTGCCTCTCGCTGTAATATAAGGCATCCCCCTGAAAATAAGACCTCCCCGATAATAAGGCCTCCCCTGAACAAGGCCTCCGTGGAATATAAAGCCCCCGAAGCTACCGTAAGGCATCTGACTCCTGATTTAAAGAGACCTTGCACTACCTGAACAGTTCCGGCAGTCAGCTGGTTTGTGATGACAACTACTACCTTACCGTATACAGGTAATACATTTCTTTTTGTTGTTGTTGTTCAACAATAAATGTGTACCTTATTTTTCTTCATGGAAATATAAGACATCCCTTGAAAATAAGACCTAGTGCATCTTTGGGAGCAAAATTTAATATAAAAAACACTTATTTTCTGGGAAACAGGGCAAGAGTTCTTTGCTTTTTACAGCTGTATGGTATTCCATGGTGTACATGTAGCACAGCTTTGTTATCCACTCATCTACTGATGGGTACTTGAGTTGTTTCCAGGACTTAGCTATTGTAAATTGCCCTGCTATGAACATAGGAGTGCATATGTCCTTTCTGATTTCTTAGGATATTTCCTAGAAGTGGGATCATGGATCAAACAGGAGTTACACTTTCAACTTTTTGAGGAAATTCCATACTACTTTCCATAGTGGCAGCACCAGACTGAATTCTCACCAACAGTGTACTAGGTTTCCCTTTTCTCCACATTCTTGACCATACTTGGTATTTGTTGATTTGTTGGTGATAGTCACTCTGACAAATGTGAAGTGATAATTCATTGTCTTTTTAATTTGCATCTCTATTATGACTGAGAATTTCTTCACATGTCTCTTGGCCTTCTTTTGTATCCATTTTGATTGGAGGAATCACAATACCAGATACCAAGTTATACTACAATGCCATTGTACTCAAAACATCCTGGTACTAGCACCAGACTGGGCATATAGATCAATGGAACAGAACAGAAAACTCAGAAATTGACCCAAGCCACTATGCTCAATTAATATTTGAAAAGTAAAATACATTTTAAAAAGCAAAGATCCTTTGGGTAGTCAGAGATAACATTCCAGTGTGAATATTAAATGAAAAGGTTAATTTTCTCTCTGAGTCTGAATATTTCAATGCCATGTCTTCTCTGTGGTACATGATTTTCCAGCAATTTAAGGTTTTATAAATTTTTTCTGCTGCTAATTACTCTAAGACTGTTTCTCAGAGCTGAAAGGAGGCAGCTGATAGATGATGTTTCTCTCTCATCAATGTTTCCATCTCTCTATTCATCTCCCTTCCTTTCTCTCTAAAACTCAATAAAAGACATTTAAAAAGACATAATAAACCCATACGGACTTTGGCTTTTCATTCACAGGCTATTTTAAAGAGTATCATTGATGCATACTCTTCCCTAATGGACTGACACTCCACATTTCTTGACCACCTTTCATTCTCCCTTGACTAATTTGATTAAATTCCTGCTCACTTATTAAAATGTAATTTCTATGAAGACTTTTTTCTGCCTATTTATTTTATTAATGTAGCCTTAGTCCTTGGCATACACACCCTTTCCTCCCCACCTGGAAAAGAGGTGAAAGGAAGAATGGGAGCCAGGATCCTCATGCAGATGCAAACACTAACCTGGAGGTAAAATTTAGAATCCTGGGAAACAAAACAAAACAAAACAACAAAACAAACAAGAAAGCTTATACAATCTTTGCCCTCATTCCTCACCCCACCACCAGGTAAGAAAAAGTAATAATAAAAATGTTACTCAAGAGGAAAGTAGGGTGCTCAGATGATAGTGTTACTTCTCTGAATATGATACACTTGTATTTTTATCTTTAGGGACAGGCACATGTTTTACATAATTATAAAACAAGCTTCAATTAGGTAAAAATATCCTTAAGTATCAAAAGCAAAATAAAATAATTAATCCAACTTTTTCTTGCACTAGTGGCCTAATCAAATCAAAAAATTTCAAAACACAGTAATTTAACTATATATATGGTGAGATATGTACCCAAAATAAAAATTAGTGCAAAAAAATCTTATGCTTTTTCATTAATAGTATTTTATCTTGCAATTATGAGATAACATATAAAAAGAGAGAGGATAGTGAAAGTAATTATGTAGTCAAAATTTGCAGTGGAAGTGATATAAATATAAATTTAAAGTATTTAAATAAAAAATTCTATGACTTTAACTTAGAATCAGAAATATTAATACAAAAATATCCATACTACTTTAAAACATTCTAAGTTTTGCCTAGCAAAAGTCTAGAAAAAGACCACCCCAGAAGCAATAGCTATCCTAGTGGCTTATCAGTAAAAACCCTGGTGATTATATATGATAAACCCACTATACAGATGTCCCCCAAAATGTATACACACTTTGAATAATTGTAAATGCAGTGTTTATTAACATTTCATTATAAATATATACTACAATAAGCTCTTAAAGCATTTATACATTTCTTGGGGGTACCTGGTATTGAACTTCACCAACCAAGCTAAGTTAAAATCTCAAAGTTATGTTTCACTCTAATATCAATAATGATGAGTTAACTTTATGGGTATTACATTCAAAACTTAATGTATTTCACATGTCCCATAATTATTTTGAATAACCTTCAAAATATCCCATGTTTATATGGTTATTTACTAATCAATTTCAATTAGGTCAATATGCAAGCTTCTTGAAGTATCAAAGTGTAAAGGATATACTTTACACTGTGGCCTTGGATCTTACATTTTAACTCACATTTGCCTTTATTTAATCAATAAAATTTAGCTGGAGTGTCTGGTAATAGCAATTACCTCTAAAATCAATATTTCTACATATGTAGTACTTATCTTTGTTTTCAAAAATAAATCGATTGATTGATAGATACAAGTTAATGAATAAAAAGAGCTCTTAGACTCTACTCTAAATAATAAATCTTGTATCTGAACAACCATAACTCTATTTGCTTTTAAAATAAGCATTGTCACGCTAGGAAGCTATAGACTTACTTTAGCATGTTTTTCTTGAAAGGAACATTTTTGCAGTTCCTCTCTAGCGGTGATTTTGAAGCTAGTTCATGAGTCATGGAAAATAGTATCACTGCACTGAACACACACAATACGTTGTTAACTGGAACCCCTAAAACACACACACACACACACACACACACACACACACACACATACACACACACACACGAGTGTGTGTGTGTGTATGTGTTGTTAACTGGAGGTATCCTGTTTTGTTTTGTTTTTGCTTTGAAATAGAAAAAGAAAAAAAAACTTTCATAAAGCATAAAGGGGTTAAGGACCTTATTATTACAACTGTTAATATGTGTACTTACTTCTCATTTTGTTTCCTATCATATAAAGACATGCATTCCTAGCTTTCCATGTTTAAGTGAAATTACAATAAAATCTTTAAAATGTCTCCGTGAGTAGCAAATTGAAACACTTTATACAAAAATAGAATTGCTTAAGAAACAAATTGAACCACTTTATTTAAAAACAAAACAGATTGAGAAGCAAATTGAAATGTTTGATATAAACATACAACAGCTGTGAAAAGGCTACAGCCTAAAACTATGCAAGTACTAGAGAGTCAATATTATTGAATGATGAGGAGTGGCCACTGACCTTGAGGAAGGCAGCCAAAATCTGTACCCAACATCTAACTCCTACCAGCTGTGACGTCTTGCCAAGCAAATTAACTCCTCTGTGCCTTAGTGTCTTCATTTCTAAAAGGGTGCCAACCTACAGGTATTTTGAAAATAAAATGGTTTAGTAAGAGTATATATATAGCACCCATAGAGAACCGCCTGCCCCATGGCAAATATTAAATAAGTTAGTGTCTCTCGTGTTTTATTTGCTTTCAATTACCATGTCTTCATTTGCTTGGCTATTTTCTCATATTCAGAATATGCTGGAGTGATTGACTTTTTTAATTACAATGCTTTCTATGGAAAGGTGAAAATCACATGATTAAAGAAGCTTATGTTTCACTTTTTAGTTTTATACCAAGAGTGTCCCTATATACCATTCATTTTGTTTTCACTTACTTGATTTTGCAGACTAGAAATCTTTTCCTAGAATTACTGAGTCTTCTGCACCAGTGAAATGTTGATGGCACCTTCACTGGTCATATTTCTGATTGCTTACAGCCACTGAAGCTCTGCTCCTTAGCTGTCACCCAGAGAGAGGGTCAGTGGGCAGTCAAGATGGAAGACACCTTTGCAAAGGCATGCATGGTTCCTTGACACTCTCCTTCTTACTGACCTATTTCTGAATATATCCTCAATCATTTTTTTATGGTTTCTTTTATTAAAATTTTTTTATTGATTAAGGTATTAAATATGTGTCCTTATCTCCCCAATACCCTCCATCTCCCCCACTCCTGCCCTCACCCCCCCCCATTGTCGTGTTCATTGGTTAGGCTTAAATGCATGCATACAAGTCTTTAATTGATCTCTCCCCCTTACCCTCACCTTCCCCTACTATATCCTCAATCTTCAAAAATATTGCAGATAACTGACTTTCCTTTTACAGGCATAGTAGCATTTAAAAATTATATACAATTTTAAGATCTCATTTTCACTTATAAGGGAAGTTGATATTTTAATAGAATGCTTTTGTTGTATTAGCTTGTATTTAATCTGCTCATCCATCTCTACCTGTTCTTATTTCCACTTGAGTTTTTCTTCATATTTTCTTCAAGGTTTTTTTTTATTGAATTGAAGCTCTTTTAATAAGTTATGGTTAAAGAAACCTTGAATTGAGAATTAATACATATTTGATTTTGTAAATTGTATAAGTGGCATATTGCACTTTATGGACACATACTAGTGATCACATACTTGACAAATACTAGTGATCACATACTTGATTCTATGGATTTTAAGTGCATCATTCTGCACTTAATGTATTACTGCTAAAACGCACCTAACAAGTTTGTAAACTGTTTGAGTCAACATGGGGTTGATCTATGTCTTCAAATTTCAAGAAGTTATACGCTCTTTGGATCCAGTTTCATATTTCTGTGTTATTTTTATAGGATTTTTTCAATCCAATCCTGTAAAATAATATTTTCTTAATTTTTAAAAGATGCCATGAACAAGCAATTATTAGAGAGAAATTACAGTTAGAGTAAAAAGGTTGACAATGACATGGTTCTTTACAAATATGCTACCATTCTTCCAGAAAATAGTGATGGTCAGGGAAAAAAGGAGTTCAAAATAGCCAAGACGTGCTGGCACCGCTATAGTGTTAATACTGGAGATTACACCTCTCCTTCATGCCTACAGAAAGGGACATCTAGTGTGTCAGGCACTGAGAACAAAGCCACTCCTCTACCTGGCATTTTCTTCTCTGGGTCTAAGGCAGATTGTTTGGCTTTCACAACTGGACACTTGCAAGAGAAGGTGTATGTATCTTCTTTGTAATCACAGAATCAGTGAGCCCTGGTCCAAAACCTCAGGCTAAGGACTGAATTTCTAAGATTTTCTGTCTGTTTTCTAGACTTTGGGGAAGTTCTACTTGGAACATGCTGTTCTACTTATTTTAGATTTCCCTGATATGTTGTTCTCCTAGCCTATTATAGTGAAGTACAACAAACTTATCTCAATTCTGGAAGCCAGGAGTACAAAATCAAAGCATTGGCAGGGACATGGTGCCTCAAAACCCTCTTCATAGGACCTTGCCATGTCTCTGGCAGCTTAGGGTAAGTGCTTTTTTGTTTGTTTGTTTGCTTGTTTTGTGTTATTATTGCTGGTAGCTACATGGCTCCAATCTCAGTCTATGTCTTCATATGGCCTCTTTCTTCCATGTCTGTTCTCTTCCTGTAGGAATTCAGACATACTATATTAGGGTCCACTTGAATGCAACTCCTCTTAACTAATTATATCTATAAAGATTCTATTTCCTAATAAGGCCATATCTATAGTCTATAGTTAGGAATCAACATATCTTTTAGGGGGACATGATTCAACATGTAATATCCACAGTACTAACTGATAATTTTATCTTTATCAGGATGTTGAGCCTTTTACAATTGAAGGATAAGCTGGCTGTAATTAGCAGTAATTTGATTTAGATGATAATTTGTTTTGTATATCATTATTATATTTATGAAGATGGGTAAATTCATTGAGTCAGAATACATTTCTTGATTTCCTACAGGCAAGTCACTGGGCTGGGTCCTCAAGGGTATACATGCAAGTTAGACATAGATTTTCTTTTAAAAGAGCTTACATTTTAGAAACAGAAAGAAAACAAGCATAAAATAATATAAATTGAAATAAAATACAATGAGTGCTAGAAGAGACAGGAAGAAAATGCAAAGAGAAAGATGAGTGTTAAGGAGACTCATCTGCTAATAGTCATGGTTCAACAAGGGAGGACTTTTCCTCAACCTTGTGGAATTCTGAGTTGTATAAATATCTTAGCATCTTCAAAAACATTAGCATTTGTACTGCTAGATCATATTTAAAACAGTTCTTCTCAAGGTGTGGCCTGAACCTGTGCTCTTCTGTTAGATCCATGATGGGATACATACAGACATATAGAAAGTGTGAATAAAAGATTGAAAGCTTTAAATAACTTTGGTAATATTATGTATAGCCAATGCTTTAATTTAAAAAATGTGGGTTTGTGTGCTGTATGCTTTTTCCCTTTTTTTAAAATTCTAACAATTTTATTGGATTTTATAAAAGCACTAGAGGCCCGGTGCATGAAATTCATGCACAGGGGGTAGAGGAGGGTATCCCTAAGCCTAGCCTGCATCCTCTCCAATATGGAACATCCCTCTCACAATTCAGGACTCGCCTGCCTGCCTTCCTGATTGCCCCTAACTGTGTCTGCCTACCAGCCTGATCACCCCCTAACCACTCCCCTGCCAGCCTGATTGATGCCAAACCACTCCCCTGCCAGTCTGTTTGCCCCTAAATGCCATCCCCTGCAGGCCTGGTCATCCCTAACTGCCTTACCCTGCAGGCTTGATTGCCCCCAAATTCCCTTCCTTGCAGGCCTGGTCCCTCCCAACTTCCCTCCCCTGCTGGCCTGATCACCACATCTGCTTTCCCTTGCATGCCATCTTTTGGTGGCCATCTTGTGTCCACATGGGGGCAGGATCTTGACCACATAGAGCAGCCATCTTGTGTGTTGGCGTGATGATCAATCTGCCATATTACTCTTTTATTAGATAGGATAGAGGCCTGGTACATGGGTGGGGGTCAGCTGGGTTGCCCTGAAGGGTGTCCCACATCAGGGTTGGGATTTCCTTAGGGCAGCCTGGGTAAGGGGCATGTGGTGGTTTACAGGCTGGCCATGGCTCCCAGCAATCCAACTGGAGGTTCTAGTATCTGGGATTTATTTATCTTATATAATAGAAACTTTGTAGAGGCCAAGGCAGGCCAGGGCTGGGGAAAGCTTGGTTTCCTCCATCACCAAGGGTAACCCTAGCCTCCTGCTTTCTTCAGCTCCATGTATGTTGCCATTTTTGTTACAATTTATTTATCTTCTATAATTTAAATTTTGTAGCATTGATTGGAGACCTGGGCCAGCCAGGATGTGCAGAAAGTATGGCTTCCTCCATCGCTGAGGAAATCCAAGCCTCCTGCCTGCTCTCTTCATGGCCACAGCCATCTTGGTTGGGGTTGATTTGCATACTTGCTCTTGATTGGCTAGTGGGCATGGCTGGTGGCATAGCAGAGGTACAGTCAATTTGAATAGTATTCTTTTATTAGATAGGATATTTGTGCTACATTAAAATTTAAAAAACTAAATTAATTTTTTTATTTCAGATATTCTTAAATGAAGATATTCATCTTCATCTCTCCTGGAGAAGGACCACATTTAAATGCACAGAACAATAGGGCCTTTGGCCAAATCTCTTTCTTATCCACCCATTCCACAGAGACTTGGCTGAAGAGAGTTGGGTGGCTAGTAATAAATTTAATTATATTTGTTCAAATCCAAACTGGTCCAGATTATCTCAGAAGGCATCCCAGATATAAAGATAATTACCTTATAAAGAAAGATGTCCTCATTATGCTCAGGTCTTGCAGTCACACTCATATATTTTAAGCAGTACAGTGTAATTGAAAGAGAACTAAACGAATTGTCAGAGGACTCTTTTCTACTTACAACTCATTCACTTCCTAGAGGAATGACCTTGGACATGTCTGCACCTCACTGTTGAAAAATTGCCCCCCATCTACCATAAGAGTTTCTTGCATCAGCAAAATGAGATTTGGCATATGAATTTTTTCTGTGGTATTCAAAGACCCTTATACATAGAAGGAATTATTATTTTATGTCAAGTATGGTGTTTCCTTTTCAAGAATATGCCAATAAGAAAAATGTCCCTGAAGTTAAATATTGAGCAAAGGCAAAGGCATACAATTTTCCTGAGTCTTTCTCTAAGGACTTTTTTGGCTAAGACATAATGGATAACCTTTACAAGGTAAATAATTTCAGTGTTTCAATAACCTGACTTTAGGATAGACCTAGACATATTGTTCAAATACCAATCAGTGATGGGTTGTGAAAACATTCAAATATTAGGATACACATATGAATTTCGTCACCTTATTAAAAGTAAAGAGAAACTGAAAATAGTTTTTTTTTTCCAGAATGCCTTTCAAAATAAACATAATGCATCTGTTGGAGTTACACAATTATTCAAACAGCATACTTCAGAAAATACTCAGAAAGCCAAGCTCCAATGTGTTACCAGAGTTCATTCATGGTTCCTCTCAAAACAGGAGTGCTATAGTAAATATTGACTATGGTAGCTTCTTGCATCTATGAATATGTAATTGGTTGTGAATGTGTATGCTAGTAGGTAGCTGAGATAAATTACCTTAAATAGTTTTATATCTTTCTAAAAACATACAGGACACTATTTTAGATCAACTGAAGACCAAGAACTTAAACCAGCATAATTCCTGACTCATAGTTAAACAATAGTGGAATAATCTGTGCTTTCTTATGTGAAGATCAAGCAAAAGTATCTTATGTTTTGCTTCAGTAATTACTTGCTCTTGGAACATAAGACATGAAACAACTAAACTGCTTACTTACCAGATTAAGTTTATTAATTTAGACCTGCTTCAAGATATTTACCTTTGATGTGCCTGCAAAATCAACAATATTGTACATAGCTTTGCCTAATTCCAACCAGCTCCACACCTAAAGTAGTCACCTTAAAATCACCAGCCATGTAAAGTACAGCAAATGGAATATAGTCAATAATGTAGTAACTGAATTAATTATTACAGTTATTATATAATGCAAGATGGGTACTAGACTGATGGGAGGATCACTTTGTAAATTATATAAATGTCTAACACTGTGCCATACACCCGAAACTAGTAAAATATTGAATAGCAACTGTAATTAAAAAATAAACTTTAAAAAGAAAAAAGTTTATGCCTAAAAAAGTTATCAAATAAAAGAGTAATATGCAAATTGACCATCACTCCAACACACAAGATGGCTGCACCCATGTGGTCAAAGATGGCTGCTCCCATGAGAACATAAGATGGCTGCCACAAGATGGCTACCAGGGGAGGGCAGTTGGGAGACTAGGCCTTCAAGGGAGGGCAGTTGTGGGCAATTAGGCCAGCAGGGGAGGGCAGTTGGGAGGAATCAGGCCTGAAAGAGATGGCAGTTGGGGGGACCCTGGCCTGCAGGGGAGGGCACTTAGTGGTGACCAGGCCAGCAGAGGAGGGAAGTTGGGGGGTGACCAGGCCTGCAGAGAAGAGGGAAGAACAGTTGGGGGAGACCCAGGCCTGCAGGAGAGGGCAGTTAGGGGACCAGGCCTACAGGGGAGGGCAGTTAGAAGTGACCGGGTCTTCAGGGAAGGGCAGTTAGGGGTGGCCAGGTCTCCAGGAGAGGGCAGTTAGGGGCTAACAGGCTGGCAGGGGAATAGTTAGGCATCAATCAGAGTGGTATGGGAGTGGTTAGGAGGTGATTACGCTGGCAGGCAGAAGCAATTAGGAGCAATCAGGAAGGCAGGCAGGCAAGCAGTTGGGAGCCAGCAGTCCTGGATTGTGAGAGGGATGTCTAACTGCCCATTTAGGCTCAATCTTAAATAGGCAGTTGGGCATCCCTCAAGTGGTCCCATATCAGAGAGGGTGCAGGCTGGGCTGAGGGACACACACCCCCAAGCATGAATTTTGTGCACCAGGCCTCTAGATTACACATAAATAAGTAGCACACAAAAAAAAATCATGTATCATAGGCTCTAAAATCTCTGCATATATCTATCTATATAAAAGGCTAATATGCAAGGTGTCCCCTCAGGAGTTCAACCAGGATTTCAATTGCTCACTATGACCTGCTCTTATCACCAGGGGATGATGCAGAATGAAGGAAGGCTCTGGCCAGCAGCCAGCAGCTGGGGAAGGAAGGCCTCGTCTGGCAGCTGGAAGACCGTGATTGGCCCTGATCGCCAGCCAGGTGTAAGGACCCTACCCCTGCACAAATTTCATGCACCAAGCCTCTAGTATTTACATAATTTCCTTACTTAGAGAATCTCTTAAGACTCTATCTTAGATGAGAAATGTGGTTTCTTCTTTCATGACATGTCTAATAATCTTAGTTTTCATAACAGGTTTTTGTTGTTTTTTGTCATTTGGAGATAAAATAATGAACAAGATTTCAAAATATTTGAATTAATCTAGAATTTTAGGTCAAGATATATGATAGTATTTTTCTGCAAGTTATTCTCATTTGCCCTTATTTTCTCTTTAAAAAAAATATTAGCAATATTGCTAAAACTGTTTTCTTGAACTTGTTAGTTTCACCTATAGTGCAAGTAATTTAAAAGCCTAGTTTATAAGAAGTGCCAATATAAATGTATTACAGTTTGTTGCACTATCATATTATATTGGTAGCTTTCTCTTCTTATTAAAAAACTGGATAAAAGGGACATAACATTATGTCAACACTCAGATGTGGACAGTTAGGCTTAGGAAGCTGAACTCAGGCATGAGTCTCCCAAAGCAAAAGCACTTTGAGAGCAGTTGTTGGGAAACCAGATGATGAACAGCTGTGAATTGAATTAATAATGTTGGGAGACCCCAACTCTAGAGGTTTTTATTCAGTATAAAAAAAAGCATAAATTATGTAAACAAAAAGACTGTTTGAGAATTAAGGGAGCCACTAAATGGCCTGTCTAGGCAATGATTAGATACATTTGTGGCCTTAGGGTAATTATGAGAATTAAGAGGTCAGAAGCTAGAAGTCCCAAAGAGCAATGATTTTACAAATATTTCAAATTCAAGTAATGTTTTTCTAAGGAGAATTTGCTTATGAATCAAGGCTCCAAAGACAGTTTTATTATTCACAGAAGAAAAGGTAAGACCAAACTGATTTCCCAACACAACAACAAAAGTTTATAGTGAAGGAGGTAGCCTTTTGTTAAAGCAAATCCCCCAATACAGACTAGGCTACATACATTTGCCCAACTTGAGAATCCATGTTTGTCAGCTTTGCATTGCTTCTCATGGCTTTAGGGGAAAAACTGTAGATTGTACAGAGACATTATCTTTCACATTTTGCCTTTCTAACACCTCTGGTCTTAAGTCTTATAACACAGAAAGAACTGAAGATTGACACAAGGTTCAGCAGTAGACAAATCATCTACGGGTCTCCCTAATTCTATACCTATTTTTTTGAGATTCAAGGATTTCCAATCCAGGCATTAAAAGGAAGTATGTTCTTTAATTATGAGCCATTTTACCTTGTGGAGCCTATGTTTAGGGAAAAAAGCAAAAGCAAAAGATTCTCAAAAATTAATTATGAAAGTTACAAAAGACAAATCTGCATATATTATTTAAAGTCACTAATAATACCATAAAATTCAGATTTTTTTAAATTTGAAGTAATAGAATTTTAATGTTCTAAAGTGTTTGTGTGTGTATACATGCATTTTATTAGAGACATTTTACAGATATTCTAAACAATATTATATCAGTTGAATTATGGTTAACTAACTCATTATTTTGGGTATTCAAGGACCAGCTTTCATAAGGAAGTCAGCCAATTTGTTTATTCTAAAAAACAATGTTCAATTAATTAAAAACATAGCCCAATATATCTGCAACTAAGAGAAGTCATTCACATTTTCTATTAAAAGGGATTTTAAATTCTTGCTCAAATATTTTCTATCCTTAATTCAACATACACAGCTTTATTAATATTAATTTATTAGTTCATTCAGGATTCTTTTAAGCTATTACAGATCAAACAGAGTGCTTGCTACCCAAAATATATAGGTTCAAAGACTTGGTCTCTGCCTATATAGAGTTGTAGATGCAAAATATGTATATTCAGTTCACTGATTAAGGTTTTATTTTCGTTAATTGTATGTATAAACTTGACTGGGTAGGGTCTCCAGATATTTGGTCAAACATTACTCTGTGAGGGTGAGAGTGTTTTGTATGAAAGTAACATTTAAGTCTATAGAGTGTGTAAAACAGATTGTGTTCTCTACTATGAGTGGGCCTCATCCAGTCAGTTGAAAGTCTGACTAGAAAAAATGTTGCCCTTTTTTTGAATAAAAGGGAACTCCTTTTGTCTGAGTGCCTTCAAACTGGGATATCAGTTTTTTCCTGCCTTTGAACTTGAGCTAAAACATTAGCTTTTCTGGGTCTGAAGACTGTCAGCCTTCTCACTGGAATTACACCATCAGCTCTCCTGAGTCTTGGGTTTGCAAGCTGCAGGGCTCAGGATATATCCACCTCCATAATTACATGAGCCAATTACTAAGAATAAATATATATTATATCCGATTAGTTCCATGTCTCTGGAGAACTCTAACTACTAAAGAGGTTTATAAGGAATATTATGAGATTATAGAGGAAAGATCATATAATGAACTATAGAATATTACAGATGGATTCTAAATGGATTAAAGCCTAATCTGATGCTTATTTTAAACATTTTTAAAATGTATACAAATTGTACTCTTTATCCAAAGAAAAAATATAGTGCACTTTACTGCCTTCAAAGTTTTTTTTTAACAACAGAAACTTCTTTCAAATAACATTTTATTAAAAATACAAACTCCATTAAATAAAACAGGCGCAACTGCAGGAGCTCTGAATGATGTAAAATTGTGACTAAGCACCCAGTCATATATGTAAATTCCACAAAATCTTCTCTACAAATTCCTAAATCTTGAACAGTGATTTATAGGTTAAAAATATAGCCTGACTTCATTAGAGAAAGAACTTTGGAAGAGCATTACACAATCATATTTGACTAAAATGTCATCATACAATTTAAGCAATCTTCCTTTACAACAAATTACAACACCAATAATTTATAAGATAAAAAACTTTATGAGGAGTAAGTGCTTTTAGATACAGTTATTCCACTTGTATTTATTGCTCTATCTATTCTATCTTTCACAAAAGAATTTGATAAAACTATTAATCATGCCTGTTTTTCTCTAGGTTGGTGAGGAAAGAATGAAAGGTATTTTGCCCATAACAGGGGAGATAAGCAGGAATTTAGGTCTAGATACCAGATTTTTCCTTGTTTTGATGGAAAGTCAAGAGATACTGTTTTCGAAAGACTTAGGGTCATGGAAGCAAAGACAGAGTTGCCCAAAAAGTAGAAGGTTTAAAGGTTTGAAGAGAAGGGTGTACACATGTATTCAGAAAAAATTAAAGACAAATTTTCAAATCAATGAAAAGGGTGCATTTTCAACAATTGGAAAAAATTAGTAATTATATGAAAAACAATAATCATTTGGAATTTTACTTCACATCGTTCTTTAAAATAAATACAGAGGGATCAATGATTAAAAGAGCTGGTAAAAATTGGGAAAATACACACACACACACACACAGCCTGAGAAGGAGATTGGTTTAAAAATTATATGGTGGATATCACATTTCTAAGTATAAAACAAAACAAAAAAATACAATAAATAAATCAATAATAACTTTTAATGCATGTACATTTTAATGTTTTTTTGCAGAAAATTTTATAATGTCAAATAATAATGTTAATTTGGAAAAATACTTTTAATTTGCATCACTTATAGCAGGAAAACTTTCTCGATATATAAATACTTTTGAAAATCAAAAGAAAACACCACTAAAAAGATCAAAATATATTATTAAAAATATACACTGCTGATGGGGCTATACATTTTATAACCCTATGGAAGATAATCCTATATGATAAAAGACTAACATGCAAATCAACTGAACGGCAGAAAGACTGGTCATTTTGACATGCACTAATCACCAGGGGGCAGACACTCAACACAGGAGCTGCCCCCTTATGGTCATTGCCCTCCCACAGGGGGAACACAACTCAGCCAGGAGCTGGGCCCATGACTGGCAGGTTCAGCAGCCATGGTGGAAGCACTAAGATGTCTGCTCCCTGTGGACATCTCCTAAGGGTTCCTGGATTATGAGAGGGTGCAGGCTGGGATGAGGAACCCTCCTTACCCTTGAGTGCATGAATTGCATGCACCAGGCCCCTAGCTTGACAATACTTATCAAAATACAATGCACATACTCTGTGACTCAGCTATTCCTTTTTTTTCTGGGCATTTATCTTACATATTTGTAAAGTATTGCACGCATAAGGACATTCATTATGCCATTGTGTATTATAGTTGAACTACCTATATGCCCGCCAATATGGGACAACTTAAATAAATTATGTGGCATATTTTTTAATATACTTTATTGAATTTTACAGAGAGGAAGGGAGAGAGATAGTTAGAAACATTAATGCGAGAGGAGCAGCGATCAGCTGCCTCCTGCATACCCCCTCCTGAGGATGTGCCTGCCACCAAGGTACTTGCCCTTGACCAAGATCAAACCCGGAACCTTTCAGTCTATAGGCTGATGCTCTATCCACTGAGCCAAACCTGTTTTGGCTTATGTGGCATTTATACAATAAAATACCTTTTACACTTTTATATTGAATACTAGAGGCCTGGTACATGAAATTTATGCATGTGGGGGGGGGCATCCTTTAGCCCAACCTGCTCCTGCTCCAATTTGGGACTTCTTGAGGGATGTCCAACTGCCTGTTTAGGCCCAATCACAATCCAGGACTGCCTGCCTTCCTGATTGCCCCTAACCACTTCTGTCTGCCAGACTGATCACCCCCTAACCACTTCCTTGCCAGCCTGATTGATGCCTAACTGCTCCTCTGCCAGCCTGTTTGTCCTTAACTGCCATCTTCTGCAGGCCTGGTCACCACTAACTGCCTTCCCCTGCAGGCCTGGGTCCCCCACAACTGCCGTTCCCTCCAGGCAAGATCACAACCAACTTCCCTCCTCTGTTGGCCTAGTAACCCCTAACTGCCCTCCCCTGCAAGCTGAAGCACCCCCAACTACCCTCCCCTGCTGGCCTGATCACCTCCAACTGCCCTCCCTTACAGGCCTGGTCTGGTCCCTGCCAACTGCCCTTCCTTGCTGGCCATCTTGTGGTGGCCATCTTCTGTCCACATGGGGGCAGGATCTTTTGACCACATGGGGGCATTCATCTTGTGTGTTAGAGTGATGGTCAATCTGTATTTTACTCTTTTATTAGATAGTATGGGGCCAGCTGGCTTGCCCTGAAGGGTGTCCCAGATCAGTGTGGGAGTTCCCTTGGGGCATGAGGTGACCTGGGCGAAGGGCCTATGGTGGTTTGTAGGCTGGTCACACTCCCCAGCAACCCAAGGAGAGGTCCTGGAATCTGGGATTTATTTATCTTCTATAATTGAAACTTTGTAGCCTGGAGCAGAGCCAAGCCTTCTGCTTGGTCCGAGGCAGTAGCCATTGAAACTTTGTTATCTTAAGCAGAGGCCTGGACTGGCCAGGGTGTGCAGAAAGGGGAAACCCAAGCCTCCCTCCTGGTTTCTCTGTTGCTGTAGCCATTTTGGTTGGGTTGATTTTGATACTCACTCCTGATTGGCTGAGGTACAATCAATTTGCATATTACTCTTTTATTAGATAGAATGTAAAGTTAAAATAAAAATCAGACCTCATAGCATGTCTCTATTTGTATAAAAAAAGTAGAAAGTTATTTAATGCTTGAAATGCAGAGAAATACCTGGAATAACACCCAAGAATGATGAATGCATCCAGGAAGGGTTTGGGGCTAGCTGGGAAAGAAGAAAGAGTACAAATGTTTACAGTACTTCTTATTTTTACTTAAAATATATATATAGTTCATGTATAACCTCTTTGGCAATCAACACATAAAATATTTCAACATCCCAAATGTTGAGAAACACACACCATCAAAATCATTTTTTCATCATGCATAGGTCAAAGAATAGTGTCCTAATAAAAATTATAAAATACTTAAAATCAAATAATAGAAAAGTTCTATTCAACCATTATATATTGGTTGAATAGAACTTTAGCTGTACTTGAGTGAAAATTATAGCCTTAAATGCTTTTATATATAGGATAAGATATATTGAAAAATATTAAGTTGACACCTTGAAAAACAAGAAAAAATTACAGTAAACTCAAGTAAAGTGAAGGAAAATATGATTAAAACATGAAATACATGAAAAATATGAATGTAAGCAAAATATTTTTCAGGAACCATAAAAAATGAAGTCTTATTTTTAAATAAATGCAGTAAAACAGACAAAGAAGGGGAAAAATAGTAAAAATAAAAGGAGAATCTTATCTCCTGAGGGGGAAAAAATGACTAAAATTCTTTGAGGGACATTTTTATTCTAATTCATGTTTCCATCTAAAGTCTAAGTTAAATGGACAAGTGACTAGAAAAGTTCATATACTACAGTAAAGTTTCTCAAAACACACACACACACACACACACACACACACACACACACAGCTTACTAGTCCTATACACATATAAAACACTCCCTTGTAAATAACTTAACCCTCTTCAGAAAATATACATTAAAGGTACGGCATTGTAGACATATCCTTTCTAAATTTCATGAAACAGCAATTGCAATCTTATGCAAATTCTTCATCAATATTTTTCATTTTCTTCTTGAAAAATAAAATAAATGTAATTAGATCCCTAACTTATTTCACAAAAATTCCAAAATCAAAAATAATAAAAGTTTCAACTAAAAATATAAATATTTAATTTAGCAGTACTTTCAAAAATATATCCTCACCAAATAGTCATATTCTATAAGTACAAAATTGTTTCATTCTAGGATATTGGATAATATAATGTATGCCATTAATATATAAAATTTTAAAGTGATCCTCTTAATATATCAAAATATAACTTACAAAATTAAAACATTTACAATAAAAACTTAGCAGAGTAGGTTTAGATATTATAATTATTAAACTAACAAATGATTAGAGATTAAAAGAAATTTTAACTTTGAAACTGTGCATTCCATTACATTCAGGGGTGAAAAAACAGGCATATTTGTTAAAATCACTACCATAGAGCATTGTAATACATTAGAGGCCCAGTGCACAAAATTCATGCATGGTTAGGGTATCTAGGCCTGACCAGTGATCAGGGCTGATCAGGGCCTTCCTTCCATCTGTCAGCTGACAGCTAGGTCACCCTTTCCTTGGCGGCTGGGGCCTTCCTTCATTCTGTGCTTCTCCCTGGTGGTCAGTGTACTTCATAATGATTGATCAAATTCCAAGTCTCCTAGTGAAACTCCCAAGGGGATAATTTTCGTATTAGGCATATATATATATATATATATATATATATATATATACACACACACTCTAGAACATATGATTATGAACATTAAAATCTCAAGAGAAGTGGTTAAGTAAAATTGATCAGGTTTATAAGACTACAGTACATTTTAAGATATTAGAAACTTTCTGCAATAATAACTATATACGTAAAAATAAAATAAAAATAGAAAATCCACCCAAAAGAGACAAAGAAACTATAAAGTAACCTAGACAATAATCCTATTCAAATGTATAATGCCTTTTGTGAAAATTCAAAAAATTTGCCAAGACTCGTTTGGCTCCGTGGATGGAGCGTTGGCCTGTGGGCTGCAGGGTCCCGGGTTCGGTTTTGATCAAGGGCATGTACCTTAGTGGCAGGCACATCCCCACTGGGGGATGTGCAGGAAGCAGCTGATCAATGTTTCTCTCTCATCTATGTTTCTAGCTCTCTGTCCCTCTCCCTTCCTCTCTGTGAAAAATCAATAAATTTTTTTTTTTTTCACAAAATTTTACTGAAAGACATTAAAAAGATAAATGTAATCATGGATAAACTCTGAAATATCTGAGAGATAACTATGGAAAATATGCATAAATTAAAATATATATTTGAAATTTAAATTTTCTACAAGAAATAGTGACAAAGGAGTTTATTTTGACAGTCCAGGAGATATTACTATAGCCCCTCCAATCTGAAGATTTATGACCTGACTTCAAGTGGAACATGTGAAGTCAATAAAACTATCCTCTCTGCTTGAACCAAAAGGAGATACTACTATAGTGGGAGGATGGGGGAACCCCCAAATCTATACCAAGAAAGATTAGAGTGAAGATCAATGTCACTAATCACCCCTAAGTGTATCCTCCAAAATCATGTGTCCTGTGGAAGAGCTTCCATTTTCTTTCTTTTTTTTTTAATATATTTTATTGAATTTTTACAGAGAGGAAGGAAAAGGCATAGAGAACCAAAAACATCGATGAGAGAGAAACATTGACCAGCTGCCTCCTGCACACCCCTTACTGGGGATGGTATAGCAACCAGAGTACATGCCCTTGACTGGAATCAAACCCAGGACCCTTCAGTCCACAGGCCGACACTCTATCTAACCAAACCGGTTAGGGAGAGCTTCCATTTTCTAAATGCAGTTCTCTGATTCTTGGTACCAGAACTTTCCCATAAACTAGAAAGGATACATTATCAATATAAAGACAACTCCTAAATATTGTTGTATAGAAAAACTAAAACATAGGAAAATCTCATTGTGTGAGTGCTTATCTAAGCACTGATGATGGGAAGTGTATAATGCATGCAGCCACCCACTAATGAGAACCTGTGAACGCTAATGACAGCTTTCATTGCCCTTGTTTGTTGAAACTGTTTTGAAGGTAACTAAGTCTATAGAGTTGATGCAGTACAATAAATAACTGGTCCAAATTCTGCTCTTCATACACAATATATTTATGCTGCTTTAAATATAAAATTGGCAGATTCGTAACTGCAGCTTACACTCAATAGCTAATCAGTATATTGGGCACTTGAATTAAAGATTTTGTTTTAAAAATTTCTTTTAAATACACATATATACTATAATAAAAAAATATCAAAGCTTATATTCAATGATTTTTCAAGACCTTGCTCTTTGCTTATTAAATAGAAAGATCACTAATCTGATTGTTTATAATTGATAGCAGACACCCCTACTCATATAATTGCTCATATCATTGTTATATTCTTTGAAGCACACACAACAGTAGACTTTATATTTCATTCCAGAATTATCCCAGTGTTTTATTTTCATGGACTTAATATTAAAAAAAACTTTAGAAAATAGTACATAAATAAATAGAATGTATTATTAAGTAAGGGAATATTTTGTGCGTGTGCGTGTGTGTGTGTGTGTGTGTGTGTGTGTGTGTGTGTGTGATTGCGCTCATGAGGGTGAGAGTGCGGATCAATAGAATGCCTATTAGAAAGAGACTTGGCCAGGTATAGTTCTAATATAACTATCCCGTAACATCCTGACCAGGTGGTTTCCAAAGGCTGCCATTTATTCATGCAATCTCATATTTCAATTTTCAGATGAAAATTACATCAGTCCTATAAATTTAAATATATAAGGATTCTCTTTTTTCTTCACAAAGGTTTTCTTGTACTTTCTTTATAACCAGTTGAAAGATTGAGAACTCCATACTCATTTAAATTCCTCTTCTCCCCATGGCCCTTCCTACTAGTTCTGGTTATTTGTGCTGACAGCTTGGAAGGTGAAACTTGTTTTACGTAATACTCTAACAGTCATATTTTCTCCAGGCTGAGTCTTCTCCATTCTTTATTCATTCTCTGGCTGCATTTGAAATTTGAATTTTGTCATTCTGCCTTACAAAGCACTGGATTGGGAGAATTCAGGCATGTTGGATAATGGAACACAGCCAGCTAATCTTTGATAAAAAACTATTAATCCTATATAACATGGTGTCAGCCTGATTTTCTTATTCCTTCATTTTTAATCTCATGAAGAATGGCTCAGTACACTTAACTGATCATAGCATATAAATGTTCATTTGAAATCATATACCTTGGATAATAAATACCATAACTCAACATATGGCAATGAAGTCCATTTTTCCCCCTTTCCTGTAATTTTGTTCATTCTGTTAGTCACACGATTTGTCTTTTTTTCTGTTGATAGAAAAGTAGTGATCATTCAGGTGTGTATCTGATGAAGGTGATGTGGCACAGAAAACTGAATGTTGATGCTCTTCACCTTCTTTCACAACTGGAACATTTGAATACAAGTATTTAGAAAATGTACTCCAATCTTAAAAAGAGAAAATAAACCCTTAGTCGCGACTTTCAGTAAAGCACAGAATCTAAAATCTGTAATCTAAATCTACAGACATCATTATCTTGCTAAATGTTCCAGTAAGAGGCTGTTATTTAAAGGATGCTTTTTTTTTAATCACTTAAAGGAGCTGCATTTCCCCTGAAGCCTTCCTGGTTTGTAAACCCAAATTACACATAACTTTAGTGCTCCTCTTTCCCAATGGAGGCAGAAAGAGCAAAGTATGGGAAGTCTTAGTTAGGATATGCTATTTTTTCACTAGCAATGATCTTACCCAATTTCTATTCTGCACATTGCAAAGCACTGCACAGTCTAGAATAAATTCCAGTTTCATTTTTTACACTAGATACATGAGTTTTAAGAGAGGTGTTACATAAAGAAAATATAATATTTTTCCTATTATATTTTATATTTAATAATTTATCCCATACACAAAGAGATCAGATATCTTGCTCTGTTGCTTCTCTATGGAATAGAAAATTCCACTTTGCCCTTGACCTCTGGCAGAACATTTCCTCCCTTGAGGTAGAATGGACAATGGAATAGAGTGTCATTTTAACAACTTATAAAATGGAGATTCTCAAGTGTGACTTAAGGCCTTCAGAGAGTAGAGAATCCAGTTGTTGGTTCTAACTTATTTATTTTCCCACTGTAAAGTGTTGATTACAATAAGTAGTTATGGGGCCACTGTAGTTAGTCATGTGTGATAAACATACTTAAATTGGTTCTTTCTTTCTCTTCAAAGTTTTTAAAGCTTGAACCCAAATAACTAGAATCCTTATGCTCTCTATGTAGAAGAAGCCTCATTCTAGAAGAATTCTTCTTGCCCCCTCTGAGGAACTCTTTTCAAATAATTTATGTTATGCCTAGACAACAATGGTCAAAACAGTAGGTGTACAAACTTCTATGGCCTTTTATTAATGGTGAATTGTTATCTCCAGAAGCTACATATCATCCTGGCTACTATGTGAAGAACTAATGATCTGGTAATAAAGTAGAAGCAAGGAGGTTAAGTCAATGTGATGCAAACATCTAGATGAGAATCTATCGTTGGATGATGATGGTTTGGATTAAGATAGTAGCAATAAAAATGTCAAGAGGTGGGTGGATTCCTGCTATATTGTGGGGTACCTTTGGCAGTATTTAAAAATTAATGAGATTTTTAGCTTTAAGAAAGGAATACATTGCCAAAACCGGTTTGGTTCAATGGATAGAGCATCAGCCTATAGACTGAAAGGTCCCAGGTTCAATTATGGTCGGGGGCATGTACCTTGGTTGCTGGCTCATACCCAGTGGAGTGTGTGTAGGAGGCAGCTGATCAATGTTTCTCTCTCATCGATGTTTCTAGCTTTCTGTCCCTCTCCATTCCTCTTTGTAAAAAATCAACAAAAAATATTTAAAAAAAAAAAGAACACATAAAGAATATGCACTAGGATTCTGGCCTAAGCACTTCAGCAGATGACAACATCATTTGCTGAAATGTAAAAGGCTGAAGAACAACTCTTTGTGAATAAGGATAGAAATCAGTTACTTGCTTTGAGCAAGTGAAGTCAGAGATGATTACATGGCATCCGTGTGGTGATATTGAATAGGCAGTTGGACACATGATTTCAGTGTGTCCATAGATAAGGGGTGGAACTATAACATTAGGAATCACTAGAAAAGAAATGGAATGTGAGGTCATCAATTAGGAATGTGCTCCTGAAGGAAAATGTGTGGACAAATAAAATGTAACATAATGACTTCTCTTTCCCCCAGCCCCTTATTCAAACCCTTGAGAAATCTGGACTGCTAATAGAATAGATGTCCACTTCCATGTTCTCATGTATCAACTTAGAGCAATTTGAGTGCTAACATATATATATATATAATCAAGTGTATGAATGGAATTGCAAGAATTTCTTCAATATCTGAGGTCTGATATATCTTTTCACTGAAAATGTTTCAGCATCTCAAAAAATTGCTCTATCAACATCTTGCTATCATTTTAGGGAATAGTGAGAACACCCAATAATACTATTGCATCACCCTCACATCCAAACAATGTAGAAACAACCAAAATATCAATTAAATATGACAAACAGCAGCTTATAATCTAAATTTCAATTACACTATTACAAACTTTTGCTACAAAACATGTGTGGGAAAATCAAGTATACATTGTGAAGTCTAGACTTGAATTTTCATGACCAGCTGCAAAGAATTATTGGTTTTTAGGGGAAAAGGAGATATAAGAAGATTAAAACAAAAAGATTTCCAGATTTCAGAGTCTTTAGGGCAGTATTTCATCTGTGCCAATGAGTTTTTCATTGCCAACCTGTGTAGTTAAAACCAGTTATTTAGATTTTGCAATATAAAAATGTAATGATTAAAGAGTGAATTCCAGAGCAAGAATGCCAGTGTTCAAATCTCAGCGTTGCCAAATAACTGAAGAATGTGCTCAGACAGATTACCTAACTTCTCTCTTTTTCAAATCGATCATCTTTAAAGTACTATGATAATATTGACTAACTCATGTCTCCATGTAGAAGTTGCACATGGAAATGTGGCTGCTCTAAGACCATCTGTGACTGTATATTCACTGTTGTCTTTCTGAAACATGCCATCATTTCGCTAAGATATCAATTATTTTGCCTTCCAAGAAATCAGAAACATCAATCAGAAAGGATATATGCACCTCTATGTTCATAGCAGCACAATTTACAATAGCTAAGATTTGGAAACAGCCTAAATGTCCATCGGCAGATGAGTGGGGGAAAAAAATAATATGCATATATTAAAGACTTAACTACAATACTCAAAACCATAAAACTCTAATAAGGACATTAAAAAATAAAATAAAAACCTGTGGTATATCTATACAATGGAATACTACCCTACTATAAAAAAAAGATCTCTTACCATTTGCAACAGCATGGATAGACCTGGAGTAAAGGGGAAAACTGTGCTTAGACAACTCGTATTTTATACAGATCTTTCTCCATGTTACGTAACTTTATATGTAAGACTATAGCTTATATAGCATTTGCTGTGTGCCAGACATTATTCTAAGTGGTTTGTAAACTTTATCTCATGTGGTTTTCATAGCTATCCCATGAGGTTTATAGTATTTTAAATCCCACTTTACAGACAAGAAAACACACACACACACACACACACACACACACACAGCAATTGAATTTTGGCTAAAAGATAGGTTAAATTATTGCTGAAGATATCACAGCTAGAAAGTGATGAGGCTGAGATTTAAACCCAGGAAGTCTTGCTCTAGGGTCTGAGTGCTTAAGCAATCTGCTGTGCCACCTCTAATTGCAAACAGAGGACATTGTCCATTTACTTAGTGAAAAATAAGATGGTAAACTATCAGGGCTAACATCTCCTCCCATTGAGCTACATTTTGTGAAATGATGCTGCATCTATCACAGTATTTTTTAGCATCTTAGTGATTCCAAGATAACCTATCCTATTATAAAAATTAGAATTTTCCAAACTGTCCAGAATTTGATTTTTAGTATGTATATTTGTCAGGGTAACATATTAACTAGTGTCATAAGGATCTGATTTGGGGAAATGCGGATTCAGATTACTTTCAGGACAGGTAGACACTCTATTCTTTCTTTTGCAGAAATGTTATAAGAAGGGAAGCTTGCATTTTATAGGCATCAATAAATGAATTTACAGAGAAGTAATAGGGATAATTTTGGGGTTTTCTTCATTTGTAGAAGGACACTTAGGTATCCCTGAGTGGTGTGGTCTATATTCCTTTTACACATTCCACCTGTTTCCCTCATCAAAAAAGAGGGGAATCTTATTATAAAGTTCTCTCTCACACACAGAAGCATGCACATATCTCTCACTCTTTTCCCTGCACCACCCCCCAGTGATTATAAGATGAAGACTTTAAAATGAAGCTATATCTCACATAGGGTATAGTGATTGTGTTATAAACATTTACTGAATACCTACAAAGTAGGAGCACACAGTGTGTACTCTGAGCCAATAATTCACCCAGTCATGAAGTACCTCTTTTTTATAATAGGTATTTTAATTTGATGGGTCACTATAATTACTTGGACTAAGAATTACTATCCTGATGTTATGAGAATAAAGAGGCCTAGAACTGAAATTCAAAAGAATCTAAATAATAGCCAGATGCAATGCTTGGGTGCTTGGTCTTCTGCATTGAGTGTGCCTTCTCTTAGAGAGCCCTACAGCATCTCTCTCTCTCTCTCTCTCTCTCTCTCTCTCTCTCTCTCTCTCTCTCTCTCCTATAGCATCTGTTTTCTGCAGGATTCTACAGCTTTCAACCAGCCTTGCATTTCTGTGTGCTGGACAACTCTGTCAAAGAAATTCCCCATGTCCCTTAAAATTTACTAAAGCATTGTTTGTTAAAAGATCTCATAACTGACTTCATCACACACTAGTTATAGCTGCCATTGCAATGATGGAGTTAGTGGGATGTTATCAACTCGATCTAGCTGGACTGTGTTTCGGGGAAAATTGCTGTGTCCATTTAAGCTGACAATAGAATGAGGAGCAGACAACTGACATATCTTATTGTTAGTGGCACATTGTACCCATCAGGGCAAAAATTCTCAATTAAAAGGCTGTGTATGAGCTTTTTGGGTGTATTGGTTCTCCAAAATAAAGGCAAACTTGCTGTTAGAAGGCAGGAGAACATTTTTCTGGGGATAAAAGCTAAAGCTATATTCAATGTTTAAAGCATTTCATGACCCCAAAAGTATCGTCCACTGATGGAGAATAAGCACATTAGATACTCCCTACCTCACTCACACAGCTGTTTTGGTCCTAAGCATTTGAGTGATGTGTGCGTGTCAAATGCCAAGGCACACAGTCATTATCAGACCAAGCAGCTAAGGAAAAGGATCTGTGTGGAGTGGCCCTTGTTGATGTCAGTGCTGTTATTCCTTTCTTGTGAGATATATTCCTATTTCCCTTTTTTTTGTGTAGCTTGTGTGGAGGAAAAATTGGTGTTGTTCAGTCTACCATTTGAGAAAATCCTCCTGCTATGGGAATAATCTCAGGGCAGGCTTCTGGGAAAATTGTGCTTTGGAAAAATGGAAATTTTCCTGCACTTTGATGAGCTTTCCCTGGGGTTACTCTCTCTTGCTAGGATTAAGATGTAAAAGTAAGGAAAAAGGTGAAATTGTTATTATTTGGAACTCCTTGTCCCTACTGGTTATCAGGGAAAGTGGGTTTCTTGGGTACCACTGGAATAAGAATGTCTGGAGGTCCCCATGGAAGGATGAGATGTTGTAGAAAGTTTTATTTCTGTGGAATCCCATCCCTGCGTTTCCAATGTCTCATTTCCCTTTGTCCCACCAAGAAAAAAGTCCCATTTTGTTTTCAGTAGAGCTAAGATCAAAGCCAGTGACCAGAGTTTCTGCAACATGTTCGGAGCACAAGTCGAGTCCAGCATCATTAGCTTGTGTTCCCTACTGCAGTCCATCAGTCTATTGCATGTGGGGTCTGGAAAGCCACGTAACTATGGAGAGGACATGGGCAGGAACAAAGAAGCAAGAACAAGAGACCCCCATAAGCCAAGAGTCAAGAGAATCAAAAGAGGGAGCTCCTTTGTCTAGGAGATTATGTATTCCCAAATTTTTCTGGGCAGTCAGTGGTCCTGCCACTCTGCCCAGTGGTCTCTCTGTTCCCTGGTTTGACTGGCAGGCAAGTACCATCCCTAAGTCACCCCAACTCACTGCACCCATCTTTCCCTTTGTCCAGACATTTCCCCCAGTAATCTGCAGGGAATGGACAGGTGGTTCCCTGGGGAGTGTGAAATTGCAGCTTCCTAGTGAAGCTGCCCAAATGGCATGCCTATAGTATCTGACCTTCTCTTTGCTCATTTTCTATTTTTAATAACTAGCTAATTACAGTGGTATCAAAGTTAGGGGCAAACAAAGTCTTTATTTCCTTTATCTCTTTCAGACCCATGTGCTAAGATCAGATTTTGAGACAAGCCCTCTAGTGTTAAAGAGACTGTGTATTTAATTGGAAGTGTCCCATCTACATATCTCCCTTAGAATGTGTGACAGCTTTAACACCTGGAAAAGAACACATGATCTCAGAATTCTAGTCACCTCTGCCATCTTTCCACCAATGACATAGGAATATCAATGATGACTGTTAAACTGCTTATGTATGGAGAGGGCTGAGTAGCTGGTACTATCGTATGAGAAGTGTTGAGCTTAATGCTGACCATCTGGGAGGAAGGTGTGGTGTGTATTAAAGACAGGTTTTCCTTGGAACTCAGCAACTCAATATGAGAAGTGGACTAATTTAAGACTTAGCCATTTAGAGGATAATTTTTTAAAAGTCTTAGAAACCTCTAGGGATAATTAATGGTGAATTAATTTTATGTCCTTTGGAAATAATTGATTTTCAGTAGGCCACAGCATTGATACTTGTTAAAACTGCATGATTGGAGGTCTCTTTTCATTGATGGCATTAGTTGTTAGACCCTGGTAGCAGCAAAGCAGCGAAATCAAATTAGGATCAGTAGCATATTGATGGAAGAAGAATCAAGGCCAGAGGCCATAGCATCAGTCAAGTAGAAAAACAAAAAAATGCAACAAGTTTAATTAAAATAATAAAATATGTTATCCATATCAAAATATACAGCAGCACCTAAGTGGTCTTCTGGGATGGATATAGAAACTTTACTGTGGGCCCTCCAGAATCAGTGAGCTGAAGCACACAATGAGAGCCCTTCTCTCTCCCCCATTGTCACAGGGGGAAGCCGACTCAGGCTTGAACATAGAAGATACTGGGAGGGAGCAAGAGGATTGGTTGAGCTAATGAAAAAAGCAAAGAAAGAACTAAGAATGGCTGTAGGCTAACGACTTTGTGATTAAAAACCGAGCCATTGATTCCCTTAGTGGCTTTAATCACTGGGGAGAGTATTACTTACACACACAAGCTCAAAATGAGCAGTTGTTTATATATGGCTTGGAAATGGAAGGTTAAACAGGTAAATTCCATGTATAAAAACAATCTATTTATTATAAGGTCTTGCATACGTAGCACTGACGGATTAATTTTTATTCAATTGAAATAATTTGAGATAATGAATAGAAGAGGTTTAATATCATATGCTTAATGATAAGTGAATATTTAGAGCACAATTGCTAAGTTTAATATTTTATATGCAATTAGCAGTTGGAGAATGATTCTTTTGACCTTGTGGTTTTGAGTTTAAGAACAAAGGGCACATGTTCCTACTAACTCAAAACCACAGGAAGTGAAGAGAAATTATCAATTGGCTTAGAAGAAATGGGAGCCGTAAAACAAAGCGGGGCTGTCAGAGGTCTTGCAGTCAGTTTCCAGGTGTGCCTCTTAGTAGGTGTTTGACCTGAACACAGATGCTTAAACTTGTTAAGCTTATACTTTTCTCCCTCTAATTGAGGATGATTATAATGATTTCTATTTCATAAGGTTGTTGTGCAGAGTACCTGAGATAATGTATAAAAAATGCTCAGCACAGAACCTGGCACATAATAAGTGCTTCTTAAATGTCAGCTGCTGTGGCAAAGGCTGCCAGTTGCCTAGCCAACACATATGTTCTCTTTCTTTTGTATTAACAGAATCACAGAATTTTGGGGAGTTGATTATGTCCACTAAAAACTGTGTTTTCAAATCTATTCTACAAATATAGGTGACCACATAAAACAGATATGACCAAGGGGATGCCATGAAATTTGTGAGTATAACATCAAGGAAACAATTGTTTTTATCCTCCCTTCCTACCTGGAATTGTAGCTATTTTGCCTGAATGTTAGCAGCCATTTTGAGACCATGAGATGAAAGAGATGATACCTGGAAGATGAAAGTCATGTGCTAAATATGATGAAGCACAAATATTGAAAGATTTTAGGCCCCTGATGATAGCATGAAGCTACCAAACAATTCTTGGTTGTGCACCGATGATAGGTAATTTTATGTGTTGAATTGGCTAGTCTATAGTACCTAGAAATTTGGCCAAATATTATCCTACATATTTTAAGATGAGATTAACATTTAAGTCAGTAGACTTTGAATAAAGCAGATTGTCCTCCATAATGTGGGTAGGCCTTATCAAATGAAATGAAATCATTACTAGAAAAAGACAGAGCTCTCCAAAAAAAGAGGGAATTCTGCCAGTAGACTGCCTTCAGACTCCAATCCCAATGCTTTCTCTTCCCTGGACTGAAGCCTGCTGGCCTACACAAACTCATATCAATTATTTAGAACTAGAGGCCCCATGCACAAATTCATGCATAGGTGAGGTTCCATGGCCTGGCTGGTGATCAGGCCAATCAGGGCTGGTTGGCCGGGGAGAAAAAGACCATAGAAGGTTGACTGTGGGAGTGCACTGACCACCAGCATCGGCCCCCAAGTGTTCAGTGCATGTCACAGCAACCAGTCATTCCTTTGGTCATTAGGTCACTAAGAGGCCTGGTGCACAATTATATATATATGAAGAGTCTCTTCCATGTACCTTACACCATCTCCAATCTAGGACCCCTCAAGGGATGCCCAACCACCAGTTTAGGCCGGATCCCAGGATAGTCGGACATCTATCTCACAGTCTAGGATTGCTGGCTCTTAACTATTCATCTGTCTGCCTGCCTGCCTGATTGCCCCTAACTGCCCCCGCCTTGCCAGTCTGATCACTCCTAACCTCCTTTGCCTGATGACCTTATTTCCCCACTATCCTCCTCTGCCAGCCTGGTCACCCCCATCTATCCCTCATGAAGGCTTGGTTTCCCTACGCAGCCTACTGTTCAGTTGTTTGGTCATCCCTCACTAACCCCCCTGCCGGCTTGGTTGCCCTGCGCAACCTGCTGTTTGGTTGTCCATCTGGTTATTTCAGTCGTAATAGGCCCTGCATTTTTGTATATTAGGATAGATAAATCATTCACTCACTCCTAACACACACACACACACACACATACACACACACACACACACACACACATGCAATGCACACACACAGATTGTTGGTCCTATTTCTCTGAAAAAGACTGACTAATATACTCATTAAATACAATTAAATCCTATTTTATTTAAATATAAATTTTCCATGTTTCTGTTAGTCACTATTGAGCACATTTTTTGCTCTATGTTAACCATTTTTATTAATTGTGATAGTGCAATTATGGTCATCATTATGTGTCAAAAAGCACAGTTTATTTTCATGTTTAAATTCTGCTGGGAATAAATTTGTCTTTGAACTTCAAACTGCCCACAGAAGAAGGAATAAACAATAAAACAGAGCAAACAGAATTGAAACTCACAGTTAATTTCCAAACAGCAGCCATAACCACTGAATTATTTACTTACATCCACTATTGTTCTAAAACCTTGGTCTTTAGACACCAGGATAACACTTCTGTGGCAACAGATACTAGGCACTGAGGAAGACATTATTTTCACTATGAGAAGCCAGTTGCTCTCATTCATGTAAGTAGGTGAGCAATGCTGAAGCACAACTAAGAAGTTCATAGAAATTGTTGCACTTCATGTCGACCCAACACAGCTCAAGTACAATGCTGCTTAACACATTGCGTTTTCTGAGGATTTAATGTAATATCAAAGAGTGCTATCTAAACATTTGTAAACATTAAGTTCCTTTATTTAAGTGTTATTTTTCAGATTTAAACAGTATAATTAATATTATAAAAATAATTTTGTTTAGGTGGCATCTCTGGTGAAAAGCTCAGCCCACCTGTCCCCTCTGTCTTCTTCAAGATGCCTGAGAAATTCCAGTGGGACTCCCAGAGTTCTGCATGATAAGGATTTCAAAAAAGATATCTCCTCTGTAAGTTTCATTGCAGGTCTATGCCCTCTATCTCTCTCTGAGGAATTTGAAGATTTAAGCCCATGTCTTTCTTTCTTTTCTCAATTCAGTATCATGTCTACCATGTACCCCATTCTGCTTATTTATTAGCATCTCCATATTTTATACACAGTTGTGCTGCACCTTCAAAAACTCTTTTGACATTTTATATATTCATTTATTTATTTGTTATTTTTAACAATAGTTTGAGGGAGCAGAGACTGACACCCCAAAAAATGCCATTTTGATTATCTGGATTGTTTTAGACTGGTTGTTTGTAAGAAACAAAAGACTCAGGAAGAATCTTTGACCTTCCTCTGATTACCTAAAAGAATCCTATCTAATAAAAGAGAAACATGCAAATTGATTCTACTTGTGCTATGCCCACCAGTCAATCAGAGTGAGTATGCAAATTAACCCAACCAAGATGGTGATGGTCACAGAACTGGAGTGAGCAGGAGGCTTGGGTTGCCTCCCCCCCAACCCGAGATGGAGGAAGCCAAGTTTCCTATCCACCCTGGCCCACCCTGGCCTCTGGTCAAGGCTGCAAAGTTTCAATTATAGAAGATAAATAAATCCCAGATACCTGCTTCAAGCTGGCACTGGCCTCCACTCAAGAAGGGGCTGGAAAAAAGAAAAGAAAAAAAGGAGAGGCTGGGATCTTAGGTTGTCAGGGGCCATGGCCAGCCTGCAAAGAGCCATTAGCCCCTCACCTAAGCTGGCCACACCCCTTTGGCCTGATCTCTCAAGGAGTCCCAGATTGGAGAGGGTACAGATTGGGCTGAGAGACACTCCCACCCCCATGCACAAATTTCATGCCCTAGGCCTCTAATTTAGACATAAGAGCTGCTCCAGGAAGGGGGCTATCATCATAAATAGCTATAGTTCTCATGTGATAAACAGGGAGGACCTTAGCAAGACCTGTTTGATCAATGTCCTTGCTGTGTCCTATTGTTCAAGATGGTCCAATAAATATTTATGGAATAAACATTTGTCTTTCATTGTCCATGTGAATTGCCTTCTTGTTCTTTGAAGTTTCAAACTATTATCCCTACCACATTTCTCCTTATCCCAAAATGTGATATAAGCCTCAACTGCCCCATATTATTATGGCAACTCCATATTATGGAAACACACATAATTAAATATGGTTATTTTATCTATTAATTTGCCTCATGCCAATCCTATCTAATAAAAAAGTAATATGCAAATTGACTGCACCTCCACTACACCAACAAGCCACACCTACCAGCCACTCCCACCAACCAATCAGAGCAAGCATGCAAATTAACCCAACCAAGATGGCTACAGCCACAGAGAGAGCAAGAGTGAGTCTTGGGTTGCCCCTGGTGATGGAGGAAGCCAAGCTTTCTGTACACCCCGGCTGGTACTTAAGGCAACAAAGTTTCAATGGCTGTGCAAGCTGAAGGCTTGGCTCCACTCCAGGCTACAAAGTTTCAGTTATAGAAGATAAATAAACCCCAGATACCAGGGTTTCCACTTGGGTTGCTGGGGGGCATGGCCCAATTGCAAACCACCACAGGCCCCTCACCTAGGCCATCCCACACCCCAAGGGAACACCCACCCTGATCCAGAACACCCTTCAGAGTAAACCCTCTGGCCCCCACCCTTGCACCAGGCCTTTATCCTATCTAATAAAAGAGTAATATGCAGTCAAAACTAGTTTGGCTAGATAGTGGATAGAGCTTCAGCCTGAGGACAGAAAGGTCCCAGGTTCGGTTCTGGTCAAGGGCTTGTATCTTGGTTGCAGTCACACCCCAGTAGGGGAAGTGCAGGAGGTGGCTGATCAATGTCTCTTTCTCATTGATGTTTCTAACTCTCTATCTATCTATCTCCCTTCCTTTCTGTATAAAATCAATAAAATATATTTAAGAAAAAGAGTAATATGCAGATTGATCATCACTCCAACACACAAGATGGCTGCCCCCATGTGGTCAAAAGATCCTGCCCCCATGTGGACACAAGATGGACACCATAAGATGGCCAGCAGGGGAGGGCTGTTGGCAGGGACCAAGCCTGCAAGGGAGGGCAGTTGGGGGTGATCAAGCCTGCAGGGTAGGGCAGTTAGGGGTAAACAGGCTGGCAAGGGATCAGTTAGGGGGTGATCAGACTGCAGGCAAAAGTGGTTAGGGGTGATCAGGAAGGCAGGCAAGTGAGCAGTTGGGAGCCAGCAGTCCTGTATTGTGAGAGGGACGTCCCACTGCCCGTTTACGGGCAGTGGGACATCCCTCAAGGGGTCCCAGATTGGAGAGGGAAAAGGCTGGTCTGAAGAACACCCCCTACTCCATGCACAAATTGGAGATGAAAAATAGAGGAACCTAAATTACTCAGTAAATGTAATTAATGAATTAGAATTAATTGCCTCTAATTTTAACATAAAGGTAAAATTTGATTTTCTGTTATCTCATCTTAGAGGTCATTGAAAAAAATCGCACGTAAAAAAAGAAAAATCTATTTACTGTGCACTGGGCCTCTGGTTAAAATATAAAAACCAACAGAAAACCTAAGAGGAAAAGGAAATTAATGTTCCCTTCCCCACAATAGCAGCAATGTTCACCACATGAAATGATTGACATCATACAAGTCTTTTTAATTAAAATATGTTGAAGATGTATGCTGTTATGTGGAAAAATTAAGTATAATTAAGATCTAAGCATGAGTTGTGAGAGAAAAGTTAGCCAGAAATCTGGTAATAGTGGATACTGGTTACTTGTTTTGACTTTTTCATTCAATTTTATATTTTTGCTTTTAAAAGATAGTGTCAAAGGTGGCTGGCTCTACTGCAATCTAGTGATGTTTTTTCCTACTTTATCATATGTTGAAAAGAATAAATGGCATGCCTGAATATTTTAATGACCATATCAAAATACTTAGCCCATTATCATATCATATTGCCAAGGTGCCATCCTTGAAGGTTACCAGAGCATTCACATCACTATGTTACTTTGTGATAACAAATGGAATAAACATATAAAGATAGTAAAATTATATTCACATAGATTCATCCACCCAGATAGATTTCTTATAAAAATTCTCCATGCAATTAATTTTAAGATATGGTGTTAAATCTTATTCTTAGACTGCTCTAAAATAGAGGAACCTAAATTACTCAGTAAATGTAATTAAAGAATTAGAATGAGTTGCCTTTAATTTTAACATAAAGGTAAAATTTGATTTTCCGTTATCTCATCTTAGAGGTCATTGAAAAAAATCGCAAGTAAAAAAAAGAAAAATCCATTTTCTGTGAAATGAGACAGCTGGGAAGCCAGACATCAAAACAGATGGAGTAGCTACCAGGAAGGCTGTAGGTGAAGCTGGCACACAAAGAAAAGTGGAGCTAAGACATTCGTAGAGAAGATTCGGTTCTGATGGACTCCACACAAAGAAGAAGCACAACTCTCTGAAGCTGAGAAATATACTCTTATTTGCAAAGATTCTAGCCTATCATCGAGGAGGCTTGTTCTGAGAAACCAAGAAGGCAGACATAAGTGGTGGTTTGGGTTTGGGGGAGTGGAGTCATTTTTACAGAATGTATACTGTCTCAATGACAGTAGATGAGAAGGACTTTTGCATTTGGTTTTTCACAGTGAGCTATTTATCTTGGTTAAATAGGTAGAAGAAAAGCATTATCAAACTCAGTCAAAGAAAGGTGGATTTAAGAAAACAAATGAACAATAACACTCACAATTCCAATTAGCTTGGAACATGTCCAAGCAACTCCCAGAACAAACCCCTTGCAAGTAGCTGCTGGGGTTAAAGAGATAGCAAAACCATCTCTTTTCAGTGATATATAATGACAAAAGGAATCAACAAAGCCTCTATGCAAATATAATACATAAAAAACAATAACGGTGGCATTAAGTGTTTTCAACACAGAGTCTTGCCACAGAAAGATAAGAAAAATAACCAAAAATATTTCCAGGAGTGTGTTCTTTTTTAATTGGAGAAAGAGTAAAAAGCAAAAAGGCAATGACTCTGAAGAAATAACAAGACAGTCATATAAATGAAAATGAAGGTAATAGAATTAAAAGAAAAAAGAGGGACTATAAACAAAAGTTTCTATAGAATCATGTTTTCTTGTATATGAATAAAATATTTGGAAAAAGATCACAAGGAAAGGCCAATGCTAATTATTTTCTGGAAGTGACACAGTAGCTATACAGAATACAGATGGATACTTAAAATAGCACAAAACATAAAATACTTATACTTTCTTAAATGTGAAATACATGATTGTAATGTACAATCAAGACCCAAATAAATTTATTTGAAATCTCATAAGTAATTAGTAGGTAGCTGGCCTATAAGAAATTTCTGGACCCCAAAGCATTGAAAATACCTTAAACATTGCTTTGCTTACAACTTTTAAAATCTCTTTCTGTGGGATGTGTGGATTTCAGTGTACAACCTTGAAGAAGTCTCTGCAAGTCAAGGCCCTAGTCATGAGCTTATTACTCTACTTTTTATATCTTCCCTTAGTGGCTTAGTCCATAATGATAGCTCCACTCTGAATTGCTAGGCTCCCAATTCTGCATCTCTCGATGCCATGCAGTCTCATACCATACATAATTCACCTTTGATTATTTTTCAATTAATGTTCACATATTTTCTTATATTTTTTTCTGGCTTTGCCAGAGTAATGTTTTTTTAAAAAAATCACACTATAAGAGGAATCACCTGCTTTTATTACCAGATAAGAAAATTAAGCATACAAATATGTCACATCTCGTCCTATGATAAGGAAAAGGAATAACAAAAGAAAAGGCATAAAAAGTAGATGTTTTGAATCTCACTTTCAATATCCATTACATCACCTCTTTTTTCTTCAGTTTTAAGAACTGCTTTTTACATGGAAGAAATTATTATTATTAAAATAACTTTAATCCTGTTAACAAAGACAATTGAAATCAATAATATAATCAAACATGTTTCTGCTTCTTATCATTTAGGAAATATTTTTTTCTGCTATATATTAAATTTCAAGTTTCAAATATTACTTTTTTGGGGTGGGGGGGAATCCAGAAAACACCTCTGCACTCACACATCACTCAGACTTTTTTCCTCCATAGCAAACACTTCGATAAAAACCACATGCCTGTTTGTTGATTTAGTATCCTGAAACTTTGCTGAATTCATTTATTAGTTTTAACAGATTTTTTTTTTTTGGTAGAGACACTAGGGTTTTGTATGTACATGATCATGTCATCTGCAAACAGAAGCAATTTGAATGTCTTTATTCCTTTTTATTAGTTGCTTTAGCTAGGACTTTCTATATTGTCTTGAATAGAAGTGGTGAGAATATACATCTTTGTCTTATTTCTAATCTTAAAGAATAAGGTTTCAACTTTTACCATTAAGTATTATTATAGCTGTGTATTTGAAAAGATGTTGAAATACGTTGTAGTACATTTCTTCAATAGTTAATTTATTAACCATTTTCTACCAGAAAAGTATGAAATTTTGGCAATTGCCTTTTTTTTTGCCACTTAGAAGACTACATATTTTTGTCTTTCATCCTTGCATCCCAAGAATAAACCCCACTTGATCATTATGTATGATCATTTTAATGTACTGTTGAATTCAGTTTCTTAGAATTTTGTTGAGGATATTTTCATCAGAAATATTGGCTAGTAGTTTGCTTGTTTTATAGTGTCTTTGGCTTAGCTATCAGGATAATTCTGGCCTTATATAATACTAGAGGCCCGATGCATGATATTTGTGAACTGGAGGTGGAATCCCTCAGCTCGGCCTGTGCTCTCTCCCAATCCAGGACCCCTTGGGGGATGTCAGACTGCCTGTTTAGGCCCAGTCTCCAACAGGATCAGGCCTAAACCTTCAGTCAGACATCCCCTGGGGGTTGTAGCAGTGCACCAAGCTGCAGGCAGCCAAAGAGGAGCCAGAACCAGGGCCAGGCACTGCACTGCTTGCACTCATCTCAACCTGTTACGCTCACCAGTTGTGGGCCCTGCTTCTGGCTACTTATGGATCACACTGAACACCAAGAGGCAGCTCCTGCCTTGAGCTTCTGTCCCCTGGTGGTCAGTGCACATCATAGCAACTGGTTGACCAGTTGTTCTGGTTGTTCCGCTTGTTCCAACTTAATGTTTGCTTAGACTTTTATACATATAGAAATTTAGAAGTACACCATTTTTTTCAATTTGTTAGAACAGTATGAAAGGGTTGGTATTAATTCTTCTTTAATTGTTCGGTAATATTAACCAGTGAAGCCATGTGGTCTTGGACTTTCCTTGGTTGAGGGAGTTTTGATTATTAATTCAATTTTCTTACTAATTAAAGGTCTGTTGAAGTTTCCTATTTCTTCTTGATTGAGTATTGGTAGGCTGTATATTCTTATACATTTTTTCTTTTCATCTAGGTTATCCAATGTATCGGTCTATAAATGTTCATAATATTCCCATAATTATTCATATATTTGTGACACAAGTTATAAATTCTCCTATTTCATTTCCAATTTTATTCCTTTATTAATCTCTCCCTTTTTTCTTAATCTACTTAAAGTGTTGTCAATTTTGTTGCTCTTTCCACAAAACTTACTTTGATCTTTTCTATTGCTTTTCTAGTCTCTATTTGATTTATGCCTGCTCTAATCATTATTATTTTCTTTCTTTGCTAACTCTTGGTTTACTTTAGTCTTCATTTTCTAGTTTATTAAGATATAAAGTAGGTTGATTATTAGAATTTTTCTTCTTTCTTACTTTAGGTGTTTAATGGCATAAATTTTCCTTTTAGTACTGCTTTTGCTGTGTCACATAAGTTTTGGTATGCTGTGTTTTCATTTTTTTTAATATGTTTTTATTGATTTCAGAGAGGAAGGAAGAGGGAAAGAGAGATGAAGACATCAATAATAAGAGAGAATCATTGATCAGCTATCTACATGCCTCAAACTGGGACGGAGACTACAACCCAGGTATGTGACATGAACAGGAATTGAATGGTGATCTCCTGGTTCATAGGAGGATGCTCATCCACTAAGCCATGCTGGCTGGGCAATTATAAACACATTTAATTTACAAACTCAAAGAAAATATATACCAAACAATTATTTAGCTTTTTTAATATGTAGTTTATTGATTTTTCACAGAGAGGAAGGGAGAGGAATAGAAAGTCAGAAACATCAATGAGAGAGAGACATTGATCAGCCGCCTCCTGCACACCCCACACTGAAGATGTGTCCGCAAGCAAGGTACATGCCCCAGTCCAGAATCGAACCTGGGACCTTTCAGTTCACAGGCCAACACTCTATCCATTGAGCCAAACTGGTCTCAGCTATTTAATTAGTTTTATGGACCAATATATTTTATAGTTGAAACATTCTTTTGGTTTATTTAGAGAATTCAGCCACTACTTATATTACAGAGTTCTGCATACACACACACAAAACAACAGTGAAGGTAGATACTTACTCTATTTTTAGCTTGAAACATCTAAGATTAATTCAGCCTTACTTACTCTCTATATTTTGACCCATGCAAAATGTATTTCTGAATTTTTTCTCAAGTACTATCATTTCATCTTGACTTATTACTAGAGCAGTTCCCATCATGCAATAAAAAAAAAACATGGGTTATGTTTCCCCCACAGGTAACTGCTGAAACTGGGAAAGACACTATTTTAGTCAGATTTTTTAGGTCCATTGTAATTCCAAAGTTTATTTTTATTTTTTATTGCAAGCCTCACTTCCAATAAACTCTTCAAAGAAATGCTTAAATTTAAATCTTAATTCGGGTACATTAGGCTCCCATTTGCTACTGAGAACTAGCACAGAAATATTACTTATGTAAAGGCTTAGTTAATGCATTCACAACTAAACCTGTGTTTTCTCTGAAATTCCTGATGTTAGCATTGTTCAGGGAGTGGAATATCTGTTGTCTCTTCCTAGTGGCAAAACATAGATTATTTTTTAAAGCTGAATTAATTTAATAGTGTATCATTTAAACAATATATCCTACATTAAAAATGAAAAGCTTTGTCATTTCTGTTTTGTTTATTAGTATTAGGGGAAAATACAATTAAAGATATAAAAAAAGAATTGGCATTGTCTATTAATTTTATTTTTTTATTTTTATTAATTTTTATACATATCTTCCCATTGCCCCCCCTCCCTCCCAGGCATACCCCAACCCCCCAGGGTCTATGTTCATTGGTTATGATTATATGCATAGATACAAGTCCTTTGATTGATCTCTTATCTACCTCACCTAACTTTAATCTTCCTGCTGTAATTTCACAGTCTGTTTGAAGCTTTACTGTCTCTGTATCTATCCTTTTGTTTTTATTGATCATATTGCAATTATTGTAATAAACTATTTTTCTACTTCAGATCAAGCAACTGAATATGTCTTCTTGAAAAAAATAAACATGGAGGGAGGAAAATGGCAACGGAGTAGACAGACGCCTCTGGAGCTTTGTCACTGGGCAGAGGGACAGAGAGCAGCTGAGAGTCGCACTGGGAGTGTTTGTTGGCAAGTTAAGAGTCAGCTATCCTCCAGGAGAAAGTGGGGGACTGCTGGACAGGGCTCTCCTGGCCAGGCAGCCCCACTGCCATGGGGTTTTTGTCTGCCAGAACCACCAGCTCGAACATGGAGACCGTGCCATCTTGCAGAGGAAGGTGGATGTCTGCCAAGGTCTGAAAGCTGCAGCTGAAGCACTCACCAAACAGCCAGCCAGGGGAACCAGAACACCCCTTCCAATTGGCACAGACACGCGGTGGAATCAGAGGAGATCCACAAGGCACATGGAAAGGTCAGATTTCGCCTGGGATAAGGTGAGGTCTCCTGTCCCGCAGAACAGAGACACTCACACTGTGGGAACCAGGCTGCAGGAAAGCTGCCTCTGGAGAGGTCCGAGAAGGTGGGGCAGGGCCTGATTCCTAAGTGTGGAGGCAAACTCTCGGAGCTGTTGACAGAGGGGAGCTCTGGAAAACGACTCATTTTGATCTGAGGTAGAGGGACAACCTGGGAGTTATTACAGAGTCCGGGCTGCAAAATCCCCACAAACCGGTTTTGAGAACCACAGAGTAGCAGGATTGAGCACAGCCTAGAGAGGACCTGTGCTTTATCTCAGAGGTCAATTGCGAAACACTGCCACCCAGTGGATGATGCACAAATTGACTCTCACATAACCACAAAAGAATAAAGAGATTAAAACACAACTCAGCAGTGGAACACAGGGAACTGCAATACCTTCCCAACTGGGAAACAGAAGTGCCAAGCAGAATAGTGTAACTGAATGACCATTCTACTTTTTTTCTTTTTTTTAAACATTTTTATTTTATTTTAATATTTTTTTCATTTTTGCATATTTTAATTAAAAAAACTATTTTCTTTCCTCCTTAATTGATTTTACATTTTTAATTATTACATTTTTGTTTTCAACTAGTATTATTACTACTACTATTTTACCTTTTTAGAAAAAAACAAGTGTCATTTTGTTTTCCCTTTATTTTACTTCAGGATTAGAGTTCTACATTCTATTTTCATCTTTCCTTTAGCATTATTTTACTCTATCTCAACTCTACCTTTATGACAACACTTTCCTCCTAACTTTCCCCACTTTGTTGTCTTTCTCTTTCCCATTTCCAACTTTAGATTCTCCCTATTCTTTCTCTTAACCTGGTTAAAATTTCACCCCACTTATATATCTAATTTCAAATCCCCTACTCCAAGTCCATACAAACCTCTCTCTTCTTGACCTCACTATCCAAAAAGTTGTTTTTCTCTGTGTCCTTTTGTTGCTGTTTGCCTGAACAGTGATTATATTGATTTTTTGTACTTTTTTGGTGAGATTGTTTTAGCTTATTCTACTTGTCTTATTTTGTCTTTTGTTTGTTTTGTTTTGTTTTGTTTTTTACCTCTCTTTTCCCTCGCCTCCCTCCATATCAGTTGTTATTTGTAGTTTGTATTAATCTCCAGGTACTGGTTGCCAGCATTTTTTGGGATTAGTGACTGTTCTATTGGTGTTTTCTCCTAACATCTATATTTTGTTCCCCCTTTCTCTCTTATCCTCCTTCTTTACTCTCTGACTTTTTTTCCTTTTCTCTTTTCTTCTTCTTCTCCTTTTTATTATTTTATTTTATTTTATTGTTCATTTATTTTTTTTCTCCCTCTCCTAATTTGATTTTGGCATTTCTTTCTTTTCTTTTTCCTCATTTTCCTCTGCTTTCTCTACTTACCCCTAATTTGTCTTTCATTGGTGGTCACCTTATTTGTGATTATTAACATCCTGAATACATTTCTACTCAGTGCCTGTGTGCTGTACCTGGTCGTGTTGTAGTTTGTGCCTTTCAATCAATGTAGGAGAGAGAACTACATAACCAGACACCTAGAGAAGAAAGACCATGGGCAGAAAAAGAAACAGCCCACATAAGACAGAAAGGCATGTTTCACCAGAAAAGGAAGTAAACAAAATAGAAGCAGAAATAAGCCTGCCAGAGAAAGAGTTCAGAGAAATCAGTGGTTCTCAACCTTTTTTAATGCTGTGACCTTTTAATACAGTTCCCCATGTTGTGGTGACCCCAAACTTAAAATCATTTTTGTTGCTACTTCATAACTGTAATTTTGCCACTGTTAATGAATCATAATGTAAATATCTGTTTTCTGATGGTCTTAGGCGAACTTGCTAGCAGTTTTCAACCTGTGGGTCGCGACCCACAAGTTGAGAACCACTGCTGTAGATCCTAAGACAATCAGAAAACACAGATATTTACACTATGATTCATAACAGTAGCAAAATTACAGTTACGAAGTAGCAACGAAAATAATTTTAAGATTGGGGGGTCACCACAACTGGAGGAACTGTATTAAAAGGTCACAGCATTAAAAAAGATTGAGAACCACTGAGAGAAATGATCATAAGGTGGATGAAAAGAATGGAAGAGAAAATCGACAATGTGTGTAACAGCCAAAAGGAAATGAAGAAGCAAGAAGAAATGCAGAAGAATGTAGAAGAAATAAAGAATAACCAACAAGAAATGAAAAATGACATCACCGCTATAAAGAACACAATAGAAAGCATCAAAAGTAGACTAGAAGAAGCAGAGGACCGCATCAGTGAGTTAGAAGACATGGTAGGAAAAAATACCCAGGTACAGCAGCTTCTAGAAAAAAAAGGTAAAAAGCAAGAGGAGAGCCTAAGGGAACTTTGGGATAACACGAAACAAAACAACATCCACATAATTGGGGTTTTAGAAAGAGTGGAAACAGCAAGAATGAGAGAACCTGTTTGAAGAAATAAGGACAGAAAATTTTCCTAATATAAGAAAGAAAAACCCCACACAAATCCATGAATCTCACAGAGTCCCAAGCAAAATGAACCCCAACAAACTGACACCAAGGCACATTATAATTAAATGGGCAAACACCGACGACAAAGTAAGAATCTTAAAAGCAGCCAGAGAGAAACAGAAAGTTACCTACAAAGGAACCCCCATAAGACTAGCTACTATTTTCTCAACAGAAACTCATCAGGCCAGAAGGGAATGGAATGAAATATACAAAGTCATGCAAAGGAAGGGTCTGAATCCAAGAATACTGTACCCTGCAAAACTTTCAATCAAATTGAAGGTGAAATCAGAAGCTTCACAGACAAAAAAGGACTAAGGGAATATAATACCAGCAAACCAGCAATGAAAGAAATGTTAAAGGGTCTGCTCTAATAAAAAGAAATAGGAAGCAAAGAAGGAACTCGGGGCTAAAGACTAAAAATGTTGACAGATAAGTACTTATCAATAATAACTTTAAATGTAAACAGATTAAATGCTCCAATCAAAACACATACGGTAACCGTTTGAATAAGAAAACATGATCCATATATCTGCTGTCTGCAAGAAACCCACCTCAAGAAAAGAGATGCACACAGATTGAGGGTGAAGGGATAGAAGGTGGTATTTCAGGCAAATGGAAATGAAAAAAAAGCTGGGGTTGCAATACTTATATCTGACAAATTAGATGTCAAAGTGAAGGACATAATAAGAGATAAAGAAGGCCACTTCATAATACTAAAGGGAACAATCCAACAAGAAGAAATAACTCAGGTAAACATATATGTACCCAATATAGGAGCACCTAAATACATAAAAAAACTCTTGGAGGATATTAAGGGAGAGATTGACAGCAATACAATCATAGTGGGAGACTTTAATACCCCACTGTCACCACTGGACAAATCCTCTAAACAAAAAATCAGCAAAGAAACATCAATCCTAAATGACTCACTAGACCAGATGGAATTAATTGACATCTTCAGAACATTTCACCCCAAAGCAACAGAATATACATTCTTCTCTAGTGCATATGGGTCATTTTCAAAGATAGATCATATGTTGGCTCATAAGAATAGTCTCATCAAATTCAAGAAGATAGAAATCATATCAAGCATTTTCTCAGACCACAGTGGCATAAAATTGGAAATCAACTATAATAAAAACAATCCAAAAAAATCAAACACATGGAGACTAAACAGCATGCTATTAAACAACAACTGGGTAACCAAACAGATCAAGGAAGAAATAAAAACATCATGACAACAAATGACAGTGACAACAATACAAAATTTATGGGACACAGTGAAAGCAGTCTTGAGAGGGAAGTTGATAGCCCTACAAGCCTACTGCAAAAAACAGGAAACCATGGTAATAAATTACCTAACCCTACAACTCAAAGAGCTGGAAAGAGAGGAACAAGAAAAGCCCAGTGTAAGCAGAAGGAAGGAAATAGTAAAGATCAGAGCAGAGATAAACAACATGGAGACCAAAGAAACAATTCAAAAGATCAACAAAACCAAGAGCTGGTTCTTTGAAAGGATAAACAAGATTGATGGAACTCTAGTCAGGCTCACCAGAAAGCAAAGAAAGAAGACCCAAATAAACAAAAACAAAAATGAAAGAGGAGAAATAACAACAGACCCCGCCAAAATACAAAGGATTCTTAAAAAATACTATGAACAACTCTATTCCAACAAATTGGACAACCTGAAAGAAATAGACATATTCCTAGAAAAATATAACCTTCCAAAACTCAATCAGGAAGAATCTAAACATCTCAATAGTCCAATAACTATGGAAGAAATTGAAGCAGTCATCAAAAAGCTTCCAGCAAATAAAAGCCCAGGACCAGATGGCTACACAGGATAGTTTTACCAAACAGTAAAGGAAGAATTAAAACCTATCCTCCTCAGACTATTCAAAAACATTCAAGAAGAAGGAACACTTCCAAACACCTTCTATGAAGCCAGCATCACCCTAATACCAAAACCAGATAAAGACAACACAATGAAAGAGAATTATAGGCCAATATCTCTCATGAACATAGATGCCAAAATCCTCAACAAAATTCTAGCAAATCAGATCCAGCAGTACATCAGAATGACCATACACCATGACCAAGCAGGATTCATCCCAGGAATGCAGGGATGGTACAATATCCACAAATCAATAAACTTGATACATCATATAAACAAATTGAGAGATAAAAACCACATAATCATATCAATTGATGCAGAAAAAGCATTTGATAAAATCTAACACTCTTTCTTGATAAAAACTCTCAGCAAAGTGGGAATAGAAGGATCATACCTCAACATCATAAAAGCCATATATGATAAACCCACAGCTAACATCATACTCAATGGGCAAAAACGAAAACCATTTCCCCTAAGAACAGGAACAAGTCAGGGATGCCCACTCTCACCTCTCCTGTTCGACATAGTACTGGAAGTATTAGCCATTGCAATTAGACAAGAAGAAGAATTAAAGGCATCCAAATTGGAAAAGAAGAAGTAAAGCTGTCCTTATTTGCAGATGACATCATAGTGTACATAAAAAACGCGAAGGACTACATCCCAAAACTAATTGACTTAATAAATGAATTCGGCAATGTAGCATGATACAAAATTAATGCCAAGAAATCTGTGCCATTTCTATACACTAATAGTGAAATTACAGAAAGAGAGACTAAAAAAGCAATCCCATTTACCATTGCACAAAAAAAAATTAAGATACCTAGGAATAAACCTAACTAAAGAGGTAAAAGACCTATATGTAGAAAACTACAGGACACTGAAAAAAGAGGTAGAGGAAGATGTGAACAGATGGAAGAGCATACCATGCTCATGGATTGGGAGAATCAACATCATTAAAATGTCCATACTACCCAAAGCAATCTATAGATTCAATGCACTACCCATTAAAATACCAATGACATATTTCACAGACCTAGAAATAATTCTTCATAGATTCATCTGGAACAAAAAAGACCATGAATAGCCACAGCAATTCTGAGAAAGAAGAATAAAGTAGGTGGGATCTCAATACCAGACTTCAAGCTATATTACAAAGCAACTGTTCTCAAAACAGCATGTTACTGGCACAAGAACAGACATATAGACCAATGGAATAGAATAGAGAACCCAGATATCCACCCAAACCACAATGCTCAACTAATATTTGACAAAGGAGGCATGAACATACAATGGAATCAAGATAGCCTCTTCAACAAATGGTGTTGGGAAAATTGGACAGATAATGCAAAAAAAATGAAACTGGACCACCAACTTACACCAAATACAAAAATAAACTCAAAATGGATACAGGACTTAAACATTAGAAGGGAAACCATAAAAAAATATTAGAGGAATCCACAGGCAGCACAATTTCAGATATATGCCGAAAGAACTTCTTCACTGATACTGCTCCAAAGGCAATGGAAGTTAAAGAAAAAATAAACAAATGGGACTACATCAAAATAAAAAGCTTTTGTACAGCAAAAGAAACCATCAACAAAACAAGAAAGCCCACTTACTGGAAAACATATTTGCAAATGTTATCACTGATAAAGGTTTAATTCCAACATCTACGGCCAACTTATACAACTTAATAAAAGGAAGATAAACGATCCAATAAAAAAAAATGGGCAAAGGACCTAAATAGAACCTTTTCAAAAGATGACAGGAGGAAGGCCAAGAGACACATGAAAACATCTTCAAAGTCACTAATTATCTGAGAGATGCAAATCAAAAGTACAATGAGATACCATCTTACACCTGTCAGAATGGCAATCATCAACAACTCAACAAATGACAAGTGTTGGCGAGGATGCGGAGAAAAAGGAGCCCTGTTCACTGTTGGTGGGAATGCAGACTGGTGCAGCCACTGTGGAGAACAGTATGGAGTTTTCTTTAAAAACTAAAAATGGATCTCTCATTTGACCCAGCAATTCCACTCTTAGGAATTTATCCTAAGACATCACAAACACTAATCAGAAAGGATTTATGCACCCCTATGTTCATAGCAGCACAATTTACAATAGCTACAATTTGGAAACAGCTTAGGTGCCCGTCAGCAGATGAGTGGATCAGAAAACTGTGGTACATCTACACAATGGAATTCTATGCTGCCATTAAAAAGAAGGAACTCTTACCATTTGCAGCAACCTGGATGGAACTGGAGAGCTTATGCTTAGTGAAATAAGCCAGTCAGTGAAGGAGAAGCACCACATGATCTCACTCATTTGTGGATAATAAAGAACATTGTAAACTGATGAACAAAAGGATAGATACAGAGGCAGTAAAGTATTGAACAGACTGTGAAATTATAGCAGGAAGATTAAGGAGAGGTGGGGTAGATAAGAGATCAATGAAAGGACTTGTATCTATACATATAAACATAACCAATGAACATAGACACTGGGGGGTTGGGGTATGCCTGGGAGGGAGGGGGGCAGTTGGGAGATATGTATACATATAACACAATTTAAAAAATCTATATAAATTAAAAAAACACATGGAATTAAAAATGTATTGTATATTACTTAATTCAATGGTTTTGCACTCATTATAGGAGCCGCTTGTCTAACTCATTCTAGAAGACCATGGGAAGAATGTGCTATGTAAATAGCAAAAGAGGGGGCCTGAGAGAAGAGGATATGAAATACTAGAGGTTGAGTCTGTGACATGAGTCTGTAGTAGAAATGAGCAGGGGTCCTGAGATTTAGGCTTCAGACCAAAAGAAGGTGAATGCAGTGACTTAGGATGAAGTAAGGGCACTGAGGAAGCTTCGTGCAATAGGAAGAGCATTCCGTTTCCTATTTCAAATATTTGATTCCAAAGCTTATTTTATTACTTACTAATTGCCTGAGTCAGGTGCTGTACTTCATTTATTTTTCTATACAATTGAATTAACACTATTATTGGCAGACTGAGGGAGTAAAATGAGATTGTTTTTAAGTATAAATGGTTTTATTAAAATATAATACTTACAATAAAATTCACCAATTTTAAGTATTCAGTTAATGAGTATTAACAAATGCATCCCAGCATAAAATACTGATATAACAATAAAGAACATTTCCATCATTCCAAGATTCCCCTCTTGCCTGTGTGCTGTGGATCACTTGTCCCCAAACCCAGCTCCAGACAACTACTGATCTGTTTACCATCACTATGGTTGTGTCTGTTCCAAAGTTTCATTTAAATAGAGTCATAGTATATAATTTATGGTGTCTGGGTTTTGTCATTTGTTTTTGATATTGTTATTGTATATATCCTATTGGTTTGTTGTTGTTTTTTATTGATTGATTGCTTTTGTATTGCTGAGCATTATATTGTATGGCTATACAACAATTTATTGATTGATTCTTAATAGTTTCAGACTGTTTCCCATTTGAAAGTATTTAGAAAGAAACTGCAGTTGGCATCAGTTATAAGTCTTCCTATGGACATGTTTAAACTTCTCTTGGTTAAATAATAATAAGTGGGAATGCTGGTTTTCATAAGTGTATTTTACCTTTATTAGTAACTGCCAAGCTATTTTTCTAAAGTAGATCTATAATTCTGAGTTTCCACTAGAAATATCAGAGTCTTTCAGTTGTTCAATCTTTAACAACAGTTGGTTAAAAAATAGATAATTTGGGGGAATCAAAATATTCAATTGTGGTTATCATTTACATTTCATTAGAGATGAACATCATATAGATTTTTAACATCATAGAGATGTTGAAAATATTTTCATGTGCTTACTTGCCATTTGTTCATCTTTGGCAAAGAGTCTATTTAAAAAGTTGAACAGTTACTTATTGGATAGTTTGCCTTATTACTGAGAGGAATCATTCCTCATATATGTAAGACATAAGTATTTTATGGGATATGATTTTTATCAAATATTTTCTTTTTTAAATATAATTTATTGATTTTTCACAGAGAGGAAGGGAAAGGGATAGAAACATCGATGAGAGAGAGACATCGATCAGCCACCTCTTGCACACCCCCAACTGAACATGCCCTTGACCGGAATTGAACCTGGGACATTTTAGTCCCCAGGCCGACGCTCTATCCACTGAGCCAAACTGGTTTCGGCTCAAATATTTTCTTAATATTTAAGAATCTAGCCATTCCTGTCACCCTCATACCACCCTCATAGTTTTTAATAATAATAGAAAGAGAGCAATGGGGAGGCCAGATAGTGGAAGCATGGTTGTCTGTGCACTTCACCAGGAAGCTACAATTTCACACTCCCCAGGGAACACTGGTCCATTCCCTTAAGGTCACTGGGAAAAGGAATCAAACAAAGAGGGAAAAGGATGAATACACGGTGAGGTCTGGTAGACACACATGTGTGCCAATAACAATCCCCAAGAAATTATTCCCTTTGTAACTAAATTAAATGTCAGGCTGAATGTCATGCAGGAACACAAAGAGCAGTGTCTACAGACAGACAGTTGTATGTCCAGTCTGGGATTGGCAAGGAGCTGTACCCCATTACAAGCCTATGAAATTTGAGGGAGCCGACTAGTTATTTTGAATAAACTTCTAGTTCCTCCCAAGTCTAAGAATACATAATCACAGAGGAATAAAGTAGTTCTTACTTGTACTTGCTTATTTGCTCACCCTTGCATTCTCTCTCACAATTGCACGCACCTGCCTGTGCATTTGCCTGATTTCTCTCCATAGGCATGTGGCCATGCAGATCCCACATATAACGGACTGAAGGTGAGAATACAAGCTAAGCTAGCCAGATGCTAGACCAGATTGTACATTAATATGAAACAGAAATTCTGGACAGTGGCCTTAATTCTGGCCCTGCTACAGAAAGATTCAACTTCTTCCCTAGTGGGATGGACAGAGATGGGACTTTTTAGGGTCCTTAATTTTATATCAACGAAGCTTTCCACAAACCCCTTCCTTCTATGAGGGCCTTAGGAAGTTACTTTCCTCCCAGCACCTCAAGAACACCATTTCCTCTAATAACACCTGTACATAATAAATATTCAATAAAACTCAGGAGGATCTGATTTTGAAAGAGTCTAAATCTGAATATATCTGACTTCAAAGAAATCTCAAACACTTGACAAGAAATATCTATAAATATATGGTTGCAATTACTTCAAAGTTGTTTAATGAACCTACTTATAAAACAATTTACTATTGTGGAAGCAAACTGAATTAAGGTAAATTTTTTACCAAAATTTGATAAGAAAATCTAGAGGAATATTTTTTAGCATTATTCATTATTATAGAGAGTATAGCAGTGTCAAACCCAACAAGTACAAAAGTTGTTTCATGCTCCTTATTAAAATCATGTAACATTGGACAAAAATCAGAAGTGAATATTAGAGCATTTTACAGCCCAAACCCCCTGGAGAAAGACAGACTTTTGATTAATCCTGGCACCACCATTAGTAGATTTGTGACAATTTAATTAACCTCTCGAAGCTTGAATTTCTTCATTTTCAAAATGAAGAAATAATGCTTCTTACTTCATAGGGTCATTTTAAAAATAAAAGAGACAACGCATGTAAAACATTCAGGATAATAGCTGGCACACACCACATGCATAAAACAGTGCAGCTGATTATTTAGATAATTATTATTAGGCTCCATGAAAATGTAAAACTTAAATGCTAGCATAAATTATTTGTAAACCTGAGCAGGCAAGCATTGAGATACAAAGCCAGCTCTTCATTTATGTGGCAATGTCAACTTTACAAATATGTCTGAGATTTTATTTTTTCATGACATTTAAATTATTTCAACGCTCTTCTCTGTCATATTTGAAATGACCTGTGGTGCTGCTTCTTGGCATATGAAGTCAGTGGCTCAAATAACTCATCTAAACTCATCTTTGCTTTCTCTTTTGTACAGTGTATATTAACAGCTTTTGTTTTGTATTCCAAAAGGGAAGAAAAGAAAAAAGACCGGAGCTAATGTTATTTTATAAATTTTCCACATTTTTGTTGTTATTGTTTTGTTTCATTTTAGATTTTATTTAATCTAGTTGTAAAGGGAATCATTTCTTGGGGATTGTTAATGGCACCTATAAGAGCAGAGTTACATGGGCTCTGAATGTCATGCAGGAACACAAAGAGCAGTGTCTACAGACAGAGAGTTGGAAAACCAGACTCCAGTGTCAAGAACACTCACTCACTCTGGACAGCTTCTAAGAAGCTAGGTTTACCTGAGTTATGCACTTTTGAACAAGTTTGGACTAAAGGAACAAACTAATTTATGGAAAATTTTAAAATCTTTAACTAAGGACAAATTTATATATAAAATATAGAAAAATATAAAAATGCTAAGATATATATAGACAAGGGGCCCGTTGCACAAAATTCAGCCTGCCCCCTCTCACATACTGGGAGCCCTCAGAGGGGATGTCTTACTGAGGAGACCAGGCTGATCAGGAGAAGGTACCAGTCCCATCACCCTGCTGCTGCAGCCACTGCCAGTCACCACAGCCACCAAGGTGTTTTCATCAACATGGACTCCAGTCCCTTCACCATGAAAAAATAACTTTCTTCAGGCATTTTCAAGATGTGTCTTTCATAGGATATGACATTTCTTTATTTTATTTTTTTTAATCCTCACCAGAGGATATGTTTCCATTGATTTTTTTACAGAATATGGAAGAGAGAGGGAAAGACAGAGAGAAACATCAAAGTGAGAGGAATACTTTGATTGGTTGCTCCTGCATGAGCCCTGACCTGGACCCCAGCCAGGGAGGAGCCTGCAACCTAGGTAACATGCCCTTGATCAGAACTGAACCCAGACCCTGAGGTCGGCAGGCTGAGTGAGGCATTATCCACTGAGCCAAACCAACTAGGGCAAGATATGACATTTTTTAGCCCTCCAGCAGTGGACCTTCCTTTTTTTCTCTAGGAGTGTGGTGGAAAAACCCTAGATCACCTGTTTGGATTCTTACATCTCCAAGTTACTAAGAATATTAGTGGCAAACAAGGAGCTTAGCCAATGAGCAGTCAGAAAAGCTATTTCCTCTATAGTTCACACCTATGACCTCCGATCCCCAACTCCGCCCCTGCCAAGGCCTAAAGCCTCAGAGCCTGCTCCACCCCTGCCCAGGCCCCAAGCCTGTGGCCCAGGCTTGGGGCCTGGGCAGGGGACCCCCAGCTCCCTCTGATTGCCAATCACCTGGCTCTACCCCTGCCCAGGAGCCCCTTGGCTCAGGCCCTTCCCAGGTTGCTCAGGACCCACGGGAGCCTACCTTGGAGTGACCTGGATGCTGAGAAAATTCCTGGGACCCAGGCTGTTGGTGCCTCCATCTTTTGAGTTAATTTGCATACTCACTCTGATTGGCTGTGGGCATAGCAGAGGTTATAGTCAATTTACATGTTTGTCTATCATATATATATTTATATATACACACACACACACACACACACACACACACACACACACACACACACATTACTAGAGGCCTGGTGCATGAAATTTGTGCATGGTTAGATGTGAGGGGGTTACCTCAGCCCAGCCTGCATCCTCTCCAATCTGGGACCCCTTAGGGGATATCTGACTGACAGGGATCAGGGCCATACTGACAGTTGTACATCCCTCTCACGAACCCGGATTTCTGGCTCCTAACTGCTCGCCTGCCTGCCAGCCTGATTGGCCCCTAACTGCTCCCCTGCCAGCGCAATCACCCCCAACTTCCCTCCTCTGCCACCCATTTTGTGGCAGCCATATTGTGGTGGCCATCTTGTGAGGACATGAGGGTGGCCATCCTGTGGCAGACATCTTGTGTTGGCCATCTTATGAAGATGTGACACGATGGCATGATGCCACTTAGGCTTTTATTACATAGGATTTTTAACAATTTATATTGCATGTATAGTGCAGCTTTATGTGCCTAATATTAAATACCAATTACAACACACTAAAACATTGTAATGTCTCTAGCCAAGTGTGAGAAGGAATTTGGGCCCAGGCCAGTCCTCTCCTATTTTGACCTTCTTGTTTTGGGCCACTCTGATCTGCTTCTATATCCCTCATTGATTTAATCTCCTCCCTTAATGTCCAGACTTTTCTTCCGGCTCAGAAACATTGTTACAAGACTTCCCAGGCTCAATAGTGAAAATATTCCCAAGTTAAATTTGAGCACACATAGATCATCACCAGTTTTTACAATGTGTAAGAACATTTACTTCTCTTTTCTTTTGTTTGTCTGAGTATTTTTAAATGGAACCACTGCTGGGGATGTTTTTTAAATGCCCTCCAAAAAATATCTGGCTCAAAATTTCCATAAATTCTTCTCTGCAGCTGAAGTGGCAGAACTTTTAGAGTTCTGTGGCTTTAGATAAGCAAAGCAAAACTGCCAAACTGGTTTTCTCTTTGAATGTTCTATCCTACCAAGCACAAGCACTTTTTTTTCATGGCTGTGTCATTATTAATTTTTTTTCTTCCACTCACCAAAAGTACTGCAAGTATGTGAGAACGTCATATCCAATTATTCTTGCCTCATTCAAACAAGCGTTCTGCTTCTTCCATTCAGAATTGTCAGGAATAACTTTGTTCTCTTTTCCCTCCACATTTTAAAATTTTGGTAAGAACATTTAATATGAGATACGCCTTCATAACAACATTTTAAGTGAACAATACAGTATTGTTAACCATAGACACAAGGCTGTATAGTGATCTCTAGAATTCATTCATTTTCCATAACTAAACCTCCATACCCATTTCACAATATCCCCCTAGTGCACCCTTCCTCCAATCCCTGGCAATAATCATTCTACTCTGCTTCTAGGAGGTTGACCATTAGGAAACATCATGTAAGTAGAATCATGCAACCCTTGTACTTCTATGATGGCCTTATTTACTAGTAACTTAGTAAAGTGTACTCTAGTTTCACCTGGCTTTTTTGTTATGTGTTGTTTCCCATCCTGTGGAAGAAAAGGAAAGTTCTGTAGCTACAGATCTTACAAATGACTGATCTTGCTAAACATTTGTATTTGCCCATACTTTATGCAAGTCTCCTACAGGGCACCTCTTTGGGTTAAATGCTCACCTATTCTTCCCAAAGTTATTTTCAAAAACTGAATTATTGCTTGAGGCAAAGGACTAAGATGAAAAAGGTTAAAAGCAAACAAACAAACCTGATATGGCCCAGTATAAATGACAACTTGAAGTAAATCACAAACCAAAGATGACTAGAATTTAAATATTTTATTTTCTCTAGCTGCTTATTTCATTCAATGTGTAAGACAACAAACATTCCAATACATGTCATTCAGTTAAAATGTCATTGGATTTTCACCTGTGAAACAAGAGCATTTTATCCTCATATTTAAATCTATAATAAATTGTGAAAATGTATCCTAATAGTTGAAAATCCTGATCAAGCAAAACCTCAACCAAGACAACTTCTCATGATTAGTGTTTACCCTGTTGGTTGAGTCCCCACCGTGAAGTCTACCAAGAATAACAGGACCATTGATTTAATCCCTTTCTGGCAGGCCTTTCACTGAAATTTAATTATGTTGCTTTTTGTCTGCAACCTTTCCCTAAGGTTTCTGTGATATTAGAATACCTCCTTTAAGTGTTATGAAAAGCACATTAGAGGGTTTTTCCTCTGATTATTTCATAACATAACATAGCCATTCCCTCTGCCAGCAAGGCCACACAACTGTTTCCAATAAATGAAACCGTTTTCTTTCTTTTTTTTTACATTTTAAAAAGTGTATATTAAACATTAATTAGTTGTAGGTGAGTTGCAACATTTTCCTTTTAGAGTGAATTTCTTACAGCTAGTTCCCAAACAACACAAATAAGATCCTATAATGTGTGAACAATGGTATAGCTTTAGGCTTCAGAAAGAGCAAGGATGCTTGGTTAAGTCAATCTTAAACTATTTTGCAATGATTTCATGCTGAGCAATTATTTCTATGTCTTTTAAATGATGGGAGTTTCAAAGGCATGAGGGAGTGTATATTTTTATAGTTAGAAAAATCTTATTAAATGGGCATGGCTTTCTGGATTTCTTTCCTTCCTCTTCTTCAAACTCATAAAATTGAAAAAGGCCAACCCAAATGAGTACTAACCACAGTAGCTTCTATACCTTATGGTCATCAGTGTCAAATCTTGTCATTTTTGTTTACTATTACTGGCTTGTCACAAGCTCAATATCTCCAAAAATAATTGAAAATGAAAACAAACTTTTGTATATGTCCTTTTTCTCCCCAGTCATGTGTCAGCCTGGGAAAATGCTCTTTTTGAAAAGAAAACGGAGCTGACATATAATTGTTGCCTTTACCCCAGCTGTTCCTGACATTACATGCTGAAACTTCCTTGGAGACTGAAAACCAATTTTGATGTGACACTCTGAAAAGTCACCACTGGTCCTTTACAAATAGTTCAAGGTCAGAGAAATCTCACCCGAGACACTCTCAGGTAAACCTCTGAAGGACTTTTATTTCTTGAGGAAAGCTGTGTTTGTATTGATTTTGCAAATTGTAGACTTAAAATCTAACAAAGGATAAAATATCAAGAGAAGAAGAAAAAAAATGACTAAGTACAAAATCAATACTTTTGCATTAAAAAATTTTAAAACAATCCCAAACAAGTACTATGATGAAAAGAGAAATTAAAAATTTTGTGTTTAACTTTTGAAATCTATATATAAGTATAAACAAACTTAAAATGATATCTTATTGATGGAACATTTGGTAAATGATTTAACTTTTAATACTTAAGTATAATTTGATTTTTTTTATTTTAAAAAGTCTAGCCAATTAGAATATCCTATCCATCACACAGGTATTTGAATTTGAATTTTATTGTTTTTATATTATAACTTTCATCAGCAATGTTCTAATCACAGCCAGTGTTTTTATTCTTGTCACCTCAATATGTTCTATTGTGGGAGTTTCATTTCTGGTTAGTAATTCCTGGGATAAACTAAACTGTTCACTTTTCTTTTTTGCTCTTTGAATCCTCTTATCAAAGCTGAAGTGTATCTTTTTAGTTACTAAAATTTTGTCAGCCCATTCTCTAAGGAACCTTAATGTTACTAACATAACAAAGGATCAAGACCTCATGATCATATCTTATCTAATAAAAGAGTAATATGCAAATTGATTATACCTCCACTACACACCCAAGCCATACCCACCATCCACGCCCACTAGCCAATCAGAGTGGGTATGCAAATTAACTCAACCAAGATAGCTATGGCCACAGAGAAGCAGAAGGGAGACTTGGGTTGCCCTGGTGATGGAGGAAGCCAAGCTTTCCACAAACCCTGGTGGACCAGGACTCCACTTAAGGTCACAAAGTTTCAATGGCTGTGGGAGCAGAGGGCTTGGCTCTGCTCCAGGCTACACAGTTTCAATTGTAGAAAGTAAATAAATCCCAGATACCAGAGCCTCCATTTGGGTTGTTAGGGGGTGTGGCCAGCCTGCAAACCACCACAGGCCCCTCACCCAGGCTACCCCATGCCCCATCTACTCTAATCCAGGACACCCTTCAGGGCAATCCAGCTAGCCCCCACCCATGCACCTTGCCTCTATTCTATCTAATAAAAGAGTAATATGCAGATGGACCTTCACTCCAACATACAGGATGACTGCCCCCATGTGGTCAAAAGATCCTGCCCCCATGTGGATACAAGATGGCCACCACAAGATGGCCAGCAGGGAAGGACAGTTGGGAGGGACTAGGCCTGCAAGGGAGGGTAGTTGGGGGTGATCAAACCTGGAGGGGAGGGCAGTTAGGAGCAAACAGGCTGGCAGGCAGGTAAGCAGTTGGGAACCAGCAGTCCTGGATTGTGAGAGGGATGTCCAACTGCCCTTTTAGTCAGATATCCCTCAAGGGGTCCCAGATTGAAGAGAGAACAGACTGGGCTGAAGGACACCCCACCCCCATACACAAATTTTCTACACCGAACCTCTACTCTATTTCATTAAACCCAGTAGCTCTAATGCCTTAATGACCAAAAACCAATCTCCAGGAGGCTGTGTGCACAGCAAGGTCCATGTGGGTGGGTGGGGCTGCATGCACAGTGAGACCTACAAGGGTGGGCGGGAACTTGACTCTGCGTTCTACAGCTTGCCAGGTCTGGGTCTTGCACCATTTCACACATTTATAAGCTTGCTGTCCATCTAAGTTACACTGGCTAATAACCAAAATGATTAGCCTGAACTCAAAAATTGAACTAAACTAGCCTCATGCTCATGCTATATTCCTGTTAATGCTGTTCCTTTGTTCTCTCATTTCAATACACTAGGAAATTTATACTTACTCACATGGGTTGAGTTGGTAAAATCAATTTCTGAACAAAATGACACTAGGAAAAAACAAACATTTGGGAAATAATGGACTCTTATCTATGTTCTCTTTTATAACCATCTTTTAATAACATTCTCATTGTTAGAGCTTTAGGGCAAGAAGCAACATATTTAATTTGTGGTTTTCCATTCACATTCACATTACTGCTATTTCAGAAAGAGAGTCATTTTTTATATGTCAAATCACTTTGCTTTATCCTAAATTAAAATAGACACATGAGCAGACAGATAGGTAGCTAGATGATGGATAGATAGATAGATAGATAGATAGATAGATAGATAGATAAGGTTTCCTACAACTACTCCAAGAAACAAGCGACATAACCAGTATTTATTATGATTGGATCCATAAGGAAATAATGACAAATACTATTCAATTTCAAGTGTTTACGAAAGGCAGAATATAAAAAAGCATATTTGCATTGCTATAATAAAGAAATGATTAAAAATCATTTAACTTAAACACATTTAACATCTTTTGCAATCTGAAAAAGTTTTATAATTCCAATTAATACAAATGAAGAAACTGACCACTTAAAAATGAGATGATTTGCCCAAGTTCTTAAGGGGATGGGTAGTAAGTAAAAGATCTGGAATTTGCACCATGGTCTGTTGGATCTATAAGTCCATAGTTGGTACATTGGACCAAACTAATACATAAAAGAAAATAATAATTATACAAGTCACTTTATTAGTGAGCAAGACGTGATCATTTTCATTTGAGAAATAAATAGAATGTACTACATAAATTCCCAACTGCATCATGTGCATCAGAAAAGCACTTAAGATAAAATATTAGCTTTATTACAAACTTTAAGTCAAAGTAAGGAGCATGAGACATGAACTTGAGGCAAAGTAAAACCCAGGTGAATAGGACAATGGGAGACACATGATCTTGCTAACCATTCTTTTTAAAAAATGTATAGAGAGAATGCTCAATGAGTTTGAGTGGCATCCTTGTGCAAGGGGCCATGCCAATCTTCTCTGCATGGCTCCAGTTTTAGTATATGTGCTGCCATATATGTGAGCACCATTCATCATCTTTGACCAATAATTTAGCATCCCATTAATTTAGAGTATAGTATAAAACATCACATTAGTTTAAATTATATCTGTGTGTGTATGTAAATTAATTAGTTGGCATGATTGTTTTTTATTAATTTTTTATTAGAAGATTAAATTATTGTTTTTGAATCAGGAGTGCTCATATTATCATTTAAGATCAGAAACAGAGTGTTAAGGTTAATCTTAGAATTGGAGAGTAAAGAGTCTTGAGGAAGGAAAATTAGGAGGTGGTTGTAATAGCTCAGGCAATATGTAAAATGAGTTTGACCAAAAATGTTTGATTGTGGCAAAAGAAATGATAAGTTTAGTTAAGTTCAAGGTACTTAATAGATGTGATTTGAGCATTAAGGATATTGATGGTGATAATAATGAATGGGGAATTCAAATGTGTAGATGATTTTTTTGAATTAGAGAATTCAGTTATTCTTTTGTTTGTTTCTTTTTGTTTTTATTAGCCTTTCCACTGTCTTTTTAGGGAGAGTGAAAGAGAGAAAGACAAAGAGAAATATCGATGTGAAAGAAACATATCGATTGGCTGCTTCCTGCATGCACCCCAGTCAGGACCCAGGCTGGGGAAGGAGCTTGCAACCAAGGTACATGCCCTGGACTGGAATCGAACCTGAACCCTTGTTATTCTTATATATTGCTCATGATATTCAGGATATTTCTTGTCCTTCATATGTATTTCAATATCATTGATTCTATTATATAAGTACTAGAGGCTCAATGCATAAAATTCATGCATGAGGCTCAACCCCTGCCTCAGCTTTATCCAGAAGGTCATCCAGAAGGACATCCGGTCTAATTAACATATTACACTGTTATTATTACAGATTATAAACAATCACTTATATAAAAACACCATAAATAAAGTAATAAAGGAGATAAACAAGAAGTCTTGACAATTATAAATTTTAATCTCAAATCTAGGTAAAAAATTGGAGAAATTTACCCTAATAAAGCTATAATTGGTATACATAGAAAAAAAAGAAGATAATGCAACAATATATGTCTATTTTGAGAGTTAAAAGAGTTAACAAAGATAAAAAATATAGCATGATGCCCGATAGAAGAAGTTGCTTAACAAATGTTTAATTTCTTCCTCCCTTTCATATACTGTGAAGGTCACATTTTTATATATATTAGGGGTTCCAAAAATTTTCTGTAAAGGCTCAGTATCCCTAAGAGTTAATCCAGATTATTATAATAGAATACCAAAGGGTTCATAAACAACAGGAATTTGTTTCTTATAGTTCTAGAATCTGAAACTTTGAGATTACGGTACCAGGATGGAAGGGTTTCTATGAGGAACCTACTCTGGGTTACAGATTGCTGAAAAGAGGAAAACACATCTTTCTGGGATCCCTTTTATAAAGGCACTAATCCCATTCATTCATTAGGGTCCAACTCTCAGGACCTAATCACCTCCTAAAGACCCCACTTCTTTATAGTAACAGATTGGATGTTAGGATTTCAATAAAAGAATTTTGATGGATACAATATTCAGTCCATTGCACTCAGACAGTAAATATGCTATAGCACAAAATCAGCTATACATAACACATAAACAAATAAGTCTGTATTCTAATAAAACTTTGTATTAAACAGGAAGCATATTGGATTTGGCTTATGGGTAGAATTTTGCAACTCCTGACAGATAGTTTGATTTCATGGGCAAGTGAAGCTCTCCGTATATAATTCATTCATAGGTCATGGAAGGATGATGCATGTGTCGAGTACTATCATCTTACAATTTAGGAAATCTATTTCATCATCAAGTTTTTGCTCTATGCTAAATATTAATAATTGAATTTATACCATAGAACTTAAATTCTAGATGAAAAACTTAAAATAATTAAATATTTTTACATGAACTGTAACTCCTCAGAGTAAAGCCATTGAGTTGCCCTAGAAGACTTGAGAGGATTCTCAGAAAAGTTGAAACCTGACTTATTTTTTTGTTTGGTTTGTTTATTTGTTTTCAATTCTTTTATTGATTTTTTTTAGGGAGAGAGGATGGGAGAGGAAGAAAGAGATAGAATGACAGATGAGAAAGAAATAGTGATAGACTGCCGCCTGCACTTCTTCTGGGGGATTGAGCCCGCAACCTCTGCATGTGCCCTGACTGGGATTAGACCTCTGGGTGCATAGGTAGCCACTCAACCACTGAGCCACACCAGCTGAGCATAACCTGACATGTTTTAAAGAATAAACTTGATATTAGGAAGGAGAAGAGGAAAAGAAGAAAATTTCAGGCATAAAAAGACAGTATGTGAAAAATCATGAAGACATTTAATGGTACAGTATGTTGAGAGGACAATGGGAATTTTAACTGGGATGCACAGCAGGTTTAAGAGATTTGATGCAGATGTAAATGTACCTTTAAAGAGATAGTGAATAAGTTTTCGGACAATGGGATTTTGTATATATTCCTGGGATTCAACAGGGAGGAAGCAGAAATTGCAGAGGTCATCCTAATATTTGCTTTTCCCTTTAAACAGAGGATAACATTGCAAGTCCCCACTACCTTGAACTTAGATATGGTCACATGATTTGCTTGACCAAGTCATAAGCAGAAACGGTACTAGTCACTTCCAGGTAGACCTTCAAGAACCAGGTTGTAAATTCCATGATCTCTTTCTTTTTCCAGGGCAATCATGGAATCACAGGAGGGAGATGGAGCCGAGGTCCTTGAATGAGGATGATGTAAGGCAGGACACCTCACCAACCTATCACAGTTGTTTAGTGAGAGAGAGAAAGTAACCTTTATTTTTTACAGGCCACTGAGATATTTTAAGCCTGAGTTATCTTTTCTTATCATAGGCTCCCTCTTCTTAGATAAATGTCTTCAAACAATGAAGTAAAATAACTGCCCAAGTCATTTAATGCCCATATGACTTGTGATTTAGTATATCTGCATTAAAATTTGTATAATATAGTTTGTTAACATTTTAAAAAATTATTTATACTAAAAAGTAAAATGAAGAAAAATTTTGAAATATTGGCAATCTGGAAATCCTGTCCTAGATAATTCACCAAATTTGCTGAATTTAGCCAGAATGAAGTAATGAATTATGTATGGTGTTGCATGTGACTACAAACGCAAACAAAGAGTACAAAGAAGTTATCAAATGTATACTGAACTATAATTTTAAAATATGTATACATGTTTTTCTTTCTTTGTTCATTTTTAAAAATCCTTATATGCCAGAGTGATATAAGAAAAATTAAAACTGTCATTTTTGCAGATATATCCAATTTTATAAATTTTAAAAAAGGCATATTTTTTATACAAGTAACATGGTCAATCTCTTCTTTGCTGCGTGTTTGAAATCTTCAAGCTTGGCCATGTGTGCCATAGCTTAGAGAGAGATGCTAAGCAATGGGTGACATAAAAATTGACTGCTTTATTCACTCATATTATGAAAAGTAATAATGCACCAAACATTTTATACATTATAAATCTAACTCCCTAGTATTTTAAAGTTCAGCAACTGAGGAAAATAAGTCCAGATCAACAAATTAAATTATATTTATACTGATTGGCATGAGCAGATGCAATTCCATTCTTTCTTTCCACCAATGGTACTAGAGGCCACATCTCTGAGGAAAATTGAATTCTCTGCACCTCAAACTGACACATTCCATTTGGTTCCTGAAAATGATTTACCTAAGCAGTTATGAGTATGACACAGTTAATTTAGCAAACACAATGGTTTATTCAACAACATTAGCCTTGTATGAAAATATATCCACCTGTTTTCTAAAGTAAATATTTTAAGATGTAGCTATAATTAAAATTTTAGACACTGTTTGACTCTGACATGGAAAAAAATCCATATAATAAAATTATGTATATATACACATAATATATATGTTAAAGACATAATGAGCAAAAATTAAGAAAAGGGTGTCCATGTTTTCAAAATATATTTGTTTTACATTATGTAGAAATAGACCTTGACAGTCAAAGGCCAGTTGGACTTTATTCTTAGCTTTAGGAAGATAATGTCTTCATAAAATATTAGAATGAAATTGAAACACCTTAACATGGCCTCCACGATTCTACATAAACTCATCACTTTCTGAATTAATTTCATGCCATTCTCTCTTCATTTATTTTTATTAAATTGTACTCGTTTTCTTTCTGTGCTCTTTAGAAACTAACTTTCAATCCCACCTGTGGGCCTTTGCACTTGCTATTGTCTATAATATTTTCATAATTGACACATTCTTGGCATTTTATTCTCAGTTCGAATTTCACATTGAATGGATTATCTTTGATCACTCAGAAGTAACTCCTTTCTTGGCCCTTTCACTTTTATATTAGGCTACTCTATTTTCTTCATATTAGTTATTCTATATAATATTACCATGTTTATTTATTTAAAAGCTTATTCTTTGCTTTATCCAACTAAAGAAAATAACGAATGTCAGGAAATGTTCTATTAACTATTCTTTCTTTGTATTCAACTTACATTGTTGAATGAAAAATAATTTGAAAAACACCTCTTTCCTATATATTTCCATGTATTCATTTTACTAATGAGTTTTAAATATATTATACTTTCTTGCCTTGTATCTTGAAACCCCTCCTATCAAATTTATATCACTTAAAAATAAATTGTTTGCCTATATTTTCAGCAAGTCATATGGCACATAGTACAGGCAGGTTCGTAACTGGAATGTGATTCAAAGTTATGCCCCATGCCTTAGTGCTAACTAACTGTAAGTTAAAAAAAGGTAATTATATTTTATTCTTTATCAGTAAAAACATGACATAATTTTATGAGGTGCTAAGCTTTATATTATTGACAGCATTAAGCCAATCAACTATATAGACCTTTCAGTTTTTTGTAGTGACCATATATATGTATATATTATCTTTATAATTGATATTTCCATTTTAACACTTTTGGAAAAGAGAGTACCAAAAGGTTGGGTATTCTTCAAAAATGTGTGTTTTTAATGAATTAAAAAGAATTTTTAATACTTAACCAATATCAATAAGATATTTTTTGTCTTAATAACTTAGACTCTTCTGAAGGATGCTAATTAGGCTCAATCAAATTCTATTGTGTGTTCATTGTAAATAAATAGCAAAATCTGACATATACTCAGAATTAAGGTAATAATATTTCTAATAATTTCCCACTTTTGAAATATAACAAGTAGCAACTTCATATGAATTATTCTACTATTTTTCTGATGTATTAAAACTGTGGAATTAGAAAACAGGGAAATAAAATCTTTAGAAAGTGAGTGATTTCCCTTACTCCTATATCTGGTAAAGTTTCCTTTTGGAATTAAATTTGAATGGAAAATACAGGATAAGGTTTTGATATATAGGAGGGTAGAAAGACAAATCCTATGGAAGAAACATCATAGCTAAATGTGTAGAATTACTATGGAAAGATGAGAAATGCAGTTCATTTAAAATATAGGTTGTATGTAAAGATATCAATACAATTAAAATATTTAAAAACAATTGAGTTTGTATTTTATTTTGCAGAAACATTGAGAGCCATTTAAGATTTTTGAAAAAAAGAGACTATACAATATGTTTAGTATATTTATATTAATAAATGTGTATTGAATTGATATATGAATCTATATATAGAATGGGCAAAAGTAAGTTAATAATAAATGATACAATAATTAAAAATAATAATACAAGAATAAACTCTGGGTACTCACAATTGTAAACCTACTTTTGCTCACCCATGTATGTTGAATTAATGAGTTAATAAATTAATACAGAAAACAATAATCCTTATAAATGCATAGTCCTCACTCTTAGGAAAAACAATCTAATATACATATGAGAAAATTAGAAGAGTAACTAGAAGTAATAAATATTAGTAAAGACTTATTGCTGTTGGGGAGATAGTAAAGGACTTGAATCAGGATAGTAGTAGTATTTATGTGTGGACTATGGGATTACAGCAGTTGGGACAATGTGAGGGGAAAGTATTTAAAGCCTACCTTGGGTTATATGTCACTAAGGTAAGGTGGGAAAAAAGAAATTAAATAAGTTATAAAGGCTGACTGCAAAAAAAAAAGAAAATAGTATTTAAAATGCATCAATCTCAAGCACAACTTAGGCCTCCGTTGGTACTGAGTGGTATAATAACAGCTTTGGGAAAGCATATTTTTTACTATTAAAATCAGAAGCCTGTTGAGTGGTAGTCCTGCCAAAGATGTTGTCCAACTATGGCAGGACTTTGGCTGGAGAATGGGGATAGAAAAGGAGTGAATCACATACCTGGGAAAATTGAATAGAGAAGTACTCCAGACTTAAGCTGTGGCTTAGTGTGAGATCCTGTAGGGGTATGTTCTTCCTGGTTGGCAATCTGGGGAGATAGTAGAGAGATGTTAACTAAGTCTGAAACCAAATCCAGAGGATTGAGCCAAGTCTAAGAGACAAAGAGAGTGCTGAATTTTATAGCTTTGTGGGTTCTTGGGACGTGTCTGCTTGCTAGAAAAAAGGAAAATATGTTAATGCAAAACTGAGCCCAGAAATATAGGCTAGCTTCCAACCTCATAAATCATGGACTTCATGACTTATAGTCAAGCCCTGTCAAATTGTGAGGCTGAAGTTATTGAAACATATCTTAAATCAGTCTGGATTGCTTTAAAAATCAGTATTGAATAATGAATATATGTGAAAAATAAAGTAAAAAAATGTGGAAGCTGACAATAAAAGAAGTGAGAATATAAAATAGAGGATAAATACACAACTAATTTTGAGGACATGAACTTGGAACTAGTCATTCAGATGCATGTTTGCAATCAGGACAAAGAAGATGAGACTGGCTCCCTGAGATTTTAAGCTTAGTAATGGAAAGAGTAACAAGAGATAAACAGTCAGGAGTAGGAAATGGATTGGCAGTGAAAAGTAATGAGTTAAATAATAGATAAGATGAATTAAAGTATGGCTTTGGTTTCTAATGTAGCATTGTAACTATAAAGGCATGAGTAAAGAAATTGTTTTGTGGCATCTATGAAATTACAAATAATGAGAACATAAATATAGGGAAAAGATCTTTCAAAAAGAAACTTTTAGAGAGACATCATTTATGGTTTAAAAAGAGAAAGAAGAGCAAACAATGGTAACAAAAGCCATATTTAAAAAGTCACATGAACAAAATAAACTGAGAGACAAGATAGGTCGCGAGATATGGATGCATGAAACAGAATAGTAGATCTCAGTGGGAGGTGAGGAAGTGGGAGGTGGGAGTGGGGAGGAAGAGATTAACCAAAGAACATGTATGTATGGTATATAGCATAACCCAAGGACACAGACAATAGCATGGGGAAGGCCTGATAGAGATGGGGGTTGGGTGGAGGGAAGCAAAATGGGAGAAAATGAGAGCCATATGTAATTCTGTCAAAAATAAAAATTATTATATAGACACAGACAACAGGGGGGTGAGGGCATGAGTGGGGGTAATGAGGGGAAATGGGGGGATAGTGACACATATGTAATACCTTAGTCAATAAAGACATTTAAAAAATTATTATATAAAAAAATAAAAACGTTCATTGAAAAATTGGTGGTAGAGTACAAAAAATAATTTAATTCATAACTGAGTGATTAAAACTGATAAATTGGGGGAGCAAATGGAGATAAAACTGAAAAAATATATATATATTATATTTGTAGGGCTATTACCAGCATAAAGATATACTTTCTTTTGATCAATAGAAATTGTAACTTAAAAAGTTTTTAAATAACTTCTAGAGGTCATGTATACATATGCCATCTTGGACTTATTTGATAAAACAAATGCAATCCTCATTATGAAATTGGGTATGGCAAGGGGAAAGCTAAAAACACAGGCTGTCTGGAAAATGTGAATTTGATCCAGAATATTGGAACTTGTTTGTGAGCAGGAAGGGAGACACACAGGCAGAGACTGAGGAACAAATAAAGAGGATTAAGTTTAGCAGAAGGTGGGTTGGCTGAGGTTGAACTAAGAAAGGAATCTGTATAAGAACTAGTCTTAAAGAGAAACAGATACATACTTACCAGATGAGAACAAGAAGCAGAGCTAAAAAGGCATTCTCTGGTGAGAAACGGAATTTAAGAAGTTTTTTCCAGATAGCATTTACCTTCTTATTTAAAAATGGGACAAAGAGTTATCTTAGAAGTTGAGAATCAAAATGTGGAAAGTTGAGGTTAAATAACTAATCTTTGCAAAATACACTTTGGATAATTTGATTGTGAATTAACAAATGATAAAGAATTGCAGAAAAAACTAGAGGAGTCCCTCAGCCTAGCCTGTGCCCCATCAGTAAATGTCAGAGAGTCAGTTTCAACCTCATCCATGCAGGCCAAGCCAAGGGATCCCACAGTTGCATGAGGCACAATCAGGGCCAGGGTGAGACCACTCCAGGGCATGTCCAGCCTGTTTCGCCCAGGGCCAATCAGCCAGGCCCCAGCAGCAAGCCAACTACTGCTCAGAGTGCCTGCCCCTGGTTGAATGGTCAAATGATCAGACACTTATCATATTAGGCTTTTATTATATAGGTTAAGACAAAGTTATCTTAGAAGTTGAGAATCAAAATGTGGAAAATTGAGGTTAAATAACTGATCTTTGGAAAATATACTTTGGGGAAATTGATAGGGAATTAACAAATGATAAAGAATTGCAGAATAGCATTTCTAAATTTATTATTCTTTCCATTCTTTAGTATTTTTCCTATTTTTTATTATCTCCTTTTACATGAAATTTTGGTTTTCAAATTGCTTTACAATTTGACTAAAGAAAACATCTGCAACACATGATTTTTAATAATCTAAGAGCACAGATTAATTTAATAAAAAACATGAGTCCCACTTTACCCTTCTCCACAACCAGTTCCAACCCTCAAAGCAAATATTTTAAATGAGAAAAGTTCAAAGACCACTTTCTGTTAATAAAAGCAGATTTACAACACTATGCTTCTCTTATCTCTCTTCTTTCTAAATTAGTTATATTAAACTTAGTTCAGCTACTACTAAACTATACAAGTTGAAAAATCTTAATCTTCTATTTCTTATTTCTATCCTATCTAATAAAAAAGTAATATGCAAATTGACCATACTTCCCACTAAATCTGCAAGCCATACTTACCAGCCTTGCCCACCAGCCAATCAGAGCAAGTATGCAAATTAACCCAACCAAGATGGCTATGGCCACAGAGAGAGCAGGAGGGAGGCTTGGGTTGCCCCCTGGTGATGGAGGAAGCCAAGCTTTTCACAAACCCAAGCCAGCCAGGCCTCTCCTTTAGGCAACAAAGTTTCAATGGCTGCTGCCATGGAACAAGACTTGGGTTACCCCTGGCAATGGAGGAAGCCAAGCTTTCCGCACACCCTGGCAGGACCAGGCAACAAAGTTTCAATGGCTGTGCAAGCAGAAGGCTTGGCTCCAATCAAGGCTACAAAGTTTCATTTGAAGAAGATAAATAATTCCCAGATACCAGGTGTCTGCTTGGGTTGCTGGAGAGGCTTGGCTAGACTGCAAACCACCACAAGCCCCTCATCCAGGCCACCCCAAGCCCCAAGGGAATACCCACCCTGATCCAGGACATCCTTCAGGGCAAACCAGCTGGCCCCCAGGCTTCTATTATATCTAATAAAAGAGTAATATGCACATGGACCATCACGGGGATACACAAGATGACTACCCCAGGTGGTCAAAAGATCCTGCCTCCATGTGGACATAAGATGGCCACCACAAGATGGCCAGCAGGAGAGGACAGTTGACAGAGACCAGGTGTGCAATGGAGGGTAATTGTAAGTGATCAGGCCAGCAGAGGAGGGCAGTTGAAAGAAACCAGGCCTGCAAGGGAGGGAAGTTGGGGGTGACCAGGCCTGCAGGAGACAGCAGTTAGGGGCAAACAGGCAGGCAGGGGAGCAGTTAGGCATGAATCAGGTTGGCAGGAGAGTGGTTAGCGGGTGATCAGGCTGGCAGGCAGAAGTGGTTAGGGGCAATCAGGAAGGCAGGCAGGTGAGCAGTTGGGAGCCAGCAGTCATGGATTATGACAGGGACATCCCTCAAGAGGTCCAAAATTGGAGAGGGAGCAGACTGGGCTGAAGGACAACCACCCCTGTGCAGGAATTTTGTGCACTGGGCCTCTAGTAAGAGATAAAGAACATTCCAAATGTCCACTTTAAAAGATAATGACTCTGACTCTCCTTTATACCTCTCTTCCATTACTTCTCTCCTCCAATCTCTATAAATTGTACATGTATTTTTATATTGGTAAGGCTTCTAACATTTACTTCATGTTCTTTAACCTTATTTAAATAGTTTCTGATGTGTATATTGTTATTCCAAAAGATAAAGACTAGTAAATATTTTCAGGAAATTAAACTATATAAATATTGGACACTGTAAATCCAAGTGGATTTATACCATGATATACTATGATCATAATGCTCTTAATATCACTGACATGATCAAGATAAATTGAGTCTCATAATGACATTCAATGAGCTGCTCAAAATGAAGCTATATTTTGGGAGCTGTTTGTTTATTCCTGAAGTTTATAGTTCTAATTTATTTATTTGATGTTATTTATGTTTAATTAAATAATTTGCTGTTTTAATTTATTGGATGTTTCATATGAATTTTAGATTTTTACCATAAAGTTCCCCCTTTATTATTACTTTGTTCTGGAGATTACAGGCCTGCTACTTTAATACTGTAAGATTTTGTTGGTGGACCTGCCTTCAATAATTTCCTGAATCATCTGACTCTCTTGCTGCTTTTATTCTCTCATTTTGCAAACATATTACCTTAGATTACTTTCTAAGAAAGAATTAAAAGGACAGGACACCAATTTTATACATCTTTGAATATCTGGAAACACCTATATTCTTCTACCACTCTTGATTAATAATTTGAATATAAGGATTTTTTATTACTTGTAAGGCATTATCATCACATACCTTTTTGGCATATCTAATCAAATTCTATATAAAGCAGAGAAAAATGGAGTTCTTTATAAATACCTGCAATTGGAGGCAGTCTTATGTAACTCAAATAAAGACTGGTTTATTTACATTTTTTGTTAAAATATTCCATTTGATGCTTTTTTTTCTCTTTCCTGAATGCAGGTAACTTCATCTTTCATATCTATTAAAAATTACAAGTCACCCTGTCCATGTGGCTTGGTGGTTGATCATCAGCCTATGAATCAGGAGGTCAAGTTTTGATTCCCAATCAGGGCATATGCCAGGGTTTTGGGCTTGATCCCCAGTGGGGGGCATGCAGGAAGTAGCCAATCAATGATTCTCTCTCATCATTGATATTTTTCTCCCTCTCCCTTTTTCTCTGAAATCAATAAAAACATATATATTTTAAAAAGAATCACAAGTCACTTCCTTGCATAATGTGCATTTTGTTTAAAGTACAATATGCATGCAAAAATATTCTATATGAATTGAAACTTTATTTTGTGACAAACTAATGTTTTATGTTTGTAGTTTATTTGATATGACTTGAGATACTTTGAAAATAAGACATAACTTTATGATATATGTATTAGACATTAATTAGGCTCAAATTAGTAAATAAAAGAATTTACCTAAATATTCCCTGGAATAACTAGTAAGCACAAGAATTTTATTTAACACATATTCAATATTATCCAGTTTATATTTTTGAAGAGAGGGAAGAGACAATCATTATATTTTTTAATACTTTATTCAGTCCTCTTTTTATTTTGTTCAGTAATAGAATTTTAGGCAAAAATAAATATGCATGCTAACTAGTTTCTGGCCTAGATATTGATAGTAGTATTGCTGTTGTAACTTAGAGAATTTTTGATGGGATTTAAAAGAAAGCATTTTCTCTGTCAGACTTAAGATAAATTATGGATGCACCAATTTCAATATGAACTGGGCTACCAGACTAGAGACATTTGACAAGACACCAAAGGGAAGCTACAAAGAGCAAAGGTTCAGGGATTTGTTTAAAAAGTAATTTATTTTTGGCATGATGCCATCTTTGAATATATTTCCCCAGGCAATAAATATTAGAAATTTTATTATCATTGGCCCACTCTTCAGCTTCTCTGGGAATCAGATAGCTTGTCTCATTGATGCCTAGGGCAGTCTTAATGGCTTCCTCTAGGAAAAGTGACCCCAGTTTGCAATAAAAGTCATGAGGTTAATCTGGTATGTGGCATACTTTTCCCTAGAGATTGTCATTCTTACATTAAATTGTATGTTTTTTCATTAGCCATATTCCTCATTAAAATTCTTTTCATTAAAATCTTTCAAAAGATAACACATTCTATCCCATCTTTTCTGAGTAACATTTGGGCCTTTATATTTGGCATTCTCTGCTAGAGGTTCTTTGGTAGTTTAATCAGAATAAGCTTCATTTTCCATGTCACTAGGATCCTTTAGTGATGAGATCTGCTGCAGGTTAGTCAGATAGCAATGCTATCCTGTACATACTTTATACTATTTTATGAATGAGGAAATTCAACGTTTTTAATCAATAATTTCTTAAGTCTATCCTTATAGAAGCATGCCTACTTTAAAAGCACTCTTCAACGGAGCAATACAAAAAAAATAAACAAAAATAGCAAATCTACACTTTATTTTACTCACAAAATACCTCCCTACTTATATTTAAGTTTGTGATCATAAAAGCTGATATAACTGCACAATATAAATTATACAACTTTGTATTCAAAATGTATTTTTCCCATTGCTTAACAGTGTCTTAAAAAGATAATACAAATAAAACAATGCATGGTAATTCAAAGGAGAAATTATTATCCCCAGAAGAAAAGAAAGAAGAAAGAAAACATATCTAACAGTTGTATAAAATTTTGTCTTATCTAGTAGAAACTTTATGGGCATTATGCCTTTTGAGCACATATCAGTCAAAATAACATTGGCAAATTCAAAGTTACTCTAGGTGTTTTTTGTTTATTTGTTTTTTTGTTAGAAACATATCTTATATAATAAAACCCTAATATGCAAATTGACTGGATGGAGAAATGACTGGTCACTACAATGTGCATTGACCACCAGGGAGCAGACACTTAACATGGAAGCCGACCCCTGGTGGTCAGTGTACTTCCACATAGGAAGTGCTGCTCAGTAGAAGCTGAGCTTATGGCTGGTGAGTGCATTGACAGTAGCGGGAGCCTCTCCCAACTCTGCAGCAGTGCTAAGGACCCCGCAGAGTCCCAGACTGCAAGAGGATGCAGGCGGGACTGTAGAACTCCCACACCCTAATGCATGAATGTTGTTCAGGCATCTAGTTTAATAGAAAGAACCAAATATTTACAGTTGGGAGAGTTGAAGGAGGGAATGACAATTACTGCTTTCAGGATATCAGATATTCCAAAGAGCTGCACCTGATAATCCAAAGTGTCCACAGCACCAATGTAGCTCAGGAGAAATTGCAAAGTCAAAAGAAAGTCACCACTAATGATCTCTAAGTTACCTGACAAGGGACTTCTTCAGTGCCTCTCATTGTTGATATTTAAGAGCCTAGAAATTTTAGGGTAATGTAATTCCAGGCCTCCCCTTGTGATGTAAAGCCAAAAGCTAAAGGGCATGGCAACAATGCTGAGATGACATGATACAACCAGCCAGTGATAAAGACTCAGCAATATTAATCAATCCTATTTTAAATATGGGTAATCACAGTTCATAAAGACTTAATGACTTTGAGTTGCAAATTATACTATATGTAATATGTGGTATGTTTTATATAAATATATGTGTATATGTAGAACACTTATTTGTGAGAGGTTTTGTGCAATATAATGGATATGTTTTATCTCAATCATTACCACAATTCTCATATTACAGATGAAATAACTGAAATTCAGAATAGGGGATTTGTCTCTGGCTATATAGATAATAAATGCTGTGTTGGGATTCTGAGTTCTTTTTTTATTTGAAAGCATGTATTTTTAACCAGTGATATATACAGATGAGTATATTTCAAGGAGTGTTCAAGATGATCCATTGGATTGAAGAAAACAAATTTTTATTATTTTTGTCCTTAAATATTAGGAGAAATGTCTTATTTATATTTAATATACAGATTTCCATTAAGGCTTACACTTGTACAATATAATAATATCTTCATGTCATTCAAGATATCCAAGGGAAGAGAAGTTCTAAAACTCTCTGTCACTGACAATTGTGCCTATTTTCTTCTTCTATCATTGTTGTGTCTGTATCTGCTGAGAGTTATCGTAGATAAGACTATTTTTGTAAAAAGGAGAGGTTTAAAGACTAGAACCTTTATATACTGCGGAATCAAATGTGCTAACTTTATAAATATTTTCTAGTTACAAAGTCCATTGGATAACTTGTGATAAAATAATTTAGGAATGAATTTCATGAACTTTGGCTAAGCTAGAGTAAGTACAGACACTTCAAATGTTAGGTAAATGGAAAAGAAACTAGAAAAATCAAGACAATTGGAGAGTGAAGTCAAAACTTGCAGAAGCTACTCCTATGGAGTGACATCCAGGGTTTTTTGTTTGCTTTTTTTCTACTTCCTTTCCTGACTTTGACCTGAGGATGAGACCCCAGCAGGATTACATGAGCAGCAAAAACTTAGAGGAGCCTTAAATTCCTGGACATAGACATAGAATTAGGGGCCAAGATAACTAAGAGTATGTCAATATACCATCTGGCTATCCTAGTTCTGACAAAGGCAGTTGCAGTCACAGAGTTGCTGTAGCTAGGTTTCTGGGGAATCATATTTAACCTGAGCCATATTGGCAGGAAAATGAGAAAGAAGAGGGTTCATGAATATAATCTATATATATATATAAAAGGCTAAGTGACCGACCATATCTCAATCCCACCATCCAACCAACTGACTGGCTGGTATATATGATGTACAGTGGCAATTTAAAAATAAATATTGTTGCACATTGAGTGATGATTCCATTGATTCAATAGATGATGCCGAAAAGGAACATTTTTCCATTAAATGTCTTACTAGCATTACTCCTTTGGAAATGCCTTGTCATAAATTAAAATTGAAAGTAGGTGAAATCATCATGCTACTGAGAAATCTTAATAGTAAATGGGGTCTTTGTAATGGTACTAGATTGAAACCCAACATAATAGAAGCTGAAATGTTAACAGGATTTGCAGAAGGAGAGGTTGTTCTGATTCTAAGAATTGATTTGTCTCCATCTGACACTGGCCTCCCATTTAAATTAATTTGAAGACAGTTTCCCTTGATGCCAGCACTTGTGATAACTAATAATAAATCACAAGGACAAACTCTAAACAGAGTAGGAATATTCCTACCTGAACCCATTTTTGGACATGCTCAGTTATATGTTGCTTTCTCTTGAGTCTGAAGAGTGTGTAACGTTAAAGTTGTAAACGCTTTATCACAAGGGAAATTAGCCAAACACTCTAAAAGTGTTTTTACTCTTAATGTGGTATACAGGGAGATATTAAAATGAGTTTAGTCAATTTATCAGTCATTGTTTTTAATCCATGTTGTTTTTATACCATTTTGTTGTTTTTTTATCATGTTTTTGTTTTTATATCATGTCTTTGTTGTTGTTATATCATTTTGTCATTGTTTATTTATTAATCAGTTTATTGTTTATTATTAATCAGTTTATATTTTACTAATTTTCTTTCATCTCTGACACTTCTATTATAAAAGGTGAATAGTGATATCAAAATATTTCTTATAATTAATTTCCTTTCAATGTGCACAAATCTGTGCACCAGGCCACTAGTTACATAAATAATTATATTACTAAAAGAAAGGCAACATGGCTGAATCTTAATGCTCAAAAGAATGGTATGCAACTAGATGAAAAAAAAAAAGCAGAGGCTGAATTAGGTCAGACTTGGAATGTCAAATCAAGGACAATAGCTAGCTGTCTTACTTGACCAGTTAGTTGAATAGATGTGGCTTTTCTGAAGATGGGAAATAATAGACTAGTCACAAGCTATCATACGACATGTCACATGAAAAGTAACTATGACATTTCCATGTAATGTTCAAGTAAGTCATTATAAAAGCATGCATCCCAGAAAACACAAGAGGGCTGAGAATGTAAGTTTAGGTGTTAGAAATATTGATGAAATTTAAATCAACAAGAATGAATTTGATGTCTTGCAGGGAAGAGGCAGAATGAGAATTTTAAAAAAGTCAAAAGTCAAGCCCCTACTAACTCCAACATTTAGAAGATGGCAGAGGAATTCTATTTCTGGCCATAGAATATTATCATTTTTCTTCTTTCTATCAACAGTTTTCCCACTCATTCCCTGATATTTAATTTAGTAATGTGATGCTCTTAGGGAATTTCTGTAAATCAGTCCAAAGAACAATGGTCATGGTTGATCAATGTTCCTTAAAAGATAAATGAAACATTTAAGCAACCAGTGAGTAATATCCCCCTAGAATACCTCTCAGAGTCCTTTTCTCCATGACCTTGGCTTTCTACAAAAGAGTCTGTTCCCTCACAAAAGAGTTACAACCCAAACATTGTTAAATCAAGGGAAGAGCTCTAGCTGGCAGTTGTGTTTACATGTACTTTGTTGTGGAAATGCTGGGTTATTTTAGTCTTTAATCTTAGTCTGCCAGTCTGACAGCTTTGAAATTGCTGCAGAAAAATTCACTGAAAGAGATAAATCAGTATATTATCTGCATAAGGAAGACAATGCATCATCATGGTAAATAAGATAACCAAATGAAGCATAGATACTGGGAAAAAGCATTCCTGGGTCAGACCAATAAGACTAGAAAATACAGAAAAGCTAAAAAAACAAAAGCTATATGATTAGAAAGTAATATAAAGTCGCATCACAGAAGTCTCACAGGCACACAATTATGTGCTTCAAACAATTCCTTGAAAGTAGCAAGACACCTTGAGCATAAAATTACAGTTAAGGGATAAACAAATATAACATTTACAAATATACAGTGAAAAGGTCAACAAAATAGCATAATAACCTTCTTTTTCAGATAATAAATCTTTTTAGGAACAAATTAAATTTGCCATTTAAATCATAATTTAATACATCTGATCCGAAAGTCTCAATGAATTTAAGGAATAAAAATAGGACATATAAATGGAACTATCATACCATAATATGTAGTAATATCTTTGTTTAAAACAGGTTGGGTTTGAAAAAGAGCAGAAATCTGATTAACTTTCTAAAGACAAGAAGACTCTTGCATTATTGAAAAAGCATAAATAATAGCTACAATCTCTACCACCTGATAAAGTGGTAATGTGAATGCTCTGAAAAGCTGCAGGATTTCTTATGAGTTAATTCATAAGCACAGGAATAGTGGCTTTGTGCTGCTACTCTTGTACTCTTTTGGAAATGAAAGGTTCTATAATAATTTCAGTATATAGTGTATAGTCTGAAACAGGCAGATCAGAATCAATGGATGATTCAGTGTCAGAAGAAAAGATGACAGCAGTCAGAAATGGTTAAATGCTAATATTCACAAGTTTTTTTGCCCAGAAAATAAATTCAACTGGTCAAACTTTGGCTCAGTGTATTCTGAGAGAGATATTCACATTGTAACTATTTTTTTCATCATCTTTTACTTCATTTTTCAAGAAATATTATAAATGTTTTATAAATAGCAAATTATTTTTTAGGGATTATCATATTGCAATAATAGTTGGTGAATAGAACTACAAAACAAAATCAAGAGTGCTTCTGGGTAACAGATGTCTACAATAATGTAAAAGAAGTTTAAAACCATGTTTTCAACTGTATATGGAACATGGGTAAATCTTAAAACTACCGACAAATGCTACTCTTAGATAATGCTAATATTTTGACATCTCAATAACATTGTAGGGAAATAAGCTGAATTTGGAGAAAACAGCCAGCATGTATTTTAGGAAGCTGATTAAATGTAATATTTCATGGCATCACATTTCAGGGAAACATTAAATTCTAGAAAACAGTAGTCCCAGTCTTCAGCTAACTATGAGTATATAACTTTTTTTTTCCTTTTCCTGTGAACTTAACACTACATTTGATTCAGGTGTCTATACTCCATCATGGCACAGAGGATCCATACCTCATATCTCTCTATCTCACTTTAACCCTTTCTTCCACCCACCAGTATATATATAAAAGCCCTGTCCCCCTCTGTTGCATTCCCTCTCATCTCACTCTTCATAGTGTGAATTCATAATTCCAATTTTGTCTGTTTTACACAAGGGTTAGAAACCAAAGTTTAGATTCAATTCTCAGCTCTGTTATGTAGTAGAAATGAACTCTGAGTCAAGTCACAAGCCTCTCCACATTTAGCTCCTGTTCCGTTAAGTGAAAGTAATAACACTAACACCAAAAAATCTGTAGTAAAGATGAAATAAGAACATGGATATTAAAAAATTTTTCTGCATATGAATGCCATTATTAGTAATATGATACCACACTCAGCTATTGATACAGGTTAGGAATTATTCTAAATTGAAAGTTGCAGGCATAGTATTTATTTAATAAATTGAATTGTTATGTAATTCCAGAACCTATGTACAAGATTTTGGAAAATTTCTCAGTGCTAGGAGAGACCCACTAAACCTTCAATGTGATGGCAGAAAACAAGAAGAGATCGTGGATGTGATTTATTTCCCCCACCCAGTACTTTTTGAACATCTTTGCTACATTTGATTATAATTTCCAGATTTATGAGTTGCCTCTCCAAGGTTGAATCCAGAAAACTTCTCAAACACTTGAATTAAAAAATGAACAACTTTAGGAAGGAAGGCCATCCAAATTTCATTTTGTTCCCAAGGGTACTAGTGGCTGAGTCATAAAATTATAAGGGCAGCAGTGATAAAAAGTTCTTGGCACAGGCCCACCTTCAATCACGCAATGGCAGTCATGAAGCCTTCCAACATTGCTCCAAGAGGTGGTTACCTAATCAGGTGAACTCCTCAGGAAAGATTTTGGTATTATTCTTGGAAGCTTAGCCTGACGCTTGGGTCTCTCATGCCAAAAATTTGTGAGCTACCCAATATTCTTTTAATAGACATTATTCCTTCGTAATCAGCCAGATTAAGGTCTTGTTGCTGGCAACCAAAAACTCTGACTAATACATCCTTTCATGCCAGTTTTCAACCATTAAAATAATATTCCAAGTAGTTGCATAAGCTTCAAAGAATAGATGCACAATGAGTAAAGGTAAAACTAATAGAGAAGCAACCAGTAACTCATTTCAACTAGACAAACTATCCTAGAGAAAAGAGACTCTCTCCAAAGACTGACAGGCTTGCCCAGCCAGCGTGGCTCAGTAGTTGAGTCTCAACCTATGAGGTCACTGGTTCAATTCCTGGTCAGGGCACGTGCCTGGGTTTCAAGAGCTCAATCCTCTGTGTGGGGTGTGCAGGAGGCATCAAAAACTATCTTTCATCATTGAGGTTTCTATCACTTTCTTTCTCTCCCTTCCTCTCTGGCTCTCACACTCTGTTGGTGGGAATGCAGACTGGTGCAGCCACTGTAGAAAACAATATGGAGTTTGCTGAAAAATTAAAAATGGAATTCCCATTTGACCCAGTAATCTCATTTCTAGAAATATGGCTCCAAAATCAGAAACACCAATCAAAAAGGATATTTGCACCCCTATGTTCATAGCAGCACAATTTACAATAGCAAAGATTTTGAAATAATCTAAATACCCATCAACAGATGAGTGGATTAAAAAACTGTGTTTCATCTACACAATGCAATACCACACTGCTGTAAAAATGAAAGAACTCTTACCATTTTCAATAGCCTGGATGGACCTGGAGAGCATTATGCTAAGTAAAATAAGCCAGTCAAAGAAAGACAAATATCACATGATCTCATTCACTTGTATAATGTAATAAACAACATACGCTGATGAACAAAAATAGATCCAGAGACTGAAAAGCATGGAACAGACCATCAAATCTCAGAGGGAAGGCAGGGGTGGAGGTGGGGTTAAGAGATCAACCAAAGTGTTTGTAAGCATAACCAATGGACACAAACAGTAGGGGGGTGAGAGCATTTGCTGGGGATAAGAACTGCAGGGGAGAGGTCAATGGGAGGGTGGGGGAAGGAAACTTATGTAATACTTTCAACAACAACAAAAAAATTAAATTAAAAAAAAGAAAGACTGACAGGCTCCATTACATAAGTTAAATACAAAGACTATAAGAGAGACATAGGGGAAAGAAAGGGCACAGATATAGCAAATATATAAATTATGTCTAGAAAGAGTCAATGGTATGTGCATTGTTATTTGGAGCTGAACTGGAAGGTAACCTATAAGAAGAAGAGTTCATTCTGAGAGTGTTTTACTGTCAAAACCACAAATTCCAAGCCTAAAAGAGATGGTGACCCCTTGAAACATAAAATAACACTTGGCTCCCCAACTAGTTTACAATCTGGGAGCAGACTGGGAAAGCTGCTCATCTTCAAGGAGTGCATGTTCTCCACTTCAGATGTAGCCCAGCAGGATAATGGAAAAGGAAGAGCCTTGAGAAACAATGGATAGAGCAACTAAAGCTGAAATAATGTTTCCCATCCTTGGGGTAGAGGAACTAAACAATGCTGCCTTAGGGAGCGGCCAGCAACTGGTATTTGTTTCCCACTGCTCCCCCTTTCGGAATGAGAGCACTTACTGTGGACAACTTGCCTGCCCCATCACCATGCATTGGGAGAATGAAAAGAAGAGGACAGGAAGATTCTGTGTCTCCTTAGTTCACAAATCTCAAGTACCTGTGAACTGGGCATAATTTAAAAAGTCTCGGCTTTGAGTTGAACCCAGTGACTGGATTAGATTTTTTGCAGTCTCACTAAGGAGAGGGATTCTTGTGTTCTGCATATAGAAAGAATAGTGAACTTAATATTTTATGACCTACAGGCTAAATGGTGTTGGTGTTGCTCACAAATACTAACTTTCCAGGTCAATTAAATAATCATGTTCTCTGTACCTCAGAAGCAAGGAGAGGCCAGTTAACTTCTTTGGCCACTGAAATGTAAGTGGAAATGTAAGGATCACTCTGGGCAGAATAAAGAGGCATTGTGCAATTCACTAGTCTCTATTTCTCTCTGCCACTGGAACAATGTTCCAGGTAGTAGCTAAATGTCATCAACATAGGGTGCAGAGTGGTGGTGATACAGAAGAGAATCCCCAATGACCCCAGCTATACACAGAGAGAACAAGAATAAGATATTTATTGCTAAGCCACTGAGATTGGGAGCTTATTTTTTTTTTATCCTAGTATAACTGAGACCACCCTAAAGCTTACTTTCCTATCATGTTCTTCCAAACCATGGATGTGCTGGAAAAAAGAGAATAAGAAGGAGGAAAAGAGAATGCCATGACACAAAGAAATGAGAAATATGCTTTCTTATAACTAAGCTTCTGCATAAAATGTAAGAGCCAGAGCTACAAAACTGCAAATATACAATAAGAAATCTAAATGCAACATTTACATGTTTTTGGAGATTAAATAATGACATTGGTTACAATGTAGGTTTTAATTCTAATTGGCATGCATACTCAAATCGTCAGAGTAAGAACCCAATACAGAGTAGAATCGACAGAGTAGAATCACCTCTTCTACTCCTTAAATACATGTATTTAAAATCTATAATCACATACAGAAAATAAATCAATACAGATCGAGAGGTCCTTCTAAATCAGAAAAATGTTGACAATATTAAAACTTTTTAATTGTAATTTGCTTTATCATGTTAACTTTATCAACACTATCAAAATATTAATTTTACCAACTCTAAGAAAATAGAATTGATAAAAAGGAAACCCTCTCAGACAAGTTGAAACCACAGATAGGATAAACTTTTAAGTCTTTTACCTACTCATTCACATAAAAAAAACAGCCCTATTGTAATCTCTACAACCATTCTCCTTATATTGACTTTCACTTACAAAAATAAACATTCCCAGCTTATTCTAATTTGAGTGATTTCCTTATCAGTGCTCAGATTTTCAATGATAATACAAAGGCAAAATTATATCTATCTTTTCAGAATTTTTAGTTTTTTATTTCTTTAAGCAGGTGAAAAAGGTGAAGAATCTAACTTTATTTTTCTAAATAGTTAAGTTTTGTCAGCTAAGATTTTTTAAGTAAATAAGCATACCAAAGAAGGAAAATAAAAAATAATAATAATAAACATGTACTTTAATTTAGTGAAATAAACATGATCTCAGTAGTTAGGAAATAAAGGAACTATATGTATATTGTTTTAATTGAGGAAATGTCCTAGATAAAGGAAACAAAGAAAAGGACAAATGCTCATTCTAACCTATTTGGTTCAGTGGATAGAGTGTCGCCTGTAGACAGGAATTCCAGGTTCGATTCCGGTCAAGGGCATGTACCTTGATTGTAGGCACATCCCCACTAGGGAATGTGCAGATCAATGTTTCTAACTCTTTATACCTCTCTCTTCCTCTCTGTATAAATAAATAAATAAATAAATAAATAAATAAATAAATAAATAAATAAAAATTATATATATATATATATTTAAAAAAGAACAAGTGCTAATATCTCCAAATATTAAAAAACTCAAGCAAAATCTCATTTATCATTCTGATATAATACATGCTTCAAAAAGAGACCACTGAAAAAGTTCCAAACTTATGAATTGCACTGTTCCCTTTTAAACACTTACTTTTGTCTATCTTTATCTTTTTCATTTTAAATTTTATATTAAAAACCTAACTTATATGAAGACATATATTGTCAATTATGAGATTTATTTTCTGGTTTAAATAGAGTTAAAAATTATTAAAGCTCAAGCTAATGATGAATGTACCTATTTATGTGCTTAATCTGGGAAAAACACTTCTTTTACATTAGATCAGTGGTTCTCAATCTTCCTAATGCCACGACCTTTTAAAACAGCTCCTCATGTGGTGGTGACCCCCAACCGTAAAATTATTTTTGTTGCTACTTTATAACTGTAATTTTGCTACTGTTATGAACTGTAATGTAAATATCTGATATGCAGGATGTATTTTCATTGTTACAAATTGAACATAATTAAAGCATAGTGATTAATCACAAAAAACAATATGTAATTATACATTGTGAAATATTTATTTCTAATTACAAATAAATAAAATTTTGTCTTGAATCGGGGTGTAGCATGGGTAACAGCTTAATATGACAACAGTAAACTACATTGCTACATTTTACTACACCAAGGAGCGGTATGTTGGTTCCTAAGACCATGGGAAATAGGTGTTTTCCAATAGTCTTAGGCAACCCCTGTGAAAGGGTCCTTCGACCCCAAAGGGGTCGCGACCCACAGTTTGAGAACCGCTGCATTAGATATCAATCTGCTCTTTAGTCATACAGTAAATCAAGTTCAGTATAAAAGTCAACAGAAAAAGAGGATATTAAACAAAAAATAAAAAAGAGGCTGGGACTGAAGTTATTTGTAAAACTAGCTCAGGAAAGCAAGCACCCAATTCAGTTGATAAAACAAAAATGGTTTTTGAGACTAGGTCAGACATGGAATTTAAATAGCAAGAATTATTGTATCCAAAATGATAAGGATTAAAAAATTCAGTTTGGGCCATATTTGGTATGATTGTTAGAATAACAATCTAAGAAAGTTCTTTTTGAAGGCTCAGGACTTTGCTCTCACATGGAAGCCCTTTAAATCTTAAAGTCATTCAATGTTTGAACCATTGCTTTAATATGTGATAAAGGAAATATGCAATAAGTTAAATAAGTTAGCACTGAAATGGTAAAAATAGAGATTCTGAAAGGTGTAAATTTAAGGACAAATGGAATTTATAATGTCACATTTAGATAAATATAATCTTAAAATTATTTCTAGGGGGAAGGTTTCAGAGCTAAAGTTAAAGTCAGAAGCTATAAAGGAAGTAGAATTTATTATAGATCATTGATTTCCAACCATGGTCAGTTTGACACCTCCCACTTCCCAATCCTCCAGATTTTTGACTATGTCTGAAAGCATTTGTGCTTGGCATAACTGAATAGAGTCCAAGGATGCTATTAACATCTTCCAATGCAAAGAATACCCTCAAAACAAACGTTATCCAACATATAATGTCAGTACAAGACTGAGCAATCTCTTATGAATAGTTGCAGAATTCCAGAATTATACATTTCATTATAATTACAAATCCAAAAAAAAATAACTAGATTATGGGTATGTTCAGGAAAAAAATGTTTTTGTTTTTTTTTAATACAAAAGAAAGATAATTTTCTTCTCAGGAACATTCACATGGTATTCTCACATCAAAACATCTTTAATGAGTATGAGTGCTTTGGTTTCAGCCATACCTCATTTAAAAACTTGCTTTTCCTAATTATAAGCTTTTTACTTTGGCACATGCACAAAACTCTTTAATTCTAGTTTTCATTTCTGAAAATGGACATTGTGATACTTCAGTTTCAGCAATGCTATAAAGAGTAAATGTCAATAATTAGAGGACCACACAAAGCAAAAAATAGCAATTGGTATTATTATTGTTGGTATACTATTTTATATGAAATAAGTCACTCTAGTCCTATACAATTAACATTGAAAAAAAGCACAATAATGCCAATAATTTTCTAGTGGAAGATACCAAGAAAAGAGAATGATCAAAAAGCATTGTTGTTTTTAAGCCTCAAAGATTTCCAGATGACTTGATTTCTTTCACTAAGTGCCCTTGACATAGTAGCAAGGCAAACTGTCTAAGGCCAACTTGTATCCTATATGAAACACAGGAATATACTGATTTAATAGGAACTTGATATATTTTAAATTCATAGAAATATTGGTCAAATGGGGGAATCTCATGTCATGTACAAACCCTAGAGTGAATCCAATGATTCTATAATTATAGACTCCAAGGAATTCTATAATTCCTTCCCCTTGAATGCAGGTCAAAATGTGACTTACATCTAATCAGTAAAGTATAGCAAAGGTCACATGTCACTCCCATGGTTATATCACATTACAGAAGGTTCCATTTTAACAGTATGGATAGAACAATTCTCTTTCTGGCTATGAAAAAACAAAAATCCATATTGTGACCCTATGGAGAGGGGCACATGACAGGGATCTAGAATCTTAGGGTGACTTCTAGCCAGCTTTCAGTCAGAAACTGAGAATCTCAGTTATACAGACAAAATAAAATGAATTCTGAGAACATCCTAAATGATTTTAGAATTGGATTCTTTCCTAGTTAAACCTCCAAATGCCACACAGCCTAAGCAGCAACTTGACTTCAGTTAAGCCTTCTCTGGACTTCTGACCAATGGAAATTGTGAAATAATAAATGGATGTTGTATTAACAACTATGTTTGGTTTTTGGTATGTATCAATAGTAAATATAAAGGAATTGGCCAATAATATAGATAAAGTAGAAGTAAAAGCTTGGTGATCCTATATAATAAAAGCCTAATATGCAAATTGACTTAATAGCCAAATGACACATTGCTGTGACACACAATGACCACCAGAGAGCAGACCCTTAACACCAGAGCTGCTCCCAGCCTGCAGACCCTGGGACAGCCTAGGTGGGTGCTAGTGGGGTGCCTCCCAATCAACCCATCAGTTGCCCCATTGATCAGCCCTGATTGGTGGCCAGGCCGAGGGATCCTACGGGAGCATGAATTTTGTTCACCAGGCATCTAGTTTAAGGTATAAAGAATTATAAATACAACTAAGACATGAAAGGGTTTTATGGATCATGGATCCATACCAGTTAGGCATGATAGTCTTATTATCTTATTATCTGACTTAAACACATACACAGACACATTCACACAAACACACATGCACACATATATATTGGTTTACAAAAGAAAAAAAATTAATCAAGCTATGAAAATATTTTTATAATGATTTCACCAAAAGTTTCCAACTGAATCTACAATGTCTGGGTTTTTTATGTAAGAATTCTATATCCTACAGAAATTAACAAGCACTAATGAAGCCAATTTATTAACAGGAACTTTTAAAATTAGCAATACTCCAAGAGCATATGATCGTGCCAGTAATCTGGAGCAATATATGCATATTTCAAAGTCATTAATGTCATAGTAAATATTATAAGCACATGAAAGTCAACATGAAAAATTGGGATGCATTTATTCATTGACAAAGCATAATACTGAATTAAATGGGCTTAGGAACAACCTTCTTCCAATTAAATAATGTTGAAGTCAAGGTCAACTTTTAAAGGAGTGCAGGCTACACTGCACCCTACATTTTCCTCAATGTCATGGAAGGGGTATTTTAATTAATTCACTAAACATATCACTTATGGAATTATATATAAGCCTAAAAGAAAGACATTAACCTAATAATCAACAGAAGATTAAAAACATCAAGCATCATTACATTTCTACCCATAGTAAATATGGGCTATATGTAGAAGAGAAAATTGGGAGCAAAATGAAAGATGGCACTTGTCTGATGAGGAGAGGACTCACAGAGGGCCATATCTTCCCTCTGAACCTGCCCAGGCTTCTACATACATCCCTTCACCACATTCAAGTCCAAGAAGAATTTTTAAATAAACTCACTTGTCTAAGAGTTTCAGGGTTCTGAATTCGTATTTTAGCTAATAATTATGTGATTTGAGGCAACATTTATATAAATTGACCAGTTTTATAAAAATATACTGGGCTAATGTTTGATAATGTGGTAAATACCTTTTTGCTATTGCTTTAAAACACATGCACAAAGAAATAATTTGATAGTATAACATCTATAAAAATTTTTTGACAGGATGAAGTAACAGCAGAAATAAGGCTTTGGTCCTGAAACAGGATTCAGAAGAAGCACGAGGGAATAAGGAAATCTGGATGAATAATGGTTTCCTTGTCTGTAAAATACAATAATAATGCATACATACTGATGAGAATTAAATTAAATGTTTACAAAAATATGATGTCTTACAAATGTAATAGTTTTCTTATAACCTTGTTGTTGATGGTCTTAAGTTATCCATCTCTAAATTAAACCACAGCCAATCATTTACTTTGATGCAAATAGTAGCCACCAGAGAATTTTCACAGTTAACTTTATTTTGAAATTATTTCAGTAAAATTTGGTTTTAAAGGAGTGTATCCTTTTAATTTAAGAGATCAAGTCTGCAGATGATAGTTACATCTTCAACTCAGTGTTTTAAGTGATATGAAAGTTCTTCCCGTGACACATGATTGAAGTATAACATCCAAAAGATAAATAAATAAATAAATAAATAAATAAATAAATAAACAAACAAACACACCTTGCCTGCTAGCATTGCTCAATTGTTGAGTGTCCACCTAGCAGATCATGGTTCAATTTTCACCCAGAACCATGCCAGGATTGCTGGCTCAATCCCCAGAGTTGGGGAGTGAGGGCATGCAGGAGGCAGCCAATCAATGACTCTCTCTCATTGATGTTTCTGTCTTTCTCTCCATCTCCCTTTCTCTCTGAGATCAATAAAAATATATTTTTAAAAGAAAAAAAAAAGTTTTACTACTTTGACTGTCTTTATGGAGTAAAAGACCCATGAAAAACCTGAGATTGAAAAGCAAAACCCTGTATAAAAGCAGTTACAAACCCTTAACATTCTGGCCAATTCTTTCAGGGTAAGTGCCATGTTTGAGAAAAACAGTTCTCTCCGTTCTTTGCACAATATGAGAAAAACATTGGGTCAATGACACAATATATTTTCTTTTATTATTCCATAATTGCAGAGATGAAAGAGTGTCAACAACTCACTTTAGGAACAGGTGGGTTTCCTTGTATCAAGTTCAAGTTGTGATATTATTAGTATTAGTAATTCTATCAATATATAACTTTAGAAGACTCCAATGAGGTCAATAAACAAATTCAGATAATCCTACAAGGCGTATGCCTCCTGCAGTTTGCTCTGCCTTCTGGAGCTGCCGTAGTGAAAGGGCATAATTCATGGACTCTCTAGGTTCTAGAGTCTAGAGGATCATAGTTTAATAGTATTTCACAGCCATGGCACAACATATTACATTATGTTCACAGTGTCACTACAAAAGCCACTGTACCATAAAGTGATAACTTTACATAATGAGACATACAAACCCAATGTAATGTGATATACAAGAAAATCAATGCAGCATATCGCTTAAAGCACCCCAGTTTGGAAGGGGGTACCTATGGGTATTTCAAATGAATTTACAGATCATTCATTTCCTGCATAATTCTGCATTTAATTTCTGTGTGTCCGCAGGCTTCCACAGAAATGGAATGTTGAATTTGCAAGCTGTGCAATTGCACAACCATATTTCTTTTTCAGAGGAAGCCATGGAATAAAATGTAAATATGTAGCATAAACTATTTGCAGTAATTTAAATAAGGGAAGTAGTTCTTTTTAAAGAAGTTTCCCCTTTGCCAAGATTATATAAAATGCTATACATTTCTTAAGTAAACTGGAACAATTCTGACCTTTCAACAGGAAAATAAAGAGGGCCCTTTTAAGAAAGCAATTATAAAATGATTAAAAGCTAGGATTTTATCAGGAAAGGTTACATAGAACATGGAGTGCTGAGTAGTATTGGACACTAACATAATAAGCGCTTCCTCAGCAATAGTCTTTCATTATTGCAGGAAACTCTTCTAGCCAACGCCACCCCAAAGCAAGGCAACATGTTATCATGGAAACTCTCACCAATGACAACCCTGTCTTTGCATTTTGCACAAGAAGGACGATTCTAGTGCTCTCAAATATGCTGATGAGCAAAATCCCACATCAGTTGTAGTGAGTACAAGGACAAATAGTCAACGACAGTTAAGAACAGTTTAGGTCTCAGGTAGTGAATCTAGTCCAGGGAGTCCATAAACAGGAGTCACTGAATCGCAAAGTTGTAGCACAAGATGACTGGAAACACCTGGTTGGATAAGACATACTTAAGGCAATTGTACACCTTTGAGAGTTTTATTATTTTTCAATCTTATGGCATCATTTTCAAGACTAAATAAAAAAGTTTAGAAAAGCAGATTTAAAACAACATTAAAATAATTATAAACTGAAAAGTAAAAAGATAGATACAGAGGCAGTAAAGCATCAAACAGACTGTCAATTTACAGCCAGAAGGTTAGGAAGAGGCGGGGTAGATAAGAGATCAACCGAAGGACTTGCATGCATGCATATAAGCATAACCAATGAACCAAGACACTGAGGGCTGAGGGCATGCATGAGTGGGGTGGAAGGGCAATGGGAAGCTATGTACACATGTAATACATTAATAAAAATGGGAAAAATAAAATAAATAAAATAATGACAAAAAATGAGGGAAGCAGTTATTCTAAAGACTATGATTCACATTTATGCAAATTTAAAGCTCAGCCTTGTGTAGTAAAGGTGGAAGTGGGTGTCCTCATGCACTTACTTTGACTGCTTCCTATTAGAACTTTGAGAAGACCTGCAATGTCAGCACTGCTTCTGGGTCCCAACAACTAGTTCTTCCTCCCCAGAGTAAAACCAACTCCTTGTTTACTGTGCTGTTTTGTATGACATTTTTGTGTTTGTGTGAATTAAGCGTAACACCCCCTCCACACACACATATGATCAGGGTTTATTCAGAAGTTAAAATAGATATAAAATCTTAGCAATTGTAATTATGTTTTTAAATAATACACAGGCACATTTTCCACTATTATCTTTTGTACATGTGTGTTAAAAATGGGTAGTGAGATTTGTTCCAGCCTACCCATCTATCTAACCCCAAATGCCTTGACCAGCCAGGCTATGGAGGCAAGAAGGGTTATTATTTGCAATATAGCTACAATACAACTATTGGACCAAGAAATGTGATAGCATTTCTTATGTATTCATTCTATAAGGCAAAGGTACCAATAAATGCTATAGGCTCTTGAAACCCAGGGACATTTTCAAAGCCTCGGTGTTTTTGACAGGATAAAATATCAAGTACCATTTGGTGTGGACCAAACATGCTCATGGACATGGTCAACAGTACCAAATTAAAGGTCCTTTGGATGTAAATCAAATGTCTCCAGGAACATTTTGGACAAAACCACTCTGGTACAGCTGTGACCCAGAGATTAGGAAACTGCTGCCCCCACAAGTGCCCTCCTGCTTCCACCAAACAGGTCACTGGGCACTGCCTCTGCTACAACTGTCTGTGCACAGCCTGGATTCCACTGCAGGAAACCTCCACACCTCTGCAAACATGATCACCAGCAGCAAACAGCCCAAACTGCGGGAAGGTGCCTCTGCCCTACTTCTTCCTACAAAATACTGTGCAAGTGCATCCATTGGCAGAAATGAATTCATATCCAAAAACCTAGCTGCAAAGGAGTTTGGGCAATTTCAGACTTTTGTCTAGGAGTGAGATCTTGCCAATGTACCTCATGTGTCTGGTATTGATAAAAATGGGGCCTGGCTGGAGGGGGTTAGTCGTTGAGCATCCATCTATGAACCAGCAGGTCACGATATGATTCCTGGTCAGGTTTTGGGCTCAATACTCAGTAGGGGGTTGCAGAAGGCAGCTGATCAATGATATTTTGTCATCATTAATGTTTCTATCTTTCTCTCCCTTCCTCTGAAATAAATAAATATTTTAAAAGGGGTCATGCTGTATATATTTGTTATATGAATTTTTCACTTCATAGATCATTAATGTCTTTCCTGTTAAAACCATACTTATAGAACATTATTTATCATTCATTTTAATTGATCACAGAGAGAAGAAGGGAGAAAGAGAAACATTGTTCTGTTGTTTAATGCATTCACTGGACTGGGTATTAAATCTGCAACCTGGGCATGTACTCTGACTGGCAATTGATCCATCACTTTCTGGTATATGGGATGATGCTATGCTGGTACCCTGACCCCAAATTCCAGCTTCCAGAACTGTGAGAAAAATACATTTCTGTTGTTTAAGCCATATAATTTTATGATATTTTGTTATGGCTGCCTGAGCTGACTAATCCCATGTAATAAAAGCCCAGTGACCAAATGGCAGAAAGACCAGAATGACTGGAACAACCATGGCCCCTTGCCCTGGCTGGGCCTCATTCCTGATTGGCCCCTATCAGGGTGAGCCAACTAGACCCCACCAGTGCAAGAATTCATGCACTGGTCCTCCAGTATATAAATATAGATATAAATATAAATATATAAATAATATAAATATAAATATAAATATAAATATAAATATAAATATAAATATAAGAGACTCTTATAACCAAACAACTGGAATGACCAGTGAACCAGTCACTATGATGCACACTGACCACCAAGGGGCACATGCTCAATGCAGGAGCTGCTCCCTGGTGGTCAGTGTGGTCCCACTGGGAGAGCACTGCTCAGCCAGAAGCCAGATTCACAGCTGACAAGTGCAGCTGCTGCAGTGTCGGGAGCCTCTCCCAACTCTGCAGCCATACTACTGAATGGTGACATGTATAGCAGGCTGGGATAAGTGTGAGCAGCACTAAACCTGGCCCTGGCTCAGGCTCCTCCTAAGTAGCAGTACAGCTTGATACACTGCTACATCCTTCAGGGGATGTCTGACTGCCAGATTAGGCCTAATCCCCATAGGCCAGGCAGCAGGGATGAGACCTAAACCAGCAATCAGACATCCCTGAAGGGTCCAAGATTGCAAAAGGGCACAGGCCCCTTCTAATCCCCATGCACGAATCTGTGCACCTTCCCTGTAGTAAGTATAATATTTTAAATCAAAGCTTTAGACATTTTTTAATTCTGCATGACTGAAATTGTAAACCCTTGAAATAGCTTACTCTCCATTCTCCCCTCTCCCAGCCACTAGTAACCACCATTTTATTCTCTCCTTCAATGAATTTGACTACTTCAGATAGTTCATATTAGAGAGATCATGAAGTATTTGCCTTTCTAGACTGGCTTGTTTCATTGCACATAATGATCTTATCTACATTATTAGTACATGACTACTTTCAAGGCTTAATATTATTACATTTATGTATACCTCATGTTTTCTTTATCCATTCATCCATCCATAGCCATTTAGGTTGTTTTCACATCCTTTTGCTATTGTGATTAATACTGCAGTGAACTTGGGAGTGCAAACACCTCTTTGAGATAATCATTTTCAATTCTATTTAGAAAAATGTGTAAAGTAAGTAAGATTACTAGTTGGTTATATGGAAGTTCTTTTTTAAGGTTTTTTTTTGTTTTTTTTTTGTTTGTTTGTTTGTTTTAGGATACTCTATACCGTTTTCCATAGTGGCTGTGTTATTTTAAATTCCCACCATCAGTGTATAAGGATTCCAAATTCTCCATTTCCTCAACAAAGCACTTGCTACTTTATTTTTAAAATAATGACTGTCCTAACTGGTGTAAGGTGATATCTCATTGTAGCTGTGATCTGCATTTTCCTGATGATTAGTGACATGGGACATCTTTTCCTATAGCTGCTACCTATTTGTATGTCTTCTTTGGAGAAATATCTATTTCTTACTTTTAACTGAGTCACTCATTTGTTTTGCGATTGAGTTGTAGAAGTTCCTTATATATTTTGGAGACTAACTTCTTATCAGATATGTGATTTTCAAATATTTTCTCCCATTTGTTGTGTTGCCTTTTACTCTATGGATTGTTTGCTTTATTGCACAAAAGCTTTTTAGTTTGATTCTGTCCCACATATTTGTTTTTTGCCTTTGGTTGCCTATGCTGTTGGTGTCATAATAGAAAATCATTGCCAAGACCAATGTCATGAATATTTTCCCTTTTAGCCTGGCTGATGGAGCTCAGTGGTTGAACATTGAGCTATTAACCAGGAGGTCATGGTTCAATTCCCAGTCAGGCCATATGCCCAGGTTATGAGTTTGATCCCCAGTGTGGAGCATGCAGAAGGAAGCCAATCAATGATTATCTTTTATCATTGAAGAGAGGTCCAGTGCACAAAATTTGTGCATGATAGGGGGTGTCCTTCAGCCCAGCCTGCTCCCTCTCTAATCTGGGACCCCTTGGGGGATGTCCAACTGCCCACTTAGGCCTGATCCAGGACTGATTGATGCCTAACTACTCCTCTGCCAGCCTGTTTGCTCCTAACTGCCCTACTCCATGGGCCTGGTCACCCCCAACTTACCTCCTCTGCCAGTCTGTTTACCCCTAACTGCCCTCCCCTGCAGGCTTGATCACCCCCAACTGCCCTCCTTTGCAGGCCTCGTCCCTGCCAACTACCTTCTCCTGTTTGTGGTGGCCATCTTGTGTCCATATGGGGGCAGGATCTTGTGACCACATAGGGGCAGTCATCTTGTGTTTTGGAGTGATGGCCAATCTGCATATTACTCTTCTATTATATAGGATAGAGGCCTGGTGCATGAGTGGGGGCCAGCTCGTTTGCCCTGAAGGGTGTTCTGGATCAGGGTGGGTGTTCCCTTGGGGCATGGGGTCACCTGGGAAAGTGGACTGGTGGTTTGCAGGCTGGCCATACCCCCCAACAATCCAAGCATAGGCCCTGGTATCTGGGATTTATTTATTTTCTACAATTGAAACTTTGTAGCCTGGAGTGGAGCCAAGCCTTCTGCTTGCACAGCCATTGAAACTTTATTGCCTTAACCTCAGCCCCAGGCTTTGCGAAAAACTCAGCTTCTTCTATGGCCAGGCGCAACCCAAGCCTCTGTCCTGCACTCTTTGTGGCCATAGCTATCTTGGTTGGGTTAATTTACATACTCACTCTGATTGGCTAGAAAGTGTGGCTGGTGGGCATGGCTTGGGTGTATAGTGGAGATATGGTCAATTTGCATATTACTCTTTTATTAGATTGGATGTTTATATCTCTCTCTCCTTTCTCCAATCAATAAAAATATATTTGAAAAACGTATTTTCTCTTCTACAGGTTTTCTTCTAAGAGTTTTATAGTTTCAGCTCTTGCATTTAAGTCTCTCATCCACTTTGAGCTAATTTTGTAAAATAGGGGTCTGATTTTGTTCTTTTGTTTGCCCAGTGTTATGGTACTGTCGAGGGTACTATGGCAAAAGGTACCATGACTTTTCTCCTATTGGGTAACTTTTTTTTTAATATATTTTATTGATTTTTTTACAGAGAGGAAAGGAGAGAGATAGAAAGTCAGAATAATCGATGAGAGAGAGACATAAATCAGCCACCTCCTGCACACCCCACTGTAGAGATGTTCCCGCAAGCAAGGTACATGCCCCCAGTCGAAATCAAACCTGGGACCTTTCAGTCCACAAGCCTACGCTCTATCCACCAAGCCAAACCGGTCTCAGCTGGGTAACTATTTACTTACCTGCAGTGCAGGAGCATTTAGCTGGTTTCTGGATTTCTCATAAAGGGAATTGATTGATATATTTGGTTGAATCAGTGTTTCCATGGGAAGCAGAAATGTGTGAGGCTTCTTTGTCTACCCCTTTGCTGACTTCACTTTTCTATCACGTAAGTTCCAATCTTAATCATCCAAACTAGCATACAACCTAAAGAAATGCATAGGTTAACCTTCCGCAAATACAGGCTTATACATATTTAAAAAAAAAATTCATTAAACAACACCCACAGTAGAAAAATAAAGTCAAGGACTGCTGACCATAAGCAATGGCTCATTAACAATAAATCTGCTTAGGGTTTAAGCTCCTAGAAGGACAATATTAGGAACCTCTCATTTCCCCAAGATCTGTAGCAGGTTACAATCCTAGAGTGCCTGAGATGTTCATACAGTACATGTCAGTGTTAATAAATAATCACTTCTCTCTGTGCAAGACACAGTCTGTTTTCCACTTTAGTAAAGGTTACACTATAAACATTGCATCTGAGTTTCCACCACATCTCCCTCCCTCTCTATACTCTGCCTATAGAACCAGGACACTGTCATGACTTACTTAAATTTACCCTTCAGTACTCAGAGATCTTGGGACAAAGAACACACTTGTGAAACAGAGAACCAGTCACCAGTGGAGTTCTGGTGTCACTTTGTTTTTTGTTTTTTGTTGTTTTTTTTTTTTGGCAAAATTGACAATACTTTTTTAAATTGAAGTAATATTGATTTATAATACCACTAGAGGACCAATACACAAAATTCATGCATGGGCAGGGTGTCCTTCAGCCCAACCTGCTCCCTCTCCAATCTGGGACCACTTAAGGCAGATGTTCTCAACCTTTCTAATGTCACGACCCTTTAATACAGCTCCTCATGTGGTGGTGACCCCCAACCATAAAATTATTTTTGTTGCTACTTCATAACTGTAATTTTGCTACTGTTATGAACTATAATGTAAATATCTGATATGCAGGATGCATTTTCATTGTTATAAATTGAAAATAATTAAAGCATAAGGATTAATCACAAAAACAATATGTAATTATACATTGTGAAATACTTATTTCTAATTACAAATAAATGAAATTTTGTCTTGAAACGTGGTGTAGCATGGGTAACAGTCTTCATATAACAACAGTAAACTACATTGCTACATTTTGCTACACCAAGGAGCAGTGTGTTAGTTCCTAAGACCATGGGAAATAGGTGTTTTCCAATAGTCTTAGGCGACCCCTGTGAAAGGGTCGTTCGACCCCAAAGGGGTCGCGACCCACAGGTTGAGAACCGCTGACTTAAGGGATGTTCAACTGTCCATTTAGGCCCGATCCATGCAGGATTGCACCTAAACAGGCAATCAGACATCCCTCTCACAATCCAGGACTGCTGGCTCCCAGTGACTCACCTGCCTGCCTTCCTAATTGCCCCTAACCACTTCTGCCTGCCAGCCTGATCACCCCCTAATCACTCCCCTGCCAGTCTGATTGATGCCTAATTGCTCCCCTGCCAGCCTTTTTGCCCTTACCTGCCCTCTCCTGTGGGCCTGGTCACCCCTAACTGCCCTCCCCTGCAGGCCAGGGTCCCTCTCAACTGCACTTCCTTGCAGGCTTGATCACTCACAACGGCCCTCCTTTGCAGGCCTGGTCCCTGCCAACAACTGTCCTCTACTGGCCATCTTGTGGTGGCCATCTTGTGTCCACATGGGGCAGGATCTTTTGACCACATGGGGACAGTCATCTTGTGTGTTGGAGTGATGGTCAATCTGCATATTACTCTTTTATTAGATAGGATAGAGGCCTGGTGCATGAGTGGGGGCCAGCTGGTTTGCCTTGAAGGGTGTCCTGGCTTAGGGTGGGTGTTCCCTTGGGGTGTAGGGTAGCCTGGGCCAGGAGCCTGTGGTGGTTTGCAGGTCAACCAAGCCCCCTGGCAACCTAAGTGGAGGTCCTGGCATCCGGAATTTATTTTTCTTCTACAATTGAAACTTTGTAGCCTGGAGTGGAGCCAAGCCTTCTGTTCACACAGAACATTGAAACTTTTTTGCCTTAAGCACTGGCCTTTAGGGTTTGTGTAAAGCTTTGCTTCCTACATCGCCAGGGGCAACCCAATCTTTCCTCCTGCTCTCTCTTTGGCTGTAGCCATCATGGTTGGGTTAATTCGCTCTGATTGGCTGGTGGGCATGGCTGGTGGGCATGGCTTATGGGGATAGCAGAGGTAGGGTAATTTGCATGTTACTCTTTTATTAGATAGGATATAGGTTTCAGGTTTAATGTAACTGAATTTTCTTCTCTACTTCCATGTTATGGCATACCTCAGCTCAGGACAATTAGAGAGAAATCTCTTTCCCAGGACAATGCAAGTCTCTACCATTGTGTTCCCCTTCTCCATCACTTCAGGAATTAGAAGGGTCTAGAAAACAACTATCCATTTTCATTCCTCTTCTTAGTACAAGGACTAAGGCTCCAAAATATTACCCTTTGTCTTCTTAAATTATCAGGGCTTTCCCAAGGTATCCTAAACTTTTTCTCGGTCAAATATGGCTACTCCAGAACAATATAACATATAGACTTTTCATTAAAAATGTGGCAGAACTGTTTTGGTTATTAAGTACAATGATTATTAAAGTGCTTTTTTTATTTATTTTGTTTTTACATTCATTACAATGCATTCATTAGCACTGAATTTTATGCATCATCACCTCTAAAAATATCTGATTTTTTTGTACAATTACTACTAGTTCATGCTACATTTTTTCCAAACTACATTTCTAATAGTGTATTATTTCTAATTTTATTTAACTGTATTATCCTTAGTTTTGATCCTTTTTAACAAAGGTTGATCAATTGTGTTTCGAATAGAAGCAGAATTTCCAAATATTCATGATCAATTGCTGACACCCACAAATTCCAAAGTTTGAAATATACTTAGGTGTGTTCTTCACATGCCTGAAAACATCATGTCTTAATTTAGCCAATGCTTAAAACATGAGTGAAATATAAAACAAATCTTAAATTATCAAGATCATCTAAAATGGACTGAGAATAAAAAAAGAAAGACTTTATCTGAAATGGTTTGACAATCATAAAATTATTAAAACTTATTATCACTTTTATCTTTATTAATTAGGCTAATATAGTTTATGAGAACTGAGCTAAATGTATTTTTCCAAGAAAAATAGATTAAAAGACAGATTGGTGGTTGCCAGACACAGATATTGGGAGTGGGCAAAATGGATGAAGGGAATCAAAAAATACAAACTTCCATTTATAAGATGAATATGTCATGGGACTGTAGTGCACAGCATGGTGACTATAATTCATAATATTGTGTTGCAAATTTAAAAGTTACTAAGAGGGTAGGTGTTAAAAGTTATCATCACACAAAATAATTAAGACTATGTATGGTGACAGATGTTGACTAGACTTATTGCAGTGATCATTTTGCAATATATACAAATATTTGATTATTTTGTTGTATACCTAGAACTAATATAATCTTATATGTCAAGTATACCCCTATATAAAAGTCTCACTAGACAAGCTATGTGCCCTCTATGGACAAAATTATTCCCAATAAGAACCACTGCTCTAGAGTAATGCCATTTTTCCAGTCTTTATTCCTGCATACATAATACAGAAACAAATTGTATTATTTGTGAAAATGAACTTATCAGCTGTCCACAATGTTTTCAATCCCAATTATCTACCTTAAGTATCTTTGCACAAGCTCTCTATGGATAAAACTATATACATTAAATTTAACTACATAACTATCCCATTTATTTGACCTCATTTTGCTTATCAGATAATCATTTGTTATATTTAGGTACAATTTTGTTTTTAATTCCAAACCAAAGGCATTAAATGAAAACTAAAGTTCTACAATTTGTTGAAATATAGAATAGATAATGAATTTATATGAATTTATCCTTGCATTTTCCACTGTTATTCAATTGTGGCTGAAACAAGTGGACATAACTTCAGATGCCCCAGAGATTCTACATGGGACAAAGGAGAAACACTTTCTGGAAGGGATCTCTTTTGCTTCTCAAAAGAATAGAGTGTCCAGAAACTTGAAGAATGCAGCAGATTGACAATTCTCATAAGGAAGGGTAAGGGAGGAGTTTAACCAAAGAACTTATAGGCATACTAGAGGCCTAGTGCACAAATTTGTGCACCAGTATGGTCTCTTGACCTGGCCTGCAGGATTGTGCTGAAACTGGCTCTATAACATCCCCTAAGGGGTCTCAGATTGCAAGAGGGCACAGGCCAGGCCGAGAGACTACACCATTGCACAATCAGGGCTGGAGAAGGACTGCAAGAGGACTCCAGGGTGTGTCCGGCCTCTCTCGCTCAGTCCTGATTGGCCCGAGCCCAGCAGCCAGGTAACTTACCGGTCAGAGCATTTAAGCCCTGATGGTCAGTGCATGTCATAGCAACTGGTTGACTAGTCAACTCTCTGCCCCCTGGTGGTCAGTGCTCATCATAGCAAGTGGTTGAGCGGTCTTATCATATCATTAGCATATTACACTTTGATTGGTTGAACAGCTGACCAGAGGACTTGATGAACAAACACTTTGCATATTAGGCTTTTATTATATAGGATATGCATAAACCATGGACACACACAATAGTGAAGGCTTTGAGAAGGGATAGGGGTATAGAGGAGGGGTCAATGAGGAAAAATGGGGACATCTGTAATACTTTTAGCAATAAAGATAAATTTTAAAAGAAGGATGGAGTGTCCCTATATATTTCCTATGTGGTATGATGAAAAGATCAGATTGGAGGCTATGATATCTTTGCAGCAAAGATATTTAATTACCAAAAGAAAACATTTATAAAGATGTTAATCTCAAAAGCAAAATCAAACGTTGTACTTTGTACTATACTGAACTGTGTTATATGTCTTCCTCGCCTATGTGTGAAACTGTGCTTTTGTATGATGACAGTGATATTTTATATATTAGTCCACAGTTTTAACAGCTCCTAAATATTCATAATGCTAATTTTAAGTCACAGCATGATTTGTTAATTCTTATAACTCTGCCAAACCTTGATAAATTGGGCTAAATTTGAACCAGATTTTTTAAGCCTTGCATAGACATATTAATTCAATATTATTACTGTCAAGCATAAAATATGTTCAGAAGCTTCCAGCATCACATCACACCACCTCACAGCTGAACTGGCATTTCATTCCTGTAAAGTGACTAACTTATCTGTCATTGAAATAACCAATAATATTGTCCATTGGTCTGGCATTTAATGTGGTTTATTTTTTTGACTAAAACTATAGAGCCAAATAAAAAGGAAATATACAAAATTATTTTAAGAAAAGTAATTTGGTAGTTAATATACATAAATTCCTTTGTTTTACAAAGTAAAAAATGGCAAGAAAGAAAAACAGCTAATTGTTGTTGGCCTACCAAATGCTAAATGGCTATAAATGAGCAAAGCAGTGTGGTGATTGCCATGCTGGGGGATGGTAAGGGTGGAGGAGAATTAATGGTGATAGACTGAAAACCAACATTAGACTTGGAGTGGTAAACACACAATATAGATTTAAAAATATGTGTTGTAGAATTGTGCACCTGAAACCTATATGATTTTGTGGGTCACCTCAAAAATTCAATAAAAAGGATTTTTAAAAATAATTATCTCTTTTTTTCTCCTTTGGGACATTCAAAGGAAGTAAACACGCTTATTCATTTCTGTCATTTATAGTGTATTTTAAAGTCCAAACCTATCTGTATTGTCTGAGAAAATTTATTTCCTGGATATCAACTTGTGTTATTTTAGCATTGTCCTATTTTTATGACAAAAAATCTGAACTTGATTTAGATTTTGACTTTGGAAAAGAAGCAGGTTTCCTACTTTATTTTATGTGACCCCTCTAGGGCAATTTAATAGCACCTGTACTTATAAAATGAAAACACTAAACTGATCTTGAATGTCAATAACTTAAAGGGTAAATGACACAAATATTTCTCCAATAAGGTTCTTTTCTTGTGTTATTCTACTTACTATAAATCTCTGAATAAGTATCTCTATCTTTCTATTTTAGGTCCTTTCTCTAAAGTTAGCCTTCTCTCTCAGGCATCAACCAGTAAACCTTACTCCCTTTTGCTTAAGATTTTCTACTTCAAAATTGTTCTTCCTTCACACACTTGTCATTTTCCCCTCTATTAAACATCCTGCTTTAATAGATACAATCTTAAAAAAGTAAAAAGCTTCCTTTGATTCCACCTTTGGCTATTATTTCATTTTCTGCTCATATTCAGTGCAATTTAAAATATATATATATATATATATATATATATCGTATTGGTCTTTTTTTGGGGGGGGAATGTATTATTGGTCTTTTTACCAAATTCCTCAATAGTGTGTGTACTTTTTTCTTTGAAAACGCAGTATTTATTAATTTGCTTGCATGTTTTATTAAAAGACTTTATTTTCTAAAGCAGTTTTTTATTGTTGTTGTTGTTAATCCTCACCCAAGGATATTTTTTCATTGATTTTTAGGGAAACTGGAAGCAATAGGGAAAGACAGAAAGAAACATTAATATGAGAGAAATGCATTGATTGGTTGCCTTCTGCAGGGGCCCTGATCAAGACCTGGACTAGGGCGGAACCTGCAACCAAGATATATCCCCTTGACCCAGGACCCTTGGTCCAAAGGCTCTATCCACTGAGCCAAACCAGCCAGGGTTCCAGAACAGTTTTAAGTTCACAGAAAAATTGAGCAGAAAATTCCAAGATTTCCTTAATTTCCCTTCCTCTCTCACACATAGAGCCTGCCCCACTAACAACACCTAGTATCTTAGTGAAACATTTATTACAATTGATGAACCTACTTTGACACGTCATTATCACTCAAAGTCCATAGTTTACATTAGAGTTCACTCTTGATGTTGTATATATTATAGGTTTTGATAAATATATAATGTCATGTAGCCACCAATATAGTATCATAAAAAAGGCCTTCATTGCACAAAAAATCCTGTGTGCTTATCCTATTCGTCCCTTCTACCCACTAACCCTTGGAAACACTGGTATTTTTACTGTCTCCATGGTTTTGCCTTCAATATTATTTTAAAAATCATTTAAATGTTTGTATTTATTTTTTAAATATATTTTTTAGTGATTTCAGAGAGAAAAGGAGAGGGAAAGAAAGATAGAAACATCAGTGATGAGAGAATCATTGATTGGCTGCTTCCTGCATGTCCCCCATTGGAGATCGAACCTGCAACTTGAGCATGTGCCCTTGACTGGAATAAATCTTGGGACTCTTCAGTCTGCAGGCTGACGCTCTATCCACTGAGTCAAACTAGCTAGGGCTTATTTAAATGTTTTTATCTAACTATTCTACAACTACTACTGGGATCACTAATAATTTTGTCCAGCAAAATACAATGGTCAATTAATGGTGGTCAATCTAGTTTAATATTTTATCATTAACAATAGCTCATACCCATATACTTGAAAAACACATGTATCTTGGTTTTCATGACACCACATCTTTCTGATTTCATCCTTTTTACCCCTTCAGAGATGTGTATTCAATTTTCTTCACTGATTTCTTCTCCTCAAGTTTTAAATATGGAACTCTAAATTTGGATCCAGCCCTCTATTCTATTTGAATTACATAGACTCTATCTTATTCAACTGAAAGACTTTAAATAAAATCAGTTTGTTAAAGTTGCTAGTATTTACACTTGACTTAGCCTTAGGAATGAGATAGAGTAGATGTATTTTTCCATATATATCCTATTAAGTACAATTAAAAACTCTGGACATCCTATCTAATAAAGAGGGAATATGCTAATTGACCATCATGCTGTCACAAAGATGGCAGCACCCACAGCCAATAAGGAGGGAATATGCTAATTGACTACCCCACCCTCAAAGATGGCTGCACCCACAACCAATAAGGAGGGAATATGTTAATTGACTGCCATGCCCTCAAAGATGGAGGTGCCCACAGCCATAAGATGACAATGGCCAGTCCCCTCAGCCCTGCCAGCTTGCCTTCCTCTGGAGTCCCCCAGTCCCCTCAGCCCCCCAGCCACCCAAGGCCATCCCAAGGCAGAGGCAAGCCTCAGATGATGCCTGCCCAGCTGCTCAGGGTGGGCCCGAGGTGCAGGCAAGCCTTGGATGGCAGCTGCTTAGCCACCCAGGGCTGCTCAAGGCTCAGGTAACCAGGGCTGGCCAAGCCTTGTGCTGCCGGCAGTGGCAGCAGCAGGAGTGTGATGGGACATTGTCTTCCCCTGATCACCAGGTCACCTCCTGCTCTGGAGGGCTCCCAGACTGTGAGAGGGGGCAGTCTGGGCTGCCCATTCAGTGCATAAATTTTCATGCACCGGGCCTCTAGTTATATATTATAAATCAAAGATAAGACTCTGAAAGATGGTGAGAAAAATACAGGCCTTTGAGTAACCTAAAGAATCAGGGAACAACATAGCTGTGTATTCCCCAGGTTATCTTTTTCTTTAATATAGTACTGGCTAGGTGTTGAAGAAAACTTTCACCTGGAAACATCAATGAGCACAAACCACAAAAAGCCACAGCAAGCTGTTTTCTCTAGACAAAGGACCAGGAAAGGAGCATCCTAACAAAAGAAAATCTTTCAGACAAACACCATGAGTGAAACTGTGCGCCACTCTCACCACTCTGTTAGCAGAGAAAATTGGATTTCCAATTTTGCCTGTCATGAGGTTCCCTTTTTTCTCACTGGTTGGTTTCAAAGAAAACCAAATAGATACCTCGGACTTCATCCTCCCTTGTCATTAAGGAATCTGCAACACTCACCCAGAGAGCCAGTGGAGGCTGCATGAAGAGCAGTAGTGAGATTCCCCTCCACGTCTATAGGAACTAAAGTGACTTCTTCAGAGGCCTGCTTGGAAGCCTAAATTGTCATCTTACCCAGCAGCAATGATGTTATGTGTCTTTGTTGGTATGGTACCAGTGGAGGATCATTAACAAAGAAGACAAATAAAATTGAGATTCTCATCACATACTATCCAAAATGTCCAAGATTCATTAAAAAATTACTGCCAAGACAGGTTTGGCTCAGTTGATAGAGCGTCGGCCTGCGGGCTGAAAGGTCCCGGGTTCGATTCCGGTCAGGGACATGTACCTTGCTTGCAGGCACATCTCCAGTGTGGGGTGTGCAGGAGGCGGCTGATCGATGTCTCTCTCTCATCGATGTTTCTGACTTTCTATTCCTCTCCCTTCCTCTCTGTGAAAAATCAATAAAATATTTTTTTAATTACTTACTAAGCTAAAAAAAATATATCACAAATGACCTTAGAAACAAAATTAACATACATTAGCCCTCTGATATAAAGATGCTGGGATTATCTGACAAGGATAGGATTTTAAAGCAGTCATCTTAAAGACATACTTCAATCAGCAACTATGAACATATGGAAGGAAATAAAAAAAGTACAAAGCCTCATCAAAGAAACAGAAAGTATCATCAAAGAAAACATAAAGAACCACATAGAAGTCTTAGAACTAAAAAATACAGAAATTGAAATAAAAACAATTTCTGTGAATGATTCCAACAAGAGAATGAAGATGGCACAGGAAAAAATCAGTTAACTTAAAAACAGAACAGAAAAATCACCCAATCTGAACCAAAGAAATAGAGTAAAGAAAAATGAACAGAGCCTCATGAACTTGTAGGACTATAACACATGGTCTAACATTTCATGTCATCCCAGTCTTAGAAGGAATGGAGAAAGAGAGTAGGGCTGAATATGTATTCCAATAACTAATGGCTGAAAACTTAACAAGTATGGAAAATAAAAAGACAGAAACCAACATATTTATAAAGCTGAAGGAATGTCAAACAGGACAAACCCAAATAAACCCATGCCAATATATATCATAATCAAACCTCTTAAAACTAAAACAAAGAAAAATAACTTGAAAGCAGTGATAAGTAAATACCTTACCTTTAATGGTTAAACAATGCAAAAAATAGTATATTTCTCACCAGAAATGGAAGCCAGAGGAAGTGGCACAACATTCTCAAAATAAAAAGAACTATCTTCCTAAACAAATAAAGAAGTGAAAAAAGGTGTGGGTCTTGATTAAATTCTTTTCTGTTATAGTGCCAAAGTGCAAAACTATTCTCCCTTTCAATCTTAAATATTGCTAAATAGCTTCAGCAGAGCCAAAATGTGTATTCTGATATATAGATTATTTCAAATTTATATAACCTCAATATGTCAATAGAAGAAAGTCCAAGATCAATGATGAAACATTCTATTAGGAAATAAAATATATGTGTACAATCCGTATTCAATTACCTACTATCTATGAACATTCAACTATTAAATATGCTGATAATATTTGTTGCATATCTCACAATGAGGATCATAAAGGATAGCATAAAAGTAGATTTTTCAGATTACATATTTTTACTTATTTATAAGAATATTTAGAGCTGTGCATAATTCAACTTATTTGTTTAAATATTAGGCACAATTTTACTAGGTATGGGAGGAACAAAGAGGTAAGTCTCTATTGTTAGGATAAATAGTTAACTGAAGAGACAGAAAAGTACACATTTTATAAAGGCAACATAATAAGGCAAAACAAATTGATAAACACAAAAACAAATTTCTGTGGGAGCTGCAAGAACCTTACTGTAAACACCTGGATGTAAGTCTGGGCACTGCCACTTATGTCATTGGATAGGTTATTAATCTTTGAAGTTCAGTGTCCTCATTGACAATATGAAGATAAAAATAATGTATCTTCATAGACGGGCTGTGAAGCCAAATAAAGACGATTAATATGAAGCATTCAGCCAAAAATGACACTTAGCAGTCTACAAAGTGACAGATTATTTTTATAGTTATTAATCATAAGATTATTTATAAGAAGTACCTTTCACATGACATTGGTTTTGGCAAGCATAGGCTTTCTAGAAAAAAAAGTACATCATGAATTATGAGTGAATACTAAGCTGATAAAGCAAATATCAAAAGCCAAAGAGCCAGAAAGTTTTAGGATGAATTCAGGGTTCTGAGTGAACATACAACAGGACAAACCCAAGTAAATCCATGCTAAGACAGGGTTGGAATACAGTAAAAACGGCAAAAGGAGTTCACTGCAATTTGACTGTAGATCATATTATTGACAATAAAGAACTAATAAGCATGCTAGAGAACAGGACCAAAGGATCCTGGGTTCAATTCCGGGCAAGGGCACATATCTTGGTTGCAGGCTCCTCCCCAGAACAGGCCTTGATCAGATCAGGGTATGTGCAGGAGGCAACCAATTAATGTGTTTCTCTCACATGGATGTTTCTGTCTGTCTTTCCCTCTCTTTTCCACTCTCCCTAAAAATCAATGGAAAAATATCCTCAGGGGAGGATTAACAAAAAGGAAATCTTAGAATAACACAAGTGACCTGACTTATTTAGAAGAATCATTCACAGCACTAATGGAAAGTCCAACAAGGAAGGGTTTTCTGAACTTGACATTTTTACCACCAGAAAATCCTGACCTGAAAGAACTTAAGAACTGGGTCAAAGACCCACATCATGTATCTTAGAGAGTCTTTTATTTCACTTGTGTGCCAAGCAACCTGCTTCCTTTCTAGGGCAAATATGGTGACTTATTGATGCTGGCTGGGAAAGTTAATATCTGAATGCCTAGTTACTGACACTTAAGAGTTACATCTTTCTAATTACTTAGTCGATGTGATATTCAGTAATGGAAGTTCTTAATTTGAGATTTCGATACACCAAGATCTTTCTCTGCATCTGAATTTTCTCCGCTGATGTCATTGTCTGCAGGGATATCGTCCACATATGCTGCATGCAATTTCCTGTTATGTACTCTACATAATTGAATGATGCTCTTGGCACTAGTTTTCCAATAAATATCACTCATAATGACCTTGAAAATACTCTTTCTCCTTCAAATATTCTTTTTCTAGCACTGGTCATTAATCAAATGAACTAACATAATACCATCTATGTTAACCTGAAAAAAATAGCAAAAATATTATAAATCAGACATTGAAGTCAAATTGTTTTCTCTAGAATAATAAATGTATCAAATAATACTTTATTAGAATAAACATCCTATCTAATAAGAGTAATATGCAAATTGACTGTACCTCTGCTATATCCATAAGCCATGCCCACCATCCAAACCCACCAGACAATCAGGATCAGGTATACAAATTAACCCAACCAAGATGTCAGTTAATGGGCATATCCGGTGCAGAGTGAAGACTGAAGATAGCGTAGAAGGAAGCCAAGCACTGCAGAAGAGAGGAAAGCTGTGGAAAAGCAAGCAAGCAGGGTGGCGGAAATAGGATGGAAGTAGGTGGGGTGGGAAGCAGGTGGGCCAGTGGAGACCGCCACGGGAAGCCCTATTCTTGCAGGAATCTTCCTGCAATGGGCCTAGTATCTCTATAAATGCAACACATATAAGAATACACATGCTGCCAAGACCGGTTTGGCTCAATGGATAGAGCGTTGACTTGCGGACTGAAAGGTCCCAGGTTCGATTCCGGTCGGGGGCATGTACCTTGCTTGCGGGCACATCTCCAGTGTGGGGTGTGCAGGAGGCGGCTGATCAATATCTCTCTCTCATCGATGTTTCTGACTTTCTATCTCTCTCCCTTTCCCTCTGTAAAAAAAATCAATAAAATATATTTTTTTAAAAAGAATACACATGCTTATGCACAATTATAATATCTAATATTTATTAAGTGTCTCAATCTGAGAAGTGTTTTAAGGGCTTTATATATATTAAAAGACAGATAATAATATTAGCCCCATTTGACAGATGAGCAAGTGAATCTTAGTTTAATGACACTGCTCAAAATCAGGATGAGAGGTGGTAAATTTATTGAATCTGACACAAATACCTTATTCCTAGGCACTATCATATGGTAGTGTTATTCTAATGTGCATAACTGTTTAAATACATGTGTGTGTCCTATGTATATTCTTGACTGCATAAATGCTGTTAATATGCAATGTGCCTCTTTGCAGATATTAGGAAGCCTGTGTAAGCTCTGTTATAGAGTAATGTTTGAAACAAAGCAAAATATCCAATTATCGTGTGAGTTTGTTATATATCTTCCTCTTGGCACATCTATTCACAAATATGAATTAAACTACCTGAAAAATTCTACAATTCTATTCTCATCAACATCTATTAGCAATATCAATCAAATAAAATTTCCAGAAACTTCTTCATAATTTCTAAAAATAGCAAGATTCATATTTCAGTTTTCTACAGCATCAACCTTACAAAAATGCCTGTAATTAGGATACTTTAAATTAACTTAAGGAAGTTTAAAATGTAATTTTCAGGTCACTCAGTTTGTTCAAAAACAGCCTGAGTTATTCCAGCCAGAGGTATGACTACACATAAATGAGTGATTTAATAAGCAATTTTAAAAATTCAATCTTGTTACCGTAGAGCTCAGGTCAAAAACTGGCAGTCTACAAGCCAGAGCTTTTGCCCTCAGGTATGTTTTGTTTGGCCCACATAATTTTGGCCTGTCCACAGTTGTAAAACTTGTGAAATAATTGCCAATATTTAAAAATTGGGGGATATATAAAAACCTGAGTTTTTGGCTCCTTTTAAAAAAGACTGAAAATTTGGCAAACTGGGCACTCTTCCTCTCATGGCAATTGTGATTCTTATGTGGACAATTTCCCAGCACTCAGTTCACTGTGATTCCATTCTCTTTCTATTGCTCAAACTTTGTTACATTTTCCTAATGCTCAGTCAGCTTTATTTGTTTAGGTTAACCATGCAACCTCTGTAACTATGTGAATCTGGGTTTACTTTTTAAAATTATAATTTTAAAATTTGGGTATGTCTGTTCATTCATTTGAATTTCATATTTCCCTAATGGTATTTGTGATAGGAAGAATTCTAAGGAGCCACCAACCCCCAAGTCCCCAAATCTAAGATTTTCAGGCCCTGGGTTACACACATCTCCTAGTTATTCATTCAAACACTAATCTAGGTACTGCAGTGAAGAAATTTTGCAGATATAAGTAAAAACTCAAATCAGAATTTTCAGAGCAGAAGATAATTGAGGTAGGTCTGATCTAATCCTGGAACCTTTTTTAATAGGGAGAATTTTTTCCAGCAGGTCACAAAAGAGGTGTCTGGGAAGTCATTCCATTGGTGTGGACAGCAAAGATCCCTTTTGTGATCTTCTGGGCCACTTAACAAAGAACTGTGGGCAGCCTATAAAGCTGATAGTGGTCCCTCATGACAGCTTGAAAGATAATGAGGGCCTTAGTCCTACAGCACAAGGAAAGGAATTCTGCCAAAACTAATGAACTTGGAAGAGGATCCTGAGCCCAGATGAAAACCAGAGCTGTGGTTCACATGTGAATTTTAGTCCAGTAGAACCCTGAGCAGAGAACTTAACCATGCAGTGCCTAGACTTCTGATCCGTAGAATCTGTGAGATAAATTGCTGTTGTTTCAAACCTTTTAGGTTTATGCAACTTTTTCAAGCTGCAATAGAAAGCCAGTACATTATCAAATCATTCTCCTAATCATTGTTATGTGAAACCTTAATATTAACATTCTTTTTCCAATTAGTTGCCAAAAGGTGTTGCTTCTATTTCCCTTGCTACTTCACTGACCTAGTATGATCTCTTATCTTACCACACATGAAATTAATTTGTTCTTTTGCCTGATCTTCATATCTCTAGTTTTTTCTCCAACACAAAGATAAACACTTTAGTGAGTCCTTATTGATTCATTAAAAATGAATGATCTGTATCCTGACTACTTTTGCAGGTTTAGCGATGCATGTCCTATCAAAGCTTCCTAGAGTGCTGTACACTTAAAGTTAGAGAGCCATCACTTGTTTCGTATGTCTTTTATTAGACAACTAGAAGCCTGGTGCATGAAAATTCATGCACTGAAGGAGGGGTCCCTCAGTCCACTCTCACAGTTCAGTAGCCCTTAGAGGCGGTAGGCATCCTGGAGAACAGGGGAAGGCGAAGCTCCCATCTCATTTCTGCTGCTTCCACTGCTGGCAGCACAAGCCTTGGCTGGCCCTGCTTACCTGAGCCTTGGGCATCCCTGGGCAGCTGGGAAGCCACCATCAAGCTTGCCTGTGCCTTAGGCCGACACTGGATGGCTGGGGGACTGAGTGGACTGAGGGACTCTGGAGGCAGGTGCATGGAGCCACCCTGGCAGGGTTGAGGGGACTGGGTACCATCTAGTGATTATGGGCACAGCCATCTTTGAGGGTGGGGCAGTCAGTTAGCTTATTCCCTCCTCATTGGCTGTGGGCATCATCATCTTTGAAGGGGGGCAGCCAATTAACATATTACCTCTTTATTAGATAGGATAAACTCATTGCGGGTACAGTGCCTACCTGGAAATGACCATAGTGTGTTCTACAGCAATATTTCTACATTGAGATGTATAGACATATGTTTCTGGATCTCGGGTTTCTCTATAAGACTTAAAATGAAATAACTTTTATTATTTCAGTGCCTATATTAAAAATAATAGAAATAAAAGCCTGGCCATTTAAAAATATACATTTTTGACCAAGCATGGGCACTCTCATGTCAGTGGCCTTATTTATTTTTATTTTTTCAAAATACCTCATTATTGAAAGTATTACAGATGTCCTCCCCACCCATCCCTCTTGACTCTTTTAGCCACACTCACTCTCCACCCCAGGCCTTTCACCACATTATTGTCTGTGTCCATGGATTATGCATCTAAACGCTTTGGTTAATCTTTTCCCACCCACCTACCCCTTCCCTCTGTGAGTTGCAACTCTGTCCTGTGATTTATAATTGTTTGTATTGATAGTATCATCAGCATAAGTTATACATTAATTTTCCTCAACAATAAGGTTAGGAATAAAGGAAGACTTAGTATGGAAATGATGTAGCACACCAAAAGTGAAGGTCAAATAATGTCATAGTAAAATTTGGTTGAAAATTTTAGTAGAGTTTAAATTGAAAGATTAAAAAGAAAAATAATGTAACAAGTGCTCCAAAATTTTATAAATTCACTTTATTTTTCTATTATCAGTGTTGATGTTAATTTTGATCAACTGACTAATATGGTAAGTTATGTGGCTCACCTCATTGAGAGAAAAATGTTTTCTTATATTATTTTAGATTCTTCTGCATGATGTGGAGATTTTTAATATTAAGAATCCAGTATTTCAAAACAACTGATTATAAATATCTAAAAGAAAGGCTTGGAATAATCAGCAGTTTATTGACTATGTCTTTCTGGTTATTTCATAAAACTATCAGATGTGTTTAAGCTTATAGCCAACTGTATCTTATGAAAGATAGATATTTAATAAAATTTTACTGGAAAAAATTAATAAATTATATTACCTCAAACTTATTTAGATATAATATGTGTTATAAATATATCTCAATCATTTTTCTAATCTAAGATAAGCCATATAAAATGATTTATATAGGATGACTCTTATATCATTAATAATATAGTGATAGAAAGTAGAACAGGAGTCACTTGAGCCTGGAATTGATTAAATGGAGAACTAGGGGTAATGGAAATCTCTTAAAATTTTACTATCGCAAGAATTACACGAATTTTACATTTGCCAAAGTTCATCAAAGTGTTTCTTTAAAATGTAATTATTTATTGTGTTAAATTTTACCTCAATAAACCCAATTTTTAAAAAAAGTAAAATCGGATGACCAATAAAATGTGAGAAGAAGTTAGTTTAGGAAATGTTAAAAATGAATCTAGGTAATATACAAAAAGGAGTATCAGAGATTGGTAGATGGCCACAGAATTCATCTCTCTATTTGCCATAAAAACGGAGTTTAAGCAAGAAAGAAGGCCTTCTGCCCTAACCGGTTTGGTTCAGTGAATGGAGCGTCGGCCTGTGGACTTAAAGGTCCCAGGTTCAATTCTAGTCAAGGGCATGTACCTTGATTGTGGGCACATCCCAGTAGAAGGTATGCAGAAGGCAGCTGCTCGATATTTCTCATTGATGTTTCTAATTCTCTATCCCTCTCCCTTCATCTCTGTAAGAAAAATCAATAAAAATATCTTTTTTTAAAAAAAGCAAGCAAGAAAGAAAGAAGGCCTTCTATCTAGAGTATGCATTTCTGATTTTCCTTTGGGAGTATTTATACAACCATGTAGTTAAGTCTTCACCAAAGGATTTGGAAGGTATTGATGTGCATAGCTTCGACCTTATTTGCTTAAAAGAAAATTGCTTTCATGGCCTTCCATGATTTCCTCTTTATGACTACAACAGCATGGATGTGCCTGTCCCTCAGCTTTGGTCATACAGATGTACATAAGGACTTAGTATGTTAAAAGCTTCAGTATTGAAGAAAACTGAATTCCTGTGCCCATATAGAGCAAAGCCTCTCTGCTAATCAATCACCCAACAAAGGAACATAAGTAAATTAACCATCTTTAAACCACTGTGTTTCTGGTCTCTTATAAAGGTTTAAAATTAGTTCTCACTGAAACCAAGAAGACCTAAAGCATTTCTTGTGATAGTAATAATATCCTAATAAATGCAGATTGACCATCACTCCAACACACAAGATGGCTGCCCCCATATGGTCAAAAGGTCCTACCTCCATGTGGACACAAGACTGCAACCACAAGTTGACCACCACAAGATGGCCAGCAGGGGAGGGCAGCTGATAGAAACCAGGCCTGCAAGGGAGGGCAGTTGTAGGTGATCAGGCCAGCAGGGGAGGACAGTTAGGGGTGATCAAGCCTGAAGGGGAAGGCAGTTAGGAGTGACCAGGCCAGCAGAGGAGGTAAGTTGAGGGTGACTGGGCCTGCAGGGAAGGGCAGTTGGGGGGACCCAGGCCTGCAGGGGAGGGCAGTTAGGGGTGACCAGGCCCACAGGGTAGGGCAGTTAGGGCAAACAGGCTGGCAGGGGAGCAGTTAGGCATCAATCAGGCTGGCAAGGGAGTGGTTAAGGGGCAAGCAGGCTGGCATGCAGAAGCAGTTAGGGGCAATCAGGAAGGCAGGCAGGTGAGAAATTGGGAGCCAGCAGTCCTAGATTGTGAGAAAGATGTCTGACTGCCTTTTTAGTCCTGATTCAGGTAGGATCGGGCCTAAAGGGGAAGTTGGACATCCCTCAAGGGTCCCAGATTGGATAGGGAGAGCAGATTGGGCTGAAGGACATCCCCTGCCCCTGTGCATGAATTTTGTGAACTGGGCCTCTATTCTATAGATAAAAAGCCTAAATGATCATTACAACTGGTCAATCGAATGACCAGTTGCTACTACATGCATTGACCACCAGAGGGGCAGGTGCTTGACACAAGAGCTGCCCCCTGCTGATCAGTGTGTGCTCTCTCAGCCAACTTTCCACTGTCCCTTCCCCTGGCTGGCTGGCCCCAATTAGCCCTAATTGGGACTGGGCAAGACATCTCTGATTGACCCCAATTGCCAGCCAGGTTGAGGGTCCCCACCTGTGAACAAATTCCTGCATGGGCCTCTAGTTAATATATATTTATATTTATATATATTGATATATTTATAAATATATATTTATAAATTAGTGCACCTTGAAAGGAACTATGAGCCATGAAGCTGCAGTGAGCACCAGCTGGTCTTGGCCCTTCCTCCGCACCCTGCACAGCCTCTCCCACCAAGGCCCCACTCCTGCCACCACCACTCCCATATGCCGACAACACCAGCCTCACTTGCACCTGCTGACGGTGTGGAGCAATTGGGGCTGCTGCCAGCAGTGGGTGCAAGTGGGGCCAGCACTGTCAGTGGGTGTAAGCAGCATCTGCTGCCACAATAAGCCCTTAGCAGGGGGAGGTAGAGAAGCCCTTAGGGGTGATTGGGGCTGGCAGCCACAGCTCGCACCCACTAATGTCTCCAAACAATCTGAATCTGAGCACCAGCAGCCAGCAGCCAGCAGTGAGTGCAAGCACCATGTGGGACCATGGTCAGCGCACGTCATAATGACCAGCTTTTTGGTCATTCCACTGTGCAGTCTATTTGCATGTTAGGATTTTATATAGAGAGATGGTCATCAGTAAGTAGACATAATGCTTGCATTAAGAAAAGTGATTAGAATAAAGAAATTGGAAATCAGGTTAATGCTGTGGTTCTCAACATGTGGGTCGCGACCCCTTTGGGGGTCGAATGACCCTTTCACAGGGGTCGCCTAAGACCATCAGAAAATGCAGATATTTACATCACGATGCATAACTAGCAAAATTTCATGGTTGGGGGTCACCACCACATGAGGAACTGTATACAAGGGTCAAGGCCTTAGAAGGTTGAGAACCACTAGGTTAATGAATGTCCAGATTGTTTAAGTACTTACAAATTACACACTTTAATTGGGGTTTAACAATATTATAGAAGAAATGAATAATTATAAATATCAAAGGGACATGCTGAAATAATTTATTCAGAAAGTCATTCAGATATATTGAAATTGGTTGAGGGGCAAGATAATATATCAAAATGAAACTCTAGTAAACATTTGGAAATAAAGTGTTACATACTGGGACCATGGCAGTGACCTGAAAAACACAATAATTAAAAAGCAAAAATACATATTAAAGAAAGAAATGACAGGATGTGGTAGTAGATCATATAAAGAGGTAAAAAAATAATAATGTGCAAAAACTCTGACAATGTGGGCAATTGTTTGTAGACAAGAACTGTTCATCCTTCTGTTTTTCTTGTATAATGAATGGTAAAATGCTCTTTTCACAGAATCTATATTCTATTGAACTTTCCAATTAACTTCAGCAATATAATCTTTCTAAATGAGTTGCCTGCATGAATTACAGTGTGATTCTGTATCTGAATCATATTGGTTATCTTTGGAAATTAAATTCAAATTACATTTGTTTGTTCTGTGTTCTTTCCTAAGAAGCGAAGAAGTGTATCTAATAGTACAGAGCGGAGAGAGAATGCTTTCTCCAAGGAGACAACTCTGCTCTGTTAAATAATAAACAGAAGTTTCCAAGGTATATAGAAGAAAAGAGTTTTTCTAATGTTTTGAAAAATATATAAATAGCTGAGAGTGAGGTTGTATGAAAATAAAAAGGGGGGAGGAGAGGAATTAAGGATTTGGCTGTGGATTCAAGGGTCCCGGGTTTGATTCTGTTCAAGGGCATGTACCTTGGTTGCAGGCACATTCCCAGTAGAGAGTGTGCAGGAGGCAGCTGATCAATGTTTCTGACTCTCTATCCCTCTCCCTTCCTCTCTGTAAAAAAAAAAAATCAATAAAATATATTTTTAAAAAATAGTAGGCTTCTGTACGCTCTATCTCCTATATTATGTATTTCCAGTTATAATATGCTCTGTAATGTATATTAGAATGCACCTTCTCTTCTTTTCAACCATTTGAGTGCCCCACATTACCTGAAAAGCATAGTTTAACTTCCTTGCATGGCTGGCAAGGCTTTCTAACACTCCAAAGTATCATTCATTACCTGCTAAATCACACTGGAAACTATTCTGTAGCTCTTGAATACAGCCTGCTGTTTCTTGTTTTTTATTCTTTCCTAGTGTACTCATTTTTTATCTTCACCTCTTGAAAAAAGTCTGCTTATCTCTGAAGGTTTCAGAAAATATAGCATTTCTTTCTGGATCTTATCCTACGTTTAATTTTCGTTATATCGCTTATCACTTTTTTCAATTATTATATTTGCTTGTACATGGTACTTTTTTTGTGAAGAACTAAGTTATAAAGCTCAAATTTGAAACTTCATAAAATGCTTTTTCTTGTCCTTCCATACACTTCCTTTCAGCCTTACAAACAAAGCACAAATCTCCTTGTACTTAGAGAATAAACTACACACACACTAATAGAAATAAGTTGTTATATTTATTCCACCTCCCTAAACAGTTAACTAGAGATTAAAAAAAACAGTAAAACTAACTTATATTTACCAAATGACATTTCTTTTTTACTTTAATTAGTACTAAATAGACATGACACTTTCCAACAACAATTTTTTGGTAGTGATGATAAAAACATGATCCTCCTAATATTTCTTATCTTACATAATAGAAAAAATACAAAGTTTCAATCCATGAAGAGAATAAGAAGGAAAAGTTTTGTTAATAACAAGAACTAAGTATATTGTTTAGCATTTTTCTGGAAGTGACCGAAAACCCAATCTAAACTCATTAAAGAAATTTTTAAAAATTAGGAATTAATAAGAAATGTATTAGCTCAAAATTTGAAAAGAAAACAAGATGCATGGACCTGGCTTCAGACATAGCTTAATTCAGGCCTTAAATGATATTATCAGTTGTGATCTTTTGCTTTATATTCTCCAGTTGGCTTTAGTTTCAAACTCCAAGTGGTAGTATCTGTTGGCTTAATTCAGTGAATAACTTTTGAGTGGATATTGTACACCAACTAGTCAGGTAGTGTGTACGTGTGTGTGTGTGTATGTGTGTATGTGCATGTGCATGTGTATGTGTGTATGTACAGTGAACAGAAAAAAATTAGAAGCAGAAAATGACAAGAAAAAATATTTATTGGTGTGTCAAGGGGAAAAAATGCCTCTGATAAGGTGTTGGAGCTGAGGCTGAAATGTGGGTCAAGAAAAGAGGTGAAAGGCCATCTCAGCGAAGAGCCTTGCAAGCAGAGGGAAGCGAAGCAAAGATTCTGAAGCTGGAGAGTGGCTGCTGTGCTGAGGAACCCAGAAGAAGCCGGTGTGGCCAGGGCAGAGAAAGCAGTGAGAACGGCTATTGTTTTCAGTTCTATGTGGTCTATTCTCAGATTTTTCAATGTTTAAAAGAACATAGCTTTATATGTCTATGTATTTTTATTATTCCCATTATTACACATTTTTATGGTCACATGCTAAAAAATACTACACATAAAGATCAAGTATAAATTGTTATATCTCTCTCTTTGTTTATTGTCAATGTTTAGGTAAAATCAAAATGATCTTCATAAACTGTAGAAACTATAAACAATATAAAAGATGGTGGTTTAAAAAAATGTAACCTATCTTTGTGTTCATGTGTAATTAAAAAAAAATTGAAACATCAAACCCATGTCTCTTAGAGAAGGAAAAACTAATTGTCCATAACAAGCCTGAAGAATTTTAATGGAAAATTAAGAAAGAGCAATGGCTTTGGATGGATTTTAAAACCACAGTTTGCAGAACCATAATCAAACATAGTCAAAAAGTCAAGCACTTGATAATTGTGGCACATTTACACAATGGAATGTAACTACTGGGCTGTAACAAATAAGGGAACCTTACTGTTTGCAACAGCATGGATCGACCTGGAGAGTATTATACTAAATGAAATAAGCCAGTCAGAGAAAAATAAGTACCATATGATTTCACTTATATGTGGAATCTAATGAACAAAATGAACTGACAAATAAATTAGAAATAGACTCATAGATACAGGGAACAAACTGACAGCTGACAGAGGAGTTAGGAGTTAGGGGACTAGGTGGAAAAGGTGAAAGAATTAAGGAAAGAAATAAAAAACCCTCATAGACAATAGTAGGGTGATTGTCAGAGAGAAGGAGAGCAGGGGGAGGTAATAGAGGGGAAAGGGAGAATAAATGGTGATCAAGTGATATTAGCTAGTTACATATTAATAATAGGAAAGACTCAAAAGGGAGGCTAGACACAAGCATGGACATTTGGCAGCTTCATTGGGAAGCTGCAACTTTGTACTCCCCAGGGAACTACTTGCTCATTCTCTTCAGTTTATGAGGAAAGGGGCTGGACAAAGAGGAAGATGGACACATGCATAATAAAGTCAGGATGACACAGGAAGGCGCCTCGGTGCTTGTCAATCAAACCTAAGAACAGAGATCATTGGTCGGGTGGGATAGGGCCATTGCAAGCCTGTGAATATTTGGGAATACATAATCCCCTAGTCAAAAGGGTTTGCTCTCTTGGCTTGATGCACTTGACTCTGTGTTCTGTTGTTTTATTCCTGCCTGTGTTCCCTTCACTGCCTTGGGCCCTGTGGCCAGGCAAGGTTCTGATGAACAGCATCTGGGAAAACAAAGTAAGTTAGTCCAATGCTTTATTGGACTGCTCCAACATGGAAGGAAAATTCTGGGCACTGGCTTTGATCTTAGCACGACTGAAGGCAAAATGGGACTTCTGCTTTGGTGGTACAAAGGGAAATGGGACTGTGGAAATTCAGGAGTGTTACTTCACAGAAATAAAAATTTCTACAATACCTCACCCTCCCCGAGGGGGCCTCTGGAAATTCTTATTCCAGCAGCATCTCAGGAATCCCACTCCCACCAGCAACTGGTGAGGACGAGGAGCACCTCCGATAACAGAAGGAAATTTCACTTGGGGTGAACACCCAATATAATATACAGATGGTGTATTGTGGAATTGTATACCTGAGTCTATATAATTTTATTAACCAATATCACCCCAGTAAATTCAATATATTTTTTAAAGTCAAGCACTTGAGTAAACAGTTTAACACGAAATTACTTACTGAAAACTATCAGTGGCTGTGGTCAAATACATCTGTGGCAGAGCTAGCTGGTAAATAGAGTGACTTAGCACTGAATACAAATCAATGGCATGTATGTGTGGATGCCCAGCAAGTGAGCCAGCAGCTGGCAGCAGGGAGAAGAATGCCGATCAGGGAGAGTCAGTCACTTCTTCATTTACATCACATTGGCATTCAGATAGTGGCTGAGAACCCAAAAAGTGAATTTATTGTTGCAAGAAAGTCAATTATTTTACAATAACTCTAGGCCATGATTTAAAAGGCCATTTGGAGCACACCATTTACTTCTTCATACACGTATATATTACTATTCATTGCCAGGAATACCTAGGAGCAGAGTAATTCCGTAAGGTTACTTCGTTTGAAACACTGGGTCTTTACATAGCAAACAAACAACCTTGGTCCCATCAGGAAAACAGAGTTATTAGAAAGAAAGTTATCTGAATTTCAGAAGAGGCTATTACTTCCCTTGTGCCATTTCCCCCTGTTTTGCTCTTTTTCTTAAAGAATTTTTCATTTTTAATGAAATCTGTCACAAGTCAAAGCCATGGAGTTTATCTTTCCTCCTGGTCACTTGCCAACAAGATGCTGTGAAAACAGACATAGATAACAGGATGTATACTTGACTTTGAAACTGATATATTTTGATCAAAGAAAGAATATATTTATAAATATCAAATAAACCTAGTGTCCTTTTCTGAACTATTGTTTTCTTGATTATTTATTAATAGTATAACTGACATTTATGAGTTTTACAACATTTCTTTTAAATGAACTTATCCTAAGTCAAAGAAATTAAGATTTTTATATGTAAATTCTCTTTATGACATACACACAGAGAAGTAGCTGAGAAAACGTTCTTCATCATTTTTCATAGCAAGTATTTAGTTAATAAGACAAAGAGAAAAATGAATAAATTTGATACAGCCATTTGCATTGTAAAATTCTTTGCCTTTTTCCCTTTTTCCTTTGTGGAATAGAAGAAGTATCAGAATACTTGTTCACTGCCATTGAGTTCATATTTATGCTTGTGTCAAAGAATAGATTCTCTCTACATTTGTTTATTATTATTATTATTATTATTATTATTATTATTATTATTATTAAGAGGAACTTTGTCAAAACACCTTATCAACTCTGAGTCTAAAACTCTAAAGATAATGTTATCAAAGAGAAAAATGCAGGGTCCCTTCAGACTACTTTTTAGTTTCTTCAATCACTGTAAAGCACATAAAACAGCCACACAACCTGTTCACATTCTGAATATTGGGGTTTGAGGAACACTCTACACTGGGGGCTAAGTGTATCTTTTTCCTTTGCATTTGAGGAAAGGGAAGTTAGGAATGTATTTGTTTGAATATCTAACAACCGCAGAACTTTCCTTTAAAATTTATTAAACATGAGCTTGTCCAATGAGAATCACTGTTGCATGCATGATTTGATGTTAAAATAAAGCACAAACAGAACTCAAATGAGATCTAAAGAACTGCAAAGTGCATTTCAAAATGCTATTGGAAATGGAGTAAGTAGTGTGTCAGTTTTCTACCGAGCAAAGAAATATACCACAGAATCCAAGTAGCTTCGTGTGAGAGATTAAAAAAAAATAAAACAAAAGTGTGTGCTGGGTGATGAGATTTAGTGGCTTTTAAACCCATGTCCACAAGAAGGGAGGTATGACCAGCCCCCAGAATTTCGGAATTGACTTTTGTCCACAACTCCAATTCTTTCAGTTTTATATTTCCAATAAGTCAGCTTTCCCAGATTTCTCACTTCCTATATCATTCTCAAGTTCATACTGTCTCCCATTTTCCACGATAGCACTTGTTTTTAGATTGTGTGATGTAGTTCAAGACATTCTTCTGGGAACCCTTCCATTTGATCTTTTCTCCCCCTGAATGATGGTGCATCTCATGGGCAACCCTTTCTCTGTCCTGGCCTAGGACAACTGGATTGAATAATTTTGCCAATTTTGCTTAACAACAGGAAATGCTTTATTTTATTCAAGTAGCTTTCTAGACACTTGTGAAATATTTACATTCACCACTGAAAATAATTATTTAAGAGGGTATTTTATTTTTATATAATCAACAATGAAGGGAGAAAAGTATCATCTTAGCAATATCTTGAAACTTGACTTGGAGGAATTATAAATTGTTCCCAAATCTTGTATCTCTATGATCTTTTTTTTTATTTCAAAGGAGAGCTTTTATTAATAGTACAGTGCCAAAAGTAAATTTCCACAACTGTATTTAGCTATTTAAATTATACCAGCTTATTTAAATTTAAGTAATTGCACTTATGTACATCCTTACATTGACCACTAATGACATGGTGGTCCATTTAAAATAAGATATGTTTAAATTGAATGAATATAAAAGAGGGTTTACTTTAAAAGTAAAGAAGGAAATACTTTATGAAATTCTATATCTTGTCACCATCAAACAACTTGTTAATTTTGAAAAGCTCTACCCCTCTAGTCTGCTTCCTGGGTACGTGACTGCAATTAAGTGAACGATAAGTGAGGCTAGCATTGGGTTAGCACTTTGATAGAAATCTGTTCAGCTCGAAATCAGCTCAACAAAGGTTGAACTCCTTATTTATCCATGAGCCAACAGTCTTAAATACTTCAGAAATTAATTTTAAGGATCACTAAAACCATGTGAACTTGCTTAGGATAAAATTGCCAGAGCTGCTGGAAGTATGGGTGTCAGTAATGATATTGGTTAAACCAAGTGAAGCATAGCAGGTGTTCTGGAAATGGAAGAAGTTGCAGAGATGATGCTTTGAGAACTAATTGCACCAGGAGCTTTTAAGACAAAGAATATAAAGTACTGGGGAAGATTTGATAAATCCATACACATTTTCATCCATCATCTCTTTGAGAAATGGAGCACATGTAAACAAGAGGAAAAATTGGTAATCATGGAAGCAAACCTTCCAATTGCTCTGCTCTCCCCATCTCAAGTATTATTTGCCTACCTCTCAATCAACATGCTGTTTGTATGAAAAATGCTAAACAGCATACATCTATAAGACCTGCAGTAGAAGGATAAATGAATCCTTTTGGAAAAATCTAAAGGAGAATTCTAATTTACAAGCTGCCATTCGTTCAGTAGCATGAAAGTGAGATAAGTATAAATTTTACCAAGAATAAACTACCTCCTGAGATTGGTGTGTGTGTCAACAAAAACAAAGAATAAACAAAAAGATAGAGGAAAACAAAAGTAGACTAGAAGTAAAGTTTCCTTAGAAGTTAACTCTAGTTTTCTTTCCAAATAAAAAGAAAATGAATAATCTGAAGTATTTAAGACTGTTGACCCATGGAGAAATAAGGAGCTCAGCAATCTCAAGGCAGTCCATTCCACATTTGTATTGCTGGAATTTGAATAAAGTTCTTAGGTTGGATCAACAAAATTCTGTCTTCACATAATTTCTACTTATGCAATTAATTTTAATATCATCACTGTTAAGCATAATCTCTTTTATCTGAAAAAATACATAAATCTTTTAGAACACTCAGCATATTTACCCATCTCGTTTTTTTTCCATATTTCCTCACCCTGCTTTCCTCAGCTATCCTTCATTTACCTTGTTTCTGAATCTTCTATCATTCTTTTTTAAATTAATTATTTTTTTATTGTTTAAAGTATTATAAATAATAGTACATATGTCTCCTTTTTTTCCCCTATTGACCTCCCCCTGGCCTTCCCTACCCCCCAGTATATGCCCTCACCTGCCCCCCTACACTCCAGTGTCTTGTACCCATTGATTATGCTCATATATATGCATACAAGTCCTTCGGTTGATCTCTTACAGCCCCCCACTCCAACCTCCTCTGTCTTCCCACTGTAGTATGACAGTCTGTTCATTGCTTCTTTGCCTCTACATCTGTTTTTTTCCCCCTGATTCTTTTCTTTAAAAACATCTTGCCTCTGCAGGCTATAAATAAACCTATAAGAACAAAAAATGTTTGAGTCCCAATTTCAATGTCCAATAGTTCTGAGTCCCAGTTTCAATGTTACTAGAATCAGGAAACTATTAGGTATGCATATTGCATTGACACATATGAGAGTCCAAGACATGAATCCCTCATCAAGTTATGATACATAATTACATTGGCTTTTCTACATTATATCTCAGCATCTTGAAGACTTCCAAATACAAACTAAAAAAGAAATATTTTGCCTCAAGAACATATATGACACATCATGTTTCTGGATGTGTGAATGAGAGGTTAAATGTGCAATCTTAACCAGAACCAGGAACTCTCTCTGGGCTTGGATGGAAAAAACAACAGCACAATATTCTTTTTCTGGCTCCACTTTGGTGTCTGGATACTAAATGTGATTTTACTAGGAAGGACATTGGAAGTAGGGGGAGTGGCAGGAAAAGAAAATATGACTCATTAACTACACTTCTCAAATAGGAAATCCATTAGATGTTCTGTGATATGTCATGCAGCAAATTAACGAGTGAAGTGGAAACATACTCCATTTGGTTTTATTACCCATCCTGTCATAAGAGTGATTCAATCAGTGAACCAGGCTGAGAATTAAAGGGGAGGAAGGGGGCTCTGAACAACTGCCAAATAAAATAATGATGAATACCCATGATGGTTTCTGTCCTTTGTGTGAAATAGAGGCAGGCACCTATTTTGGAAAGATACAATCCTGCTGGGATGTCCGACTTGCAGATGGCATTCACATTCAAGGTATGTTGGATAGTACATGGCATCGAGAATTTTAGCTAAGAGCACAGGTTATTCTGAGAAAAGCACTTAATAATCCATTAATTCTCCTCTAGCATTAATGGTTCTGTTACATGATCACAGAAGATGGGAAAAGGTAGGTAACAGCGTAAGACAATTATAACACTGAACATTTGAAGGCCAAAAAGTAAAACGGTCACATGTGATCACTGAGGTTGGTAAGGACATCACTGAAAAGCATAGAGGTCACATTGGGTCATCTATGCTTCCCATGAAAGAAAGGCATGGGTGAAAGAGTAGAGGTAGAAATCCTGGAGCAAACATTAAAAGTATAAATAACCTAGTTTTGTTTTAAAAAAAATAATGCACATCAAATTATGTGGAAGACCTGAAGAAGATGAGAATAGAAGATCACAGAGGACATTCAATTTCAGGCTAAGCTGATTTTTTTTTATTTTTCACTCAATTGACAATAAAGAATTTGGAGTGGTTTTAAGAAGAGAAGTGACATAAATATAATTGAGCCTTAAAATGATTCATCTTGGGTCAGGAGAGCAGAGAACCTAAGAGTATTTGGCAATCTTCCAGGAGAAATGTAATGAAGACCTGGCTTCAAGAGAAAATGAGGAATAAGAGAAGGAACAGACATACCAGGTGTCAAACACCTGACTTTATGAATGATTAAAAGGCATGGAGGATGAGAAGGACTCAAAGATGCCTGAGAATCAAATTTACAGAATAAGGAGAATTAAATTATTATCCATCTAGAAGCCTGGTGCACAGATTTTTGCACATTGAAAGAAAATTAATTAGAAGAAATATTTTAGAAGCCTGGGAGGGACTGCAGGAGGTTGGCTCCAGGGCATATCCAGCCCTTCTCACCTATTCCTGATCATGAGACCCCAGTAGCAAGCTAACTTACTGGTCAGAGTATCTGCCTCATGGTGATCAGTGCGCATCATAGTGACTGGTTGGGCAATTGGTTGAACAGTCAAACAGTCAGACACTTAGCATAGTACACTTTTATATCCTATATTAGAGGCCTGATGCATGGATTCCTGCACCAGAGGGGTCCCTCGGCCTGGCCTGCAAACTCTCGCAATCTGGGACTCTTCAGAGGATGTCAGAAGCCTGGTACACGGATTTGACCCTATCCTCCAGGCCAAGCCAAGGGTCCTCACTGGTGCACAAATCCATGCACCAGGCCTCTAGTATACATGTAAGATCTTTGGTAAATCTCTCCCTGCCATCCCTCTGCCCCCCTTCCCTCTGAGATTCATCAGTCTGTTCCATGTTTACATGCTTGTGCATTGAGCGTCTACCCCTTGGTGGTCAGTGCATGTTATAGCTAACAGTCAAAAGGTCAATTAGGCTTTTATATATGTAGATAATAAATGGGTAATATACAAATTGATCGAAAGGCCAAACAGCACAACAACCCATACAGGTGACCATACAGATGATCCTCTGGGACTACAATATGACACCCACCAAGCCAGCCAAGGCAGGTGTGATGCAATTGATTGGGGCCATCACCCTATGATCGCCCCACAGAGGGAGGCCCAAGCCACCAACCAGCAGGCTTCAGGGGGTGGGCGGGGCCTCCCTCAGTGAAGGAAGCCCAGGTCCCAGGTGCTGGAGGAAAGGCATGCCGGCAGCTGGGGGAAGAAAGGACTACCCTTACATAATTTCTTGCATCGAGTCTCTAGTATATAGATAATAGAAACTGGAAAATGAGGATTAGGAAACTGGTTTGGGAGAAATGATGAGACTGATTTTTAGGTATGGTAACTCTCAGTTATAGTCTAAAGAATTCAGAACTGTCCAAAGTAGAAGTTAAGAGTTTAGTCCCTGGCAGTTTACTCCCTGCTTTCAATATGGGCCCCATGATTGACCAGCAATATAATCCTGGGCAAATGATTTATCTTGTCCACACCACACCTGTCTCATTTTTAAGATTGGGGCAAACAATGCTAAAGGCTTCATGTTTGTTCTGCCGTGCTTTTTGAATTTCAAGTGGGTTAATGCAGGCTAAGTGCTTTGAATAATACCTAGCCCATAATCAGCCCTGAATAAATGCAGGCTGTTATTATTACTATTATTTATTAGCTAGCAATTAACCATAATATTTTTAGATCTAACTTACTTCTGTTTTACCAAACCTACCTTATGTCCCCTCAATAAAAAGAGAAAAATTGTGTTTATATTATTGCTCTTTGATACAGCCCTGAATATAAATTAATGTATTCTGTATGCCTCCTAAACGTTGAATTTCTACTTTTTAATAAAATCTGTGACTTTATTCTTCATACACAAAACTAATCTAATAGAATGCATTTCCCAAAACTACCCATATAACTAGTAATGCTTATTGCTCAAAAATATTGTTTCAAAGCTTTATAATATATTGCATTATTTCACCTGAATAAATAATATCTTTACTGCAATAGCAATTCCTGTAATAATCATGTTTTAGTAAAAAGCCTATTGAAATAGAGATACTTTTTCTAGAAAATTAAAATTAAAAGTGGCATAGATCACATACATAAACATAATGGTTGCATTAGAGAGCAAGAAAAATTTCTCATGTTCTATACTCCTATAAAACTATGTGTTTGTATCATATGTAGTCGGTGTAATGACTACTCCATTAGGTTTTATGTGCACATAGATCCCTCTTCTTAATCAGTGTAGACTAATCTAGCTTTTCCTTTGTGTATCTGCAATAAAATCTGAGCCCTTCATCACTCTTGATCCCTACATAGAATTTCTACTGATGCTGCTGTTATATGCATGAATCAAGCCTACTAAATGTCACATAATAACTAAGAGACTGAATTGGTCTAGGGATTAGTAATAGACCTCTGACCCACAGGTCAAACATATCAAGACTTGGTTAATAGTAGCTAAAAATTGCTACAATCTGATGTTCAATTGACAGCCAATGAAAGAAGTCCCTACAGTCTTGGTGGAGATCTAAGGTAACAAGTGTCAGAACATAGACTCTTCCAAACAATGGCCAAGTTAAAAGGTCAAAACAAAATCAGTGTGAAACCTTGTTGGTTCTGATCAGGATAGGAAGTTTCTTCAGTACTTACAAGTGTGCTAATTGCACAATATATCTTTCATATTTAACTTATATGTGAGAACTCTGCCTTTTCTGACAATGTCAGCAGAACAGCACACATGACAACTTAGAATGTTAAATAGTGTAGATGCTGAAAAACATTTGATTGCTTCTGGTTTTATATAAATTTATTTTTTTATTTTTTAAATATATTTTATTGATTTCAGAGAGGAAAAGAAGGTGAGAGATAGAAACATCAGGATGAGAGAGAATCATTGATCTGCTGCCTCCTAGATGCCCCTTGTTGGAAATCAAACCCGAAATCCTGTCATGTGTCCTGACCAGGAATCTAACTATGACCACCAGTTCATAGGTCAATGCTCAACCTCTGAGCCACTCCAGCTGGGCTCAATAATGTTATTTTTATAGTGTTGCATTCATAATAGCAATTATTTGTTTTATAGAGAATGAATACTTTTAAACATGCATAGAAAACTCTCTCTCTCTCATATATATATATATATATATAT
>JAAGEH010000012.1:72881882-72953894 GCA_011751065.1 Lasiurus cinereus | reverse complement strand
ATTATATGAAATGCTGAAAGGTACTCTTTTAGAAGAGGAAGAAGAAAAAGGTAAAAGCCAAAAAATTATGAACAACAAATACATATCTATCAAAAAGTGAATCTGAAAATTAAGTGAATTAAAAATTTGATCAACAGAATAAACTGGTGAATATAATAGAATCAGGAGCACAGAAAGGGAGTGGACTGATAATTCTCAGGGGGGAAGGGGTGAGGGGTGTAAAGGGAGAGACTGGACAAAAATCATACACCTATGGATGAGATCAATGGGAGGGAGCTAAGGGCAGAGGGAGGGGTGGGAGCTGGGTGGAGGGGTGCTATGGAGGGGAAAAAAGAGAAACAAATGTAATAATCTGAATAATAAAGATTTAATATAAAAAAAAGCTTTTTAAAAAAAATAATGTTAAAATCCCATTAGAAAAATGAGCAAAGTATGTGAATAGGCAATTTATACAAATAGAAATACAAAATGTCCAATAAACATAAAGAAATAAGAAACGCAATCATAATTAGTAAAATGCAAACTAAAACAAACGTAAAATTTATTTTTGCTTAATCCGTGAAAGTAGCAAAAATTTTAAAAGATTGCTAATATTGATACTAGAGAGAATGTACAAAAAGTGCATTGGTCCAAGTCATAGATACAGAGGCAAATTGATGGTCACCAGATTGGGGTGTGGTTGGGGAGAGGAGTGAAAAAGGTGAAGGATTAAGAAGTACAAATTGGCAGTTATAAAAAATGTCAAGTACAGCATAGGGAATATAGTCAATATTATAACTGTATGGTCAGATGGGCACTAAAGTTATTGGGGTGATAACCTCACAAGTTATGTAAATGTTTAATCACTGTGTAGTACACCTGAAGCTAATATATTATTGTATGTCAACTGTAATTGAAAAATTTAAAAAAAAATTTAAAGAAAAAAAAAAAAGAATGCAGACTCTGGAGTCTGCAGCAAAGAGGAAGAAGGCAGACTGGCCAGAGCGAAGGCCTGGGTACCAGGTGCCGAGGAACCAAGTGCCAGAGGAAAATGGGTGCTGGAAACCAAGGAAAAGAAGATGTATTGCAGGAACCTCTTCGTGCAATGGGCCTCTAGTATTTTATAAGGATTCTTCAGATTACATCAGGCCTACCTGGCTAATCTGGAATAATCTGTTCATTTCAGAATTCCTAAAGTACAGATTCTAGCATATGTAAAATGCCTTTGCCATGCAAATTTACATATCCACAGTTTCTTAGGGTTAAAATCTAGCCATTTGGGGGGGGCCATTATTCAGTCTACCATAATAACGGCATATTTTATACAATGCATTGGCTGCTTTATACTTAAGGCTTTCACTGGCTTTCCCAGGCCAGTAAAAAGTTCCTTCAAGTTCATTAAATATTTTAATAACTCTGTCTTCTAATCTATATAATTAGTTTACAGAATGCTAATGTGACTGTTAAATGTTGTATTCTTAAGTACATAGGAGTTCCACATGTATTTTCTTTTTTAATTATTAGAGCACCCACTAAAGTATGTATCAGGTCCTCATTTTATTTTTATATGACTGTTCAACATCAGGTAACTACAACTATTAAATCAATTTGCAAAGCAGTGTATTACTGCATCCTAGTGATACTTCTTTGAATACACAGCTATCTTTTGAATAGTTCCAGTCAGAACATGTTTGAAAAATTAGTGGAGAATAAATTTCATTGTTTCTTTCCAAATCATATGCAGGAAATCAATTGTATGAAAAGCGTATTTCTCTCTCCTGTTCTGAATGTAGATTAAAAAATGTTTGTAGAAATAATTAAGTAGAGAATGAACAGAATTTTTAATTAACTTAATATAATCAGGCTCTCAGCTACTGTAGATAGACAGGAAAAAGATAATTTGAGTAGACTAATGCATGATTTTTGGGAAATGCTAAATAATATTTTTTCAGGATTGATTAGCACTTGCCTTTAAAATAGAGAACTGTATTAAAATTTGAATTGTAAATTCCATCTGTGTTTTATAGAGATACATAAGAAAATTATTTATTCTGTGGAATAGCAAAATCATTAGGCATCAATTCAATAAACATAAGATTTTAAGAATTATGGACCTTAACGTGTTAGTGTATTATGTAGTTGAGATTATTTTGTATGTGTACCAGTAAAATCCTATCTGAATCAAATCTATCAACCTTTGAGAATTAAACTGTTTTATAAAACCTGTAATATGAAAAAAGGATTTTTTTACAAATATGAATATAAAAAGCTGTGCCTTAATATATAATCAGAGGCTTGATGCATGAGCAGATTATCATTTGAACAGCTCTCATCAGCACTTCATTAAATTTTTAGATGAATTATTTAATTTAGCAAATCCATCTTATTTTGTGCATACAAAACTGATATATGTGAAAATTTTGACAGAAATGTATTTTTATTCCAGATAGAAGAAATACTTGGAACACTTAGTCCATAAAGAAAAATAATCTATTTTTCACAGTACCAGAAATGTCAGTTTTTACTGAAAGAGACACAGATAAGATTGCCCTTCTGTTCACTTTGTTGCCTAATAAAGTGGAAACAAGAGAGGTTCACAAAGCATATTTGCCAATTAAGGATAAGGAGTGGTTTTGTAGTGTCCTAAAGTGTAAAGTACATTTGTGAAAGCTATGACACCAGCCTTAAAGAAAATCACACTATGAAAAGTTTGAGAATGAATTATGCAAAGCATAATATATTGTGCAATTAAATAACAATGACATTTAGTACCCATAATCCAAATAGAAAAATGTTGAGAGATTAGGAATGGCCAATTTTTTCAAAATACTTCATTTTAGACATCTAGTAGAGAATGAAAATCACTAATATTCTAAGGAAATTTGACAATGATAATTCAAGTAAATATGAAAAAAAAATTGTGCAAGAAAAAAGGATTAAATAACTGCTAAAGTAGATAAATTGATTCTATTGATAGAAAAAATGTATTTAGGCACTAAAAAGGAAAGGATAAATTGCTTATAAAGAATTCATAACATTTTTCTCAGTTAATGATCTTAAGGGAAAATGTAATCTATGTTGCAAAAAATGAGAGCAAATTGTTCAATAAAATAGGAAAACAACAATCATATATATTATAGGAAGAGAGAAAATAAATCATAAATTTTTTAAGTACAGGTTTATATTCCAAAATACACTTACACTTCAAACAATTTGCAGAGCAGTCCACATTTTCTATCAATGCAGGAATCTGTGAGTCAAACTCTGATCCTTAAATTGTGTCAGTTACTAGTAAACTTTGTCATTTTTTCCCATTGTCCCCAGAAAACATGGATTGTGCTGGATACTGGACTGGTTGGTTTTATTCAATGTCTCATTTTATTCTAAGAAAAATACTAGAAGGGTTATGTCATTGTGGTCATTGAGTAGACAAGGGAAGTGGTTCTACAGAATTCTATTGCTTCTATTGCTTTGTTAAAATCACACTTGGAAAGTAAGGGATATAGGATAGAATCTATGATTATCTCATTCAAAACACAATGATTGCCAAAACCGGTTTGGTTCAGTGGATAGAGCATAGGCCTGTGGACTGAAAGGTCCCAAGTTCAATTTTGGTCAAGGGCAGTACCTTGGTTGCAGGCAAATCCCCAGTGAGGGGCGTGCAGGAGGCGGCTGATTGATGTCTCTCTCTCAACAATGTTTCTAACTCTCTATTCTTCTCCCTTCCTCTCTGTAAAAAATCAATAAAAATATATTCAAAACACAATGATTTATTTTTCAATATTCAACTCTGCCTTCTAGTAATAATGAAGAAGAAAAATAAAATGTTCTCCCAAGTTTTAGGGTAGATTTCAGGTTACTGGCTGAAAAAGAAAAGCATCCACTTTGAACAGTATATAAACATATGAATAAATATATTTAACCTAAGAGCAGCTAGCAAACATATTCCAATACAGATGTGAATCATCTCACATGGCCAACTAGCTCACTGAAATTATCTTCATAGAAAATGTTCTCTTCATATATCAGTTTGCATCCCATTAGGGGTTTCTTCTTACTTTTTCTCCAACCAAAGTAAAATTTGGAATGTTCTTTAATTGAATTCATTTTACTAAGTGCCCCACCTGCATGTGGTGTCTGGGAGATAAAGCATCAGTCACACCAAGTTAAGAAACATTTATTTAGGATCTATTATACATAAGGTAGTGTAGTGTGTTCTATTAGAACAAAATATGAATAAGATCTCCCTTTAATCCCTGAGATCTTTATACTCTGAAAGAAACAGGCATACAAGTAAATATATATGTGGATGTGTGCAGTCATATGCATGTGTACAGTTTTATTTTGATATTCAATTATACCAATACAACGTAAAGTAACAATTTCTTAAAATACTTGTTTATACTAAACTAATATAACTTCATAGGAAAACAAGAAATGAGATGCAGAAAGTTTAAATAACTTTCTCAGATTTCATTTTCTAAATCAAAATCAGCACTATAACTCATATCTCTGAATGTTCAACCTGTCATATTTCAATAGCACATATTTAGAGATATTAGTATACACAACTAATCCTATAAATTATTTTGTGGAGAAAGATGGTATCTCAGAATATAAGAGGCAGGTAGAAAATATTTTTGAGGGAACTCTAATTTAACTTCCTGTCCATTTCAGGAATTTGTCTGCCACACACTACATTATTGACTGACATTCACAAGCCTCTACTTCAAATATTTCTGTGCTAAAAAGCTCACAGCCTCATAAATGAACCTATTCAATACAGGAACTGTACTGTTGCCAGAAGTTTTATCTTTATGCTTAAACCTGAATCAACATAATTTCCATCCAGTGATTCTGAATCTTTCCTTTGGAGCTACAGCAAATATATCTAATCAAGTGTATGTGGTATAACTTCAATATGTAAGCGTAACTAATCATTTTCCCCATTTATTTTCTTATTCTATACTCAATAGTCCTAGCTTTTTCTCCCCAGACCTCTCATCATTACAGCCACTCTTATACAGCTAGTCCCTGATCAGCCAACCTTTCATTTTAAAATGTGGTATCTAAAAATGAGTGCAAAATTTCAACATGGTCTTGCTAAGTATTTTCTTTTTCATAGTATCATTTTAGAGATTCAATCCCTACTGGTGTGGGCTAAAATAAGCATTCATTTTTCTGGCTGCTACCTCAGATGTTTGAACTTCTTGACATGTCAAAGATGTAGTTTTTCACAGGCCCTATTCTCAAGAGTCCCGACAAGAAGCAACTTCTGAGAAGAATCCTCTCAGATGGCCTAAAGCTTGTCTCCAGGCACCGTTGTTGGCATTACAGTTCCAGTCAAAAACTTCAGATCACCTAGCCCTCTGAATCCGAATAGCCTTGCACTTATTTGATATTTTCCTGTTTTATATAGTTAAATTTAACTCTGATATGACCAATCTATAAGACTGTTACTCTGAACCAATTCCCACAACGCAGTCACAGGTGAGGTACTCACACTTTTATTCCCAACTTTATGAAACACAATTGTTGTTAGTTTTTTTTTGGATTTATTTGTACATTTTATTAAAACCCAAAAATTCCATTCCTATAAGTCCCCCACGGTAACATGAGCTAGGTCAGTAGTATTTTTTTGGTAAAACTATGTATTCCTTACATCTTTAGATTGGCTTTTTAATGGTTTTCTTGAGATTAGTATTAATAAAAGATGTAATTTCTCATGAATTACATATGCACATATAATTTAAATTTATTTTCATAAAAATTTAAAGGGGCTGATTCAGTTAATGTTTCTGGGAATGCCTGCTGCCATATATTTCCAACAGTAAATGAGACTCCATTATCAAGCCATCAGTCAGCTCAGACTTTGTAAGAATTATGAGTTGTGAGGATTTTCAATTCTAAGCCAAAAAATTAAGTAATACAAATTCTATGACAATTATCTCACCTTAAAATATAAAAAGCGATGGATGGAGAGATCAAAGAGAGAGAGAATCTTGCCTTGAGTATGTTTCTGGGATACAACTAGTTACTATTTCTTCCAGAATATCTCCTTGCTCTACTTTCAGCGACTCTCAGGAAGCTCTGCATTCTTCCATAGTGCATTGTGTGTGTGTGTGTGTGTGTGTGTGTGTGTGTGTGTGTGTGTGTTTTGTTTTGTGTTTTTTTGTTTGTTTGTTTTTGTTTGTTAGTTTGTTTTATTTTAATTAAATCTTTATTATTCAGATTATTACATTTGTTTCTCTTTTTTTCCCCTCCACCCGGCTTTCACCCTTCCCTCTACCCTTACCTCCCTCCCGTTGACCTCATCCATACATGTACGATTTTTGTCCAGTCTCTCCCTGTACACCCCTCACCCCTTTACCCCTGAGAATTATCAGTCCACTCCCTTTCTGTGCTCCTGATTCTCTTATATTCACCAGTTTATTCTGTTGATCAAATTTTTAATTCACTTTATTTTTAGATTCACTTATTGATAGATACATATTTGTTGTTCATAATTGTTTATCTTTTACCTTTTTCTTCTTCCTCTTCTAAAATAGTACGTTTTAGTATTTCATATAATACTGGTTTGGAGTTGAAGAATCAAGTCAAAAATTTGAAATATAAAGAAGCAGAAACACTCAACTGGAAAAGCAAGAAGAGAAAAGAATCCAAAAATGTGATGATAATGTTAGGAGCCTCTGGGACAGCTTCAAGAGTACCAACATCAGAATTGTGCGGGTGCCAGAGGAAGAGAGAGAGCAAGATACAAAAACTTATTTAAAGAAATAATGACTGAAAACTTCCCACATCTGGTAAAAGAAATAGACTTACAAGTCCAGGAAGCACACAGAACCCCATATAAAAGGAATTCAAAGAGGACTACACCAAGACACATCATAATTAAAATACCAAGAGCAAAAGACAAAGAGAGAATATTTAAAGCAGCAAGAGAAAAACAGTTCATTACCTACAAGGGAGCATCCATATGTCTGTCAGCTGATTTCTCAACAGAAACAATGCAGGCCAGACGGGAGTGGCAAGAAATATTCAACGTGATGAATAGCAAGAACCTACAACCAAGAATACTCTATCCAGCAAAGGTATCATTCAGAGTTGAAGAGCAGATAAAGAGCTTCACAGATAAGAAATGTGGGAAACCAAATATTGTTCTCACTAAATGGATGTAAATGGGAAGCCAGAAGGCTGGCCAACCTTAATTGCTCTGAAAGATCAGAGCGGATTACTCATTGTTTATTTGAAACAATGAGTATCTGTTTGTATCATGTTAATTTCTGTTTTTGTTATTTCCTGCCCAAAGCCTTAATAAAAGGGAGAAAAAGGCCAGAGCAAATGGCAGTCCTTTCCACTAGAGGAAGGCTCCCGCCTGGCCCCCCAATATCGCCAAATTAATATTTTCTAGTCTCTCATTTCGTTTGAGTGCGGCCTCCTTCAGAACCCGAACCCTGACCTGGGAACCCTGAACCACGCGGGACGTGGAAAGAGGTTCTCACAAAGAAAAAGCTAAAGGAGTTCACAACTGTTATTGTCAATTCTTTTGTTTGTCTTTTCTTCCAGCTAAATTTCCATTTATCTATCTATAGTGACTACTATCTTTTACTAACAACTTTTATCTACAGAAATGATCTAACTTCCTCCTTTAAAGAGTAGGTGATCTCACTTACTCCTAGAGAGAGAGAGAGAGAGAGAGAGAGAGAGAGAGAGAGAGAGAGAGAGAGTTAAAGAATTAACACATGAACCATCTTCACTTCCCAACATCACCCATCAGAATCAACCTTCCTTCTCATTATCTTCATTTTCACTCTCATTCCAGTCAATATCAATCCTTTCATATCTACATTTATTTTTCTTCTGGGGAATTAGTTTATTCAATTTCTATTTTTAAATTTCCCTTTTCTACTGATTATTTCATATTCGTTTATTTGTCTTCCCCATAATAAAGGAAATAAAAGGGGAAAACACCCCCTTGATTGCTTCTCAGCATCAATATCTCTCTCTCTCTTTCTTTTCATTCTCTGCCACAATTCTCCACAGAATGAACTACATTCACTGTTAAAAATTCCCTCAGTTCTGAGTCACTGTCCAGACTTTTGCCTCATGAATTCTACTCAATGAAGATATTAAAATCATCATAAGCTAAGTTATTCATGTCCTTTAATTTGTGAATTTTTACTTTACTAAAATTGTTTAATGCTTTTTACTATTCATAATATTATTAAAGTTTCAAAATCTTTGATTTTTATTACATTCTTCTTTTCTGAAATTTTCTACCTTACTGGTTTTCTTTATTCTCCTCACAATGAATGTTGTAATTCTTTGGTTGTATCTTATTTTCCTTCTTCTTTTTTTATCCAGATGTATTTTTATTTTGGCAATTATATCCATTCCCTTACTTATATTACATTAAAATTTCCATTCATGATCTTTGTGTTATATCCACAAAAATTCAAGTTCAGGTATAAATCTGCTCACCAAACATTTCACTTGGGTATCCAGTGGACACCTAAAATTTTTATTTCATGAACTGAATACATCCTATTTCCCTTAGAATATGAATTCATTAATATTATTTCTCTTCTACAATCTTCTCAAATTTATGTATGGTCTGTTGAATAGTTAGAAAACTCAGTTATTCTATAATAAAGAACATTCATCTAAATTCAATTACTCACTGTTCTCCTCAGTTTTACCTGTTTATTCTCAAACCAGTTCCTTATTCATGTTATTACTATCACTGCTTTAAGGCAGGGCTTTATCATTCCTGACTTGCACAATTGCTATAGCCTTCAATTTGGGTCTCCCAATGTCAAACATTCTCCACTGTTGGGGTTCCTTCTCTAAAATATAAAACAGACATTTGATCCCCTCCTCTTTAAAATCTTTGGTCACTTCCATCATCTGTAACATAGAATTCAGGCAACCTGCAAATAATTTTTGACATGTTTTTCAGCCTCATTTCAGGCCACTACTCACAACTAATTTATGCTCAAGGAATGGCAGACTGCATATTTTCCTTTTATACTAAGAGCTGTTTCATATCTTGGTATCTTTATCCATGCTAGTCTCTTAGCCTGAAAATCCCTTCTCTCTATATTGTTACTTGCACATTTTTTAAAAATATATTTTATTGATTTGTTACAGAGAGGAAGGAAGAAGGATAGAGAGTTAGGAGAGAAACATCTATCAGTTGCCTCTTGCACACCTCCTACTGGGGATATGCCTGCAACTAAGGTATATGCCCTTGACTGGTATTGAACCTGGGACCCTTGAGTCTGCAGGCTGACGCTCTATCCACTGAGCCAAACTGGTCAGGACTACTTGCACGTTTTCCAGAACATAGTATCTCCTGAAAACTGACCACTTCCTATTTAACCACCTGGGGTGTTCTGTCTTTCCCCTGACTTTATAATTTCACCATACTTACCATACTAGATGTAACTGCTATTGGTTGTTAAATCCTTGAAGGCAGATCCTTAGTTTACCCATGTATCCTCATTGTCAAATACTTAGAATACTATGTTTAATGAATGATTATTGAACTTAGAACTTTTTCATATGGACAGCTTAAGCATGGGCCCCATTAATACTCACTCATTTGACTTGCAATTTTCTATTTTTTTATGGAAAAACTTGCCATGCATTTGGTGTCTTAAAATAACACAAATTTATTCTTTTTACAGTTCTGGAGGTAAGAAGTCTAAAATGGGCCCGCTGCACTATATTCTTCTGGAGGCCCAAGGAAATGTTCTGCTTACATGTTTTTTTCCAGCTTCTGGAGGCCACCTATACTCCTTGTCTAAGCGTCCATTCTTACATTGTAAAAGCCAGCAGCTTGGCATCTTGTCTCCTCTCTAAATTCTCCTTTCATCCTAAAATCTTCCCTCTATAACTTTGGCTTCCCCCCGTCCCTTATATAAGGTCCCTTGAGTTTGAATTGGACCTACTCAAAATAATCCAGGAAAATCTCCTCATTTGAAGATACTCATGTATCACAACTGCCAAGTCCTTTTCCTATATAAAGTATGATATTCACAACTTCCAGAGGTTATGTATCGCTTGGCCATCTATTAGAAAGGTGTCATCATTCAGCCTACCATGATAATCTAACTGCAAAAAATTCCATTAGACTGCCTAAAATCATATTCCATTAGTGTTGGTGTATTTCTTTATCAAATATTTATTACAAAATGTAAACTAAAACTCTCTTTTATTTGTATGACTTGTTCATTTAAAATTATGCCTTCCTATTTATTATTATCCACATGACTGATAAAAACTATTATCCACTATAATGAATACCAGGCTTTGTACAATCTTCCTGGTGTACTTCTTTATTGTTTTTTTTTTTCCATCCAGCACTAACTTTTTCTGAATCCACTACCATCACATCCTCATTTGTCCCTCTTGTCTTTGAGAAAATTGTGAAATTCTTTGTTCATCACTTGTCTGAGAAAGTCCACAGTCACTCTACTCTCAAATTATATCAGAGAGATCTTAGTTTATCTGATTTATCATTAATGGATTCTATAAATAAAGTGTTTAATAAATAAGTCTACCCATAATCTGTTCAGAAAAAAAGTTGGTGAAATAACCAGACTTGTCTCTCTTTTCTAAAATATCATTTTCTCCCTTTTTGGAAATCAGGGCAATTATACAAAAGCTTTTAGATTTTTTTAATTCCTTATTATTCCTGATACATTTCTAACAGTTATTCTATAATCAAATATGAAAATCTGTAATTTGGCTAACATGTTTTAAATCTTATAGATATATTAAATTTACTCTTTGAATATTTCTAATTAATAAATAATAGTAATAAAATTGATTTTATATTTATATAGTATAATAAAATATATATAAAATACATGTATTTAATAGTTATAACATATATTAAAATTAATTAGATTTATAAATACATAGTAAATATAAAGGTAATATATACACACATTTTCATATTTGGTATTACTCTATTGGTATTTATAAATAAAAGTAGGAATAAATATTTTGGTTAAATATTTTCTCAGAAGATTGTCAAACGTTTATTAAAAAGGGGAATCTTAGACCTCATGCAAATGTAAAAATGTGTATATTCCAATGACTGTGAGCTATTTATTTTTATTTTATTATTTTATTTTTTAATATATTTTATTGATTTTTTACAAAGAGGAAGGGAGAAGGATCGAAAGTTAGAAACATCAATGAGAGAGACATCAATCAGCTGCCTTCTGCATGCCCCCCATTGGGGATATGCCTGCAACCAAGATACATGCCCTTGACCAGAATCGAACCTGGGACCTCTCAGTCTGCAGGCTGATGCTCTATCCACGGAGCCAAACCGGTTTTTGCTATTTTTGTTTTTTTAAAGAGCACGAGAAAGACTTTGATTAGTCGTTCCACCCATCTATACATTCATTGATCAATTCCTGTATGTGCCACTACCAGGGATGAAACCCACAACCCTGGCTCATCCGATAATTCTCTAACCAAACTACAGGTCTAGGGTACTGTGAGCTATTTTCAAAATAAAGTTTAAACATGAAATCTACTCTAATTTTAGGATTATTTGTAGTCTCCATTTTGTTTATAAATTATACCCCAAATTTCTCCTTAGAGATAATATAAACTGCTTTTACCCTATATGTATAGAATAATTATTTTAAAATTACATTTATCAAAATAACATATTAGAGAATTTATATTTCTGAAAAAAAATACAATCTTCATTGTAAAAATACTTGGCTTTTCCATTTCCTTCCTAAGGCTGCTGTCTGTGCTATAGGTGAACGTGTGTTGAACAGATCTTGATGTTGATGAAGTGTGAGTGATGCCACCATCTGCAGCTATGGAAACACACACTCCATGGGACCTGAACTTGGGCCCCAACACGAGAAAGGTTTTGAGGTCATCTTTAAAATATTTTTTCCTGTTTTCAAGATTAAATATAATATAAGTTTAGGATTCTGAACAGATTTTGTTAGTGGTTTTGAAATAACTTCAAGTCATGTTTAAGGGAAATGGGAAATATAGTCTAATCTTCTCTTAAACCTTTCTCAAGACACTGCGTACAATAGCAATTAACCAGAAATTCAATGTAAAACCTTCTCTAGAGACAGATTATTGAAAAAAAAATCATAAAGGAATATCATTGACAATCCTAATGCCAACTGGTCCACATTTTATAGGTAATGTATATGTAAAACAATACTACTAATAATAATTCATCTTTATTTAATTCTTTATGTTGAAGAAACTCTAGAAGGTAATTACATATATAGGTTGCCAAAATTCACTATCATCAATGAATATAACTAATAAGTAGGAATATTATCTCTTTCCTCATTTAACTATGTTGAAACATATCAAATAATGCAAAGTGAACACAGGCTACATGTATCCCTGAAAAAATGTCTTGGTTTAACAATACATATTTCTCCTCTTATACTAATTGTTTAGTCTTACTAACATATATCAACATTAAGTTTTCACTTTAAAGATAAAAACTGTTCTTGAGATTAAATAGTTGGGTATATAATGTTAAATAGTGTGGAAGATGCCGAGACCGGTTTGGCTCAGTGGATAGAGCGTCGGCCTGGGGACTGAAAGTTCCCAGGTTGGATTCAGGTCGAGGGCATGTACATTGGTTGCAGGCACATCCCTAGTGGGGGGCATGCAGGAGGTGGCTGATCGATGTCTCTCTCTCATCGATGTTTCTGGCTTTCTATCCCTTTCCCTTCCTCTCTGTGAAAAATTAATAAAATATATTTTTTAAAAAATAGTGTGGAAGAAAAATAATTTATAGAATAGCCTCCATTTACCAATTGACATCACACTAAACAGGAACATAAAGACCTCATTGGCCGAAACCGGTTTGGCTCAGTGGATAGAGCGTCGGCCTGTGGACTGAAAGGTTCTGGGTTCGATTCCAGTCAAGGGCATGTATCCTGGTTGCGGGCACATCCCTAGTAGGGGGCGTGCAGGAGGCAGCTGATCGATGTCTCTTTCTCATCGATGTTTCTAACTCTCTATTCCTCTCCCTTCTTCTCTGTAAAAAATCAATAAAATATATTAAAAAAAAAGAAACCTCATTGATTAAAATAACATTTAGTTAACATTAAACAAGTCATTGTTCACATAGAAAAGCAAGTATTTGTGTAACTAGAATACCCTGGTGATGTACATATCGGTAGACATCACCATTGCCTTTGAGTTTATGATAGAATATAATTTTAGTTCAATATAAGATTTGAACCATCATAAACCAGTTTATAGAACACTAAAGGCCCAGTGTACAAAATTTGTGCATGGATAGGGTCCCAAGACCTGGCCAGCAATCAGGGATCATCAGGGCCTTCCTTCCCCTAGCTGCCGGCTGCTGGTTGGAGCCTTCCTTTGTTCCACGCTGCCCCCTGTGGTCAAAGCATGTCATAGCGAGTGGTCAAACTGTTAGGTCGAACTCCCGAGGGGAAATTTGCATATTAGCCTTTTATTATATAGAATACTGCTTGAGGTCAACAGTGTAAAACAATTTTATAACAGGAAGAAATTTGGGAGTGTCTGTGCTCTTTTGTGCATGTTTTTTTATAATGTTTTTCAACATGCAAATGCCATAAGTGAGATTTTGATTCATTTTTAATATAGAAGCTGAATTTGGACTTCATTACAGATGCATTATTGTTATTATTGTTATTATTATTATATGACATTTAAACTAGCAAAACTGAGGAAGAAATATCAACATGTAATTAGCATACTCTATTTGATGTTTAAGATGTATGCATCTGGATTATGAGAATTTTGAAGGTTTCTCCCATTATAAACTGAGTTTTATACTGGAATGATAGAAATTTTGGATTAATAAGCACCAATGAACTCTTAACATTCTTGCTTGTCTTTATAATGCCTATGACTACACTAAATTGCATAACATAAAGAGCATAAAAGTACTGCTTAAGAAAATACTTCATAATAAATTGCACAGAATAGAAAAAATAAAGTAGAAATACATTTTTGTTTTGGGTCTTATAAAAAATTTATAAGTATTCTGTGTATTATCCAGTGGAGATTACTTAAAATGACCAATGAGAATGCAAAATAAAATAATGGCATCTTAAAATTTGTCTAAAATTACTTAAAAATCACATGAATATTCTCTTAATTTTGTAATATTTTCTGTAATCACAGATGCTAATCTTTTCTAAAAACCTGGTCTTTAAAGTAAAATGAAATCTTCCAGAGATTAAGGACCTATCCCATGTTCTGGTTTATTGTTAGTAAGGGTTCAGTTAAGCTTCTTCCTTAAAATGTGCTTTGTAAGAGATTGCTTTGGAATTCATCTATAATAATAAAAGCATAGTATGCTAATTAGATCGGACAGCTGAACAACTTTTTGACATCCTAACAGATGAAGACTAGGCAGTGGGGGCTGAGGCAAAGGCAGTTAGGGCTGATCAGGCAGGCATGTAGAGTGGTTAGGAGCAATCAGGCAGGCAGAGTGATTAGGGCTATCAGGCAGGCAGTCAAATGAGTGGTTAGGAGCCAGCAATCCCAGATTGTAAGAGGGATGTCAGATTGCGGGTTGAGGCCTGATCCCCGGTTTAGGCCTGATCCCAATTGAGTCTAAATTGGCAGTCAGACACCCTCCAAGGGGTTCTGGATTGTGAAAGGATGCAGGCCCCCATGCATGAATTTTATGCACTGGGCCTCTAGTCAAATTATAAGTAGACAATATTGGATTGTTAAATGTAGTCTTACTTTTAAATATCTATTAAGCAATAATTATGGAACTAAAATAATAGAAATAAAATAATCCTATTTAATAAAAGAGTAATATGCAAATTGACCATAACTCCGCTACACCCACAAGTCATGCCCACCAGCCAATAAGAGCAAGTATTCAAATTAACCCAACCAAGATGGTTACAGCCACAGAGAGAGCAGGAGAGAGGCTTGGGGTGCCCCTGGAAATAAAGGAAGCCAAACTTTCCACATACCCTGGGAGGGCCCAGGCCTCCACTTAAGGCAACAAAGTTTCAATGGCTGTGTGAGCAGAAGGCTTGGCTCTGCTCCAGGCTACAAAGTTTTAATTGCAGAAGATAAATAAATCCCAGATACCAGGGCCTCCACTTGGGTCTCTGGGGGCCATGGCCAGCCTGCAAACCACCATAGGCCCCTCACTCAGGCCACCCCACACCCCAGAGGAACACCTACCCTGATCCAGTACACCCTTTAGAGAAAACCAGCTGGCCCCCACCCATGCACCAGGCCTCTATCCTATCTAATAAAAAAATAATATGCAGATTGACCATCAATCCAACACACAATATGACTGCCCCTATGTGGACACAAGATGGCTACCACAATATGGCCAGCAGGGGAGGGCAGTTGGCAGGGACCAAGCTTGCAAGGGAGGGCAGTTGGGGGTGATCAAGGCTTCCAGGGGAGGGCAGTTAGGGGTGACCAGGTCCACAAGGAAAGGAAGTTTTAGGCAAACAGGCTTTCAGGGGAGCAGTTAAGCATCAATCAGGTTGGCAGGGGAATGGTTAGGGGGTAATCAGGCTGGCAGACAGAAGTGGTTAGGGGCAATTAGGAAGGCAGACAGGTGAGCAGTTGGGAACTAGCAGTCCTGAATTGTGAGAGGGATGTCCGACTTTCTGTTTAGGCCCAATCCTACCTGGGTCGGGCCTAAAAGGGCAGTCGGACATTCTTCAAGGTGTCCCAGATTGGAGAGGGAGCAGGCTGGGCTGAAGGACACCACCCCCCTCCCCCCCATGCATGAATTTCATGCACTGGGCCTCTAGTCCTAATATATAAAAACGCAGAGTCTGTAACATTCAAAATGATCTAAGGCTTGACCGATCTAAGGCTTGACCACATAGGGGCAGGATCTTTTGACCACATGGGGGCAGTCAACTTGTGTGTTGGATTGATGGTCAATCTGCATATTAATCTTTTATTAGATAGGATAGAGGCCTGGTGCATGGGTGGGGGCCAGCTGGTTTTCTCTGAAGGCTGTCCTGCATCAGGGTCAGTGTTCCCCTGGGGTGTGGTGTGGCCTGAGCGAGGGGCCTGTGGTGGTTTGCAGGACCGCCATGCCTCCCAGTGACCGTTGTAGGTGCCCTGGTTCAGTACTGACTGGTGAGGGGGCTGTGAATTGGGCCCAGAAAAAAGCCTGGAGAGAGAAGTAAGGTCTAATCCATAGTCGCCATGGCAGCTATTGATCAGCCCTTGCCTCTCTCTTTCACTCTTGGCCTGGCCAACAGCTGTACTTCTCTTTCTCTCAGGCCTCCACTGGGACTGCTGTTCAGTCACGCTTCTCTGTTCAGGCATATTGATAGGCCCTGACTGGCATAGAAACCAACCAATCAGAACAAAATCTGGGTGACCTGCAAAGGTAGAACCTAAGGTAAGGCATGAGGAGGGGTTTTAAGGACAACAGCTGTTTGAAGTAAGGTGTAAGAAAGTGGTTCAGTTTTATTTTTTTATATATTTTATTGATTTTTTTACAGAGAGAAAGGTAGAGGGAATATTAGAAACATCAATGAGAGAAACATCGATCAGCTGCCTCCTGCATGCCCCCCACTAGGGATGTGCCCACAACCAAAGTACATGTCCTTGACCATAATCGAATCTGGGACCTTTCAGTCCATAGGCCTGTGTGGTTCAGTTTTTCTGAACAATTTGGCAGTATAGTACATATGGCTAGCTATCAGCCCAGATATAGGGATTATATATTTTTGTCTGCCAAAAGTATCTTCTGCTGAAAAAGACTTTCCTCCCCCCACCCCACTTCCATTTAAGTAATCCTATCTTACATAATCTATCTAGACTAATAAAAGTAATATGCTAATCTTCCAGATATCCAACTTCCTTCCAGAGAAAACCATGGTGGTGGGGGCTGAGGCAGAGACATTTGGGGACTAGATTAGGCCAGCAAGGGAGAGCAGTTGAGGGTGAGATTAGGCCCACAGAGCAGGGCATTTAGGGGCAATCAGGCAGGCAGCCAGAGGCAGTTAGGAGCAATCAGGCAAGCAGACAGAAAGGTTATGGGCGATCAGGAAGGCAGATAGAGGTATTATGGGCAATCAGGGAGGCAGAGGCACTTGGGGGCAATTAGGCAGGCAGGCAGAGGCTGTTAGGGGCAACAGGCAGTCAGGCAGGTGAGTGGTTAGGAGCCAGTGGTCCAAGATTGTGAGAGGGCCTCAGCAGTCAGACATCACCCAAGTGGTCCCCAGTTGGAAAGGATGCAGGCTAGGCTGAGAGAATCTCCTTCCCCCACCCCCTGCCGTGCACAAATTTCATGCACCAGGTCACTAATCTATCTATAGATAGATAGATAGATAGATAGATAGATAGATAGATAGATATAGAGATATATAGATATATAGATATATATATAAAAGCCTAAATGACTATCCAACCATTTGATCATTGGACCAGTAGCTTTGATGTGCACTGACCATCAGTGGGCAGATGCTCAATGCACAGGAAACATGGAACAGACTGATGAATCTCAGAGAGAAGGAGGGAAGGAGGGGGGAGAGAAGAGATTAACCAAAGATCTTATATGCATACTTGAGACCAGGTACATGGATTCATACACTGGTGGGTTCCTTTGGCCTGGGCTGTGGGGATTGGGCCAAAATTGGCAATTCAACATACCTTAAGAGGTCACGGATTATAAGAGGATGCAGGCCAGGCTAAGGGACCCCACCAATGCATGAATGGGCCTCTAGTCTATAATAATAAAACCGCAATATGCTAATTAGACCAGATGTCTTCACAGACAACCTTCCAGACTAAGCCGGGGCTGCAAAGGAAGCTAGGGTCCCAGGAGCCAGAGGAAGATGGTGCCTGCAGCCGGGGAAAGGAAGCCCTACTCTTGCATGAATTTCGTGCATCTGTCCTCTAATATTATATAAACTACTTATGATTAGTCATAAATAATTTTGAATGTTTATGTATGTGTGTCAAGAATTAAGTTTATTAGAAATAACTTTGTTCTCTTTATCACCAAATCTCCTAATATATGTGTTAAAATGGGCAATTCGTTGTTAACAATATTTAATAATACTCAACATTTACTTTAATAAAATTAAAGTAAAAATTGCAGCTTAATTTATTAACTGAAACTAAAAATACTCTCCCACTTCATATAGAGAATACAATAATAAATCAACTTAAGGGTTGTGAAAGAGTTCCATAAGCAATAAGCTATTATGACAAGATGATATTAGCATTATTTAGTCTTGCTTGTGTGACTACTACTTGACCCCTTTAAACAGAAATCTTGGTTATCTTCAAAAGACTGAGTTGAGCAAGCAAATCAATCAAATATATATTGAAAACTTATTAAATTTAAGACTCAGTATGAAGTATTTTGAGTGGCATAAAGATGAATCATGGGTATTTCCAGCACTTAAAGGGTGTTTAATTTAGTTGCAAGCACTTTGGCTGCAATGATCAATTGATAATACAATCTTATTTCTCAAGATTTCACTCCGAAATAATCAATACTACCTATTGAGAGACATAGTAACCATGGTCTGCTTACATGAAGCCAAAGTTCTTAAAGTCACAATATTCTAGGGACATTTAAATGGTAATTTTGAGAAATTGCTTGAGGCTGCAAGAGGAAACTAAGAAAATATTGGGGCCACTGTCTTAGGAGCTACTACACTTTCTTTACCTGAAGAACTCACCAGTTTCTCCTGCTAAAGATCCCAGAAAGATTCCTTTTGTCTCTGTCAAGGAAAGGGAAGTGTCAGTGTAGTAAAATGAGAGACTTAGCCATAACAAAGGACTTTTACTGGAGCATAATTTTGAAATTTTATCTCAGCTAGAGAAATTTAATTTTCCTGTACTTCAGCCACCTCAATCCTTCCTCTATCAAATAAGAAAGATATTAAGACATAAAAACCATAGTCAATGGGGAGGGGAGGGACAGGGTTTTACAGAAATAAATTTGGAATGCTACAGATAGGGAAAGAATAAAGGAAAAACATTATATCACTAGAAAAGAAACAAATATCTCCAAAGGCCAGAGGATTAAATTATAGGCCCACTAAAAGACTAAGACTTAATCAGAAGATTATAAAATGTTTTCTGTTCACCACATCCAACAAGGCTCCAGATTAATAGTGAATTGTAGCTGAAAGACTTGTGAGATACACACCCTATCTGAAAATCAGTACACAGAAAGCCTCAAATCTTAGAGAGCTGGCAAAAACAAGGACCAAATTGGAATTTGAAACCACTGGTATGAACTAGAGCAAACATCGGTCATAACATAACTTTTAGCCACATTAACCTAAACCTCATGAAAAATGCCTATTTACATCAATATCTATGATTAAAAATAATAGGACTGACTTTCAAAAGAAATTTTTAAGATATGCCAAAAGATATAAATACACATACTGTATTCATACAAACAAATATACATACATACCTATCAATCTGAAAAAGAAAAAGTCATCACCAAAGCTCAATGTAGATATGGCTCAGATTTTGGAAGTATCAGATAAGGGACTTAAAACTACAATAATTAGTATGTTAAGGGTTCTAAAGAAAAAGTTAGACAATATTTTAAAACATGAGTAATATAAACAGAGAAATGAAAACTTTTTTCCTTTTGATTCTGTGTTACAGAATCAAAAGAAAATAATAAAAATAAGAAGCACAGTAACAGAAATAAACAATTTCTTCAAGGGATCATCAGTAGTCTCAGCATAGCTAAAGAAAAAACCCTTAATTTTGACAATAGGTCAATGAAAACTTACCAAATGAAAATCCTATATAATAAAGAGGTAATATGCAAATTGATCTTCACACTCTTGTGTCACAAGATGGCCACCTCCACGTTGTGACAAGATGGCTGCCCCCATGTCATCACAAGTGGCCACTTCCATGTCACCACAAGATGGCTGCCCCACATTGTCACAAGATGGCCAGCAGGGGAGGGCAGTTGGGGGCAATAAGGCTAACAGGAGAGGGCACCTGGAGGGGACCAGACCTGCAGGGAAAGGCAGTTAGGGGCAACTGGGCCTGCAGGGAGGGCAGTTGGGGGTGGTTGTGCTGGTAGGGGAGACATAAGGTGTCAATCACACTGGCAGGGGAGTGGTTAGATGTTAACCAGGCCAGCAGGGGAGCAATTAAAGGGCAATCAAGCAGCCAGGCAGGCAAATGATTAGGAGCCAGCAGTCCTGGATTGTGAGAGGGATGTCCAACTGATTGTTTAGGCCCGATCCTAAGAGGTCCCAGATTGGAGAGGGTACAGACTGGGCTGAGGAACACCCCTCTCCCCGGTGCACAAAATTCATGCACAGATCCTCCAGTAAATGTATAAGTGGTATGTAATTAGAATACCAAAGGGAAAGAAAGAAAAGAAATACTGAAAGTTATAATGGCCAAAGGTTTCTAAAAAACAATGACACACATCAAATTTCTGATCCAAGGAGCATAGATAACACCAAGCAGGAATAACAACAACATTGTACATGTATGTATACCAGTATAATGTTCAAACTACAAAAACTTAAGGCAGAGAAAATTTTAAATAAAATAGGGAGAAAAAAAAAACAACCTGTAGAGGAATAAAAATAATAAACACAATGAATTTCTCATTAGAAACCAAGTTAATAAAAAGTGAGTCAAGAAATAATTTTAAAGTGTTGTAAGAAAAAGAAAAAGCCAACAATCTAGAATTCTATATCCAGTAAAAGTATCCTTCAAAAGTGAAGAAGAATAAACTTTCTCACATGAACACTGAGAGAATTATTGCTAGCAGAACTGCTATGCAAGAAATGTTCAAGAAAGTTCCTTTGTGTTGAAGAAAATGTTATAAATGAGAAACTTGTAACTGCATAAAGAAAAGAAGAGCTTAGGAAAAGATATAAATAAAGGTGAATAATCCTTATTTTTTTATTTCAATGGGCTTAAAAAACAATGCCTTTTGTAAAGCAAAAATAATGACAATGTATCAGCTGATTATATTTGATGTATAAGTGAAATGAATAATAGCAATGTAAGAAAGAAGAAATAATGTTATACTATTATAAGTAGTATAATTTATTTCAAAGTAGATTCAGATTATTTATAATATACATTTTATTGATTTTTACAGAGAGGAAGCGAAAGGGATAGAGAGTTAAAAACATTGATGAGAGAGAGACATCGATCAGCCACCTCCTGCACACCCCCTACTAGGGATGTGCCCGCAATCAAGATACATGCCTTTGACCAGAATCGAACCTGGGACCTTTCAGTCTGCAGGCCAAAGCTCTATCCACTGAGCCAAACTGGTTTCAGCAGATTTGGATTATTTAAAAATGTATGTTATAAATTCCAGGAACACCACTAAATATGTTTTTAAAGAAGTGCAAATGATCTAGTAAAAGAAGAGAATGAGTGAAATTATATAAAATAGTTTATTAAAAACAAAAAACAAAATCAAAGGGGAGAAAATAAACCAAAAAAAAAGAGCAAATCCAATAAGTAAAACGCAGTTATAAAGATGGTAAATAGCAATGGTAGATTATTGCTACATCTATATCAATGACACAATCAATAAATTGTCTAAATACTGGAATTAAAAACAGATTTTCAGAGCAGAGAAAAAACAAAACCATTGTTAAAGACTGCCTCACAGTGACTGCTTTTACTTCTTGTCCACTTCAACTTGAAAGACATGCGCTCTTAGATACATCTCCAAAATGAATCATACATTTCAAAGTCCTGTTTCTTACATAATGACTAACTATGAATATTGTGTTGTCAGTTAGCCTGCTCACTTTACACACTAACTCATTGAGATTATGCCATCTATAAAGATGGTACATATTTTCTGTACTATTCATCATTTAATAAAATTGCTGAAATTTAACAACCTCAAACATTTTTTTTACCAACTATTTTTTGTTCATGTACAGTCATTCTGTATTACAAATAAGCCAAAGTGTATTATAATCCAGTTCATATTGTTCTTCTTGGCCACAAGGTTACCAAGGACATTTGATCAAATAACTTAAGAAAATCGAAGAGAATTGTGCTGCTGCCGCTGGCCACCTCCTGACATACAAATCTAGTAATTATGAAATGCTGGGAAAGGAGAATAAATTGTTTTTAGTTAAACAATGCTGGATTTTTGAGGCCTCTTATCTTTTTGGGCTCCTTTGTTTAAGTCTTTACTCTAGTTCTCCTAACATGACCATGATTTGAGAGAGGCTGGTGTACATAAAACTCAGAATTCTGTAACTCAGGTTCAGTAAACTGGTCTCTCTTCCTACCCTATCCTAAGAGTCTTGGCTTAAACATCTCAATTACTTCCTTGTTCACTCCATTTGAAATTGATTTAATGTCCTGTTATTTGAGCATATTCATTTGATGCATGACATTTATCTTCAAGTATCTGTGATAATTTAATTGGTATACCAGTTGAAGGATATCACCACATGAAAGTGATTTCCTACACAATGAGAAAATTTACAGCTTAGTAATTTATATAAATGACTAAATTCTGAAAAAGGGGGCAACTACTTTGCAGTTTAGATCCACCTTTCACTCTATAATACAGTTTTCTATTTATCTGAAGAGAAAATAAAACTTAATAAGAAATTATTAAAAAATGATTGTGATAAAATATATCATTGAAATAATTTTAATATTAATCATTATGTTATCATGCTTTGTTAATACTCATTTTCATTTTTTTAAAAATTTGGAGAGATGAGTATAGTTCTAAAATATTCATCCAAAAATAAGCTTTTAAATATGAAATACTATTTTAATTCTACAAGGACATCTTATGTCTGCCATATTCCTGCTCTACATATTTATTTACTTTCCAAAAAATTATACATAATGAATTAGCTTTTTAGTAGATATAGACATAGATAAAATGATATGTTTCTTAATTGCAGCACTAACAACACACATTTATTACAAATATTCTGAGTTAATTTAAATTTTGGAAATTTAATAAAAACATATTTAATTAGTATGCTTCATCATAATAGCAGTATAATTTGAAACAATGAACCCATAAGCTAAGAAATGAGACATATATTACAGTGAATATTCATTTAGATGGGAGCAATATTGAAACAGTCACATATAATGAGATCAGCTACGCTTGTAGCATTTTCTTAGTTAATAAAATCATCCAGAGTTGGAAAAAATTTCATAATATACTTGGAACAGTCAGAAGAGCAAAACAATAAAGCAAGTTTCTTAAAGCATGAATAACAGAATTATAATATTAAATATTTGCTATTCACTTGAAATCATTTATAAAACAGCAGATAACAGAGAAATATTGAGCAATGATGCTCCAAGATATTACAGAATTTTCTTATAAAAAAGAAAAAACAATAAATTAATCTAAATGTCTCTGAAAATTGAAAGTGTTATCTTCATATTTCTTTAGAAAAGGGAAATAATATTTATTTTATGTATTTCATAATTTAAAATAGAAATTGTGCAAATTTTAATATTGTCAATTATTTTAATTGCTATGACTAACCAACTGATCACTTAGGGCAGGAATGCATCTGTCCTGAGAAACTAGAGGTAAGTAGAAGTTAAATGTAGTTTATAAGTAAAAAAAGGATTTAATTTTTTAGACACAATAACTTTATTGGCTTAGATGTTCTTAGCTGTTAAATTTTCAAATATACAAAAGAGTGGGTATTTATTTTGTTAAATAGAAATCTGTGCTTTTTAAATGAGAAATATTGTTTCAACTCATTTAATAAACTAAAGATATATTCTAGAGGAAGAATAAAAAAAATGTGAGCCTTTTTCAATGGATGGTGACTTTTTAAAAATGCCAGATCTGAAACAAATTCCTATGTCAAAAATTCCTATGTCTAATCTCTAAAAAAAATATGAATGCCAACAAAGCTTACAATGATTTTCTTCCTCTATAATTTGATTTTAACACCATTTTTTATGTAAAGCATTGATTCTGCAGTTGCCACGTGAAAACCCTACCCCAAGGAGAATGACTTTGAGCCCTTATACTGATTGTGTGGCATTTTAGTGTTAGGCTACTTTTGTGCCCAATCTAAAAACACTGCATTTGATGCCATTAATAGAATAGGGCATTTTTTAATGTCTCGGTGATAATTACATGTTGTCTTTATACTTCTGCTTCTCTAGTAAAATAGGACCTCACAGCTCATTAATAGTAGCTACAGTCAATAGTAGGGACTCTTCATACTCCATCACTGAATATAACAGGCACCATTACTTTGCCAGCACAAATATAATGATAAACCTTTTCTTCTGTCACAACTTATTCTTTGAAAGACCATTTAAGAGAATAAATAGTTGTGAAAGCTAGGGTCCTCACACATTAAATAAGTTTAAGTACTCTATTATAGAGCAAACTAGAAAACATGTCTCATTATTAATGTTGAAATTTTAGAATAAAGCAAAAATATTTTTTTAAAATAGTAAAAGATTTCACTATGTCACTAAATATTTGCAAGATCTAGTATTAGCTGCATTACATTGACCCATTATACCTTAGTTATCATGTAGAAAATCCTCCCAGTCCAAATAGCATCTGCACAAAAAATCTTTCTGAATTCCTTTTCTGAGAAATATATATACATAAGCCTAAGTGACCTTTACAATTGGATGACCAGCCGGTAGCTATGATGCACACTAACCACCAGGGAACAGATGCTCAATTGATGGAGCTGACCGCTGGTGGTCAGTGTGCTCCCATAGCCAACCTCCCATGATCCCTCTTTCCCCGGATCCCCTGACTGGCCCCAATTGGCCCTGATTGCCAGCCAGGCCAAGGGACTTCATCCATGCACAAAGTCAAGCATTTGGGCCTCTAGTTTCTAAGTTAAGTCTCAATGTATATACCTTATGTGAGGCACAGGGCCTCAGTTTAGCAAACTGCTGATTCTGTTTATTTTAAATTGTGTCATATAAAAAATGGTGTGTGTAATGAAGATTTAAGTGGCATATGAAATGCATATGCCACTCTAAGGACATCACTGAGGCCTCCTATTTGGTGCTTTTATCCCTGATTGCACATGCAACATTCAATTTCTTTGGGAGAAATATGGACCTAATGAAATCCTTGAACTGGATGGACAGCATCATCCATCTTAATAGATGAGTAATTCCACTTGCTCATTCTATCTCTATATTTGCAGAACATCTCGTAATAATTATGATAAAGTCTCCAGACTTTGTCTTCGAGCAGGTTAGAGAACCAGGAGATGGTTCAATCAACAATTTGAATCTAAAGGGATCTTTTTACCTTCTATTTGGACAAAAGTAACCTTGCTTTCTCATCCTGCTCATCCAGGGATCAAAGCTCTGATTTACTTGCTTCCTTAATACTTATGCTCTCATAAGTTTCCCACTTGAAAGAAAGCAACAGAAATAACAAACCTCTTTGTGAATGACATTTTTTCCAGCTATCTGAAAAAAGTCACTTTTTCTTTGGTCTTCATTTAGAGAATTGAGGCCCAATGCACAAAATTTATGTCAGAGTAGGCCTTCCTTCCCCCAGCTGCTGGCACTGCCTTCCCTCCGGTACCATGACCTGGGCTTCCCTCACAGCACGGCTTCATCCAGAAGAATGTTTGATCTAATTAGCATATTACTCTTTTATTATTATAGATGAGATCTAGCAAATTCTCTCTCTCTTTCTCTAGGTGTACGTGTATATTTGTATGTGCATGTTTAAAGTATAAATGCATATATTAAAACCATTGAAATTTTCCTTATGTTACCTACTAATGAACATGTATAAGCATGAAAAGTAGCTTCAGAGGAATATGTAGGAAAAATTGCATTAGCTATTTCCAATGTGATCAAATAAAATATCCGGGAAGATATATCTGGGGAAAAACATACAATTTGTACAATTGAGTATGTGAATAAAAGCTTGATCATAAAAGAAGGACTGTACACTATCATCTACACTAATAAAAGAGAAACATGTAAATTGACCACCACTCTGCTACCCCAACCAACCAATCAGGAGTGAGTATGCCAATTAACCCAACAAAGATGGTGGAGGCCACAAAGCTGGAGCAAGCAGGAGGCTTGGATTGCTCCGGTGATGGAGGAAGACAAGCTTCCTTCCCACCCTGGCCACTGCTGAAGGAGGGGCTGGGAGCTTTGGTTGCTGGGGAGCATGGCCAGCCTGAAAATGGCCCTCAGTCCCTCATCCAGGCTTTCCTGGCACCCCAGCAGGAGCCCCCACACCTTGAAAACAGCCCTCAGTTTCTCACCCAGGCTAGCAATGCCCCCCCCAGCAGGGACCCTAACCTTAAGGGGGCATGGACAGCCTGAAAACCACCAGAGACCCCTCGCCCAAGCTGGCCAGGCACCCCAGTCAGAACCCCCACCCTGAAGGGAGTGTGGCCAGCTTGAAAACAGCCCTCAGGCCCTCACCAAGGCTAGCCATGCCCCCCACCAGGGACCCTCACCCTATGGGGGCATGGCCAGCCTGCAAACCACCACAGACCTTTTGCCCAGTCTGCCCTACGCCCTAAAGGAACCCCCACCCTGACCCAGGACACCCTTCAGGGAAAACCAGCCATCCCCCACCCATCCACAAGGCCTTTATCTATACTAACAAAAGAGTAATATGCTAATTAGACTGGGAGATCTGCCAGAACTTCCAGGCATTCTTCTGGACAAAGCTATGGTGGTGGGGTCAATGTAGAGGCAGTTAGAGGCCAAGAGAGGAGGGCAGTTGTGGGTGATCAGGCCAGGATGGGATGGCAGTTGTAGATGATCAGGCTGGTGGCTGGGGGGGGCCATTGGGGGTTAGCAGGCCATCAGTAGGGGTGAGTTGGGGGTGATCAGGACAGCAGGGAGACAATTTGCTGTGAGCAGACCAGTGGGGAGGGAAGTTGGGAGTGAGCAGGCCAGCAGGGGAGCCAGGTGGGGGTGAGCAGTTGGGGCAGAGTGGTTAAAGGCAATCAGTCATGCAAGCAGGTGAGTGGTTAGGAGCCAGATTTTGAGAGGGATGTCCAACTACCAGTTTAGGCCCAAACCCTGTAAACCTGCTGTAGGACATCCTTTGAGGGGTTCCATATTGGAGAGGGTGTAGGCTGGGCTGAGGGACACAGACACCTATGCACAAATTTCATATACCAGGCTAATGATTATAAATATGAAAGAAAACAGCACAGAGTTCTGGGTGTCTGTTTCAATCATAGACTGAGTGAAGAAATATTAGTATGACTATGATTCCAAAAGAGGTTACACATGTCTGGACTTAAATGCTTTGTAAAAAAAAAGAATGAGGTTCTCATTTCTTAGAAATATGTGATTAAAGACTGGAGAAGGTGGTAAGGTATTTCATACAAGGAAAGTAAAAATAGGTGAGATTTTTTAGAGTAGAAAAAGAATGTCTTTAAGAAGGAAAAGAGCAGATTCTGCGGGGGGATGTTTATTTTGTTAGATGATAATTATTGACTCCACCATGTACCCTTATTTACAGATAACAGCTAAATTAATATGCAGTAAGAACATTCTTATAATGAAAGTACCAAATGTACATGTTTACTTTGATTTTTAGTGCCAAATATTGTGCTTCCTTATAGCCAATATGACATATAGAAGACAGCAATAACAGTTTTTCATTTGAAAGACTATATCCTACTTGCCCACACTCCTTTAAACCCAGGCCCTACTGACTATAAAGAAAATTCTCTTATGTTCAGAGGGCATGTGATTTTCTGTCCATGATCAATACAATTTTCACACCATCGCTTACACTATATATATATAATTGTAGGTTGAAAAGAATTAAACTAACTTCCAAATTGCATTTTGCCCATTTCTCTTTCTTCGGGGAAAAATATGTGTAATCCATGTAAGGGAATTACTTTTTTTCCCTTTTTGTTCATCTTAAGTATAGATATACTTTCTGTAGTCATGCAACATTCTTTTGTACATTTACATCCAGCATTGGTTTTGTATTAAGTTTAACATTATAAAAGCTGTACTTTAATAATTATCTTCTGAATTAAAGCAAAAAATAGGGGAAAATATTTTCTCAGTTTCAGCTATATATTAACAATTCCTTTTAAGAGAGTCAAATCCAATTTGAGGATTTATAGCAAAATCTGAAGTAAAGAAAAAAATAAGAATTTCTTGATTTAATGAGAATTTCATTGAGTACAATCTCATAGCTTGATGTAAGATTAAATTTTTGCAGAATAATTTTAGCTTTACTTCTACTTTTTAAAGGTATTTCCAATTAATTGATAATATGAATCAAGCAAAAAAATTGAATGTTTACAAATAACTTATGAACAATTTCTTCAATTTAACTATTATAATATGTAACTTAAGAAAAATGAATTGTTCTTATCTAGCGTGTATTTAGAAACTTACATATAAGAGAATTTCATAACCAAACTTATACATTCTTTGTTTAAAAAAATGCACATATCTCATGAATTTGAGCTACTATATAACTCTATACCTTTTAATCTTAGTTTATTTTTTAACATGCACTTGATCAGTGCCTATATATGTACTGTCACTCTAAATTATTTTTGTTTATAAGATCTCCTTGTTTAAAGTATTCCAAAAATCACAAATAATAGTTTTCTATTTTGTCCAAAATTCAGTGATCATACTGAATTCTCCAAGAATTGTCAAGAGATATAAATATCATTTTTGTATATATTTATCTGGAAAGTTTTTAAATGTGAAAACATTTTACATGTTTTGTTTTAAATATTTGAATGGTGTTAGTGCTATATGACAAGCAGAAACATGCCAATCTACAGGCAAGCTAGTGGTAAATTGGCAGATAGAGTATGAATAAGCACAAGATAATGTTTGACTTAAAATTTACAATAGCTTTAAAATACAGTGTAAACATTTTGTGTATGTGATAGGTCAAATATTTACTAAAAATTTATCATCAATTTGGTCCTTACTCACATTCGATAAAGTTAACCTAAAAGCATTCATATAGTTTATTGGTTTCCAAAAGTAGTCAATTGTATTAGTTTAAGCTCTTAATGTTATTTATTTTGATTGCAATCTATTAAGTTGTATTATTAAGATATGTTGTCCAATTACTTTCCAATATCTTTTGTGTACAGTTTGGTTTCCTTTCTCTCCATTATCAACCCATCTCATGCCTGTAGGTTACAACCTTGCTGTAATTGTACAGGTCTCTTTACTATTTCTTAAATATATCATTTTTGTTTCCATTACTGTATTAAAGTCTATGAATATCTCATGTTATGAATTGTGTTTTAGTTTCTATTGATCAATTCATGTCATGCATCCCCATGATACATAGATCTCAGCTCCAAGAACACTTCCTTAGGTCATATATGTGTAATTTGTGCTTTTCTGTGCTTTAGTCTTCCTCCTCTCACCTTCATTCTTGTTATTACTCCGTTATCTATGGAGTAGCATGAAGAGTATTGATGAGATTTAGAAACTTACCTTCTTGTCTTAGAGCATTTACCATATGATGCTGAGCATGTGCTTTGATATCTGTCAAATTCAATTGTCTGACATATAAGATAAATATGCTGAAGAAGATCACCTTGAAGTCTCTGGCCTGTACCCAAATTCCATAATTCTAAGCAGTCTTGGCTTCTCAAAAGCAAGTCCATTCTGTTCTGCTTTTTGTTTTTTTCTATTGTTACTACTGTGGCTAGTCCATATAATAAACATAGTATCAGTGAAATAATTCCTGGTGGAATGAATTGATTGCATCAAGAATCTTTCTGGGAATGGCTCAATCTAGCAGAACCAGTGTCCCAGTGTCTCAGAAATGCTGTAGCTCTTTCACTCCAAAATGTTCAATGGATATCAGCAGCCAGGTCCTTACACACTTAAAAAGTGCAGTTTTGTTAAAATGCTAACCCAGGTCTCTATTTCCACCACCAGTGTAGTGTCTGCTTTGAGATCCTAATGTCCAGGAAACTTACTTCACATTATTAAAAAAAAATACTACCTTCTAGAGCAGATGAAAAACTGAGCATCAAATATGAACAACAACAATGACAACAACAATAACAAAAAACCCCACCTTTCAGCCTATCATTCAATGCTAACTAGACTCACCAGAAAATAAATAAGTAAGTAAGTAAATAAGTAAATAAATAAATAAAGGGGGAAAAGCTTTAAAAATAAATTACTATTCAATTCTAGGTTTTATTCTTGTAAATTATGTTTTCTCTTTAAAACATACCAGCGAGTCAGGTGGCAAATGTCAACATGATTAATCAAATGGAGACAACAAGGAAAATTCACAGAATCAAATATGACCTCTCATTTCCATGCCTTCTACTCTGTCATCCTCCAGTTTATTTAATTTTTTTCCCCAGCTTAAATCCAGAAAAGCCTTGGGATTTTGGTCAAATGCTGTATGGATAAGTTCTTTGTGGCATGAGTGAGTTGCATCATTTCTAAGCAATCTTCCATTCCCCAAGCCTCATGCTTGCAGGACAGTTGAAGATAGATGGGACTGTCAGGTTACAGTAAGTTACACATTAATCCATGCTCCCACTGCAATGACAGTTAACTTTCCTTGATGGGAGACTCGAAAGAACAGTGATGTAAGTATATATGCTCCCTGGCTTTTCTCGTTTTTTACATTTCTTGCTAACTTCCTTTGAAATGATGAGAGAAACTTACTAAATATGTATTTCAGAGTGAAACATGCTCTATTCCACAGGCAGTTACTGTTAGTTCATTCGATGACATTTCCTTAGGCTTCAGATTTATTTTAATTCTAATAAATATTTCAATTGAATCATTTTCATATACCTATACTGAGATTTCCTCCACACCTCCTTGGTTCCAATGAGTTTCAACCAATAAGTCACAGAAAAACCTTAAAGGCAAATGGATTTATTTTATTTTACTGCTTATTATATAATCTGTTGTTCTGTTCTATCTTTAATTGTATTTATATAAATTCTAATGTGAAGTTAAATGCCATAGTTTTAGTTAAATCATATTCTATAGATCATTTTACAGTGGTGATATTGATTTACTTTAATTTTTTCCTTTTGTTCCATCAAACTCTATTTTTCTAAGATTGTTACTATGTTGAAATAGTTAATGCATTTATTTTTAAATTGAATATCAAAGATTATTGCCTAAAGCAGAAAACAATTTGCAAATTTTATAACCATGCTGACACTCATTCCTATATAGAAGTCCAGCTATGTATATTTAATACATTAATCATAATAATAAGTAAAGATTTATAAAACTTAAAAATAAATTTCACTTAAAAAAATATTGGCAAAGCAAAGCTGTTTATTTAAACCAGCAATGAGTTTTGGAACTAGGCCTACACACTGGGAATACTTGATTGATTGTTTTTTTTAACTCTTTTTTTTTTTAATCCTGTAAGGCATTGGCTCCTTTTGCTATTTCTGACATAGAAATGCAACCCTAAATAGAGACTGGTTTAAGCCACACCAATCACTGTGGCCAAAAAGGTGAAATCAACTAATGGGCCAGTCCTGCTTTACATAATCTTTGTTAGGATTGGAAACCCTAGTTAATTGCACTTAAAGAAACAGGTCAAATATCATTTTTATATAATGGAAGAGTTGTTGATATCTGTAGTGGATTGAATAATGCTTCACCTCCCCCTTCCTCAACAAAAAGATGCATTCATACCTCCAAACCTGTTAATATAAACTTTTTTTGGACATGGGGTCTTGCAGTGTAATTAAGTTAAGAATTATGAGATAAAATCATCCTGGAGTATACAGGTGGACCTTAAATCTAATGTCAAGTGCCTTTATAAGAGAAAAAGACATATTCCACATTAGTTTTAATATTTATTTAAATTTATTTTCACATATGACTTTTGCAAACATTTAGATAGAAGAATAAATCGGGAAAAACATTGTGTTACCAGTACCCAGAAGCCACCATCCCTTAAACTTATTTACTTACTATTATAATGTATTATATATCTGCTTCTCTTTTTCTCCTGAACATAGAGGATCAAGCATCCTATCTTTTCTAGCAATATTTATATCCCAATTTTCTTTTTAATTCTGTTTTCTACTTCCATTCTTGGATCTCTCTCAATCAGCTTTGGATATGAAATTAAGATTTTCAGTCCCTTGAAATATATGACTATAGGATCCTCTGTTTTCATGGTTTGCTTATTAGAGGCACAAATGTCCTAAAATTCTATCTGCAACCTACTCTTAAATTATTGGTATATTTTTTGAGACTTCATTTTCAATTTGTAGTTACAGGATAAATTATTATAGGTATGTTTATTATAATCACTACTAGAGGCCTGGGACACAAATTTGTGCCTGGCTGGGGTCCCTTGGCCTAGCCGGCAATCAGGGCAATCAGGGCCGGAGAGTGTGGGAAGGGACCGTGGGAGGTTGGCCAGCTGGTCCCTAACCTATCAGGACCAATCAGGGCTGGCTGGTTGGGGGGAGGGACCTTGGAAGGTTGGCTGGCCAGAGGAACTGGGGTAGGTTGGCTGGCTCTCCCTCGCTCTCCCTCCCTCCCCCACCTAGCAGATCTGGGCCAATGTGGGGGGTCTGACTGGGAGAGTGACCCCAGGGGGATGTTGGCTGTGGGAGCACACTGATCACCAGAAGGCAGCTCCTGCATTAAGTGTCTGCCCCCTGGTGGTCATTGTGCATCATGTGAACTAGTCGTTTGGTGGTAACATTCACTTACGCTTTTGTGTGTGTGTAAACACACACACACACACACACACACACACACACACACACGCTAGGGGCCCAATGCATAAAATTCATGCACAGTAGCATCCCTAGGCCTGGTCAGAGATTAGGGTCCATTGGAGCCTTCCAAGCTGCTGGCTGGGGTTTTCCTTCATTCAGCACTGACCCCTTTTGCTCAGCGCACGTCTTAGCAAGCAATAGAACTCCTGGTCTCCCAGTGGAACTCCCATAGAGACACTTTAAATATTCACCTTTTATATAGATTATTTAGAGAACTGTTTCTCAATAGCAGCATTATATCTTTTTAAAATACGATAATATTTTGTGGTCCCAAAGTGTCCCATGCATTGCTGATACTACATATGTATAGCATTCCTCTATTATTTTGACAGCTATCAAAGCTCTTACACATTTCCAAGTGCTTTCTAGGGAAATGGCACTACTCCAATTGAGAATTCCTAACATGAATTAAAATGCATTTAGGTCTATCAATGTGGTTTACTCATATATTGACTTCTGATGCCCTGACATTCCCTCTTTGTGTCTAGGATCATTTTCTTTTCTTTTTTTTTTGTTTTACAGACTAAGCTAGTAGTTTTTCAAGTGAATGGTAAATTTCCCGACTCTCTACTTTTCATCAATGTCTCAATTTTGCTCTCACTCTTTAGTAAGCATAACTTGATCTTGAAGGTTTATTTTTCCCTCAGCCATTTTATTTTTTTTTATTTTTTAAATATATTTTATTGATTTTCTACAGAGAGGAAGGGAGAAAGATAGAGAGTCAGAAACATCGATGAGAGAGAGACATCGATCAGCCGCCTCCTGCATGCCCCACAGTGGAGATGTGCCCGCAAGCAAGGTACATGCCCCCAACCGGAATCGAACCTGGGACCTTTCAGTCCACCAGCCAACGCTCTATCCACTGAGCCAAACTGGTCTCGGCATCCCTCAGCCATTTTAATGCATTGCTCCTATCTTCATAAGTCCTTTATTGCCAATGACAAATCTGATACCAACTGATTCTTGTTTCTTTACAATTAACCTATATCTTCCTTCTCGTGGTTTTTTTATAATTTTCTATTTTTTTTCCTTACAGCTTAGAATTTTACTATTCTGTGTATATGTGTGGATTTATTTTTGTTTATTCTACAAAGCACTTAGTGAAATTTTTAACCTAAATGTTTATGTCCTGGACACCATTTCTTGTATAGGTTCTTTTTGAAACATCTGTTTAAAAAATGGTGGATCTTTTGGTTCTGTCCTTTACAGTTGAAGTTTGCTTTTATAATTTTTATAGATATACTAGAGGTCAGGTGCACAGCATTCATGCACTGGTTGGGGGCTTGGCCTGTAGGGATTGGCTGTGAGAGTGCTGCACATCCAGAGCAGCGGCTCCCTGGTCTGTTTCTGTGGAGCCAAAGTACTCTCCAGAGGACGCAGTCAGGGCCGGGCTCAGGGACAATAGCACTGAGGGGTGGCTGAGTAAGCCTCAGTCCTGCAGTAGCCACAAACCGAACCTGTCTCCCATCCTCCCAGTCAGCTCTGTGAGCCCAGTGGTGCCACTGCATAGCCTGCAAGCATCCAGAGGAAGCATCCTGGAGTGAGGAGGAGGAGCCTGGTGCAAGGAGGCAATGATTGCAGCCCAGATTCCTGCCCTTCAGCCCAGGGCTCACAGTGGAAGCAGCCACTTATCCTAGTCTGCCAAGCAGTGCTCCCACTGTGGTAGCACACTGACCACCAGGGGGCAGCTCCTGTGTTGAGCATCTGCCCCCTCGTGGTCAGTGAGCATCATAGCAACTGGTCGATCAGTTGTTCTGGTCATTCCACGGTTCAGTCGCTGGGCTTTTATATATAGGATTCTCTGTTGTACTATGAATATTTTTATTTGTTCAAAATACTATTTGGTTGTGTGTCCAGTCTGCTATATAATACATTTAAAATTTTTTATTTCAAAATTTACACATGCACTAAATTTTTCTTTAGTTTGTATTTGTTTTTGAAATATCTGCCTGTCCTTGAATTATATTTATTTTTTGCTTACCCTTTTAATCTCACTGTCAATATAAAAATATTCTTTTAAATTTCTTTTTATTTTAATACATGATTTATTTTTCATTGAAAAACATTATCTCCTTTATTATTTGTCTCCAAGAAGGCTGACTATCCTCAAATTTTGTGATTTTTCCCCCCCAAGTATCTTAGAAATTCATAGCTATCTTGAAGGCACAATATCCTCAAGATTCATGTATATATCTATGGAAAGGTCAAAATATGTATCATATCATTAATTCATTCATCTCAAATACTTTCTAGTTTTTCTTCTTTGACCCATTGGTTACTTTGGAGTGTATTCTTTAATTTCCACATACTTGTAAATTTCTGAAATATCCATCTCATATTGATTTTATTCCACTGTACCCATAGAACATATTTTATGCATTATCACTGATTTAAAATACATTTAGATTAAAAATATCTCTCAATGAAAAAATTCTGTACTAATTGTTATAATCATGTTTAGAAAGTGGTTATATGCAGCCCATTAAAGAACTATTTATTTTATGGAACCCCAAATGTGTCTACATTGTTCAATAATTTAATGACAGGGTAGATACATTCTAAAAAGTGAAGTTAACTTACAAATTTGTATTTGATTTTACTTTTCACTATTTTTAGTATCAACCCACCTCCAGAATATTTATGGGAATTATCTTTCATTAGCAGTAACATAAGAAAATTTAAAAGTTAAATTGTTAATTAACTTTGTATTAATTTAAATGCCTTGAAGAATATCTGGAAATATTTATAGCATTAGCATCAAATTTTATGATATTTTAAACTGGTTTATTGTGGCATCTATAAATCAAAAGAAGTAATTTTCTTCTTTTCTGTCTTCCCAAATTTGTTGCTGTTATTGTTATTAGAAATAAAGTCAGTTTTTGAAGTGATGCAAGAACACTATGTTGAAAATACTGAAGATGATATTTTCCAACACTTTCACTGAGCATAAATAAGAAAGCATATTATTATGATTTTCACATATATAAGACAGGAGATAATAATGAGCAGTGTGACTTATTCAAAGACAAAAATAAATTATTTCAGTTTATATTTCTAAAAAAATGTCTATTACTAACATTTCTGTGTCATCTACTCACATTGTACTCACTACTATATCCAGTCTTACACAGCTAAACACATCTTAGAAAATATGTTATTTTATACATTTTTACTGGTACAGTTTTTAAATTTGTTATTGGCTATTTATTTTTTTGGCAATAGAAGTAAATTTGACATTTTATAAATAACGCAACAGAAAAATAATTATTATAAACAAAATGAAGTTAATCCATTTGCACATAAATCTTAATTCTGGTAATATTATACTTAAAGGTTTCTTGAACTCAACTTTAATGTGTAACTGTATAATTGATAATCTATCATTTTTATTTAATTATATATGTTAATTTCAGGTTATATATGTGGTCTATATTTTTCTCATACTATGAAATATTAATAAATGTGAAATAATAAAATATGAAATAGTATTCTACAAATGGTTATTAAAAATTTGTTCACTATTGCAGCCACCAAACTATATACATTATTTGAGCTTTATTCAAAAATATATGATTATTTCTGTTACTTCAGGATATTAAAAATATACGTTCATATATAAAAATTTCAAAAGTATGAACAATTAGACAATAATGAGTTGCATATTGTCCCTCAAGATTTCATATCCTCTTGGAACATCAAAATGTAACCATGCCAAAACCGGTTTTGCTCGGTGGATAGAGCATCGGCCTGCGGTCTGAAGGGTCCCAGGTTTGATTCAGGTTAAGGGCATGTACCTTGGTTGTGGGAACACCCCCAGTAGGGGGCGTACACGAGGCAGCTGATCGATGTTTTTCTCTCAACGATGTTTCTAATTCTCTATCCCTTTCCCTTCTTATCTGTAAAAAATCAATAAATTATATATTTTTTTAAAAATGTAACCTTACGTGGAAAGAGTCTTTGCAGATGTAATTATCTCTAGATTGCGAAATGAAGCCATTCTATATTTAAAATGGGCCAAAATTCAATGACTGATGGCCTTATAAAAAGAGGAGAGGACACAAAGAGACATAGAAAAGGAGGAGATGTAAAAATGGCAGCAGAGATTGGAGTGAAGCATCTACAAGCCAAGAACGGCTAAGGATTGACTGTAGTCACCAGAAGGTAGAATACAGGTCTGGGACAGTTTCTCCCTCAAAAATTTCAGAGAAAATAACCATGATACCAACTGGATATCAGACACCTGGGCTCCTGGAATATTTGACAATAAATCTGAGGGTTTTGTTTTTTTTAAGTTACCTACTATGTTGTAATTTTTAATGGCAGCATTAGGAAACTAATACCATTACATGTGCTATCAATATTATAGCACTTTTAAATTGCTTTTTAACAATTTTCTTTTCCTCATTAGTGCAATCAGAGGTGATTGTGTCATTGTCATTTTTTAAGAATAGTTTCCAAGTAGTGTTTTGAATTGCAATTGGTCTTATTAACAATGTAATCTTTATTTATAAGTTTAACCTAATATTGTCCCTTTACCACTGCTAACTGACATCAGAAACAATTGTCAATTAAGCAACAATTGAAGGCCAATTCTGTCCCTAAACTATTATAGCTTGAATCATAAATATTTTATTTTCAACTTTACATAGGCAAAAAGACAAATGGCATCATTTAATATGACATCAATGACAGGAGGCAGACCTCTCAATTCCAACGGTTTACTTTCATTATATGCACTATATACACTGTAATTCATTCATATAATTCAAGTAGCATTTAATAGTGTTTTTATATGTCAGATTCTGTGGTAAATGTCCAAGATGCAAAGATGTTTCAGACCATGACAATGTAAGTGCATTAAATTAAGGGCATTAAGGGGATGCCATAAAAACATGTAAGAAATGCCTAAGTTGGTTTGGAGAGGTCAAGGAAGGCTTTATGGAGATAATAATTTATAACTTGGGACCTGTGATAGTCCTTTATGTGTCAATTTGAATGGGCCATGAGATACTCAAATATACGATCTAACATTATTTGGAGTACGTCTGGGAGGGTGTTTCTAGATGAGATTGCTATTTGAGTCAATTGACTAAGTAAAGCAGATCACCGCTGTAGGTGGGCCCCATCCAACCCATTGAAGGCTTAAATGAACAAGGGGCTGACATTTCCTCTAGAGAGAGAGAACTTTCTGCCTGACTGCCTAGAGCTAGAACATTGTGTTTCCTCAGTGGTTAAGCTAAAGAGATTCTAAAGCCAGAATGTCTTCAAATTCCATCCTGACTTGTACTAATAATGCAGCTTTTCACAAATAAGTTTGCTCTGGTTCCACATCTAGAACACTGTGGATAATTAAAATAGATATTCATAGTATCATTGTAAAGTATGTGACAGATTTGCATACAGAAAGTTTACATTGGGATAACCTATCAAAAATCATACCTTAGCCTAGCCACTTTCTACTGCATGCATATTAGTTTTTTGCACCATCATAAATTTTTAAAATAGTTAGATAAATTCTCATAAGCCAGGGACCATTTGTGTGTGTATGCAAGTGTTGTTAATTATTATGATGATAGTTTCCTAGTTACCTGGATTTAACTGCTTCACTATGATTCTCAAAAAATGTTTTTTGCTATAAAAGTCTAGTTTGATCATTATTCTTTTTCAGGATATTAAAAATATAATGTCCACACTCTTCAATTTTCTATGTGAGTTAAACAGCAATCTTTGAAGATAATTGTGTTTGTTTCTTTTTTCTCCCTCTGTTTAAGTATGTTCTTCTTGACTATAGTTTTATACAATTTCACTGAAACTGTATCTAAGTTTATAGTTCTTTAAAGTTCTTTATTCCGCTTGGGATTCACTGATTTATTTAAATCTGTAAATTGTTGTTTTTAATTCAGTAAGGAAAATTCTCAGTCTTTTGCTCTTCAAATATTACCTCTCTTGTTCACCTCTGCTTATATTTCTAGAACTCAAATTAAATGTTTGCTGAACAGTCTCCTGCTATTGCTCTTGTCTTTTAATCTCTCATAGACTCTATGTTTTTCTTTCTGTAATACATTCTGTTCAATGTCTTCACACCTGGCTTCTAAATTTACTATTTCTCTCTTTCACTGTGTCTATTTTGATTTTGAAATCAATTATTCAATTTCAATTTAATTTTTAAAATTTATACTTAAAATAAGTTGTTTTAATTACTTTATAATTTATTTTATTCTTTACCCTACCTGCTAAGTATCTTTGTTTGTTTGTCTTTATCCTCTAATAATTTTTTTTTCCTAAAAGTTTTTAAAACTCAGCCTTTCTTATTGTTATACTAGAGGCACAATGCACAAATTCATGCAGGGGAGGTTGGCTGGCAGGCCACACCTTCAATCAGAGTGTGGGGAGGAATTGGGAGTGGGGCTGGCTGGGACTGCAGGCAGTTGGCCAGTCAGCCCCACCCCTGATTGTGCCAGTTGGCCATAATGAGAATCATAGCCACTGGTCTTTTCAGTTGTTCCAGCATTCTAGGTCGCTGGCTTTTTATAAATATAGATAGCATTAGAATATTTTATAATTATTGCATTACATTTCCATATTTAAAATATTTGCAGATCTGATGTTCTCACTGCTGGTTCATACTCACAAGTATTTCTTTGGGTTCTTAGTTGTTTAAATTATATGTATAACTAGATCCCCAGTGCATGAAATTAGTGCATGCGGGTATCCCTCAGCCCAGCCTGCACCCTCGCCAATCTGGGACCCCTCAAGGGATGTCCAACTTACTAAGATCAGGCCTAAGCGGGCAGTCGGACATCCCTCTCACAATCCAGGACTGCTGGCTCCCAACTGTTTGCCTCCCTGCTTTCTTGATTGCCCCTAACTGCTTCGGCCTGCCAGCCTGATCACCTACTAACTACTCCCCAGCCAGCCTGTTTGCCTCTAACTGCCCTCCCTTGCAGACCTGGTCCCTCCCAACTGACTGCCCTCCCTTGTTGGCCATGTTGTGGTGGCCATCTTGTGTCCACATGGGCTCTGCCATATTTGACCACATGGGGGCATCCATCTTGTGTGTTGAAGTGATGGTCAATTTCCCTATTATTATTTTATTACATAGTAGGATTAGATAGGATAGAGGCCTGGTGCATGGGTTGGGGCTAGCTGATTTGCCATGAAGGGTGTCCCACATCAGGGTGGGGATTCCCTTTGGGCATGGGGTGGCCTAGCGAGGGGCGTGTGGTGGTTTTCAAGCCACTCATGCCCCCTGGCAACCCAAGTGGAGTCCCTGGTATCTGGGATTTATTTATCTTCTATAATTGAAACTTTGTAGCCTTGAGAGGAGCCAAGCCTCCTGCTCACTCCTTGGCCACAGCCATCTTGGTTGGGCTTAATTCACTCCTGATTGGCTGGAGGGTGTGATTTGTGGGTGTAGCAGAGTGATTATTAATTTGCATATTACTTTTTTATTAGATAGGATAATAATCTTTGGATAATTAATTATTTTAATCTTTAAAATGTATGTGAGGACAAATTCTTCAAAAGAATATCTACATTTGCTTTTGCTGAGTCCAGAATCATTTAAACTAAATTCACGGCTTTAGTTATTTGGAAGCATCTAGGTACTGTGGTTAGAGTGTGTAAATCCAAAGATTGTTTTGTAGATTTTCTCTCAGCTTGCTTTTTTATCTTTCTACTGCTGAGTCAGCCTCAAGACAGCATTTCTTGTAGTTTGCTCTTGAGTGTTTTCACTCTTATTATGATGTACTTTTAGGATTCCTAGATTAATATTGGCAAGTTCCTTAAAGGACTCTCTCCTGTGGATGGACTGTAAGCTTTTACCTCTGCCTCCCATAACTCAGGAACTGAAAACTAACCGATACTCAGGCTCATCAAGATGTGGAAAATTCATTACACGAAAGCAGCTATAGACTTCCTATGTTCCTTACATTTTGCTAAAAAATTTTAAATTACCCTCCATTTATATTTACTTGTTACTCCTTGATTCTTTCAGATATTTTGTAGGTTTCATTTCTTTTATTAAACTGTAATTTGCAGGTGGGCAGAGTCCATTTTATTTATTTGTTCTTTTGTTTGTTTATCTTTTGTCTCTTGTTTCAGGAGAAGCATCCCTAGTACACAAAAGAAACTCAAATTTAGGTTTAAAGTTATGTGTACATCTGAATGTGTATTAAAACATTCAAAAACATATTACAACCATGTTAGTATCATGATTCAAAATATTTTTGTTTTGATTTTCACTTTTAAAATAGTATTGAAAAACTTCTGTGCAATCTTTTCAATATCTTCAAAAGTGCTTTATGTTCATTCTCTGCAAGCACTTGAAAATGAATTGGAACTTATTTTGATGATGACAGGAGTGCTCAAATTGTCAAATAAATAAACTGATTAAAAAGTAATTGTTGTGAAGTAATAACATGGACATTTTCTAAATTAATGAACTTAAATTCCAAATCCCATACTCTCATAATAATATTCATTTAGCAAAATAAATTTGGGTAGAATTATTTAAATGCTTTTTTACCATGAAGCTCCACATTTGAAGATTGATGCATTCAAGTACATGTTTCTGTATTCACACTTTATTATACTACAAGTGGCCAGGTGCACAAAATTCATGCACAGGGCTAGGGATGTCCCTTAGCCCAGACTGCACTCTCTCCAAGAGTAATCCTACATGGTATAAACTGGCAATCAGTCATCTCTCTAGCAATCCAGGACCACTGGCTCCTAACCATTTACCTGCCTGCTTGCTTGATTGCCCCTAACCACTCTGTCTGCCAGCCTGCACACCCCCACCTACCCCCTCACTGGCTTTCTCACCCCCAACTGCCCCCACCTGACAGCCTGATTGCCCCTAACTTCCCCCCACTGCCAGCCTGATTACCCCCAACTGCCCTCCCCTCCTGACCTAATCACCCCTAACTGCCTCTGCCTCAGCCCCATCACCATGGCTTTGTCCAGAAGGACACCTGGAAAGTCTCCCAGAAGGTTTCCTTGTCTAATTACCATATTACCTTTTTATTAGTATAGAAATGTCTGGATAAATTAATATTCAGAAACATCTGCTTCAAAGCCATGGAAATTTGGAATGGTGACATATGCTAGTGGATCAGTTCTGAATGCACATATCCAATGCTTTTGCATCTTAACATTGTGTACTTTTCATGTTGTAAGCATAGCATTTTGAGACTGCTTTTTCTTAGATTGCAGTTCAAGTGATCAAGTGATAAAGCCAGCTACTGGTATCACATGACAGTTTTTATTTTCCATTGCTATATTTAAATTATGTGTGTGTTCACAGAATTTAAATTTATGGATATTATTTAAGCATTCAGTGTTTAATTTAAAAGGGTTGATTTAAGTTTGCATTTGAGAGTATGCGGTGGGAAGATGGTATGTGTCCAGGTGTATAGGGGTAAAATTGTAATTATTTGAGGGATGAGCTGCTAAATAACTGTAACTGTCTTATTAAATTCATTCTCCACTTTGTGAACATGAATACATCTTCAAGGATATTGCACCATAGACATTCTGGAATAAGCTGTGTGTAAGAATTAATATTAACTGCTATACAGTTAAATTTATGCAGGCAATTATAATTATAGCTACAATAGTCAGTTTATCTACAGAGATAAAACTTTATATTTTAAAAATTAAATTGATATATTTTAATTGATATATTTAAATTGATATATTTTTATCGATATATTTTCTAATTTTTTACATTTATATCGGAGTAAAAATGAGAAGTGCAAAACTTCAGAGGAAAGAAAAGAGTCAAATTGCTGAGTGTACAGAAAAGTGAGCAATGTTTTCTATGCTGGATATGCCAAGAGACTTCTAAAACTCGCTTCAAATTCTCTGACACCATGAAAAAAAAAATTAAAATCTGCTGTTAAATTGCTTAAATGTTTTCATTTGCTCTACTCTGCTCTAAGTTGAGGAGAATGTTCTCATTTTTTTCCCATTAGAACTGCTTTTTGCACTAGTCTTACGACATTTTTTTTTCCTAGCATAACTTCATTCTTTTAAAAAGCACGCACTTGTGTTTATTTGTCTCTGCAAACACCATGAATGACAGGAGCTGTGGAGAAGCCAGGAAGCCCTCAGTGAGTGGCTGCTGCCTCCCATTACATCTGGTCCACGGCGATGGAACTGAGCCCCTGGAGCGGGCAGGGCTGCCACCTCCTGTTTGGTCAAGTTGTCATCTCCTATTAATCTCAGCCCTGTTGTTTTTTCCATTATCTCTTTCTGCTTTCTCACTCTAGACAGAATAAAAATCTATTACCTAACTGTGATACCGGGGTACCAAAATTTTAATTCGGAAGAAAGACGGAATGAAAAGACCTTCTGGTGTAAAGCTAATCTCTCACCAGGGTGGCATGTTTCCTCTGCCATGCTGATTTTGAAGGCTCATCTCATTTTCTTTTCCACTATGACTCAGCTATTTTCATAGCATCAGAGATCATTGGACGAAATTTTACAAACTGCAAGCAAAGAACCAAATAACCTATAAAAATGCAGGCAAAGTTCTGAGGCCAGTGTGATAATGATCAGAAAGTTTGGGTTGCTTACAGGTTTCTACAAAATATCGTGGAAGCTGTGACTGTGTAACTGAGGGAGCAGGGACCTAGTTTCAAGACTGTTGAAGCATAATCCAGCCAAAGGTTGATGCTGGGAGAAATATTTGAACACCCTAGGATCACCGCAAATTCATCAAAAGCAAGTAGCCAAAAGAAGCAAAAGAATCTTAAGAATCTTACAAGTGGAAAACCCCTGAGACAGGAATTTCTGTATAATCTGGCAGAAACAAGCTACTGATATTTATTCTACTACTGACTGACTGACTGCCTGCCTGCCTTCATATTGTTAGAATTTATTTTTATAGTTGAAAGTATTGTAGATGTCCTCGTTTTTACCCCATTGACCCTCTCTGACCTGCTCCCGCCACCCCCATCAGACTTTCACTGCACTATTGTCTGTTGTGTCCATGGGTTATGCATATATGCACATATGTTCTTTGGTTAATCTCTCCCCCACACTCCTTCCCTCTGAGATTCAATCATCTGTCCCCTGCCTGCATGTCTCTGGATCTATTTTGTTTATTAGATTCCACATATGAGCGAAATCATGTGATATTAGTGTTTCTCTGATTGGCTTATTTTGCTTAACATAATACTCTCCAGGTTGCCTTCAATTTTTTTAACTGAGTGGGGATCAGGGGTGGTGATGGAGGGATAGTTCCGCTTGCCCATTCAGAAAGCTCCAAGTCAATGAACACAACTTTGTGAAGTGGAAGTGGCCACAAGAATCATGTCAGTTTTACTGGCTTTCTACTAGTGAAGCAAGGTTCAACTGCAGCACCTACACAGCCTGTGCCATGTAAGTATGCTTGTGGATGTTAGACATGAGTCCATTTGTGGGAAAATTGATCATGTTGCCTTGATTCGACCAGTTCAAAAGCTGAGCAATGACCTTCCAAGTACTCAAGTATGTGTGCAACTTATTTGGTGACCATGTCTAATAAAGCTGTTGGAATTAATATAGAATATGTTTCTTTTAAACATTAAAGATTTTGTATAGGAAAAAAATCTCCCCTCATTCCAACATGCTCCCATATGGGTATGCTCTTTTGACCAGCAGCGGCCTGTTACTATTTTTTGGTGAAGCCCTGAGCAGGACATTCATGAATTCCAGAGCTATACTTTACCTGAAGGTTAAAGATCTATCTACTCTCCATTCTAATTTCTGTTGTAAATCATACCCGATCTGTTTGTCCCATATATTTCACCAGGTTAGGAAAAATGATTATATGAAGATCAACCAATGTAACATATAGGTGTCTTAAATTAAAAATAAAGCTCTACTGTTAATAATTCTAAAGAGGAGACTAGCCGGTTTGGCTCAGTCGATAGAAGGTCAGCCTGCAGACTGAAAGGTCCTGGGTTCGATTCTGGTCATAGGCACATGCCTGGGTTGTGGTCTTGATAACCAAGTAGGGAGCGTGCAGGAGGCAGCCTATGAATGATTCTCTCTTATCATTGATGTTTCTATCTCTCTCTCCCTCTCCATTCCTCTCTGAAATAAATAAAAATAAATTTTTAAAAATAATAGTCATTCTAAAGAAGAAATGATAGCTTTCCAAATTATTTCTTATTTTCCATATAAGTTAATTTTTTTAAAAAACTGTTTGAAATCCCAACATTAAAGTCCAAAGAGAGTAAAGATCAAACATCATCTGTCTTAAATTTCTTATGGTGCTCAATTTCCATAGAACACATAGATAAGTAGCTTCCACTCCCCTTTGAAGTATGACAGTGGTGTCCTGCACTCACTCTGCCCCTGCTATTGCCTCTTAGCCCAGAGATCCCTGTTTACTCACATTCTTGTTCCTGTAAGTGAAGGATCGACAGTCTTAGATTCAAGAACTGAAACTGTTCTCATGTTTTCTGAAAGCTGTAATACTAGGGGCCAAGTGAACTCTGCTCAAGACTTATGTCTGCACCTATCACCTCCTGTGGCACTGGGATCAATTTCTATCAGCTCCTTTTTTTTAGTGTTATTTGCAAGCATAATGAGACTTTACACCTAAATACTTCAATATTTGTCTTTCAGAAAAAAGGAACTTCAAAAATCCATATTATAATGAATATTTATTTTGTACTGTCATCTAACATACATCACAGTCAATGTTCTTCTTATGTCCCAATAGTATCCTTTAGAGTTGTCATTTTTGTATGTTTATTTGTGTTGTCAATCCAGGTTTTAATCAAAGATCAAGCCTTGCATTTAATTGGCATGTCTCTCGGGTTGCTTTTAATCTAGTGTGGTTTTCAGGCCTTTTTATCTTTTATAAAATGGTTTTTATTTATTTATTTTTGTTTATTTGTTTCTTCATGGTTAGCTACAAATTAAACACTTTGAACAGGAATACTATACAGGTGACAGATTCATTTTTAATGTGTCTTATCTTCCTTGTGCCTTCCCAGAGGCCTAATTCCATAAATCTCTGAGAAATGTTCTCTAGGGACCCTCACATCCCCACTTGTATGAACTGCGTCATCTTAAAACTCATCCAACAGCTATTTGAGTATTCTATTTAATCTTCCTGGCAATTCTCTCTGAAATCCATTCACACTTTGCCAATTCTTTAGAACAACTGCCCAAGTCTTTGAGAAGACTTTCTAATTTATATGTGCAGCTTTGTACACATGCTTCTCAATAGGTTCTGGGCTGCTTCTTGGGGACTCATTGTGACTCCTTTCTCAGCTACACTAAATTAGTCGGAGCCTTGCTAATCTAGTAACAAGTTAAAAAAGCTCCTGTTTGAGGGCTTTTAGACTGCAGGATACATTTTAGGTCTTTTTCTATATTTTTGTGTAGATCTTGATTTACTTCTGAAATTCCAGGTCTCTTAATATAAGTCCATCTGCTCATTCATGTCTCATTACACATTTCCTAGTTGGCCCTGGGTTTTTTATTTTTTTAATTGAATCTGTTTCCAAAGCAGAAATACCCAAAGGTGGGAGTAAATCTGTGCTTAATATTTTATATGGGCAATATCATTGATGACTTCACTCTCCTTCTACACATAAACTGGGGGGAAAATATGCCTCAAGTTCTGCCTCTTGAAGCAGAACCTGAGAGATTTGGGAGCACAAAATGTACTGAGTGTGAGAAATGGGCCTAATCCATAGAAGTGCTGGAAGGGTGAGTCACAATGCAACATTGCCTCTTTCTGGAAGAAAAGAGATTCATCTTTTGAACCCATTATCAGCCCATCCTTTCTTATCTGCATGTACCTCCATGGGCAGGGGCAAATGATGGTAAAGTAGGCAGCAGGACTGATAGCAACTTCCCAGGAAGTTGGTCCTAGTTGTTTGAGGGGTAATGTCTGGAGAAGAAGGATAGCCATGAACAGATACCAGCCGACTCTCACAACTGAGGGCTGGATCTGAGCAGGGCTCCAACTCTATCTCTGCATGATGGTCAGACTTAACCTTCATTTAAGCCCTAAAGGAGGATCTTCTTAAAATGTGAAGAAACTATCCCAGATTACACTTCAACTGATGAGCCTATTTTACAATTCTGATGCAACTGAAGATATACCATTCTAAGAAAATGTGCAAAATTGTATGTCACCTTACTAAACAACCTTATGACCCTTTGATACAGTTAATATTATTTAAATTATTTTTTTTCTTTCCAGCTTCCATGGAAAGGAAGGCTAAATTTCCAGCCTTGGCAGAAGGCTAAATTCAGGAGTCTGCCTCATTCTACAGAAGAACGAGGGTTCATAAAGCCTACTCTCCTCTGATCTTTTTTTGTCAATGCCCCATAAGCAAGACATGGTCTTTAACCTAACAGACTCAGACTCTTTTCTCAAGGAAGTTCATTGATTCCACATACAGTTTCCAGGTGTCCTTCCAAGAAAGTCCAAGATGGTTTGGCTGTCCTCCAAGATCTTCTAGAGCTGCCTATGTGATACTTGCTACAAGTCTTGCTCATCAACCTTCTATTCCTTCCCGAGGTATTCCTAGCATCCAAGCAGTGAATTATTTTCCTTAAAGTATGGAAGGTCCTAATTTTTTTTAAATGGAATTGCCTTATGACCCAGCAGTTTTACTTCTCAGTATATATTCAAAGAAACCCAAAACACTAATTCAAAAAAGTGTGAGCTCTCTTATGTTTATTGCAATGTTATTTATAATACGCAGATGTGGAAGCAACCCAAGAGCCCATCAATAGAAGAGTGGACAAAAAAATCTGTAGTACATATACACAATGGAATATTACTTGGTTATTAAAAAAAGAAATCTTACCATTTGTGACAGCATGAATGAATCTTGAGGGTATTATGTTAACTGAAATAAGGCAGAAAAAGATAAATATCATACACTTTCACTTATATGCTGAATCTAATGAATAAAGCAAACAAAACAGAAACAGACTTACAGATATAGAGCACAGATTGATGGTTGCCAGTGGGAGGTTTGAAGGACTGGGTGAAAAAGGTGAAGGGATTAAGAAGTACAAATTGGTAGTTATAAAATATTCATGAGGATGTGAGGTACAGCATAGGTAATATAGTGATAAATATTGTAATAACTAGTATGGTGCCAGTTGAATACTGGAAATTCTGGGTAGCACACTGATGGTCTGACACTGTATTATATACCTTAAATTTATACAAAATAATATTAAAAGTAAACTAATATAAAAAGTAATAAAAAAATGTTCCTTAAGTTAACTGGATCCAGTTTCAATTTGATATGACAATAGAAATGTCTTATTATATATGAGTCTAAAAGTTTACATAAATACAATGTTCCCCAAGTGACATAGCTAGTAATCATTATAGCTGGAATTTAAACTCAGGTGTGTATGACATTTAAGGCTGCCTCTTAGTCACTGTGCTATTTCTATTTTACAGATATATTTAATTTTTGTAGATTACAATGCTTCAACTGTATAGTTTTTCAAATTATTCACAGATAAATATTTTAGTGCAAAGAAAAGGGATGTACATGCTGTGTATGGTTCAGAACTTTAATGAATAGCATTAAAATTCAGTTTTAAAATATTTGCCTTTAACAATATCACAAAGTGGCCATGAAAGATGCGAATGATGAGGCTTCCTTTCAAATAAGATTAGCCTGAGTGGATCTTGCTGAGTTTCCCTGCATCCTATACACGTTAAGGGACATCATTCTGGAAAATAAATGTAATGAAGGCATTTCACAGTATAATGAGCTAGAAGTTCTCCTTTCTAAAGATTGCTTAGAAAAGGAACAGGGTTAAGGTAAAATTCTCTGTGCCCCCAACCCCAACCCAATCATGGGTCCTAGGAAAACCGGCATATTTACTCTTTGACCTAACCAAGCCTAGTGTTCAGGGGTCTACACTGCTTATAGGCACTTTTGTGACTCAGGAGCTCTTATATTTGTACTAGAGGCCCAGTGCACAAAATCCGTGCACAGGTAGGGTCCCTAGGTCTGGCTAGCAATCAAGGCTGAGTGGGGGCTGCTAGCTGCCCCCAGGGCCTTCCTTATTATGTGCTGTCCCCTGGTGGTCAGCACATATCATAGAGAGCGAATGAACTCCCAGTTGAACTCCCACAGGAATACTGTTTAGATAGGTAGGTAGATAGATAGATAGATAGATAGATAGTAGATAGATGATATAGATAGATATAGATGTAGATATAGATATAGATAGATATAGGTATAGATATAGATATAGATATAGATATAGATATAGATATAGATAGATATAGATGGATATAGATGATATAGAGATAGAGATAGAGACAGAGATAGAGATATAGGTAGAGATAGAGATATATAGATAGAGATATTCTTTACTAACCATGTCTTCATGTCTTCATAGGCAAAGAACCACACAACCAATTAAATTAATCAGAGATCTTTTCTCATCCAGACAACTGGACTTAAAAACCTATCACTAGATAGTTCCTTTTAAATGTATCTGTTTCCTAAGCAGCTTTCTTTATATACTGCATAAAATACATAATATATTATGCCTATCTTAACTTGTAGATCAATATAAGGTCATTGTTTGCATAACAACATGTCTGTGCTCATCTTTCATTCTTCAGCTTCAACATAATTTTCTTATTACCCCAGGGATTACTAATTAACTTAATATACTTTTATGTCATTGACTTTACTTTGAGTTTATTCATTGTAGTAATTTCCTATTTCACCATCTCTCTAAATGGGATGTAGGGAATTTAGATCTTGGTGACATTCTGTTTTAGATTTTATGTGTGCCATATTTTATCTAAGTTTTTATTTTAAACTGCTATGATTTAAAAAAATAGATTTTTAAATAGAAGAATCTGGTCAAACATTCAATGACTTCATTGTAAAGGAGACACATTTAAAAGGCATCTTTCCTTTTTGAAGAGTTTTGCTGGCAAAAGTAATGATGAGGATGAGGATGAGGATAATAATAACAATAAACAAAAATCAACAACAATAATTCACAGCAAAATAAATGCTTCTTCTCATCAAAGGGTATTGAGTAGAAGGATTCCTTTCTCTTCCCTACTCCTAAGTCTTTCCTTTAGAAAAAGTATGCTTTCTGATTCTTGATGGCTAGTGATGGCAAAAGAATAAAACAGAGGAGCTAGAAGATGAAAAGCCTTGCAGGTTTTCAAGAGCAAGGGATAGTCATGGAACTTTAGAGATGAAGAGCTAGAGTGTGTTGGAGAAGTTTGGAAACGTAAATATAAAACGGATTTTAAAGTATCCTATATGTCCTGAACTGGAATTTAGATTTATTGTGCTGTAAGCCCCTGAAATATCTTTCACATTGCAATAACAACATAGCAATATTTAACTTTCAGACAGATAGCTCTCATGCCAGAGTGAGGATGAATTAGAGATACTAAGATAAGACAGAAGTTACTTGAAATAGCAAGTAAGAACAATGCTAAGGTGGTATTAAGAAAATGGCAATAGAAATGGAAATGAAGGGCTGTAATTAAGTATATTTTCAAGATATAAATACAAAGACTTGGTGGCTAGTTTGATACAAAAAAAAAAAAAAGGAGAATAATATACTGAGCCTATTTCATTCTCCCTAAAAAGATAGTAGGATGAAACCCTTCTCTGTCCCTTGTAATCTGATTTTCTCACAAAACTTCTGGTTACTTTTGAAAATTGTTTTGCTCTCTGAAGACTGAGAGAGTCCAAGTTTCAGGTTTCTCCTGCTGATCTTGAGAACTTACCGTCCTATATTTTGTAGAAAGAGACAAAAAACAATGTAATTAAAAACTCAAATATATGATTCTTTTTTTTTCCTGGAACTTTGGATAAATAATGACTGAGATGCCTAGCTGGTGTGGCTCAGTAGTTGAACATTAACATATGAACTAGGAGGTCATGTTTGACTCCTGGTCAGGGTACAAGCCCGGGTTGTGGGATCAATGCCCAGTAGGAAGCATGCAGGAGGCAGCTGATCAATGATTCTCTCTCATCATTAATGTTTCTATCTCACTCTCACTCTCCTTTCCTCTCTGATATCAATAAAAATTTAAAAATAATAATGACTAAGGTGACACATTGTAGGTAAAGGAACAGATAACAAGAAATGTTTCAAGGTAAATAAAAATGTATCATTTCCATTAAGCTAACCTTCATTTTTCCATTGATTTTCACCACTGACTCTATTCAATATCTGTTAACTAAGTCTTTTCAAATCCAAAATGAACTCTGTTTTTTTTTTAACATTTTTTTAAAAATCTTCACCCAAGGACATGCTTACAGAGAGAAGGGAGAGAGGACAAGAGAGAGAAAGAAAGTTGGGAAGGAGATAGATAGATGATAGATAGATAGAGAGAGAGAGAGAGAGAGAGAGAGAGAGAGAGAGAGAGGAAACATCAGTGTGAGAGAGAAACATTAATTGGTTGTCTTCTATATGTGCCTCAATCCAAAATATAAAACTCACACCCCAAGTATGTGCCCTGGCTATGAATCGAACCAGTACGCTTCAGTGCACAGGATGATACTCAACCAACTGAGTCACTTTGGTGGGACATGAACACTGCTTTAAAGCAGCTCAGGCCAGTAGCTCAATAGTTTAGCATTAAATTAGACCTTATCAATAGTCCCTGAATGGATATGTGTGCTGTCTTGTCACTGGATGTTTACTTAATTATTTTTATTCCCTAATTTTTCTATTGCATCCTTAGTACCTGCATCCCTGATTACTTCAGTCCCTTTGGGCCAATCTCATGCACCCAAGTTTACTCAGGATTAGAATGTGCCTTATCTTTTTATTTCCTTTTCAGAATGGGAGCTGTTCCCTAATATTAGATTTCCAAATATTTATGTTTCTAACATTTGCTTCCAGTCATGTTGAAATCAGCAGCTTTCCTTAATTGTGGATTCTAAATTATACATCCAAGGTATGGATATGCCTATAGCCATTATTGGACACCCCTGATTCCATATATCACCTTTCTCAGAGCAGCTTCTTAGAGTTCACCAGTGGGCCGCACAAGACTTCTTGTCTTCTTGCTGTGATCTCCACTAATTGTTTAATCTCCTTCCCCAAAAGCTATCCTTCTGCTTATGAACTTTTATGAGGTTATTCTCTTAAGCCTGGATGGCTTCCCCATGTTGATATTTCTTGATCTGGCCCAGCACACCAGATGGTGTTGATTCAGCATTGTAAGAGTTCAAGTTTCTGCCTTTGCACTCTATTTAGATCAGCATTTCAATTCACCCAGCACTCTCATATGTTTACATTATTTGACTACAAAATTATATAGAAACACCAATATGAATAAGAAATTAGGTAGGGTCAAAACTGTAATATATTTGTCATGCAGAAATGAATCTATTTTTCTTAGGTCTCAATTTATCTCCTCTCTTTTGTCTAGTTTTATTTGAAAGAAGGCCATTGAAGGATTTATTTTGCAGTTTGTTGTGCTTTATTATCTGTACCTGCTACCGAGATAGGTAATATAATATAAAAACTTTGCTAAAAATAGAATAAGGGTGTGTGTGGTTTTTTTAAGGCACATACGTTCAAAGACAAATAGAATAAAAAACAACAACCACAAAATGTTGGATATTGCAACCTGATTTAGTGAGACAGAGAAAGTTAAACCTAAAATTTGCATAGGTGTTGGCCAGAAATCTCCAAAAGGAATCCAGAAGTAAGCCTATTCTTACCATTGAATACCAGAATGGCTCAAAACTGGTGGCATCAGATTGTTCTAAAGTGAAATTTCTCATCCTAACTGGCTTGACTCAGTGGATAGAGAGTCAGCCTGCAGACTGAAAAGTCCCGGGTTCGATTCCGGCCAAGGGCACAAACCTGGGTTTCAGGCTCGATCCCTACTGGGGGCGTGCAGGAGGCAGCCAAAAAATGATTCTCACTCATCATTGATGTTTCTATCTCTCTCTCGCACTCCCTTCCTCTCTGAAATCATAAAGCAATATATCTTAAAAAATGAAAATAAATAAATAAAGTAAAATTTCTCATAAGTCTGAAAAGATGAGTCAATTGAAAATGTGGAGGAAAACGCCAATAACAACATCATGTATATTATTATATTTTAATTTTTAAAAACAGTGATATATACGTATATATACACACACACACATACTACTTTGTTCAGGAGACTATACATAGTATACACAATAATAAATTTATTTTAAAGAAAAGGTAAATCACTGATGCTATTGCAATAATCTGCTTATTATTTAACAGGAAAGGAGTGAAGGAAAGACTAGATAATAGATGCATGTCTAGTAAGGTCTGAGTAAAATGAAAAGGTGCTTATCTATTAGTCATACCTAGGAACAAGTCAGTGGCCATAATCAGGGTGGCCACTGCAAGGGTAAAAATCCTGAATATTTGAATTCCTGGACAAAGGAACATGCTCTCTTTGCTCTCTCCCTTGCTCTTCATGCCTGACTCCTGTAGCAGGATGCTCGCTCCCCTGCATTCACCACACACATTCACCACATGGACCCCACACAATGGACTAATTGACTTTAGCCTGATGCTGAACTGGACTGGCTGCAACATGAAATGAAATCTCTGGACACTGGCCCTGCTTTTGGCTCTTCTGAAACCCCAGCTGCATCTTTTTCGGAACTGGACTAAGGGACATGAGGCTTTGGAACCTGAAGAATGCAACTCCACACACACAGAGAAGGAATTTTACCACATCTCAATCTCCCATGGAGGCTTCTGAAAATGCTTATTCCATCGGTACCCCAAGGGCCCCACTAATTTCTCTGGCAACAATATGACTTAATAGAACTTTCATTACAAAATGTTTCATGTCCAGCGGCATGGCTCAGTGGTTGAACGACGACCTATGGACCCGGAGATGAGAATTTGATTCCCAGTCAGGGCACATGCCCGGTTGAGGGCTCAGTCCCCATTGGGTGTATGCAGCAGGCAGCCAATTGATGATTTTCCCTCATTATTAATGTTTCTATCTCTTTCTCCCTCTCTGAAATCAATAAAAATATATATTTTAAAAAATGTTTTATGCTTCTGACAGTTGTTGGTAATGCTTCATTTTACAAAGTGGGTGTCATTTTGTGATTTATTATCTTTTTTTTAGTATCTTACTCTAAAAGAGACATATAAAATAGATATTGGGTTATATAAAACAGACAAGAAGAGGAAGATATATAAGAGGTCTTTGCCATTACTTTGTCTCAACTAAGAAGAACTCCTCCACTGAAGCTGTGGGAAACAGATGAGTTGATCTACCACAGCTCAGCTCTTTTTCTTTAAATATTAAATGTAACTTTAAAACTCCAAGGTTTACTTGTTGCTTATCATCATTTTCTATTTGTTTGCTTGTTTTGCTTTCCTCTTCTCTGGAGATTGCTTTGAGGTATTTCTAGTCCTGTGTTAAGTAACTTTCAGAGCCATATAAATAGATTGTTTCACTTGGGGATGTTTCTACATTTGTCTTCTTCAATGATAGCTGCTTAATGAAACATTTAGACAATAGTACTCCTGTTGAATACTTTTTACCTGTGGCATCGCCCAGAACACAAATTAAAATCCTTCTCTGCTAAGTGGGGATCTCTGCAAAGACAAGGTGCTAATCCGGAGTGACCCTTCCGCGGCATTCTTTAATCTCTGATGACAGCAAATGAAATGGGACTGGACGTAGAGCAAATTGCTTCATTAGTAACATAGCCTAGAAGACCTGGGAAACCATAACCTGGGTTTCCTAATAAATGAGCCATGAAATGTGATCACTCAACTCTCACAAATCAGACTTGTGTTGTCTACTCAAGCTGGATTTTCTTTGTTTTAATGAATTATTTGTTTAAAATGCAAACTTATTATGTTTTCTTTTTAAAAAGAAAATGCTTTTATTTATTTTAGAGAGAGAGGGAGAGGGAGAGATAGAACATCAACAGGAAACACACTGGTAGCTGCCTCCTGCATGCCCCCTACTGGGGATTGAGACTGCAACCCAGGCACATGCCCTGACTGGGAATAAACTGTGACTTCCTCGTTCCTGGTATGATGTTCAACCACTGAGCAACACTGGCTGGGCATTTCCCTGGTTTTTCTATGTTCAAATACAATACATGGCAGTATAAATAAGATTGTTTGTGAAACTGAAAGTAATTTACTACAATCTTTAATTTTATAGTGCATTCCCAACAAGAGCTTGTATTAAGCAACAAATCTGTACTCTTTCATTTTTCTGAGTGATATATGAAATGTGCTAATCCAATCAGTACAGAATATATGAAATCATTTTGTACCACCATTTAATTGGTTTTATCAATATTTCACAACTACGAAAATGAGTGGCACAAATTAATACTAAAACTATAATAGGTTTTATTCTTATTTCCCAATAACTAAAGCCTGCAATGTGAACTCATCCTGATGCTAACCCTATGAGATACTTAGCCTCTGGAAGCAGGTTGAAAGAAATCCATGTTAGAGACTGATGAATCTCAGAGGGAAAGGGTATGGGTGTGGGAAGAGATTAACCAAATAATTTATATACTTGCTAGAGGCCTGGTGCATGAAACTCATGCATGGGCAGGGCCTGTAGGCCTAGCCCGCAATCAGGGTTGATCTGTGGGACAACAGGCGAGGCAATTGCGGGGGTGCTGCCACCTGCCTTGGCTGGCCTGGTACCACCCACTCCCCATTCCCATCCTCCACTGACACTGCCTGTCACCTCCCTCTGCAGGGCCACCAGTGGGGTGATTGATGGGGGCCCCTGCTGACACCCGCCTTGGTGATTGATGAGGCCTGCGGTCTGGGGGCAGCTCCTGCATTGAGCATCTGCCCCCTGGTCGTCAGTGTGCCTCATAGTGACCAATTGTTCCACCAGTTGTTCTATCAATTTGCATGTTAGGCTTTTATTATATGGGACTAGTGGCCCGATGCACACATGAATATCCGTGCAAGAATGAGCTTTCTTTCCCCTGGCTGCTGGCACTGCCTTTGCTCTGGCTGGGGCAGCCTTTTCACTCTGGATGGAGCCACCTTACTGCCTTCACAGGCTGCCCAGAGCAGCTGGGGTGATGTGGAACAGCTGCATCGTTACTAGGGCAATGCAAGTATCCCACCCCATCCTGGCCACTTGGAACTTGTGTATGCATCTCTGTTGGGTTAATTTGCACACTCACTCCTGATTGGTTGGTGGGCATTGTGAAGGTATGGTCAATTAGCATATTACTCTTTTATTAGGTAGATATGTATAACCCATTGATACAGAATTGTATGGCAAAGGCCTGGGGAAGGGGGCAGAGTAAAGTTGAGGGGACCAATGGAGGATAAGAGGGGGTCATCTATAATACTTTCAACAATAAACATGAACTTAAAAAAACAGAAATGCCTAGATAGTACACAATAAAGAGAAAAAAATTCACAGAACATCCTCTCAATGAAGAGGAAGAGTGGCATTTTTTAAATATGTTCTTTTTTTCTTTTAAAAATTCTACTTAAAGTAAAAAACAATGCCTTTTTATAGTTTAAAAACTCATAAATTATATAAAACAAGTAGATAACATCACCAAATTTATTTCAAATATTCTTCTAGTTATAGTAGAGAGGGGAGAAAGTAAACATAGTATTTTTTAAACATTATAATAATACATCTTTTTTACCATCTTAATCTTGGGGCAGGGGTGGAAAAACACTTTCTTTGAAAGGCCAGCTAGCCAATATAATTACTGGTAGTACCAGAGAGTGAAACAGTTCTACCAGTTGCATTAGCATAAAAGTAGCCACAGACAATAATTAATCAAAGGGCTTAATTATTGCTTCAATAAAACCTTAATTTAAAAAACATTATTTACAAAATCATGCACACAAATCAATTTGGCCCATGCAGGTTATAATTTACCAAGAATTTAGCCCCAAATTACTGTTAGAGGCTGTTGTTTTTAAAAGAAACTCTGCCATTTGACCCAGTGATCCCACTCCTAGGAATATATCCCAAGAAACTAGAAACACCAATCAGAAAGGATATATGCACCCCTATGTTCATAGCTGCACAATTTACCATTGATAAAATTTGGAAACAGCCTTAGTGTCTATCAGCAGATGAGTGGATTAAAAAGTTGTGATACATCTACACAATGGAATACTATACTGCTGTAACAAAGAAGGAACTCTTATCATTTGCAATAACATGGATGGAACTGGAGACCATTATGCTAAGGGAAATAAACCAGTTGGAGAAAGATATATATCACATGATCTCACTCATTTATGGAATATAATGAACAACATAAACTGATGAATAAAAGCAGATCCAGAGACAGAGAAGCATCGATCAGACCATCAAACTCAGAGGGAAGGTAAGGGAGGGTGGGAGTAAGGGGGATAAATCAACCAAAGGACTTGTATAAATGCATATAAACCTAATCAATTGACACAGACAACAGGGAGATGAAGGCATGAGTGTGGGGGGGTGGTTTTCAGGGGAACAATGGGGTGATAAGGACACATATATAATACCTTAATCAATAAAGAAAAATATATAAAATAAAAATTAAAAAATAAAAGAGACTCTACCACCCAAATAAGCTCTTGAAGCAAATAAAATTAATCTAAGATTGATTTAAAAAAGATAATAAGAGATATTCCAAGATATCCTATCAACTCTATAAGTATTATTTTGAGGGCATTTAAAGTTGCATTCTTGTATTCATAGTAATTAATATAGGCAGTTTAAAAGCACTGACACTAATACATTTAAAAAGCATTTTTCTGATGCAATGGCTTATGTCTGAAAATTATCATTTCATACTGAATGAATGTACTGAGAAGGAGTGATGAGCAACATTTCAAGTTATCCGTGTTCAAGTTCATTAAAAATGATTTATTTTTCTTCCGTTAACTTAGTCTAATAGATCCATGCACAATGAGCTAGTTTTACAAGTTATTGTTTTCCTAATTAGAAATGAAGATATTACCTTTGTCAATCATCACAACTCCTGCAATTTTATTCAATACAAGTTTTTATCAGTTTGGTTGTCAAGTCCTTTTTTAACTAATGAAAATAACACAAAATAAAGAAACAGCAATACTGACAGCAATTTGTCCTGCATAGTTTCTCATTTATCCTTATCACTACAGTAAGAATAATATTCTTATTTTAGAAATAAAGAATATTTAGGTCTAGAAATAAGGTAATTACAAGTGTGACATATCCAATCAGAAATAGCATCAAATTTAAGATTAGATCCCCTTTGTAATTTTTAACTTTTCTTACTATATAAAAATATTTAACAGGATCCTACTATTAATCTGGTGCTGTTATTACAGAATTTTAATCTCCAAAAACCCTGCCAAGTAAGTGTTAGTGTTTCTTTCATAATGGAGAAACTAAATTTCTAACTAGTCAGGTCATGGTGGGTAGTCACTCCTCAAGCATATAGCTTCTTTACTTAAAGGTTTTAAGCCAGTTGTCTATTATTCTTGTGGATTTAGTTTAGCACAATTTTGAAGTACCAGAAGTAATAGCCCTCAAAGTGGGTATTGACACTCAAGAGATTACATAAACTTGTTAACTGTCCTATAATTCAACCCGCATCTTACTGTGTTCCACCTTAATCTAATCTTGCTTACTTTACCTCCTTAATTTCAAATGCATGAAAGAACCTACAAAACTGTTATTCGTCAGAGCATCTGAGATCTTGTTCTCTGGTATATGTCATCAGTTGAGCTCAAATAAACTCAAAAATTCTCAGCAGGTTTGGACATTTCTTATGTAACATGTGAATAATTTGTCCTTGGTCAAGAAAGCCAGCAGAGCTTGAATTGGGACTTGCTCTGCCTGTCTTGGGACCGCATCCTCCCTGCTAAGCCCAGCTGTTGATGTGTGAATAGAGATGTGAAGATTTATTTCAACCAACCTAAATTAATGGCTACATTTGCAAAACGCAAAGAATTACTAAGATCGATGAAGAAGAATAGGAGATGAGATTTTTCTGAGTATGTGAGAAGAAGTGAGGATAAAAGAGGTTTTTAAGATATAGAAAACCAAGAGGTTTAAATGCTATTCCTATGCTAATCATTATATCCAATGAGTGAATGGGTTGACAATGAAGAGCCTCTGTTGATTTATCTTCAACAGAAAGTAATGATGCATATTTAATAGGTGTTGTTATGGCCAAAAACAGTTTGGCTCAGTGGATAGAGCACCGGCCTGCGGACTGAAAGGTCCCAGGTTCCATTCTGGTCAAGGGCATGTATCTTGGTTGCCGGCACATCCCAGGGAGAGGGTGTGCAGGAGGTGGCTGATTGATGTTTTTCTCTCATCCATGTTTCTAACTCTCTATCCCTCTCTCTCCCGCTCTGTAAAAAATCAATAAAATATATTTTAAAAAATAAAAAGTGTTGTTATGTACTTTAGAAGATAACTCATATATTTAAATTATGTTAATATCATTCAGTTGATAATAAGTATGTATTTATCTATACTAATAAAAGGGTAATATGCTAATTAGAGCAGATATCTTCTGGCCATTTTTCTGGACAAAGCCTCAGCTATTGCCAGGGCTGGCCCGAGGCTCAGGCAGGCCATGAATGGCAGCTGCTGTTGCAAGGGCCTGAAGCTCAGGCAATGAAGGCTGGGCCGAGGCTCAGGCAGATGTGAAGGCCAGCAGTGGCAGCAGCAGAGGTGTGATGGGGATATAGCCGTCCCCTGATTGGCCAGTTGCCTCCCGTAGAAGGAGGCCAGACTGGGTGAAGCAGGCCTAAGCTGTCAGAAGGACATCCCCTGAGGGCTCCCAGACTATGAGAGGGGGTGTGCCAGGGTAAGAAACCACCCCAATTCACAAATTTTCATGCACTGGGCCTTTTGTCAAAATATAAAAAGACACTAAATTTTTACTTAAATCTCTATACTGTGCTCACTTTTTATATTTTTCTGTCTTGTTTTTAGTCTCCAAATATATGAGCAATTATTTCTGGTTAATTGGGTAATTTCTAAGTTATATAAAAATAATTCTTTGATAGCTATTAAAACTTGATCCATCTTCATGACATTCTTTGAATACTAGGGGAAAAACATTTGCTAAATTGAAAAAGAAATGTATGCATTGTTCAAATCTGTTATAGCCTGGTTATTCATCTAATTTAGGAATCCTATACAATAAAGAGCTGATATTCAAATGGTAGTCATGCCCTTGCACCCTCATGACCTCGTCCCTCACGCCCTCGCACCCTGTGCCAGAGCCAGGGGACCTGAGGCTGTGCCCCCTGTCCAGCACCAGACCGGGTCTGGGTCTTGCCAATTTCGAGGAGCAGGTGGATGTGTGAGGACTTGATTCTGGATCCTGTGGTGCACCCCAGACTCTGACAGGAGGGATATTTTCATATATATTTTACTAATTTTCATCTCACATACTTCTATTATAGAGAAAGAGCAAAGAGCAATACTAAAACATTTTGTCTAAATAATTCCCTTTTAATGTGCACAAATTTCATGCACTGGGCCACTAGTTACTATTATAAAAGATCTTAAAAATCCCTTACAATGATTCCAAATTTTGCTGTTATTAGCATAAATCAAATTTAAAATTATCTCTCTATAGTGAATAAAAACTTGAATTGTTGGGTAGTTGCCATTTTATATCTTATAATACATTTGCCCTAAAGTCCACTTTATATAATACTGTGCTATAACCTAATTTACTTGCAGTTTTCTCTGAACTTTTTTCATTGTGTCTTAACTTTAATTATTATATGTTTCATTTACAGAAATCTAACTTCTTAATAGCAAATGTAACTGGATATGTTTGTGTTTCATTTTCTATAGCAGATAATAAAATATTTTTTATTTACTCAAGCATTACTAAATCTTGTATTTTATAATTTGTAGCCAGAAATTCCAATACGTATCCATTATTTGAATGTCTGATGATTCTGTAATTGATTTTAGCTTTTAGTTGTGTTTTTTTGTGTGTGTGTTTGAATGATGCATTTTCTCCTATTTTTGTTTTTGTTTTAACAGTTTCAGACTAGTGAGAATTCTTTAGAGTGTGGATTGAAGGTGCACCCCTACCAAATGGAACGTGTATTACCCTCTTCCAAGAAGCCAAAAGCACTTTCTAACAGATATCACTTTAAAATAAATGATCCCTTGACAGTTTTTTTCATCTCATAGGTGGTTACTAACATGACAGCTTTTCTCTGGTGCATAGACAAGAATTCATAAGAAATTCTATTTTTTTAATATATTGTATTGATTTTTTACAGAGAGGAAGGGAGAGAGATAGAAAGTCATAAACATCGATGAGAGAGAGACATCGATCAGTCGCCTCTTGCACGCCCCACAGTGGAGATGTGCCCGCAAGCAAGGTACATGCCCCCAACCGGAATCGAACCTGGGACCTTTCAGTCTGCAAGCCAACACTCTATCCACTGGTCTCGGCAGAAATTCTATTCTTTATACTGTGTTCCAAAACCAACATAAGAAAGCATCCTTACTATTTTCTGTTGTAAATTTTCACCAAGTTTGTAATCATTTAAGCATTGTACAGGAATCTTAATTAGACCTGCCTAATGAGGTTTGTTATCAAGACACTAAAGGAGGCTTATTAATATAGACATTCCGGTCACCAGAGATTAATATTAGCTCCATATCATCCACGAATCTTAACTGTAGTTTACTTCGGTGGATAAGTAGTTTTTTTCTCTCTCTCTTGAAGATTTTCTGACAAAGTTATTTTCTCTAGTATATTTTAGTGTTTTGTATTAGGTGGAATTTCTGGATATTGAATTCACCACATTATGAGAAATTGAATGTTCTAAATCTATTTTATATAGATAATATATGGCATTGAAAAAAACACACAATAAAAGCACACTAGGCTTTACTAATTCAGTAAACAATGCAAACTAAATTCCTGTCATTATAGAATAGACCCATTTCTCTGTGTCCAGGTCTATTCAATAGTGCTGTTTAGCTGGTGTCCATCTTCAAAATGAAGCTATGTTTGTATCTATTTACCAAGGCTAGGGAAGCTTGAAAAGTGTCAATTCAACCTAGTTAACGTGTCCTTTTAAAAAACACTGTTTAGCAATACACAGAAGGAATTCTCAGTGGCCTCCAGATAACCCGAATTAGATATTTTTTTTTTCAGTCTAACAAGAAATATTAGTATTAAGTTCCAATATGGTCTAATCATCACCTTATCTGGCTCAGAGCTTTCCCATAGCAAGTCAAACCTAAACAATCCTTTATATAAATAATTTTTTTTTGTTTTTCCTTCTCACAACTGAACCTCAGAGTAATATTAAAATCTAAATTTTCTTTTTATTTATTTTTAAATCTTCAGCTTAACTTAACAAAATAACCGTGGTGTCAATACACAAAGTGAAAGCCAATTATAACTTTTTTTTTTCTTACACATCACCAACTTTGGAATGAACATAAAGAAGCAACTACCTAGCATTGAATATGATGAGTTCCTAAAACATCCTGTGTTTCTGTCAGGTTCAGATGTGCTGAAATGGGCGAAGCTATAAAAGAACTCCGCCTCCCGCTGAAGCAGCAGGATTGCATTTGTTCTACAGCTGGATGGGCTGCTGGGTATGGAATCTAGAGTTTGTTTTTTGTTTATTCCCCCAGCTCATTACTTTACAGAACACATGACACTTAAGTGGCAGAAAAAGTGAATGCTCCTCCTCCGAGTACGTTAGGGAAACTAATTACACCACTTCTACCAAGTGTCCTGAGAGAGTAGCGTTCTTCCTTTGGCCTCTCTAACTCTGCTGGCTGGAATGTGATTGAATGGATAGAGCCAGCTGCCATGTTAGACAATGAAATGACCCTGGAAGGAAAAGTCACGGAGAACTAGGAGAGACAGAGCCTGAATTCTCTGACCCCATGGTAAAACATACCAGCATTGTCACAGGTCACCCCTCTAAATATCTTGAGCATAATAGCAAAAACTCTGGGTCTTATTCAAGTCATGTTTAATTGGTTACATGCGTTAGCTGTTATCAGCACCGACAGGACAACCTAATACCGACTAATATAGATTTGGTACTTAGAAATAGGGGGCTACAGGTAACTGGACCTAAACTCATAGCATTTGCTGAGTGGAACTGGTAGGTCAGGGTGTTTCATGATTGAGCCATTGTCACCTGAAAGCTAAATATACCTAGATAAAACACTGGTAAAAGTATTCCCTGCTGTTTCTCAGAAGACAGATCATATGTTAACTCCTATAGTAAGGAATTAGGGAAAATACTAAGAGGTTTTTTTGGTGGGTTTTTTTTTAAGTCCTATTTTTATTTTTTCTGGCTGCTCCTTGCTACTTTTAGCAAACCCCTAACGAGAGCTGCACATTGTCCAAGCTTGCCTTTCTCCACATATTGCAATGGAAGGGCACCAGCGAGGCACTTCTGTTCATAGGCAGTACTGAAAACAGATTGAGAGTCTAATCTGCTGGGGCCTGAGAATCTGAAAAAGTAAAATTCTTCCCTAAGGCATTTAGCTTCCATGGCTCTTAAGCAGCCCCCCCAGTAGGAGACTGACTGATGCCCAGAGGTTTTTTGAGGACCTTTCATTACAAGTTCTTTACGAGTTAGTGGGGACCGGTGCAATAGCAAACTCAGAGTAAAGGTAGTGCCTTCCTACTCAAGACCCTTGTTTGGGAAATCCTTAAATGCCTAAACCAGAGAATTAAATATTTGTAGATATATGGAAATACATTGATACAAAGATATGTAGATATACATTATTTATTTCCTTATCACAAGACATTATGCAATTGAGAGGGGTAGCTGAGCAAGCTCAAAGCCATAGGACTTGAAGGGAAGGAAAGAGCACCAGCAGACTGCAATCACTGGAGCTTGAATTCAAGCTTGAAGTTCACAATTCAGGTCTAGTCGTTGCTTCCCACTGAGGAGGGGAATCAGTAGATTGGCAATGGTGAGGTGGACCAGAAGATTAGAACAAGATGACTGTGTAGGTCCCAGCATGTAGAGAACTCTACAGTTGTCCTTCCATTTTGTTGCTGGGGCAGAAGGAGAGAGAAGAATGAGAAATTAAAAACATATATATAGAAACCAGTTGGTAAAATATGTGGCTTGAAATCTCTTGAGTATGATTACTTTCTTGGAATTGACCAGGAACGAATCACTGAGAAATCTACTAAATTCGTGAAAAAAATTATATTTTCCAAAAATCTGCAAGTGTGATATACAAATACCTGTGTTTATTCACATCTAAAACACCCATGGGTTTTCGAACACATATCCTGAGAAAACTTATCATCTCCAAAAAAAAGGAGTTAAGTTTCTATGTCTATATTAGATGTGACTGGCCATGAGGTACAATGGAGGAGAGCAATCTCCCAGAATGCTGAACCAGGTGCTCACAGAGAATAAACGTGAGGCGAAATCCTTCTAGATCACAGCAGTAGAAGCAGTCAGAAGGTTACCAATACTTTGTTCCACTGTCAAAAATGAAGTATTCACTAGTCCATCTCTAAAGGATCTGGTACTTGCAAAAGAGCAGTGACTACTTTTCCAAGTGGAAGTTTTTAAGTATGGCTATCCTGTTTCTACTCTATACATGTATATTAGGAGTGGTGATAGCAGATGACTTGGCTTTGCATTTATAGGTAATTTAATAAGATAAAGTCCTATACATTTAACCAAGAAATGTACATTATCTAGGTATCTTGGAATTTCAGATGAAATTCAGGAGAGGAAACATAAGTAGTCAAATGGATTGTCAAATGGTAAAATTCGACCTGGATTATGACTTCTCAGAACAAAGTTATATTACTTTGTCTTACTTGCAATTCAATGTGGCCATATAACTAAGCCCTGCCCAAAATGATGGAAGCATTTTTCGTAGAAAAATTCCTTAAATGATAATTGACCTGTACCCTTTACTTGTATCTTCATTATCCAATTCGCCATTTCACTACCAGAAATACAATCTGACAGTGGCTACCTTTGACCATGAATTGGAGGGCACCCTGTAGAGATGGCAGAGTAGTGACTAGATAGTAGCCTGGAACTCTAAAAGTTGGTTGAACAGCACTACCTTAACAGCACTAGCCTAACTCATATATTTAGATATAGAAATAACATAATTCCAATCCTTACTGATAAACAATTTTATCACATCTCTTAAAATGAAATATTTGTCCTTTATCTGTATGTCATTTTTCATCATTCCCCAACTTTCATTTCTAGAACTTTTGCCTACAATTTTGCAAAATTGTGCCATTAGTTATCTTTCTTTTTTATCTATCCTGTGGATAGCTATTTATATCCACTTCATTGCGATTACTAGAAAGAACTTTTCTATTAACAACAGAACTGTCTAGAGGCAACAACTGGGCAATTCTTTCATCCGGGCTGTTATCTTACATCTACTTTGTGCAGTCTCTGTCTTGCCATTAAGTTTAAGCATGGCTCATGAGTTATATTAATTAAATTGCTCATGAAGCAGAATGTGGCACAGGTGGCTTGTACAGGGTTCCCAGTTGAAGGAGTGTTAAAACCAAACACAGCTCTATGGACTGTGTTATGTCTTGAAGTAGTATTTCAAAACATATCTAGCTATCTTTTTTGAAAAAAATCTTTATTGTTGAAAGTATTACATATGTCTTCACTTTCCCATTTTGATTCTTACAAGGCATAGTGCCTTGTGGGATCATAGACTACAAAACACCAACTTCACTAGTAAACACATTCTTTAAGATAATAGACATTTGCAGGAAACAATATTGGTATTGCACATCAGACATATCAAATTCTCAAATTTTTTTTTATACTAGCATTTCCAAAATTATGTCCCAATAGTGAGAGTTCAGCTTAATATGAAAAGACTATTTGTGGAAAAAATTGTAATGTAGAAAATTTAAACAATCAAATGTTAAATATAATGTAATTAGTGTTAAGTGTATTAGAGCATGTGTTATGATCAAACCCATCTCTGGTCTTTGGAGGCAAATGCTGCTGGATGTAGGTTTACACAGCACTTCTCAAACTTATTGCACTCAGGATCCTTTTCTTTCTCAATAGCCCATGTTATGTGGCCCATAATATTAAAATTGAGCTGTGTTGCATTATCAATGGAATTGACCATGGGCAACCATGAAGCAAGTATAGCTACTTGGATCTTGTAACCTATGGTGAAGTTTTGATCATGGTGTGGTTAGCAATAACTTCCTAGTTTTTTCTATTTACCTAAGTAATGGAGTCATGTTGAATAGGTCCACCTAGGGTGGTCAAATCTAGTATAGTTAAATGTATTGAAAAATGCTTAAATTATAAGAAGTCCGGGAGCTAATGTTAAATTCTCAAATCTGATCACACATAAAATGCTAAGGCTCAGAAGAGCTTCCAGAGCCTTCTGGGGCCAATGATTGTGCACAGCAAGCTCAGCCCCAGGATGTATAATAAATCACAGGCAGTTTGGCAAAGATGCCAAATGAGGCATGCAATCCCAATAAAACTGAAGAAGTCTGGGTTCAAAAGCCTTATGCACCAGAGACAGACTACAGAGAAAGATATTCACTGACAGAACATATTTCATGTGTGGTATTATGTGTGAAAGGCTGATAAAATCTTCACAGTAAAAGACATGAAACGGATGGCTTCTCAAGGGATTTTTTTTTGTAGTTCAATATTCTTAATATAGATAGGTTTTCCAATAGTATTATTTGACATTTTAATAAAAATCAAATTCATTACAAAGTTTGTATCATAGAACAAAGCCTCTTTCATGAAAACTGATCTTCCCTCATAATAGTTTGGGCCCTGACAATAACTAATCACCTTATCACTACCACCCAAACTGCCAAAAGTCAGTGTTAACATTTAGGGGTACTTATTAACAGAAATCCATAGAGATCAAAACTCACACTTGTATATGTGTACATGTGGGGGAGCATCACACTATTTTGGTTCAAAATAAAATTTGAAAATTTTCTATATTTAATTAATTTTGATATATAACCTACAGGTTCTGGTGATTTAAAAATTAGCAAATGAAATTTTTTTCCCAAACGGTACATTTCTCCAAAGCAAGAAAAACTGCCCAATTTCTATATCTCTGTTCAACAAATGGAAATTATGTTTAACGACATATTTGTAATTAAGACTGTGCCTGTTTGCCATTCGCAAACACAAACAAGCAAACAAAGCAGCAGTTCTATATTGGCAAATTTTGTTACCTAGTGGGCTGGGCTAGGCTATTCAGGGAAGAATGCATTGTAAAGTTTCTTGGCTGTGAAGTACATAAAGTATATACATTAAAGCATGTTTCCTTTTTTCAAAAACATAGATCTAACATGGTTAATTTTCTTGAGAAATGTTTAAAAGTCTCTGGAGAGAACCCAAGGTATTTTTCTCTACTTCCTTATCCTGACTCTCCAGGTTATAAACTTATATTACAATTTTAGTCATTTTCTCTCTCCTTCCCATTATAACAAACCCAGACTGGCAAGAAAGAAAAGGAAAAGACAAGAGATAGACCCTAGAATAGGTTACATCCACATACAATTTTAAAAAGTTCCTCTTGCCGAGACCGGTTTGGCTCAGTGGATAGAGCGTAGGCCTGGGGCCTGAAAGGTCCCAGGTTCGATTCTGGTTGGGGGCATGTACCTTGTTTGGGGGCACATCTCCAGTGGGGGGTGTGCAGGAGGCGGCTGATCGATGTCTCTCTCTCATCGATGTTTCTGACTTTCTGTCCCTCTCCCTTCCTCTGTGAAAAATCAATAAGATATATTAAAAAATAAATAAATGAATAAATAAAAAATAAAAAAGTTCCCCTTAACCCTCTATGACTCCCAATGCAGTCATTAAGTCAGTTAAAATTACTAATATAATGAAAACAATCTCCAAAAAATGGTTATTAGATATATTTCATATTTATCCATTATCTTTGACCAACATCAGCCATAATGTATCTCATTTCCAGATCATTTCTCAGTTTTATTATTAGACCAAGAACTACATGCCTTGGGGATCAGTGGTGAACAGGGAATTGCCAAACATTGCCAACTCCTGGTCTGAGCTCCAAACCTGCTGGGTCAGAAGCTCTAAGAGGTTCAACTATAGGTCTGTTCAATCTACTCCTTGTCCCTTTTTTTCTTTAACAAAGTGGTCCTCAAATTTGGTGTGTTTTACAATGACTTATGTGCTCCTTCAAACTACTGATGTCTAACCCCATCATAAACATGGGTCAAAATTGACTGAGTTGAGGGCACTAATAATCTGATCTAGCATTCAAGGTGATCCTGACACCCTCCTAAGCTTTAGGACCATGGCTTTAAATTTATGTCGTGCAGGCTGAATGGCTATGACTAGGCAGGGAAACTTTATTGGCTTAGGTGAACAGATGTCCAGTTTTTCTCCAAGTGCATATGCAGGGTTTGAGATTCATCTCATTTCAGTTCAATACAAAGTAATTTTTTAAATATGTATTTAAATAAATATCATCCATAAGATACATGTAACAACAAATATAAATTTTACAAAAGTAAATAAATAAAAGGAAGTCTTATTTTAACATTCAGGTGCTTTGTTGATTATAAAATGACTAGAGGCTCAGTGCACAAAAGTAGTCTGCACCTTCTCCAATCTGGGACACCTCAAGGGATCGGGCCTAACTGGGCAGTAAGACATCCCTCCTACAATCTAGGACTGCTGGCTCCCAACTCCTTGTCTGCCTGTCTTCTTGATTGCCCCTAACCACTTCTGCTGCCAATCAGAAACCCCCTAACCACTCCCCTGCCAGCCTGATTGATGGCTAACTGCTCCTCTGCCAGCCTGTTTGCCTCTAACTGCTCTTCCCTGCAGGCCTGGTCACTCCCAACTTCCCTCCTCTGCCAGCCTGGTCACCCCTAACTGCCCTCCCCTGCAGTCTTGATCCCTCCCAACTGCCCTCCTCTACTGGCCATCTTGTGTCCACTTGGGGGCAGGATCTTTGATCACATGGGGACAGCCATCTTGTGTTTGGAGTGATGGTCAATCTGCATATTACTCTTTTATTAGATAGGATAGAGACCTGGTGCATGGGTGGGAGCCAAGTGGTTTGGCCTGAAGGGTGTTCTGGATCAGGGTGGGTCTTCCCTTGGGGCGTGGGAGGGCCCTATGGTGGTTTGTAGGCCTGCCCTACCCCGGTGACCCAAGCGGAGGGCCTGGTATCTGGGATTTATTTATCTTCTACAATTGAAACTTTGTAGCTTTGAGCAGAACCAAGCCTCTTACTGGCTCTATGGCAGCAGCCATTTATATTGGTATTTATTTATCTTCTATAATTGAAACTTTGTAGCCTCAAGTGGAGGCCAAGGAAGGTCAGGACTTCAGAAGCTTGGCTTCCTCCATCACCAGGAACAGCCCTAGCTTCCTACTCTCTCCAGCTCCATTGCTGCTGCCATTTTTTGGTGATTTATTTATCTTCTATAATTGAACTTTGTAGCCTTGAGTGGAGGCCTAGGCCCACCAGGGTGTGTGGAAAGCTTGACTTCCTCCATCGCCAAGGAAACTCAATCCTCCCTCCTGCTTGCCCCATGGCCACAGCCATCTTGGTTGGGATTAATTTGCATACTCTCTCCTGATTGGCTGGTGGGTGTGGCTTGTGGGTATAGTGGAGTGGTGGTTAATTTGCATGTTACTCTTTTATTAGATAAGATGTGCTTATCTTTTTTTACCTGGGTTTACAGATTTACTTAGAATAAACAACATGGCTTATAGGCAATGTTGAGGATCAAACAGCCTTTTCTACTTTTTTCATTAGAAAAATCCTTAACTATTGCTATTAACCATTCTCTAACAACTCAAGGCTTCAGTGCTTGTTGTCTTTTCTCTCTTTTCTCTCTTCTCCTGTCTCCCCTCTCTCTCACCTCTCCCCTTTCCTCTCCTTTCTCCAATCTTTATCTCCTTTCCTTCTTCCTCCCTTCCCTCAGCAAACAGCTCTTAATAAACAAGATTTCCATCCCTGAATTATATCCTGCAATGGAGAGATATAAAAGTTTCAAATTTTGCTGTTCTTTTCAGACAAATACCAGGAACTTATTAAATGCTCAACATATAGCCAATCAGTAATTTTTTTACTTTGCTTCTGTACTTTCTATATAAGTCTTTCCTCTGGCCTCAGTTGCAAAGCCTCTTAACCACTTCCAGTTTGGCACTCCCTGATTCCAACTGATTTTTGCTCAAATACTCTCTTAAAATATTTACTATGCCTCAGTTTATCTTTAAAAATAAAAAGGACTTAATAGAGAGTAAGCACTTAATGATAATAGTAAAAGGAAAAGAGAATATATACTTTTGGTATAAAATGAGAATAATTTTTCTGCCTTGTTTAAGTTCACCACACTACACAAGAAAAAAACAAATTTTTTACATATTAATGTAAACATTACAATCTTCAGTCACTTTATATTGTTTGCTGAAAGATTAAAATTAGTATTCCCTCATTTCCTTATTCATTTACCTGACATTCCAATTCTTCCACGTTTTTCTCTCTCTTGCCAACCCAAATTGTATGGACTGCTAAGGAATTTTTAGTGCTCTCTTTCCAGAAGCCTGCATCATTCACTGTTAACTATGAGTTATCCTGTGTAACACCTAGAATACAATATGCTGATAGAAGCCAAAGTAATCAAAAAAAAGAAAATACCCAAAGAATGGAAACTTTCGTAGATCCTAAAAAGATTTTTAATAGCTGATATCCTATTAAAAGATATGCATTGTGCCCCTCTGACATGTCTGAGTGGTTGAGCTATAAACCTATAAACTAAGAGGACAGGGTTCGATTCCCGATCAAGGGACATACCTGGATTATGGATGTGATCCCCAGTGTGGAGCATGGATCCATGATTCTCTCTCATTATAGATGTTTCTATCTCTCTCTCCCTCTCCTTTCCTCTCTGAAATCAATAAAAATATTATATTTTTAATTTTTTAAAATATACACATTGCATGCAAAGGTGAACAAGGGCAAAGGGAGGCACACAGGTCGTGATTGGTGGTCACCCTTATCCACAAAGAACTCCATACACTGGGTGAACAATCCAGACCCCATAGTACTTCAGTTCCACTTAGAACAACAAAGAAGATTGCCTCCCTTTGCCTTTTAGAAATGTAACATTCTAAGCTCCTGGCACCCTAGTTCCTCTATAAAGGTCTCTCCATCTCATTGTTTAAAAAACTAAAAATCCAGTTGTGCATTCCAAAAAAGAAAGACTTAATGCTTCACTACTCTATGATTACTTTTAAATCAATTGAGGTCCATGTTGACAAGTACTGTTAAGATTTGGGAATCCTATATAATAAAGAGCTAATATGTTAATTAAACCAAATAGCAGAACGACTGTCCAGACAACTTTCCAGATGACCTTGTGGACAAAGCCAGGGCTATGAGGTCCAGCTGAGGCTATGACGGGCTTCGAGGACCATACCCCTTGCACGAAGTTCATGCGTCAGCCTCTAGTGAGTTCAATAAAAAATAAATACACATTCATAATGAGCTTTCAACAACAGAAGTTGATCAATACATGCTCAAAAAGAATTTAGTAAAAGCATTTAGTTCAATTTCTTTACTAAATATAAGCCTATAGAATGTTACATTTCAATAAGTTTATCTAATGCAATCAATTACATTACTTTCTATTGAATATAGAAAAATGAATGAGAAATGATCTCCACTCTTGTCAAAACCACAGTCTAATGGGTGATATTTCCATGTTCCTGATTTAATTCTAATTTTTCCTGTCTCTTTAGTAAAGAAAAAAATATATTAATAAAATATGTGTGATATACTCATTTTATTTTCCAAAATATGAGTTCACATACCACTGCCCTTGTTGAACTCAAGAGTCCAAAGCTCCTATTTTGGCACTTAATGTCTGCATACATTGTCTTTCGGAAGATTGTGGCCCTAGTCACCAGTCTCTTAATGGGCAGCTCTATGGCATTGGATAAGTCACTTAACTTCCTTGAGAATTGGAGAAATGGAGAAAATGTACTAAATGCTTTTACTAAATTCTTTTTGAGCATGTATTGATCATCTTATGTTGTTGGAAGCTCTATAAAATGTACAGAGAAGAAAATGACAAGTGTGATCATTCCTTAATTTAATTTAATATAAGAATCAGTGAAGAAAACTGACCAACACAATCTATTAATATCAGTCCTGTAACTTATTGCACTTGAGCCTCCTATTCTATTCTGTTCTGTTCTGTTCTATTCTATTCTATTCTATTCTATTCTATTCTATTCTATTCTATTC
>JAAGEH010000012.1:72749625-72881872 GCA_011751065.1 Lasiurus cinereus | reverse complement strand
TCTATTCTATTCTATTCTATTCTATTCTATTCTATTCTATTCTATTCCATTCCATTCCATTCCATTCCATTCTATTCTTCTCTGTTCTATTCTTATTCTATTCCAGTCCAGTCCAGCCTCTCCCATTCTACATCCACACTCATCTGGCCTCACCAGATACTTTGTCATCTCGATAGCTTTGCCACATCTGTAACAAAATTCTGAACCAAATATTCTAATTTTCCAATTAGATTACTTAATTTTATCCAATATAATAATTATTTGATTATTAATAACATACAATAATAAAATATGAATCTTCTCCCCATGAAATGTAGTCTAGTAGGGAAGACACGCATATGAATAAAAATAAGTACTAAACTGAATGGGCAAAGACATAGAACATTGCAATAATAAAGAAGAACTATATTTGAGTGAGTACTAATATAAGACTATAGAATGTTACATTTCAATAAGTTTATCTAATGCAATCAATTACATTACTTGAATACAGTTCATTGATATCATGTTATTGAATATACAAACATGAATGAGAAATGATCTCCACTCTTGTCAAAACTACAGTCTGATGAAAGAAGGTGGATACTAATGAAATGTGGCAGCCACATGATAGAGATAAGAACACAGTGACTGGGGAACAAAAAGCACAAAGCCAGCAGCTCCGTCTGAGTAGTCAGGTAAGGATTTACTGCAGTAGCCATCAATTACTTGTTCAATAAGTACACGCGGTGAGTCACTTCAATGAACTGGCACTATGTTTACTATTAGAGCCAAAAGTTAAAGAAGTAAACAAAAATAGACCTGGGATATAATGATAGGTAACTTAAATTTTTAAAAAAATGTAGTCAGTCTCAATTGAATATAGTCTGGAAGAAAATTACACACTGGCGAAAGTTCAGGTTCTGAAAATCAAAAAGCCATATTTTACTTGTATCTTAGACACTTACTAGTTAGGTAACTCTGGGCAGGTTAATCTTTCAGTCTCATTTTCCTCAGCTTTAAAATGTGAATGATAATATTAATAGCATATGCCTCTTATGTTATAATTTTTTAATGATTCAATACATGCAAAGTATTCAACATAACAATGGGAACACTGCAACACAAACATATATGGAATGTAAGTTTTTATAAGTGAAACATTAATGTAATCTGCTTATTTGTGAAAAATTATGCTGGTTTCAGCACAGTAGAATGAACTGAAATAGTAAGGAGATATTTGGGCCTCAGAAAATGATGCTCTAAATCAGTAGCAATAAAGAACTTCATTGGCACTGCTGCTTCACCATCCTTTCTTCCCTTGATATCACAGCCTTCTTGGTTCAGTTGCACCAATATTGACTCTTCCATTGATCAACGCTTAAAATTTATTTTGCTATGAAAATAAAAACCAAACTCCTTTAAATGTTTCAAAGGGGTGTCCCTCATGACCTTGCCCTCTACATAACTAGCTAATATAGGTACTGACCTTTCTCCATCCTCTCACTCAGTCACCAGTTAGCTCTGCTCCACTTGTAGGGTTCTGTGATCTCTCTTCTCTGCGTCTTTGTACAAACTTCTTTCTCACCATGGAATGACTTGCCCATAGCCCTGCTTGCCTTATTCAACTACCTGATGTCATCTCTTCAAGCAAACCTTCAAGAACCCCATAAGAAATGGCTTAATACCCATATTGAGTAGCTAATGCAACCCTATACCAATTTATATCATAATATAAGCAATGCTGTATCATAATCTTATATCTACTTTGTATATGTGTCTCCCAGAAAAGGCATTATGCTTCCAAAGTACAAAATATGTATCTTATTTATCTTAATGCCCAGCACTTACTAGAACATCTAGTTTATAGTAGACAGTATAGAAATATTTGTTGAAGAAAATAAATGGAGAAAAAAGTTATTGAAATATTTAATAGATTGTGGCAATTGCACAAAGTAAAAGGATGGAAAAAATAGTCTACTTAAAAAGTGTAGTTCTGTGCTCATAATAAGAAAAAACAGCTATAAATAGTCAGTGTAATTACACAATTCATCACAATGATTTTACTACATTTTGTCATACGTAAAAAGGCTTCGAATAAGCAAAATTAAAAAAAAAATCAACCTTAGTCCTCAAGCAGGCAGTAGAAAAACAAAAATCCCGAAGAATTTGACACCATTTACAAAGTTAAACATAAAAATTCTACCTATTGAAAGGCTGGGAGTGAATAAGCACTGACCCATAACAGTCAAATGAAACACCAGTGCATTGTATCACATAGGTGTTATTAGCCAGCATGTGAAAAGGAGGAAGAAAAGAAGGGGAAGGAAGCTGGGTGACTAGGCAAAGAGAGTAGGAAGTACAAATTGGTAGTCACAAAATAGCCACATGGATGTACAATACAGTATAAGAAATCCTATATAATAAAAGCCTATTATGCAAATCAACCGAACTGCTGAATGACCGGTCGCTATGATGCGCACTGACCACCAGGGAGCAGATGCTCAATGTAGGAGCTGCCCCCAGCCCACAGGCCCCAAGCCAGCCAAGGTGGATGTCGGTGGGGGCTGAGGCCAGCAAGTGGGTGGCAACAGGCCATGCCAAAGAGGGTGCCAGTGGGTTCCCCCAGTTGCCCCTCTGGTTGCCCCACAGATTGCTGACCAGGCCTAAGGATTCTTCTCATGCCCAAATTTTGCACCAGGTCTCTAGTAGATAATAATATTGCAATAACTATGTACAGTACTAAGTGGGCACTGGAAATATTGGGGAAACACCAAAAATTATATGATTGTCTAACCACTATGCTATACATCTGAAATCAAAACAAAATATTTGTTGTTTAATTAATAAAATATATGGTAAAATATATTTTAATTATCTATATCTCCCAAGGTTTATCATCACTTTTTGCACCATAAATTCCTTTGGTACTCTGGTGAATACTATGAACCTCATCTCAGAATTCTATGCATAAAATAATATACTACGTGGAAATATAAATCAATTATACTGCAACATTGTCTTTGCCTTAAATTAGGTATCTTTGGTACAAGGTAAAAATCATTTTAATGAAAAACAACTTTGCTCATTGAGTGTAATATTTCACTTTATTCATAATACATTTGAATTATTAAAATGAAATGATTTGCCTATTTGCATCATTGATTCAATATGGGGAGTTTTCATTGAAATAATAAGTAATGATAATGTCTGAATGTCTTGCTAGAATGTATCAAAGCCCTACTGATCTGCATACCTGTCTTTATTCAATTGAATCTTAGATTAATTCTAACCCTGCTAACTAAATTTATCTTTTGATGCCCTCATGCACCTGATTATGGTCTCAGAGATTATATTGCTCCAAACCATACTAAAAGCACAAATCCTAAAAGATTGTAAAGAAAACAGTAGCATACTATTCCCAATTATAAATAGCTATACCAAGTTTTTCGGTGCATGGCTTACATGATGTCCTGCCATAACATGCAAATAGAATAATGAGTCTCTGTGAATTGAGGAAAACTCTGTATGCTTTCATCTATATCCTCTATTTACTACTATTTTGACAATTTTGAATTTATTCTTTTATATTGATATCATATAATTTAAAAAATTATAAATAGGTATGTATATTTAACCATATTAGACACAGTAAATTTAATTTAACATATTAAAATCTAGAGGAATAGTGTGATTAATCACATAGAAAAATGTAAAGTTATCTTTACCCTACACTGTATATCAAGAAACAAATTTCAATGAGTTATATCAGTAAGGATAAAAATACAATTAAATGCAAATAAAAGAGTAAGTGCATATTACTTACTGATGGGAAATATTAAAGAACATTCTGAGCAAAAGCCTTAATGTAAAGAGAAAGTTGATAATGTTAATAATTTAAACAACACATATACTTGTTTAAAATGTAAGAATTAAAATTAAATTTGGTACATCATTTTAATTAATATTACATAGGGAATTATGTTTAAAATAAAAAGAAATTTGATAAGCCACCAAGAAAACAAGTATATAATTAGAAAAGCAAGTGAGAAAATCAATAGTCAATTTATACATGAACATGTTTCTGTTAAATGCTGTCTCAATAATATTTAAAATAAATTAATTTATGTCTCTGAAATAGACATATATTTAATTCAAATAATCACAATTGGTGTAAAAGGGACATAATTTTGAAGGGGCTAATTTGACCATATTTACCAATTATATTAAAAATATTAACTTGGTCACAAGTTATTCTATGAGAAAAATTAGACATGTACAAAAAGAGTAGGAATAGATATTCATCTTCCAAAGGTAGAGTAATATAAGGAGCTTTAAAAGAGTAGAAAATGTGCTCATTATATTTTATATGTAATGCGACCTAAAAAAGAAAAATGCATCTGTGTAAGTGTAAATATGTAGAAGAAAGACTAAGATGTACATCGGAATAGCAAGTGAGACCATTGCTCTCAATCAAGATTGATTAAAAGAACAGATGAAACAATTAAATATTAAAACAAAATACATGGGGGAGGGGGCACTTCAAGTACTAGATACTAGAAAGGACTGATTTCTAAGAAACTGGAAATTGGGAAGTGAACAAATGTGAGCCCTAAGACTGTTCCTACTTACTGCTTGGAGAAAGTTCCAGGCCACAGGATGAGGAAGGAAAACCCAGCCAGAGCCAGGAGTTGAGGGACCATTAAAATCAGTCAATTGAAACAGATCCAGAAACAACAGAGAAAACAATTAGGAGAAAGAATATTCAATAGCTTTTACTACTTTATTTCATATGTTCAAGAAGATAGAGGAGCCCTAACTGGTTTGGCTCAGTGGATAGAGCATCAGCCTGTGGAATGAAGGGTCCCAGATCCAATTCCATTCAAAGGCACATTCCCCTATTGTGGGCTCAGTCCCCCATTGGGGGCATGCATGAGGCAACCAATCAATGATATTCTCTCTCTCTCTCTCTCTCTCTCTCTCTCTCTCTCTCTCTCTCTCTTTCTCCTCTTTTTAATTTCTTTACTGATCTTATCATTGATGTTTCTATCTCTCTCTTCCTCTCTCTTTCACTCTAAAACCATTTTTTATTAAAAAAATTAAAAAAGAAGATAGAAGAAAGAATAATTTCAATAGAACCATAGAGATATAAAAGGATCCAAATTAAACACTTTTTGTTTCTTTTTTCTATTAAATTAATTAAAGCTAATTGATTAATAGTATTATGTAGTCTTCAAGTGTACATTTCTATAATAAAAGATCTGTATATTGCATTGTATGTCTACCACCAAAAGTTAAACTATCTTCCATCACCATATATTAGGCTGCCCTTATCCCTTAACCCTCTTCCCTCTAATAACCACCATACCATTATTGTCTGTGTTTATGAATTTCAGTTTTAAAAATCACATATGAGTGAAGCCTATGGTACTTTGCTTTTTCTGATTGAACTTCTGAGCTAAAAATTACAATGTCTAGTAGAAAAAACACAGTGGATGGGATTGATGGCAGATTAAACATGACAGAGGAAAAGATTAGTGTACATGATGATTCGCTTTGCTTGCTGTTGTAACAAATTAATGCAGACAGTAATTTGTGCTTATTAAACACACACATCTATTATCTTATACATCAAGATTTTGGATGAACTGCTTTTCTTATGGGGGTTCTTGAGAAGAATCTATTTTTTAATTATTTTTTGATTGTTTGTTTTGCCTTTTTCAGTTTCTAGAAGCTGCTCTCATTTCTTAGTTCATAGTGTCTCCCTTCATCTTCAAATCTAGCAATAGTGTGTCAAGTTCATCTAATGTCCCTATCTATGATCTGTTCTTCTGCCTCCTTTTCTTGCTTTTAAGAGCTCATATGATTAAAATGAGTATCCCAACTCCAGATAAACTAGAATAATCACCCTATTTTAAAGTTATCTAAAGTTAGGAGAGAAGAAATATCTCAAATAAATGACCTCAGCTTCCTCTTAAAGAAATGAAAGAGATTACATTAAACCCAAAATAATCAGAAGAAAGAAAATAAAATAAATTACTGTAACCTTCGCTGTGGGGTTCAGGATCTGAAGGAGGGGCAAACATTCCAATGAAAACACTATACAAGAAATATGAATTTAGAAGGTATTGGGGGCCAGGTGGAGCCTCTTTCTTGAAGAGACACACCCGAGAATAGGTCCTGTTTATTTCTTATTCACTCTGAATACACATCTTTTCTTTAGTAATGCATACAGGCAGATCAAAGGTAAAGTTTGGAAAACAATGTAAATATTATCAGGTCCAGAAATTGCCTCAGGCCATTGCAATTACAATAGGAACAAAACTTATGCTGATATTCATCCCTGCTGAATTTCAAAGTACATTGGCCTTCCAATGTCTTTCATGCTAATTGATGTTTGCTTTAGCCTCTGGCAATCAATCATAGTATACATTAATAAAAAATTAAAATACACAAGTGTATATTGTGTATATTGTATATTACGTTTTTCTACTATGTATTTTTCATAGAATGAAAAGCATATTCAAATATTCAGAATTTAACAACTATATATTTTTTTAATTTCCAGGCTAATAGATTTAAAACAAAGGTTAGGTTTCAATAGAGGTCAAACAATACTCAATATTGAGATGTGATTATAACTGAAATCATAAAACCAGTTCTAGGGGAAATAATATTCTTTATCAAGGTGTGCACAATATGATAACTTCCAGGAATCTATTAATTAATTCCACAAACATGTATCAAGCCTCTACTTATTATTAACTTAGTATAATGGCACCTGAAGATACAGCAGTAAATCAGAGGATGTGTGGTTCTGTGTTGCAGTGAAAAAAGATATTGTCTGTGGTTACTGCAAATAATACCTGGACCAAACTTCTCTGATGCTATTCTCCATTTCTATCCATTTTCCTTTTCCTTCCCTGCCACCTCGCCTTTCTACTCCTACTTCTTAATAAAATGTTTTTGATGGAGTTTTTTTAGAAAGGTTTCCCCTGTATAAGGGGCCATTCTCTGATAACTCAATTTTTTTCTCTTATCACACCCTTCTCCAAATGGCACAGGCCCACAAGGTGCATATGTGCCTATATTGATAGACTATTGCAAATCACCTAAGATTACTGAGAGAGACTGAATCTCTTTTTCATAGTTCATGCTATAAAAACATATTATATTTTATTTTCTTCTGTGAGTCTTGTAGATATTTATAATTTACCTAATCTGAATTCCATTTGGGAACCTCAAAGTTTTGACAATTTCAAGTTAGATCATTTTGTTAAGGAGCCTTAAAGGCCACCATTTACATTTAAACTTGCATCCTTTAAACTTGCATTTATTACTAGTGTATGAAGATAAAAATAACTCAAAGTAGATAATATCTTGGGTGATAACTGAAAACCTCACTCTTCTATAAGAAGATTACTTTGTTTTCTTCTTTTTTATCTTAAACAGTTTTATTTATGGTATCATGTTCACAAACACTTGTTTATGTTATGTATTAGTTCTATCACCTGCTTCTTGGAAGCATAGGCTGAAGAGACACTTTTATGGTTCTGTAAGCTGTTTTCTGGTTGTTTTCATTTTTTATGGTTTTGTAGACATCATTTTCCCTTAGAATTGCCAAATTGAGTAACTTCACAAATAAGGTCACTTACAGTCTCTGTGTCTTTCAAATGTTTCCCCTGCAAGATTTTCTCAAAAACTCTCAATAATAGAACCATCGCTGATACCTTGTGAGTTCCTTTTAGTCATTTTTACCAAAGACCTCCAGAGTCCTCCTGGTGATGCTCTAGAAAGGAACTTGAGCTTGAAAACATACAATTATTATTTAAATGTCTTTCTAGGGCTAAATAGCAAAAGCCTCTACACCCCCAGATGCATATTAAATTAAGTTTCCATCCATAAGCTTTTTGTACTATCACTGTTTTTGTACTATCATTGGTTTTTTGCTACCTCAGACGTCTCAGTGAAACAAATTGAAAATGAGATAAAGGTGTCAATGACCACTGCTGAGAGAGTGAAATTAGTGAATGCAGTTAGTGTGCTTTGGAACTGATACAAACATATACACCCTTGTTCCATCAATTTACTAATAACCCTTTCCTCATTCAAACAACAAAAATATGATTCCTATCTTTGCTAATTCACATCAGTATGCCCAGTCCTTATTGTATCTCACTATGGATTGTGGCCTTCAATTTTTATTTTAATATGATGTTTTGATACTTTGGTTTATTAAACTTTAATTTATATTTGGACATATAATTTCCATGGTTAAATTTTTTAATAAGTAAGCAAGACATTAAAATTACTTTGAATTATATTACAAGCATAAAACATGATAGAAATGTTAAATTAAAAATGAATAACATAAATTTAAATTTTACCTCAAAACATCAACTGAAAACTTTAATCATGTAGAATCATAGGCAGAAATACATGAACTAAAATGGCATAAATTCACCCATGGATCAGTAAGAGCCATCATTCATTAACTTTACTTTCAGCCTCTTTGATCAGATGATGTAAGAAATTTAAGATTTAGTGAGACATTTAACTCATCCAGGAAAACAATTCTTTTTGGAGTGGAATAATAAGCAAAAACAAAAAAAAATAGTAAATGTGTTATTATTTTTAGGAACCAAATTTTCATAAGTTTAAAAAAGTTTAGAGTTAGAAAATGAAATATATCGATTTAAGAGGTCTTAGTTTTCAAAAAATTTTGCATCTAGCTGTTAATATCAATGGCAAACATAAGACTCATTGGTAGTTGCTTTAAAAACAATTATGGGCCGAAACCAGTATGGCTCAGTGGATAGAGGGTCAGCCTGTGGACTGAAAGGTCCCAGGTTCGAGTCCAGTTAAGGGCATGTACCTTGGTTGCGGGCACATCCCCAGTAGGGGTATATAGGAGGCAACTGATAGATCTTTCTCTCTCATTGATATTTCTAACTCTTTATCCCTCTCCCTTCCTCTCTGTAAAAAATTAATAAAATATATTCAAAAACAACAACTATGGAATGCAAATGCTTCAAAACACTTTAAAAAACAAACACCTCTCCATAGTTCTAGTGTGAAGATACAAATATTTACCTGGGTATATATAACTATCATATAAACATGCTATATAAGTGATAACAGTGTTAAAACAATGGTGCTAAAATATTTTATATAATTGAAAATGCCCACATTAGAATAAAAATTATAAATATCTGTCATATTTAAGTAGTAAGATTGTTCTTTAAAAATTACTAGTAAATATCCCTACACTAGGGGTTCAGTGAGCAAAATTGCATGAGACTTGGACCTGGCATGCTGTGGGACCCAAATTCAAGTCACCTCCTGGTGACCGATCTTTGGTTGTTATAGCATGAGTTTTTATTATATACATATTTTATTTTGCATATGAACTGTCAGCTATATATTGTAAAGCACAAATCAGCAAAAAGTCTAACTGCATTATTAGAACACTAAGCTAGTTTGCATTTAAGATGGAATTTTAATTCTGTATGTTTTATAGGATTATACAGTCTCTATGTATTTGGCATACACACATATCCATCTACTGAAACAATTATTTAATGATGTCTTAAATCTCAATAAAAAAAATACGGAAGAAAATAGTGGTGGTCAGAGCTAAAACTGACCCAGAGGAGCTGGGATAGGAATTTGTAAAAGATATGACTGTTCCCAAGACCTCCAACTTTGAAAAGAGGAATTAATAGCTATAAAGGATGTGTGACAGCAGAATTTCTCAAACATTTGGCACATTATTTGTCCCAAACCACAAAATGATGTGTAAGCACTTCGGGAAAATCTCAGGAGTAAAAGAAAATGGTTCCTACTTGCTAAAAAAAGGATCTCACAATTTGTCACCTTGGAAAGATTCCATTTCATTTTTTTTGTGTGTGAAATTTGTTTTTAAGTGTAAAGTGCAGAAATTTCCTTCACACTCCACAGTGCATACATTTCACCTCATATTCACAGAATAATGCACAGGAGGATATATGCCATATATTAAACAACCAATGGGCATGGTGAAAGGATTTAAAACATTTTCTCATTATAGTTTTATTTATTTTGTATTTGTTTAAAAATAGAGTTCCTTTTACAATAAAAGAATGAGAGTCCTGCTGATACTCATGATATGCTTTTACTTGTCACCATGCAAGACATGGTTCCATTATTTAACTACTGCCATATTCCAAATTAATAATTATGTAGAATTATATAGCATGCATTTTCTTCTTAAATTTTTGGGCCACATCAAGATATTCTATACTATTTACTTTAATCTGACTTCTAAAATTTCATTATTTATATTCTACTTTATTATACAGATTTATTCCAGTAAGACAAATCATATTTTAAAGTACATGAATTATTAAAAAAATAAGTGAACAGAGAATACATAGATACATTTATAACAATAAAATCAATGGTGACTATGTCAATATGATGCTAGTTTCCTAAAACTTAAAAATATCTAGAATATTGATCTCTTCAATATCTCCATTCTTAGTGTAATAATCATTTATCCCACATTTTAGCACTCTATTGTATAAAGTATTCTTTCAGTGGGAAATTCTATCTCCCCCTTCATTTTATGATATTCATAGTTTCTAGGAGGCTAGGTGACCCAAAGCAATTACTCAGTAATTCTTTTGATTGTCTGATATAATTAATGTAGTGTTTTCAGTGAAGGCCCTATGGTATCATTCTTTATCAAAGATTAGTTTACATAATGCTTTTCTTCCACCTATGCATTTCTCTGCTTTTCTTCCATAGGAGATATCACAGCAAGTGTAGTGTTATTTCTTCATTTTACCCTTCTTCATTGATTTATGCCAGCACACTAACTATACACACACACAGAAATGAAAACTAGAAGTATTCAATATATTTGTTTTATATTATTCTGTTTATTAAGTACTCTACCCTATGTATAGCAATGTTAAAAAGAGTAAGAATGAAGGTTTTCTTAATTAATGAATAATGTTATCAAAATTATGTATGTAACTAGCATCGCCGAATTTAAAAAGCATTTAAGGTCTGAGTAAATTAATTACCAGGGGAAAACCCTCCTTATTTGGGGTTTTTAAAACTCATCAGTTTGTAGGCAAAGCAAAATCAAATAATGTGTTGTGTTTTTTTAATTTTCTCTTACTGAGTTTGAACTTATGCTGGGACTTCACTGACTCTCAGGAATTATTACCCTTGTAAGTCTTCTGGAACAATCCTTGTTGAAGGGTCAGACAAATGTAATTTACATATAGATACCCTGATGTTTAGTCTTTTTTAAAAAATGTTTATGGGAAAGCATCGTTCTAAGCATTTTTCCTAAAGAATCTGTTGCACTACCTTTTGTCAAATATGTGATTGAAGCAAATAACTTTTGTGTACAACATATAATGTGTGTGCAATGTCATCCCCTGCAGCAGTGGCCATCATAACCTACAGTGGTGAAAGCGCCTTATCCTCTAATGGTCCAACCAATTGACCATGAAGGAATTCAGCCAACCAAAACCTAGAAAAGCCCTCCTTTCTCTCTGGCTGCACAAGGAGCTGTATGTAACACATATTAAAATTTGGTGTCTAACTGTAATATTATGGAATTTGAAATAACATAATAAATTATTTTAGTAAATGCATAATAATAAAATAACCAAGTGATGGCCCTAAGAAAATGTTCATAAGTGGGAAAACACTAAATATGTTAAATTTTATTTAAGTTATTCAAAACACACAGTAATCATGTGTGCATGTATATAGACACAGTTCAATTTGGCAGTTTTCCTTATTTGTGATTATTCCTTAGGTTCTAACCAGCTCTAGATCTGTTTCTGGTAACAAAAGATGTATAGTTAATTTGCTTTTAGAATTTTTTTTAGAATCAAAACATATTTGACTTTGAAGAAAGAAAAAATAAATAAAAAAATATATATGGCTAATATGTAAAATGTTCCCTCAGGAATTCAACTGGGAGACCAGGAGTTTAATCACTCAGTATGATGTGCACTAACCACCAAGGGACAGTGAGGAATAAAGGAAGGCCCCAGCCAGCAGCTGGAAGGCTCTGTCCATTCCTGGTCACCAACCAGGCCTAAGAACTCTACCCATGCATGAATTTTGTGCACTGGGCCTCTAGTTGAATATAAGAGGGAAGAAGTGGATGTCATACCAGTTTACTGTCCAATAATGAAATACAAAAAAAGCCTCTGGAATTATTAAGCTACATAAAGAATTTTGTTTTAAAGGCATCTGAATATTCAATGACATCATCTATATTTCATAACATTGAGATTTTTCAATGAGAATAAGGGGATGACAAACATATCTCTACTTTTAATAATTACTATTTTAAAATTGATAAAGGGATCAGCAATTAGTAAAATGAAGATGTTTTTAGCACACACTCTATTTGTTCATAAAATGGTTTAGCAATGAGTTGCCATACTCTAAGAGGTGTATTATCATCCTCTATCACTGTAAATTGATTTGAAATAATATTTCTAAGCTACAACTTCTCTATATTTGAAATCTTATCCACCAGAGCCTGGCTGTTGCTGATGAGATAACAAATATTATGTGTCTATAAATGCACCTTTAGGCATTAAACAGAATGGGAGAAAGCTCTTTACTGTGTAGCAATTCTTTGATATAATTAGGCTAAATTTCCCCAAAATTTTAGAGAAGTGTGGCTCCCCATGTGAATGCAATATTTCATGTGTAAAAAAGGAAGAAATAATTTGTGACTGTCATCAAAAAATAGGACAATTAATGAAGAATAAATAGTTCAAAAGCTAATGTGTATTTTGCCCTGGAAGAGTATACTTCTTGTTGTGTTTTAAGAAAAAAAAATACTATTATTCAGAAATGCCATAACTGAATAAACAAACTTTAAAAAGCGAGATACATTAAAAGAAGTTTTGTTGCCATGTACTTTTTATAAGTCATTCAACTACTGAAAACTGTTCCAAAGTGAAGAATGCAGTGAACAGAGTTTTGTGTGTCTGCAGTTTGAGTCTATTCTCTGTTAACCTTTCTCTGAAAAGACATGCCAGACATTATTTTCAGACAATTGTTCCTTTCAGAGAAACACTAAGAACAAATAAGCATTTGCACTTGGAGTATGAAGAACATTTTAATGGCTTTGGAAATAATTTTACTTTGCTAGCTGCAAGGCTAACAAAAATAACTAAAGAAAAACAGTCCAAAAATGTGGTGAAAAGATATTTAGATTTATCATTGAACTTTGTCTGCTATTTCTCAGACCCTTTCTTTCACCAGCTGATAATAAATGTCATATATCCTTCAGAGTCATGTCACAAAAGAAAAAGTATCTCTTCATTGAGGTGCAAGATTTTTCATCTTTTCAAAAATGATAGCCATTCCAAATAAAAGGTCAAAGTTCTAAGACAGTAATCCCTCAGAGATAAAAAAAAAAATTCCTAAAACTTGGATGTTCTCTTACAATGACAAATTATCAAAATATACATAACCAAGGTAGTTTATATTTCTTTCTTCTGAAGTAATCAGTAAAATTAAAAATTATATATGTTAGGTAATATTAATTCATCTATTAAGCATATGTTAAAAATGTACTAAGTAGCTCACTATTAGTTTTACTATTTGAAGCTGTCTATTCTTAAGAAACAATTTTGTAATTGATAAGACAAACATACATACACAAAACAATACTGTCTGAAGTGGAATGTAATTAAATCCTCACTTGGGGACATATTCCACATGGGACTCTGGTATCATGCAATGATATAAAATATGTAGTCTAAGTTGAGCTATTCTGAATTCCAATATTTTTTATCTCTTGCCTGATTCAGACCTTTGCAAATAGTCCTTATCTCTATGAACCTCCGTTTTCTAATCTGTAAAATCAATATTATCATTTATTCATATAAATTCCCTGAGAGATGCAGTATAGTTTATGTCCCTGCAGAAAAACTTCCTTTCCCCTCCTTTGTTTTCTTCCTCCTCCCTCCTTCCCTTTCTTTATTTCTCTTTCTTCCCTCCCTTTCTTTGGGAAACAGAAAGCTGGAATAGTATATCTGTAATCATTTCTACTCAAGCTAAATATCTTAGAAAGAATACTTCAATTCCTGTGGTGTGCCAATTTTTAAAGAAATGTCTATACTTCATTCCATTGTCCTCTCATTTCCTATCTGTAATCACACACTCCTACCCCAAACTATTAGTGCTCCAAAAATCAAGATTTCCCAAACAGGAAAACCAGTCTTCATTCATTGGGAAGGTTTGTACTTCTAATTAAAAGACTTCTAGAAAGCCTGACACACACCCAGGTAGATAGCCTCTCAGAAGTGGATTGTCCACCGAAAAGACACACACCAAAATCAAAGGTTAAATGAAGATGTTGATAGACGTGTATTTATTTTGAGGTTACTCACTGAACCACACTCTTGTAGAAAATTGAAGGACAACATTGAAGAAAAATGGTGATGTCAGGCATCCTTATTTGATCCCAGAATATTTCCAATATTTCAGCTTTAAGAATCAATTTAGCTATTGGATCAAGATAGTTACTGATTATCAGTTTAAGAAATGCTTTTTTAAAACCTAGTTGGTTCAGATTTTTTTTTTGATCTTTTATAAATCATATACATGACAAATTTTTTGGAATCTATTGATCAGATCAAATGTTTTTAGCCTTTAATTTATAAATGTGATAGAATAGATTCAGGGCTTTCTAATGTTAATCCATTCTTGAGCCTGTGGATTAATTTAAATTATTCATGAAGATATGTTTTATGTTTTGCCAGATTTTGATTGTTAATACAGTATTTGTTTCAGCTTTTTATATCTATGTTAGTGAATAAGAGCACCATGTAATTTTTTGAAAGACCTTATCTGTTAGTTTTCCCCTTTTTACTAACCTGGAAAAGTCTTTTGATAGAAACAATGCGTATCTTAAAAGTATAGAATAATTTACTGTGAAAACACTTAATCCTTTTTTATTTTAAAGATCAACGTTTTTAGAAATTACAGTAAAATTTACATAATAAAATTTATCATTTCAACCATTTTTAAGTATACAGTTCCATAGTATCAAGTACATTCGCAATGGTGTGCAAACATTACCATCCATCTCCAGAACTTTTTTCATCTTTCCTAACTGAAACTCTGGACCCATTGAACACTAACTGAAGGTTGCATTGTTAAATGCTGACTTTCTATTGGTTTTAAGCAGGAAAATCCTGCTGGGAATGAAGGAACCATGAAGAAAAATAATAGAGGAAAATTTATTTGTACAGTGTTGAGAAGATCATCAGAATTCAGGATTCCTCCACAAGTAACTATTTTTTTTTACAACCTCAAGTATAGAAACCATTCCAAAACCTTGGGTAAGTAAGGATTCCTCTAAAAGGAATATTTCCTCACCCTCCTTGGCTGCCCGCAAGCCTTCTCTATGATACTAGAGGCCTGGTGCATGAAATTCGTGCACTTGGGATGGTGGTTTCTCAGCCTGGCCTGTGCCCTCTTGCAGTCCGGGAGCCCTGGGGGTATGTCCGATTGACGGCTTAGCCAACCTAAGCCTTCAGTCGGACATCCTTAGCATTGCCATGGAGGCGGGAGAGGCTCCCACCACTGCCATTGTGCTTGCCAGCCATGAGCCTGGTTTCTGGCTGAGCAGTGCTCCCCCAGTGGGAACACACTGGCCACCAGGGGGCAGCTCCTGCATTCAGTGTCTCCTCCCTGGTGATCAGTGCACATCATAGTGACCATTCTATCATTCCACCATTTGGTCATTTGCATATTAGCCTTTTATTATGTAGGATGATATACTGTAGACGAGGCCCCTTAGAAGGATAAGAAATGCAAAAAATTCATTGTTAACTCATTCTCAAATTGCCCCCACTTAAAATCAAATTACCCCCCTGTGGGGCATGTGCTGCACCTTCAGAACTACTGGGCTTGACACTTTTCCTCTCTGAATTTTATTTCTGAATACATGTGCATATACCATGGGAATTTTAATCTCTTCTCCGCTTACCTCAGTGGGTTGTCATGAGGAGGTTCTGAGCTAATAAACCTAGAAATGTTTCATCAAGTAAGCCTTCTAAATGGGAAGAGATTGTTATTTTTAAGTCCACAGGTACCCTCGCAGGTAGCAGGTGTTGATTAGGGAAGGAAGGCATGATTGTTTCCTGGGATTGTAGCTAGCAGAGCTTTGCAGAGGTTCCACAGGCCTTGGAGGGGCGGGCTCTGGCCAGCAGCCAGGTAGCAGTGCTTGTCCCTGGAAGAGTTGGTGGGGGCGGGGATAAGGGATCAGTGAGGCCAAAGGGGGAGTAACTGTCAAACCTCCTTGCTTGGAATCATTCTTTAAATTGTATGTAGCCATTTTGCAGCTGTGTGTGCTCAAGATGAGGCTCTAATCTCCTGAAGCAGGGTGGGGGCCAGGCCAGGGCAGGGCCAGGCAGGGTAGGAGCTTGTATTTAGACATTCCCCCAGCAAGGTTCCGTGTGCTTCTGCTGCAGAGAAGGTGCCACTGCTGTTGGGATGAGGGGGGATCTGACCCTGGGGGAGCTGTTCAGGCCTGTCTTCACCCAGGTCTGGAGTTGTAGGGAGGAAAGACGTGCCCAGCCCCCAAAAAGGGGGCCTAGCAGTGGTGGGCCACAGGCACCAGTTGCCTCAGGGATGCTGACAGATCATCTCCTGTGTGCTATTGTTGTGGGTGCCCTTGGTTAAGGTGGCGGGGGAAGACATGGGGAGTCAGAGGTGCTGGCTGCAACTATCCCTAAGGCTGGGTCTTCTCCTCATCTGGTCAGCCTCCTCGTCCCCTCAGGGTGTGGGGCGGGGCTAGGGTGTCTGTTCAGGGGTATTGGAAGAGCACCCCGTGATCATTTCCTATTCCTTCTTTGCAGTCTGGGCTCCTGTCAGGCACTCTCCTCAGACCCCCTGGAACTTGGGTCCAGTTGCCCCACCCCACTCTGCTCCTGCCCATCAGTCAGGAGGCTTCTGGGGTGCCCTGCTGTGGGCAGTGCAGTCATGGGTCAGGGGGTGGGGGTATAGGGAGCAGCTCCAGTAAAGTTTAATAAACACCAGATCAGCATCAGGATTCAGTTGCAGGGCCACATGGGAGTCTGCCTGGGCAGGAGGAAATCATGCTAGACCCAGAGTCCCGCCCACAGCCCCTCGGCCCAACCCACCCTTTGAACAGTCATGATGTGATGGCATCCCAGATAATTTGCATACTCCTCTATTATTATATATGTGTGTGCATGTGCGTGTGTGTGTGTGTGTGTGTGTGTGTGTGTGTGTGTGTGTATTTTTTTCTGCCAAAGTGGTCAGTACATACAGTTTATAATTTGGAAATTAACTTGAGTTAGGAATAAAATATAGTAATATTTTTCTTGACCTGGTTTAGAGTATTAAGATTCTACCCAGTTATGAATTCTAAATATAGATTTCTTTTGAAAGATGTTCTCCCAAAGTCTGAGGCAAAACTCTCTCCCAATATGGAAATTACTATCAGAAATTATAACAGAAATCTTAAACCAGGAAAGGAGTTATTAATCTTAAATCAGCTACAATGAGAATATTTTTTTCTAGCCAGTATGTAGCTTGATTACTTTGACACCCAAAAGGTTGGGAACTTAAATCTTATAAGCACTCATATCAATCATACCAAGTCTCCAAGATTATCATTGATGTCTTCTCAAACTAGCTTCATCTTTTCTTTGCTTCTAAATATCTACTGGACTTAAAATGCTAGACATTCTGTAGGGTTGCAGTAAGGGATTGGAGCCAAAAGTTTGCTGTGTGCATGTTGACACTGAAATGCAACCCTGTCCATTCTCAACTTCAGGGGAAGTCTTAGCTCAGAGATGTGTGGTAGATATAAGAATGTATTGCAGAACTTCGGGGCTTTTATTAAAATATCTTCCTAATATATCTTCACCATGTTAACAAAGTAGAAATTGGTAGTTACAGAATAGTAATGGAGATATAAAGTATAGTATAGGGAGTACAGTCAGAGATATTGTAATAACTATGCATGGTGTCAGAAGGGTACTAGATTTATTGGCATCATCACTTAGTAAGTTATATAATGCCTAATCACTGGGTTGTATATCTGAAAGTAATACAGTATCATATGTCAACTCTAATTGGAAAATAAAATTTTATTTTAAATTATTTTCACTTTTAAAATAATAATGATCAAAAATATCATATTTGAAGTGAATTTACAGAAAATTGGAAAAATCTGCATCTGAATATTAGTGTAAGATACATTCTAAAGACAAAACGATACTAGTATTAGCCATTGATACCATCTTTAGTGCAAGTGCTTTGAAAAGCACATACTTTAGGGTCAAAAAAACTTTTTATGTAAAGATCAAGATAATAAATATTTGGAGCTTTACAGATTATGTGGTTCTCTTATAACTACTCAAGTCTGCTGTTGCAGTCCAAAAAAAAAAAAGCCATAAAAATATGTCAATGAATGGGCAATGCTGGGTTTTAATAATACATCATTTACAAAGTGAACAAAGCATCAAATTTAGCCCCAGAGTCATAGTTTGCCTCTGCTTTAGCATGTGCTTTACTCTCATATCTTCCCTTACCTCTATGCGGAAGAAAATTAATAACTCACATATGTCTGTTAACTTCCAAACTTCCCCCAACACCCCTACCAGGTTTACAATTTGAGTTTGATTTAGATATCTTTGAACAAAATTATGTTTGAGAGCTATCTGATTCAAGTGACTTATTTCAAAGTGAAATTTTTTATGTCTAAGTGATTAGACTTTAGGAGATTGATTCTATTTTCATCTTTAGTATTAGACTATTTATTTGAGTTTTGCCTCAAATATATTCATTCACAAGGCAACACATTATTGTAGAAAGCTCTGGTCACCCTGGCATATTGTTTCACCTGCATCTTGAAGATATCAAAGAGCTCGTATGGAGACTATGCATCATTGCAGTGTTTTCTTTGGGTGACATATGAGCATTTTTTCTTTCTTTTATTTTTTATTGAATTTATTTAGTGACCTTCACTAATAAAATGACAAAGGATACAGGTGTACCATTCCATCTGTATATCATATTGTGTGTTCACCACCCCAAGTAAAACCTCTTTCCATTACCTCTATACCCTCTTATACCTCCCATCCCTGACCTTTTCCTCTGGTAATACCCAAACTGTTATCTGTGTCTATAAGATTTTTTTGTGGGTTTTTTTTTCTTGCTTAATCCCCTTAATTTTTCACCTAATCCCCAAATGAATAGGCATTGTTATATAACTTGTTCACAATGAGTACAATGGCACTGGTAGTGTTTTTTAAAAATTTAATCCCAACATGGATATTAAATCCAGATTACTCAGCCTGTAATTATATGAGGTCATTGTTCCCAAAATGTATGCCTGGATTCCCTGACATGCTTCAGTTAATTCACAGGGGTGTCAAGAAATATGTTAAATTTTCAAATAAAAAAAATGTGATAATATCAGTCTACTTATTTATTTATCTATTTCTAACTCTATATTCCTGACTTGTCCTTTTGAACCCTTTACACCAGTTTTAAGTAAATCAGTAAAAATTTTGTTTATTTGTCTGATTATGGGTTTTCTGTTATACACCTATTTTTCTAGTTCTAGTTTGTATTACTGAATACAAATAACATATAATTAATAATAATAAGTAATAATAATAAGTAATTATTCTAAAGCTATATATGATATCTCTTAATATTTTTCTCTTCATTACATTTCTTCATCTTCATCTTCATGTCTTCATTTTTTTGCTCTTTCTGAAATGTCATTGGGTTACACCTCTAGACTAGTGGTCGGCAAATCATAGTTCGCAAGCCACAAGCAGCTCGTGAGCCGCGATTTGCCACTCTGTTAACTAATGAGTTTGCTGACTACTGCTCTAGACCATTTAAATTATTTGTAACCAGTGGCCTGGTTCATGGATTCATGCACATTGAAAGGAAATTAATTAGAAGGAATATTTTAATATTGCTATTTATCCTTTCTCTATAATAGAAGTGTCAGAGAGGAAAGAAAATTAGTAAAATGTACATTCAAATAATATATAAATTGATTAATAAATAAACAAAAACAACATGACATAACAACAAAAACATGATATACGGGGGGAGAGGGGTGGCTGCAGAATAGACAGACGTGTCCTGAGCCTTGTCCCTGAGCAGACAGAAGAGAACAGCTGAGTGTCACACAGGGAGTATTTGTTGGCGAGTTAAGGGACAGCTATACTCAAGGAGAAGGTGGGGGACTACTGGGCGGGGCTTCCCTGATGGAACAGCCCCCACTGCTGCTGAGTTTTTTTTCCTGGAGCCACAAGCTTGGACACGGAGACCATGCCATCTTGAAGGGGAAAGTGGATGTTATCAGAAGCCTGAAAATTTACAACTGTGGACCCACCAAAACAGCTGTGAGCCCAAGAAGTTGGTCCCCAATTGGCTCAAACACTAGAATTCAGAGGAGCTCTGCACTCCACACAGAAAGGTCAGATTTCACCTGGTATAAGGTGAGGTCTCTGTTACCACAGGACAGAGAAACACAAGCACTGTGGGAGCTGGAGGACTGCGGGGAAGTCTGCCCTTAGAGAAATCCATGGCTGTTGGGCCTGGCATGATCCTTGAATGTGAAAGGGGTTACTCAGAACTGCTAACAGAGGGGATCTCTAGAAAGCAACCCATTTTGATCTGATGCAGAAAGACAGCCTGTGAGTTATTAAAGTGTGCCAGCTGCTTCGAGAAGAGCAGGGAAGGGGGACTGCACCGACTTGTGCTTTTCATTACTGCACATTCTATTTTTTTAGATCCTTGATTCTGATTGCTAAGCCCAGGACACCTGGGAGACTGCAGGGGAAAGCTGTTTTTCTGGAATCTGTGGATTGCAGTGGGGAGAGTCCTACTGAGAACCAGCTCTGGGGCAGCTCACTCCCACAAACCAGTATTGAGTGAAACAAGGAAAGCAGGATCTCAGCACAGGCTAGAGAGGACCTATAGCCTTAGAGGTCAATCCAGAAACACTGCTACCCAGGGGCTGACTCACAAATTGACTCTTGTGTAATTACAAATAAAAAAAAAATAAAGAGATTAAGACACACTGCCTGTTTAAAAACCAGGACTGGCTTACAACACTGAGCACCAGTGAAACACAGGGAACTACAATATTGCAAACAGAACATTAGAAGAAGTAAATGATCTTCACTACTGCACATTGTTTTTTTTATTTTATTTTTATTTTTTTGCTTCATTTTTTCATCTTTTACTTAAGAAACTAATTTTACCTTTTTTCCTCACTTGATTTTACCTTTTTAATTATTACATTTTTATTTTCAATCAGTATTATTACTACTATTTGAAAAAAGTGTCATTTTATTTTTTCTTTATTTTACTTTGGGATTAGAGTTCTACATTCTATTTTCATCTTTCCTTTAGAATCATTTTACTCTATCTCAACTCTACCTTTATGCCATCCCTCTCTTTCTAATTTTCCCCTTTTGTTGTCCTGTTTCTCTTACCCTTTTCCTACTTTAGATTTTCCCTATCCTTTCTTTTTACCCCAGTAAAAATTTCACCCTACTTATATATCTAATTTCCAATTCCTTCTCCAAGTCCATACACACATCTCTCTTCTCTGTCTTCACTATCCAAAAAATTGTTTTTCTCTGTCCTTTTGTTGTTTGCTTGAATGTTGATTATATCAATTGGTGCAGAAAAAGCATTTGACAAAATCCAACACCCTTTCTTGATAAAAACTATATATGGCTTTTATTATATGATAAACCCACAGCTAACAAGATACTCAATGGGCAAAAACTAAAACCATTTCCCCTAAGGACAGGAACAAGACAGGGATGCCCACTCTCACCACTCCTGTTCAACATAGTACTGGATGTATTAGCCATTGCAATTAGACAAGAAGAAGAAATAAAAGGCATCCAAATTGGAATAGAAGAAATAAAGCTGTCCTTATTTGCAGATTACATAATACTGTACATAAAAACAAACAAACACAAGAGTCCATCAAAAAACTAATAGACTTAATAAGTGAATTCAGCAATATAGCAGGATACAAAATTAATGCCAAGAAAGCTATGGCATTTCTATACACTACTAGTGAATTTACAGAAAGACTAAAAAAGAAATCTCATTTATCATTCCGCCAAAAAAATTAAGATACCTAGGAATAAACTTAACTAAGGAGAGAAAAGACCTATATGCAGAAAACTACAGAACATTGACAAAAGAGGTACAGGAAGATGTAAACAGCTGGAAGAGCATACCATGCTCATGGATTGGGAGAATCAACATCATTAAAATGTCCATACTACCCAAAGCAATCTATGATTCAATGCATTCCTCATTAAAAAACTAATGGCATATTTCACAGAAAGAGCTCTCCAAACATTCATCTGGAACAAAATAAGATCCCAAATAGCCACAGCAATTTTGAGAAAGAAGAATAAAATAGGTGGGATCTCAATACCAGATTTCAAGCTGTATTACAAAGCCATTGTTCTCAAAACAGCCTGGTACTGGCACAAGAACAGACATATAGAGCAATGGAATAGAATGGAGAATCCAGATATCAACCCAAACCACAGCTCAATTAATATTTGACAAAGAAGGCATGAATATATAATGAAGTCAAGAGTCTCTTCAATAAATGGTGTTGGGAAAATTGGACAGATACATTCAAAAAAATGAAACTACACAACAACTTACATCATACACAAAAATAAACTCAAAATGGATACAGGACTTAAACATAAGAAGGAAAACCATAAAAATACTAGAGGAATCCACAGGCAGCAATATCGCAGACATATGCCAAAAGAACTTCTTCACTATACTGTTCCTAGGGCAATGAAAGCTAGAGAAAATAAACAAATGTGACTACATCAAAATAAAAAGCCTTTTTCACTGTTAACAAAACAATAAGAAAGCCCACTGTACTGGAGAACATATTTGCAAATGTTATCACTGATAAAGGTTTAATCTCCAACATCTGCAGGCAACTTATACAACTTAATAAAAGGAAGATAGCAGACACTGGTTTGGCTCAGTGGATAGAGCATCGGCCTGCAGACTGAAAGTTCCCAGGTTTGATTCTGGTTAAGGGCATGTACCTTGGTTGCAGGCACATCCCCAGTAGGGGTTGTGCACGAGGCAGCTGATTTATGTTTCTCTCTCATCGATGTTTCTAACTATCCCTCTTCTTTCCTCTCTGCAAAAAAGCAATAAAATATAAAAGGAAGATAAATGTTCCAATAAAAAATGGGCAACGGACCTATTAATAGAATCTTTTCAAAAGAAGACAGAAGGAAGACCAAGAGACACATGAAAACATGCTCAAAGTCACTAATTATCCAAGAGATGCAAATCAAAATGATAATGCGATACCATCTCACACCTGTCAGAATAGCTATCATCAACAAATCAACAAATGACAAGTGTTGGCAAGGATGCAGAAAAAAAGGACCCTTGTGCACTGCTGGTGGGAATGCAGACTGGTGCAGCCACTGTAGAGAACAATATGGAGTTTCCTCAAAAAATTAAAAATGAAATTCCCATTCGACCCAGTAATCCCACTCTTAGGAATATATTCTAAGAAACTAGAAACACCAATCAGAAAGGATTTATGCACCCCTATTTTCAAAGCAGCACAATTTACAATAGCTAAGATTTGGTAACAGTCTAGGTGCCCCTCAGCAGATGACTGGATCAGAAAACCATGGTACATCTACATAATGGAATACTATGCTGCCATAAAAAGAAGGAATTCTTATCATTTGCAACCTGAATGGAACTGGAGAGCATTATGCTAAATGAAATAAGCCAGTCAATGAAAGAAAAATAGCACATGATCTCATTCATTTGTGGATAATAAAGAACATTATAAACTGATGAACAAAAAGATAAATACAGAGGGTAAAGCATCAAACAGACTGTCAAATTATAGTAGGTAGATTAGGGAGAGTTGGGGTAGATAGGAGATCAACCAAAGAACTTTTATGAATGCGTATAAGCATAACTAATGGATGCAAGACACTGGAGGGTGAAGGCATGTATGGGAGTGTGGTGGGGTGGAGCAATGGAAAGATATGTACACATGTAATACATTAATAAAAAAATAATACTTTACTGCTGAAAAAAAACATAATATAAAACAACAAAAACCTAATATAAAACAAAAACATGACACAAAAACATTAAATAAAAACCACAGTGATAAAAATAATGACTAATAAATTGATTAAATTTATCCTAATATCTCCCTCCATATGATATTAAGAGTAAAAACACTTTCAGAATGCTTGACTAATTTCCCTTGTGATGAAGTTTTTACAACTTTAACTTTAATGTTATGTGCTCTTTGACCTCGAGAGAAAGCAAAATATAACTGACCATGTCTGAAAATGGGATCAGATAGGAATATTCCTACTCTGTCTAAAGTTTGTCCTTGGGATTTATTAATAGTCATCGCAAATGCTGGCATCATGGGAAACTGTCTTCGAATGGATGTAAATTGGAATTTGGGGTCAGACAAGGACAAATCAATTTTTGGAATCAGAACAACTTTCCTTCCACAGATCTTGTTCATACTTCTGCTTTGAGAAACACACATATGCAATTGGTGCCACAAGAGTTTTATATGTACCCCGCATGCTTGAGTCAACATTTATTTTTAAATTAGCAGTGCACATCATATATAGCGACTGTCAGTCAATGGAATGATTGGATGGATGGAAAGAAAGTGATGGTTGGTCAATTAGCCTTTTATATATATAGACTAGAGGCCTAGTGCACAAAATTTGTGCATGGTGGGGTGTCCCTCAGCATGGCCTGCACCCTCTCCAATCTGGGACCCCCTGAGGGACCACTAGTTCCTAACTGCTCACCTACCTGCCTGGCTGATTGCCCCTAATCACATTTGCCTGCCAGCGAGATCGCCCCCTAACCTCTCCCCTGCTCGCCTGACTGTTGCCTAATTGCTCCATTGCTGGCCTGATTGCTCCCAACTTCCCTCCCTTGCCAGCCTGAAGGCTTCCAATTTCCCTTCCCTTCCAGCCTGGTCACCCTTAACTGTCCTGCCCTACAGGCCTGATCTCACCCCTAACTGCTCTCCCCTGATAGCCTGGTCACACCCAATTGCCCTCTCCTACAGGCCTAGTCACACCCAACTGTCTTCTCCTGCCAGCGTGATTGCTCACAACTGCCCTCTTCTGCAGGCTATCTTGTGGCAGCCATCTTGTGATGACATCACGCAAGGGTGTTGCAAGATGCCACCTAGTCTTTTATTATATAGGATACTGTCTAATTCTTATTATGTTTATTTCAACAAGCAGGTTTGTCTTTGTAAATTTGAGAACAACCTTTTCCAGGGTCTAATCTCCAGTTTCTCGTAGAGCCAGAACTTCTGTATGAAGGCAGGTCAAGATGAGAAATAACGCTTTTAGAAGTAATAGTCTGAAATGATATAATCCAATCCATCTATCCTTTTTCAAATAGTCCTCATGAACCCCCATTTAATTCTATCATTTTCCTGTTTTGTACATAGATAGCAGCTAATTGTGAATACCTTCTTATTAAATCTTATCCTTGTCTCTGTGATTTTTTTTAATACCACCTGGTAAACTTCCCTCCCCTGCTGGCCTGATCTCGCCCCCAACTGCCCTCCCCTGCTAGCCTGGTGGCCCCCAATTGCACACAAGGGTGACCAGATTGGCAGGGAAAAGTGTTGCCAAAATTATTCTTGCATCTCCATCTTTTTTACTGTCTTTTCCCTTTGGTATTTCTTGTTTAATTTCATTGCCAAAGACTTAAACCAGCGAGCTCTAAGGCTTTGTTCAAGTCCTTAGCAGATTTAAAATCCACGTAGTCAAACTTCCTGGACACACCAATTCTGATATCCACAACAGCAAATACATTTTCAAAAATATTTAGAGTCTCAAGCTCTAGTTGGTAGAAAAACATACACATTCCAGCCATAGCTATCTTGGCTCAGTGAATGGAGCATCAGCCTGCGGACTGAAAGGTCCCAGGTTCAATCCTGGCCAAGGGTACATGCCTGGGTTTCGGGCTCGATCCCTAGTGGGGGGCATGCAGGAGGCAGCCAATCAATGATTCTCTCTCATCATTGATGTTTCTGTCTCTCTCTCCTTCTTCCTTTCTATTTGAAATCAATAAAGAAATATATAAAAAATAAAATAAAAACATACATAGTCCAGCTCTTCAGTACCAGTGGCCGCCATGGAAGTCATTTGATTCCTCTGGGCACATCTACTCCACACACTCCACCGTCAAAAGCCACAGTTCTGGTGAAGGTCACAAAGGCTGGTAAAAATCAAGGTGACCCCAAGAAAATGGCTCCTCCTCCAAAGGAGGTAGAAGAAAAATAGTGAAGATGAGGAAATATCAGATGAAAAAGATGAAAACAATGAGAAATGGTTATTGTTCCTCAGAAAAAAGGGATGAAGACTATCACAACTCCAGGAAAGAAGGTGATGGTTTCCCCAACAAAAATTATTGGAGTTGCCATACCAGGCAAGAAAGCAGTTGTCACCCCTGATAAAAATGTAGTGACTATGCCAACCACTGGCAAAAAGGCAGCAGTTATACCAGCCAAAGCATTAGACACATATGGTAAAAGGGAGGCACACCAGACAAAGCATTGGTAACAACCCCTGGTAAGAAGGGAGCAGCTACCCTGGTTAAGGGAGCAAAGAATGGCAAAAAGTGCCAAGAAAAAAGATAGTGATGAGAAAGATGAAGATGACAGTGAAGAGGAGGAAGATGAGGAGGATGAAGACGAAGATGAGAATGAATTTGAGCCAGCAGTGATGAAAGCTACTGCTGCTGCCACTGCCTCAGATGATGGAGATGAGGATGAAGATGAGGATGATGAAGAAGAAGATGACTCTAAAGAACCTATGTCGATTGCATCAGCCAAAGGCAAGAAAGCTCCCATAAAAGCTGTTTTTGTGAAGTCCAAGAGCATAGCTGAGGATGAGGATAAAGAGGAGAACAATGAAGATGGTGAAGAGGATGATGATGAGGAAGAGGAGGAAGATTTTGTCAAAGAAGGACCTGAAAAATGAAAGAAGGAAATGGCCAAACAGAAAGCTGCTCCTGAGGCCAAGACACAGAAAGTAGAAGCCACAGAGCCAATGATGGCTTTCAATCTTTTTGTTGGAAACTTGAACTTCAGCAAAGTCTGCTCCTGAATTAAAAATGTGTATCAGTGATGTTTTTGCTAAAAATGAGCTTCCTATTGTGGATGTCAGAATTGGTATGTCCAGGAAGTTTGGGTTATGTGGATTTTAAATCTGCTGAGGACTTGGAAAAAGCCTTAGAGCTCACTGGTTTAAAAGTCTTTGGCAATGAAATTAAACAAGAAAAAAACAAAGGGAAAAGACAGCAAAAAGATGGAGATACAAGAACACTTTTGGCAAAAATCTGCCTTATAAAGTTACTCAGGATGAATTAAAAGAAGTGTTTGAAGATGCAATAGAAATCACATTAGTCAGTAAGAATGGAAAGAGTAAAGGGATTGCTTATATTGGATTTAAGACAGAATCTGATGCAGAGAAAACCTTGGAAGGAAAGCAGGGAACAGAAATAGATGGGCTATCTACTTATCTGTACTATACTGGGGAGAAAGGTCAAAATCAAGACCATGAGGTAGAAAGAACAGCACTTGGAGTGGTGAATCAAAATCTCTGGTTTTAAGTAATCTTTCCTACAGTGCAACAGAAGAAACTCTTCAGGAACTATTTGAGAAGGCAGCTTTTATCAAAGTACCCCAGAACCAAAATGGAACATCCAAAGAGTATGTATTATAGAATTTGCTTCATTTGAAGATGCTAAAGAAGCTTTAAAATCCTGTAATAAAAGAGAAACTGAGGGCAAAGCAATCAGGCTAGAATTGCAAGGACCCAAGAGGATCGCCTAATGGAAAAAGACAGGACTCTGGTGTTTTCACTCTGTTACGTGATCAATGACAGAGCCTTCTAAGGATGTTCCAAGACTGTATACAGTCCTGTGGTCTACTTGGAAATCCATTTAGATAACATTAAAAAAGAGATACCTTGTTGATTTTGACTAGATATTCATAAAAAATTTTTAAAGAAATGAGTGATAAAGCTAACCCTTATCTGTAAGTTGTTCATTTATATTGTTTCTTTCTGTGTACAAAACATTTGTTTCCTACAAATTGTTTTCATGTGTGTGTGTTTGTGTTGGAGTATAAAGGAAAGTAGAATGTTTCATCATAATTTTTCTTCAGCAGCTATGAGACAAATTAAAAGTGCTATACTCTGGCACCAGAAAAAAAAAAATAGAAAACTAAACAAAAAGACTATACAAAACAAATGCAAATGAAAGGCAAATAACAATGAATCATTTCTAACACAGAATTGATTTTGAAAAAACAATATAACTTGCAACCAGAGTTTTCAACCTACAAAGTATAATCCTACAAATCTATCTAGATAAAGCTACCAGAGCAACAGAAAAGAAAGAAGAACATTCAAATTGTGTTTTTAATTATTAAAAAAAAAAACACTAGAGGCCCAGTGAATGAAATTCATGCACAGGGTTGGGGTGGGTAAGAGGCCCCTTAGCCCGACCTCCAACCTCTTGCAATCCAGAACCACTGGCTCCTAACTGCTCATCTGCCTGACTGCCTGCCTGATCACCCCTAACTACTCTATCTGCCTACTTGATGCCTCTAATTGCTCTCCCGCCTGCCTGATTGCCCATAACTGCCTCTGCCTGATGGCCTGATTGCTCTTAATTGTTCTCTCTGGCCAGACTGGTCATCCCTAACTACCCTCCCCTACCAATCTGGTTGCCCTTCACCACTCTCCCCTGCTGGCCTCGTCACTCTTAACTGGCTCCGCTTCAGCCCCACCACTGTGACTTTTTTCTGGAAGGACATCTGGATGGATGTCCGGAAGATGCCCAGTCTAATTAGCATATTACCTTTTATTAGTATAGATGGTATCGGTTGTGGAAGCAATAATTCATGTTAATAATCTAGCATATGCCTAATTTAGAAATCTTTTAACTCCTGTTGCTAGTAAACTAGTGATTATCATTAATGAAAGGGTCAATATTCAAAAAATATCCCTTCAAACAATATTGAAAAAAACAGGATGCTATAAATTCCCCAAAGAACAAATAAACTAGCTCAGGTCTGGGCCACTTTTGGTTTCAGGACTAAAGTATGGGAAAGATGTGGAAGAATGCTGTTAAATTCATCAGTTTCATATCAAACTAAATGTTGTCTTGATTACCTTTACTGTGGTATAGATTTGCTTCAGTATTCAAAAGGCATAAATCTTCCATCTGGATTATATTGAAGGTGTGAAAGTTTATAGTTGAAAGACATGTACTTGGCAAAAACTTAAAATTACAGGAAGCTTTTTGAGTAAGTGAAAGGTGAGAAATTACTACAGTCAAAAGATCTGAATATCTGATTTCGTCATTTTGAATTTTACAGTTTTCTTTACAACACTCAGAACTTAAATGTGTCTAAAATCACTATCATTTTATATTTACTTTTCAAAAAAATTTTGAAACATTTTGCTCACTGATGTATAAGACTATTTCTTTATAAAAGTGCTACAAAATATACAGAAAATTTGTATTTTACAACTTTTAGCATATTGAGAATCAAACCAAAAAGGAGTGGAGGAAAGATTATAAGAAAAACACACTTTAACAGGAATGTATGACTAAAAAGCTAGATTTCCTTAACTTTCAAACCTTTAAAACAGAATGGCTAAATTAACACCACTCTTAATGTCAGAATTGAAGAGTCCACCTGAAGATAACTTTTCTGAGGTCCTTATACTCATTCAAAAGTAAGGTACAGATTATTGCACACATAATTTGGTCAGTCATTCCAGGCTTCAAACCTTTGTGAGTGTAAGCTTATCCACTTCAGAATTAATGATTCCCATTCTTTATCTCTGGGCCTTATGTTTCTCTCCTCTCTCTCTCTCTCTCTCTCTCTCTCTCTCTCTCTCTCTCTCTCTCTCTCTTTCTCCCCTTCTGCTTGTTTTTGTAACTATCTAGTGTACATGTCTAAAGGCACCCACACACTTGCAGAGAAATAAACAAGATATTTATAAGATTCAAATCTATTCTCTATACCAATCCCTGTGCAGATAAATAAGTGAGTATGTTGGAAATAATCCTCAATTCTTTTCTTTTTCAAGGCCATCTAATATAAACCCTCCTTCAAAATACATTTTGGGAGGTCATTTTAGTGTCCACATATCCCTCACTTTTATCCCATCCTGTTTGAAATTATCAACATGCCATCAGTCTAAGAACTTATTTTTTACCTTAGTCTCCAACAATAGCTGGTAAATTGGTCTTTCTGACTTCAAGTCTATATATATATATATATATATATATATATATATATATATATATATATATTCATCTATCCACAGTAGCCTCACTGTTGTGTAATTTTAAGAACAAATTTTAATTATGCCAATTATTTTTTTAAATCCCTGAAGTGTGTCACCAGTAACCACAAGATTAAAGAAGAGTGCAATGAGCCCTGGCTGGTGTGGATCAGTTGGCTGAGTGTCATACCCTGAACCAAATGATCTTGGATTTGAATCCCCATCAGGGCACATGCCCAAGTTGTGGGTTTGATCCCTAGTTAGGGTGTGTACTAGAGGCAACCAATATATATTTCTCTCTCTCTCTCTCTCTCTCTCTCTCTCTCTCTCTCTCAGTCTCCTCTCTTTAAAATCAATAAAAATATTAAAAAGAAAGACAAATATAATGATAAATACTAGAGGTCCTTATATGACTACTTATAAACATGTACATAATATTAAAAACTGATTGTACATAATCATAACATTGTCTAATTTGTGCATATAACACCAAAAAACAGCATAAACACAAAATAGTTGACAATAGTTTGGAATCTGAAAAAAATAATTAAAATTAAAACTAAAATTCTTTTATTGTTTTGAAGTTGGGTAGAGTCATTAATTCACTTTATATTATATTAATCTAACTTATTATTCTATCTAATAAAAGACTAATATGCAAATTAACCATCACTCCATTACACCAAGCCATGCCCACCAACCATACCCACCAGCCAATTTGGAGCAAATTAATCCAACAAAGATGGCTGCAGCCACAGAGAGAGCAGGAAGGAGGCTTGAGTTTACCTGACGATGAAGGAAGCCAAGCTTTCCACACACCCTGGCCAATCCAGGCCTCTACTCAAGGCTACAAAGTTTCAATTATAGAAGATAAATAAATCCCAAAAAATTGTGACAACCATGTACCTGGAGAGAGCAGGAGGCTGGAGTTGCACCCAGCAATGAAAGAAGGCAAGCTTCTGCAGTCCTGGCCTGCCTTGGCCCCCCTTATGGCTACGAAGTTTCAATAATAGAAGATAAATAAATCCCAACAGAAATGGCTATCTCCATGGATCGAGCAGAAGGCTTGGTTCTGCTCAAGGCTACAAAGTTTCAGTTGTAGAAGATAAATAAATCCCAGATACCAGGGCCTCTGCTTGGGTCACTGAGGGGTGTGGCAGGCCTGCAAACCACCACAGGCCCCTTGCATAGGCCACACCACGCTCCAAGGGAAACCCCACCCTGATCTGGGATACCCTTCAGGGAAAACCAGCTGGCCCCAACCCATGTACCAGGTCTCTATCCTATCTAATAAAAGAGTAATATCCAGATTGACCATCATTCCAACACACAAGATGGCTGCCCCCATGTTGTCAAAGATCCTGTCCCCATGTGGAGACAAGATGGCCACCACAAGATGGCCAGCAGGGAAGGGCAGTTGGCAGGGACCAGGCCTGTAAGGGAAGGCAGTTGGAGGTGATCAGGCCAGCAGGGGAGGGCAGTTGAGAGGGACCAGGCCTGCAAGGGAGGGCAGTTGGGGGCAATCAAGCCTATAGGGGAGGACAGCTAGGGGTGACCAGGCTGTCAGAGGAGGGAAGCTGGGGGTGACTGGGCCTGCAGGAAAAGGCAGTTGTGGGGGGGAGACTCAGGCCTGTAGGGGAGGGCAATTAGGGGAAACCGGCACACAGGGGAGGTCAATTAGGGGCAAACAGGCTGGCAGGGGAGTGGTTAGTGGGTGAGCAGACTGGCAGGCAGAAGTGATAAGGAGCAATCTGGAAGGCAGGCAGGCAAGCAATTGGGAGCCAGCAGTCCTGGATTGTGAAAGGGATGTCCGACTGCCAGTTTAGGCCCTGGGATTGGGACTAAAGGGGCAGTTGGACATCCCTTGAGGAGGTCCCAGATTGACACCCTGAATTTTGTGCATTGGACCTTTAGTGTGTATACATAATAATATCAAGGGGATCCACTAAATTTAGAGATTATTTGTAAAAATTCCTAACAAACCAAAGAAAGAAAAATATAATCAGACCTGATAGAACAAAGTTCTCTAAAAAATTAAGGTATGGAAATTTTTAAAAATAAAGGGTAGAAAAATATCTACCAGATAGATATATGTTAAACAAGTGTCAGCTGATGCAGCTGTATTAATAACAGATTAACTGGAATTTGGAGTAAAATTATAGTAGAATAAAGTGGGTCTATATCATAATAAAATCTTTTAATAAGTAAAATTATAAATTATTTAAACTTACAAACTTTGAAATTATACTTTACAAGAATTGAAAGAATTACAAAGAGTACTGTCTGCCATCACAGTGGGAAACTGTCATTGACCTCTCTCTGTAAGCTATAACCGGTAAACTGTTAAAAAAAACACTATGAATTACAATGCACAGTTTTATTAGTTAAAATCTAATCAAGAGCCAAAATTACATGGCAATTTGAACAAGGACATTTTAATATCATTAATTATTAATATAATTGAAAGTGGCTTTGGGTAAAATTAAAATAATAATATAATATATATGAGCACTTTCTATCTCTAGGGCTGAGATGGAATACCTAAAGAAGAAAAAATTCTTAAATCACCTCTCTACCACCCTTCCCCAAGATCCAGATCTTTCCATGACTCTACCAATGTAGTTTAATACCATAAAATTTGATAGGAGCCACAGGAGGGCTCCACAGGATGGATGTGGAATAAGAAGCAATTTTATATGAAAACAATCAATCATCCTGATCTAGATGCTCACATGTAGAAAACTGCTCCCAAGGGGTCACACTTAGTTTTGGCTCTCACATGGATTATTTCTTATAAATATAAAAACAAAAGTTTATGGATTTGGACCTAGAAAAAGACATTTTATAATGTTCATGAGTCAAAGAGAAAATTATAAATAAATTTTAAAATATTTAGATAAATAATAATACAATAAAGTATTAAAATAATATTTAGAATGAACAGATAATGGAAATATTTATTGTACTTCAAAAATTTAGAATGCAGATTAAAAAGCTCTTAGATTGGTAGTTTACTTTTTAGAAGAAAAAAACCTCAAAATTCATGAGCTATTTATTTACATTAGAAAATAAGAAAATTATTATAGAAATAAATCTATAAGTACAAAAGATAGAAAATAAAAATAAAGGCAGAAATACATAAAAAGTTAAAATAATTAACTAGTGAATGAAATAGAAAACATCATAAGCTTCAATAAAGCCAAATGTTGGTTCTTTAAAATAAAAATCTCTGACCAACTAATAATATATATATTTAAAGGATGGGTAAATAGAATTAAGTAATGTTATTAATGTTATTAAATAAGTAATGACACTGGAGGACAAGGAAGATTGAAAGAGAAAAAAAAGAGGAAGAAACTGAGGGGTGAAGGGAAGAGGAGGAAAAAAATAGAGAAAAACTAAAATTATTTGGTGGAATTTACCTTTCCAAACATAAAGACTTAAGTAGAAAATGAAAGCAATTTGAATAATTTTAAAATGAAACTGGGGATGGAGTAAAAGAGTACAGAAACTGGTAAAAAAAAAAATATATATATATATATATATATATATATATATATGAAAGAAACTTGATTTGATAGCATAAATTGCAAATTGGTAGGGAGAATGCTAGATTAACTATATATATAAAAGCCTAAGCGACCGGTCAACCAGTTGATAGGTGGCAGGTGTAGTGGGGCCTGGATGAGTGGAAGTGGTGCAGTACCTGGCCGGGGCTTGGTCTCCTCCCCAGGCCATCTGATGCTTTGCACACTACTACATCCCTCGGGGAAATTAGACTGCAGGTTTCAGCCAATCCCAGCAGGCCTTGTGGAAGAACCTGGACCTCTAGTTTAATACAAATTAAAGAATTCACCCATATGGAAAATATTAAATTTAATTATTTTCTAACATAATTATGAAACCCAAGGGAATAAAATATATAAGTATGAAAAGTGTAATTAGCCCTAACCGGTTTGGCTCAGTGGATAGAGCATTGGCCTGCGGACTGAAAGATCCCAGGTTCGATTCCGGTCAAGGGCATGTACATTGGTTATGGGCACATTCCAAGTAGGAGGCATGCAGGAGGCAGCTGATGGATGTCTCTCGCATGGATGTTTCTAACTTTCTATCTCTCTCCCTTCCTCTCTGTGAAAAATCAATAAAATAAATATTTTTTAAAAGAAAAGTGTAATTATGATTTTGAAGTATGGATGATCTTTTAAAAGCTATTTGCAAAGCACATTAAAATGAAATGGTTTTCACTTTAATAAAAAGGGGACCATAAAAAGATGTAAAAGACAAACTATTAATTAGTGTTTGGGGGTTGTTGGTTGGGTTGCAACCCTCCACCCCTAAACTCCACAAATCAGTAATAATAATTTAAAATAAATCTATGAGGGATAACTTCTGGAACTGTATAATAAAAAACTCGGTAAGAACCTCTCCCCAGTGAAATAACCATAACTAGTTATAATTATTTTTTTAATTAATTAATGTTTCTAGAAATTCTCCTAAGGCCATAGAACAAATGTTTTAAAAATCTAGACTATCTGTTAAATCTTGAGAAGAGCATGATTCTCTGGCACTGGAGCAAAACTCCACTCAGCACCCCAAGTTAAGCTGATGGAAGCTGAATGGTTTTGGCAAAAAATATGTGAGCTGCTCTGCCTCCAGCTCTCAGCCAAAGTTGTAGTCTTTATCCGGGAGTGGTAGTCAACAAGCGTTTTTTATCCCCTGAACCCCATGTTACAGAGATCATATTCCAGATGAATGTAGCTCCCTCCCTTCACCCAGCCCTACGTGACATGCAGCAAGCCAAGAACACTGGAGCCTTATCACCTTCATCCCAGCACTCTGGTAAGTTCAGAATTCCACAACAGAAGAGGAAAGACAAGAATACCAGAAGCTACTAACCCCCATCCATAAGAAATAATGAAATAAAATAAATTCCAGCCATATATTCATACCATAAAAAAAAAGTTGAAATAGGTAATAGACTTACATAGCACTGCTATGGCTTAACATAAAGAATGAAATCATTGTGAACTTGAGGAGGGCAAAGATTTTTCAGATAGAATACTCAAAGCATAAAACGGGAAGAAAATTTAGTAATTGAACTTTTGAAAAAAAATTTAAATTCGCTCTTCAAACGACAATGAGAAGATAGGTACAGGCTGGAAAACATTTTTTTTTTCAATTCACATGTTTAACAAATAATGTAGTAAAATAAATCGCTATATTTAATTAAAAGATTTGAATGGACATGAAATAAGATATAAATGGACAATAAGCAAGTGAAAACGCTGGTTATTGTTAACATACAAATGCAAGTTAAAACCACAATGAGATACCTTTCCATGTACATTAGGCTGCCTAGAATTGTGACTTATTTAAGAATGATGTATTCATTTTATTATCCTTTCTACATTTCTGTTTTATATTTTTCAAAATTAAAAATATTTAAAATGCATAGATAAACTATGTACATAAATTGAGTTGATACTATCATATCACTAACACCATATTTTACAAAGTAAGTCAAGAAGTGAAATATTTGAAGCATAAAAATAGTATTAACCTCGTTTCATTATTGCTTTATTAATTTATTGATATGGAATTGATATAATCTATTATTGTATAGTTGTACTGGTTGCAAAATATATCCCAAAATTCAAAAATGAGTTCTTGAAAAACAAATAGTGCAGTAAAGTTTTATTCATTATTTATGAAGATTTAACTCATTTACAAAAAAAATTAAAGTACAAAATATGTTTGAGGATACTTTAAAAAAATTATTGTTTGCTAATCTAAAATTGCTATAAAAATATCTGAAGAAATATATGAAACTTTATTATTAGTGTTTGAGAAAAATTATCTTGATGAGAAATAATGATATGAAAATGTTTGGGATTTTGTAAAGATTGCTGTATATTGTTAATGGGAAACTGAAATTTAAGACAATTTTTTAAAATCTCATTTTACTTTGTTACCTTCTTACTTACCTTCTTACTTACTATAACTCTCTCCCAAGAAGGCAGTAAGAGGTTAAAAAAAAGTCATCAAAATATTTTTCAAAATCTTCCTGATGAGCTTTATATTTTCTCTCAAACATCAAATGATCAATCACAGAGAAAGAAATAAAATCTCTAACAAATTGGAATTGAAGTAATACAACTTGAAGGAACTTATAATTTTATGGGCATCATATATACATACTTTTTCTAAGTAATGATTAAATGGTAATAAATACCTAGAAAAATATTACAGTTTCACTTCAATAAATGACCACTAATGTAGGTTTTAATATTTTTGTCTTTATTATAAAGACATATTTCAGTTCTTAAAGCTGACAGATAATCCAATTGCTAAGACTAAATATATAAAATTAAAGGAAAAATTTGCAAAAGAAATAATGACTGTACTAAAAAATAAAAAAGTGAATTGGTAATTTAATTAAGCAGTGGGCAAATATGTTTAACAGGATAATATGATACCTTAATCTTATAAATTTAAAGGTACATTAAGTCAGCCAAAAGTAGTGGACTTCAGTTCAAACAAATGAAAATGGTGCACATCTGATTTCACTTCAAACTTAACAGAAAGCAACTCAGGTTTATACATAAAATGCATCAAGTTGGTATGCAAAAGGTCTTTGGAATGAATTTAATATATCATGGGAACCTTGGGTATTAAACATGGAAAAAAGTTTCTTAAAATCTCATTAAATATTTCTCACTGTGGATCAGAATTTGTTTATTTTTTATTCTATCTTGAGGTCTTGAAAGAGTGAGCAAGCTAATATGTGAATGACAGGATAATAACATTTTTGTATCTCCTATCTCCAAGGAATCCAACTTCTTTCAACTTCTTTATAGGTATGTTCTCATTAATCCTCAGAACATCTCTGCAAGGTAGGTAGGTAAAAAGAACTATAATAACCACTTTATAACTGAAAGTAGTGGGAAATTTCACAGTTTCATATACATGAAAATGAAAAATAGTACTTTTTGACATTGAATATAGTGTTTCTATGTACTGGACTGCTACTTTATCAACTTTGAGATTAGTTTTATTTTGAAATCATTAACTCAATAAGCAATGTCTTACTAAAAAAAAATCTATCTATGTTCCACTAAGTTTATAGTCTTAATTTTTATTATATTTAACAAGAATATTTAAATTGTCATCCTAAAACTTATCACTATGCAAAACTGTTGTAAATTAACAAGACCTAAAAGGATGCACCATGTACACAGAACACCATCAAAAATGCATATAAGTAAAAGAATATTTCAATAAACAAGACATTTTACCTCGCTACACATATAATTTTTCATTTAAAACAAATGGCATTGGCCAGCAGGTATGGCTCATGATGAGCATCGACCTATGAACCAGTAAGTCATGGTCTGATTCTTGATTAGGGTTGCAGACTCAATCCCCCATATGAGGACTGAAAGAGGCAGCTGATCAAGAGTTCTCTCTCATCATTGATGTTTCTAGCTCCTTCTATCTCTCCCTTCCTCTCTGAAATCAATAAAAATATATTTTTAAAAATAAATCAATGGCATACGCATTCATATGGCATGTAAAAATATTAAAATCTATCAGATATTCCCCAGCTATACCTTTAATTGTTGATTATTAATATAATAAAGTTGATGGTGAAAAGTTTGAAAAACACCAAAAAAAATACATGAAATTTATCATTACAGACAGCTTAAAAATCATTCTTCATAATCCAATAATCCAGAATAAACCATTATAAAATATTAGCACATTAAATTCCAGGTCCACACCTCCACATGTATTTTAACGCATATATTATTAGATATATATTTTACAATTATACTGACACAGTTTTAAAACACATTTCATCTAATATTGAAATATTTTCAACTGCTCAAAAATTCTTTAAAACATTAATTCTAACATCTGTATGGTAGGTAGTACATCATGAATGCATAATGATTTATTTAAAACATGTCCTTTGGCAGATAATAGATAGCATCTACTTTTTGTTTCATAAGCAATGCAAGGACGAGTCTCCATAAGCATTATTTTTTTTGTCTACATTTTATGCCATTTCTGTAAGTTGTTTCCAAACATGAATTGCATAGATAAAAGATATAAACTAACCCCATATGTCAGTATTCATATCTTTAAGCCTGTTCTTAGAAATTTGTATACTTTACATTCCGAGTACTCATCTGACTTTATCTTCACAGGTATTCATGATTACAAGGTAGGGCAAAAGTGAGTTTATAGTTGTGAATACATCAAAAATGGAGTTTATTCTTGTATTATTTTTATTTATTAACTATTGTATTATTTTCTATATGAACAACTGTAAACCTACTTTTGCCTCATGGTGTTCCTTTTGTATATATTTTATAAAGGGAAAATAAATCTACTTTTTAAGTTCTATTCATTTATTTAGTTACTTAGTTGATTAGTCAGTTATTCATGAAGTTAACCTCTCACAAACCACCCCCTTACTTTCATTAATTATGTGTGATTCCACATTTCTTATTTCTTTTCCTTATTTATCTACTGGATGTATTTTTTAATAAATTTTGAAAAGTATGTTAACTTATTAAAATAATACATACTCTTTAAAAATATTGGATTGATAAAAAAGGGGACAACAAAGAAAGCAATAAAACCTAGCCACCTAGCAAGAGCCTGCATGGTGACTAGGCATCCATGTTTCCATAAATAGGCACATGTGTTGGTAGGGACTCATATTGATAATGAATGAGGAGAATGAGAGCTAGAGAACTAAATAATTTTAAAATGCTAAAGTTACATTAAACATGCTTAGAATATATTAAAGTATAATTGAATTTAAGAAAAGGAATACAAACTCAACTGATACTGAAGGGATTTTGAAATTTCATATAGATGTTTCTTCACTAGAGGAGGTATTGTTTATTTTGAAAAAATCTCTTTAAGATTGAGATGAGAGATTCTGATATCTACATTGAGTTTGAAGTCTTGTGGTTTCATTTCACCCACACCGTTATATTTTAAGTACTATAAGACTGATTCCATGATATATAAATGAAATCTTTAGTAGTGCTCTGTTTCCTTCTTCCTCCCTATCCCCTCTGGCCTCTTTTTATTGCCTGCATTATTTTTTTCCCCTGTCATGTTTGATTGCGTTTACATTCTATTCAGATGTATAATTTTGTTTCTTTATGTAAATGAGTTTAATTCTCAACCTCAGCCATTTTACCACATCTTCTCTTTTCATACTTCTTGAGTTTTATTTCTTTATGGATTTTGTATGGGGTTGCTTAGTTAATTGGCATATAAATAATTTTATGTTTGAAAATACCTTTATTCTTGATTCTGGGACAATAGCTTGCATGAGTATAAGGTTTTGGAGTCACACTTCCATTCCCTCAGAAGTGTATCTGTAGTCTTGTCTCCTAGTTCTAGAAACATCTGAGGGCCTGATGTCTTGTACTCTAGGTAAATTTTCCGCCCTTGCTTCATCCCTGCAGTTCATTACCTTATTCTGAATGCATCTCTTTTGACCTCCCTGTATTTGCACTTCCATGATATCTAGTGTGCCCTATCAATGAACATATCCAGTTCTTTATTCATTTTACATTTGGTCACTTCTTCAGAATTTCAACTTGTTCTATCATGAATGAATATTTCAACTGTTTCTATTCTATTTCTGCTGATTCAAATTCATGTAAGGGAACAGTTTGAGTTTTGTATTTATTGCCTTTTGTTTTATCTTTTCCTGTCATTCTGCCTTTTCATGTTTACATTCTGCATTTTTATTTTTAATTCAGATGTTTATATAATGCGCAGCACAAATGCACAATCTTCAGTTTCTGAAGCTTTTTATTTTTCATTCAGAATGTTTTACAAATGATTATTTCTAATTCTTTTTTTTTTCCTGCTATAGTACCTTGCATCGTTTTTGTCCCATTTTTTTCTTATCCTACTTATATTTAGTAGTAATGGCTCTGTCCAGACCTTTGTATTTGGTAGTTGAATCCTTTCCCCTTGGACTACAATTTGGAGTTAGAAGTTACTTGATCTTTTCTACCTCAGTAGGGTTAATATGATGGGATGACACGCTCAGTGGGATTTGAGGTTGGCTCTCTTCTGAGTTGATCGAAAGTCTGCAGGCAACCCTCCTTCGCACAGGCAATTGTGTCTTCCATGCTTCTGGAAAAGTTTTGTTGACCCAATTTAGTTCCTGCTCTGGAAGAAGGAAAACCCCCTTGCTGCCTAGAATCAAATATCGGAGTGATATGTGGAATCTTTCACACTTCAGCGCTTTTCCTTACCTCCACTCAGGGGTCCACTTACCTACTCCTCAGACTGCTTCTTCCTAATTGGATAGTATAATGAGGAATCTCAGAATTGTATTTACTCATTTTCTCTGAATAATTTCAACAGTGGAGAGTAGTGGGTTGGGAAAGGTTTAGTCAGATATAAGAAGTTCATTAGACAGCCCCCAGTAGAGTCTTTATTTCTCTCTGTTCTTTATTTTTAGAAGTTTATTCAATAAGGCTATTCCCTTTTTCTTATCAGATGTTAAGATTTCGTTTTATTTATTTACTTATCTGTAGTTTATTTCATTTATTTTTATTGCTGGGTGTTTTAATTTTATATTTATTTTAAATTTAATATAATATATATATTTATATCAAAAGCATTTATATAGTAATTTAATATTTAATGAAAATTAAAAGAGATGACCAAATGAATGTTCTTTTCTGGCAGATACAATATAACTTAAATTAATTCAATAAAAAAAGAATAAAATGTAAGTTTATCAGCTTGAATTATTATTGAAATACATATCTAATTCAATCTTAGAAATTATCTCTTAAATATTGCATCTAAAATAAGAAATTACTACTATTACCCTTACCTTATTTCCTGATATTTGCTCTTCATAGCATAGTGTAATAATGTCAACTTAATAATACTTACATTAAGTTTATTAATTATAATTTACATAGAGAATAAATGTTAATTCTAAAGCTGGATGTATTCCAAGATAACTATTATTCATTTTATATGGTTCCTTTCTGTTCTTTTGGCTATATCTCTGAGTCGGTTGAATTTTGGCATGTTCAATTTTTTTTTTTAATAATCTAGATTGCATACATCTAAGGATTTTCAGATTTGGCAACTACCATTAATTTTGCTTTGTATTTAAAGACAGTAAAAATTTGGGGGGTTATAATTTATCCTAGAATTACTTTATACAAACCTCTCCTATTATCGGGTCTGGAATATTGTAGCATGAATTACAAGGGCAGCTTGATATTTGTCCCTATTTGGTAACTTTTGCTCCCTAAATACTTTAGATTATTTTTTTTAGTCACTGATTTAACTTCCTTTTTCAGAATCTATTTTGTAGTTCTTTATTGCCAGTTTTTCTGAGGATCTGGAGGGTTATTTCAACCTGTAATTTCATACATCCCTGTACTCCAGGTATTTTTTTTTCTATTTTATTTTTGAACTAGAGGTCCAGTGCACAGATTTGTGCACATTGAAAGGAAATTAAGTAAAAGGTGGCTGGCGGGATGGGACTGTGCGAGACGGGCTCAACATGCCAGGAACCAAGCTCCTGTGTTCCCTCCAAGGCCAGCCACACCTGGGGTGGCGCCAGGGCTTGAAGGGATAGTGAGCTGTATTCCTCTGGCAGGTGGAATCCCTTGGCCTGGCCTGCAGGGATCAGGCCAAAACTAGCAGTCTGTCATTCCCCAAGGGGTTCTGGAGTATGAGAAGGCACTCTACAAAGTTTCTTTCACTTGGTAGCTCCTGCCATGAGCATCTGCCCTCTGGTGGTCAGTGTGTGTCATAGCTACTGGTTGGACAGTCAGATGGTCACTTAAGCTTTTATAGAGAGAGAGACTAGAGACCTGGTGCATGAAATTTGTGCCTGGGGTGGGGTGGGGTCTTTCAACCCAGCCTGCTGCCTCTTCAATTTGGGAACCCTTCAGGGATGTCTCACTACCAGTTTAGGCCAGATCCTAGATCAAGCCTAAATAGGCAGTCAGACATTGGGCCTAAATAGGCAGTTGGACATTCCTTTCACAATCCTCCACTGCTGGCTCCCAACTACTCATCTGCCTGCCTTCCTGATTGCCCCAAACCGCTACTGCCTGCCAGCCTGATCACCCACTAACCACTTCCCTGCTAGCCTGATTGATGCCTAACTGCTCCCCTGCCAGCCAGTTTGCCCATAACTTCCCTCCCCTGTGGGCCTGGTCACGCCTAACTCCCCTTCCTTATAATCCTGGATTCCCCCAACTGCCCTTCCCTGCAGGCCCAGTCACCCTCAATTTCTCTCCTCTGCTGGCCTGGTCACCACTAACTGCCCTCCCCTGCTGGCCATCTTTTGGTGGCCATCTTGTGTCCACATTAGGCAGGATCTTTTGACCATATGGGGACAGTCATCTTGTGTGTTGGTGTGATGGTCAATCTGCATATTATTCTTTTATTAGGTAGGATAGAGGCCTGGTGCACGGGTGGGGACCAGCTGGTTTGCCCTGAAGGGTGTCCTGGATCAGGGTGAGTGTTCTCTTGCTGCATGGGGTAGCCTGAGCAAGGGGCCTGTGGTTATTTGCAGGCCGGCCACACCCGCCAGCGACCTAAGCAGAGGCCCTGGTATCTGGGATTTATTTATCTTTTTCAATTGAAACTTTGTAGCCTAGAGCAGAGCCAAGACTTCTGCTTACACAACCATTGAAACTTTGTTGCCTTAAGCACCAGCCAGGGTGTTAGGTAAGCTTGGCTTCCTCCATTGCCAGGGGCAACCCAAGCATCCCTCCTGTTCTCTCTGTGGCAGTAGCCATCTTGGTTGCCTTAATTTGCATACTTGCTCTGATTTGCTGGTGGGCATGGCTGGTGGGCATGGCTTGTGGGTGTCAGAGGTATGGTCAATTTGCATATTACTTTTTATTAGATAGGATATTTATTTTTTGTTTGTTCTATCACATTTGTAAGGAACAAATGCAATTGATTTGTTGATTCTCTTATGTTTTTCTTCTATATTTATCATCTTATATTATTTACTTGTTTTTTCTTCCTAGTCTCCTTTTCTCTACCCTATCCACAATACATGTAATTAGTTTCTTTTTATATATTTTACATATTAGTTCCTTCTTATATATTTTTGTATCTATAATTTCTTTCTGTTATTACCTGAGGTCTGCCAGCTTACCTGTAATCTCATTATGTTTCCTTATAAATCTCTATTTAAGCCTTTATATTTATTATAATTTTACTTTTCTACACTTCTCTGATTTTTATTTATTTATTGTATTTTATTTTTCTCATCACCATCTATCTTCACTGTCTCTATGTCCTTTTCCACCTCCACCCACTGCTTAACCCACACAATCACTACACTGTTGACCATTCATTCTCTCTTTCTTTTAAAGATAAATTATTGAAAACTTTTCTAATAGAATGGAGAACAATTATTGGAAAACTTATGTTTCATTAAAAATTTATTTTCTTATGTAAATTATTCAGAAAATATCCACTAATGTTTCTGTTCTTTTACATTTTCCTCACTATGTATACACAGGATACTTACTAACTTCTTTACTTTTTGTGTGTACGTTTGTGGAGCTGGGGGAAAGGAAGGCTTTCAGTATGGCCATGAGTGGCCATAAAGTAAATATATTTCACTTTTCTGTTTTGAAGTAGAAATCTTTCAGTGTTTTCTTTTCCTTGGTTGAATATTATTTGAGTTTTATTTTCTCATTGTACTATACTTAATTTGAATTGGAAACATTTTATGTTGGAAGCTATTTTTAATTATCAAACAACTTTGCAAAAACACTAAACATTTTTATAATTTTTTTAAAGATTGAGAAATCCAACATATGAAACACATTTCTATTATAGTATTTGTGAAAGTGATTTGAGTCCATTTCTCTTTAATCTTTACTTTATTCCCTATAGCAACTACTAAAATTTATGCAAAAATGTTCTCTATTGAAAAATCTTGTTGCTTTTTTCTTATAAGTACTCTAAACCAAAAGAAGAACTGGTAAGGTTAGTGTTGATGAACTAATTTTATGGAAGGAGTCTGCCAACAATATTGGAGTACTAGTTTTTTATTAGGTATTTTTAAATTTATTATCATAACAAAATGCCATGAAAGATAAGCTCCTTGCATCAGAGCTCTAAGTGACAATTTTAGAGCATAATTACTTTTTTATAAAACCATATAAAGACAATGTAACTGTCATGTATTTTATAAAAGGAAAATCATGTTAGAAAAAAATCAGGTTTGATAAATTCCTTCATTTTAAAAAAGGTTTTATTATAGTCAATATCTCTTAGATTTTCTTTCCTGAAATCAGCTTTATTTTGGTAACATTTTCTCTCACTAAATTTGTGTTGTTGTTTTTTTTAAATTCTGAAGTTATTTTCTTATGCATATGATCAACAATATCATCTTTATTTTTTCAAATATATTTTATATTGATTTCAGAGAGAGATAGTGATAGAAACATCAATGACAAGAGAGAATCATTGATTGGCTCCTCTTGCCCACCTCACACTGCAGATCAAATCCACAGCCTGAGCATCTGGCCTAACTAGGATTTGAACTGTGATCTCCTGGTTTATAGGTTGACGCTCATCCACTGAGCCATGCCGGCTGAGCATCAATTTAAACTTTAACATGTCCTCAGAATATTTACTTTTTACATATCATAATATATAAAATAAATCTTGTCTAAATGTAAGTGCTTATTATTTATTGGATTCTATCGATCTGGAGGGAAGACAATTGTAACAGTTGTCCTGTAACTCAGCATTGTCTTGAGCATCCTAGAGTTGTTGCAGAGGAAAATGGTGATATGTTCTACCCTGGAGATTTTGCTGCTCCAAGATATAATAAAAGAATATGCTCCCGTGTTAATTATGGCTTTGACATAGCTTCATATGTACATAATAGATGATGTGTAAGCCCGGTGCCCTGTGTGTTCGTGTCTCCACCTGGACACTGTTGCTGGAGGAAATCAGAGCCCCTCCTGCTGCAGGTGGGCCATGGCAGGCATCCAAGATGTAGCTCCTGATACTTTCGCTGCCCTCAGGGAGATGTGCAGGATCACTCCACAGAAACATTTACGGTTTCATTAAAGAATGAATCATCAAGAGTCAATGGGGGACTGCTAATTGCCATTTAGAGATATACATATATTTTAACTATAAATAAAGGTATTTCCATCTCTTCTGACCTCACCATTTGTGGAAGTTATTAATCCTAACTAAATTTTCTTATTACACTTGCCATTTGTAAAGCTTTCTAATGTTTTTACAACTTAAGATGTATATATATATTTCTACTAAGGAATTTCTGAAAATATTTTAAGAAATGTAATATACCTTTCAATTTTTAGATTTATATAACATCTACTGAAACTTCATCCAATGGCTCAGTAGGCTTTTTTTTTCTGTCCTTTAAGAATTCTGGAATTCTGACATTGTGCAGAGTTTTCTCTCTAACATGTTTATTGCAGCAACACATTTAACTCTTACCTTAATGTACAAAAGGGCTGAAGCACGAAATTCATGGAAGAGTAGGCTTTCCTTCCCCCAGCTGCCAGCACCAGCTTTCCTCTGGCACCCAGGACCCAGGCTTCCTCTGGCCACAGGCAGGCACCTGCTACTTGGGCTTCCCTTGCAACCCTGGCTTCATCAGGATGGTCATCCAGAAGGACGTCTGAAAGGATGTCAGGTCTAATTAGCATATTATGCTTTTATTATTATAGACTAGAGGCCCGTTGCACAAAATTTGTGCATAGGGGGAGGGAGGAGAACGTTAGGTGATCCCTCAGCCCTGCCTGCACCTTCTCCAATCTGGGATCTCTGACCTCCCGTTTAGAGGATCAGGCCTAAACAGACAGTTGGAGATCGCTCTCACAATCCAGGACTGCTGGCTCCCAAACACTCATCTGCCTCTGCCTGATTGTCCCTAACTGCTTCTTCCTGCCAGCCTGATTACCCCCTAACCACTCCACTGCCAGTCCGATCATTGCCTAACTGCTTCCTAGCAAGCCCGATTGCCCCTAACTGTCCTCCCCTGATGGTCTGGTCACCTCTAACTGCCCTCCCCTGCCAGTCTGGTGTCTCTAACTGCCCTCCCCTGCAGGCCTGGTCACCCCCAACTGCCCTCCCCTTTAGCCCTGCCCCCCGCAACTACCCTCCCTTACAGGCCTGGGTCCCCCTCAACTGTCCTCCACTCCAGGCCTGGTCCCCCTCCAGAACTTCCCTCCCCTGTAGGCCTAGTTTCCCTCCTCCAACTGCCCTCACCTGCAGGCCTGGTCCTACTCAACTGCCCTTCCATGTAGGCCTGGTACCCCCAAAATACCCTCCTCTGCTGGTCCAGTCACCTCTAACTGCCCTCCCTGCTGGCCTGATCACCCACACCTGCCCTGCCCTGCAGAACTGGTCTCCCCACAGGTTGAGAACCACTAGCAGGGTTGCCTAAGACAATCAGAAAACACAGATATTTACATTTTATGTCATAACATTAGCAAAATTACAGTTATGAAGTAGCGATAAAAATAATTTTATGGTTGGGGATCACTACAACATGAGGAACTGTATTAAAGGGTCTCAGCATTAAAAAGGTTGAGAACCACTGCTCTAGATGGTTCAATGAGAAAATATCTTTTGATTTAAATTTTCAAGACTGAGTTGGAGTTTAACATGTAAAAAAGATGCTAAAGGAAGTCCCACTAGAGAACAAGTAATAATAAACAGGAAGAAATAAAGAGAATACTTTTGTCCATTATATGAACAGTGAGAAATATGGATTGTCTGGCTTACAAGAAAATAGTTGATCCAACATTATGGTGAAAATAATCAGGTCATTTTATATCAGATGTCATGCTAAAGAATTTGCATAACATTGGAAATATAAAACTTAGCAGATTTTATGTCAAGAAAATAAATTACCAGATTTTTCTTCAGAGAAAAACAGTCTGGATATAAATGCAAGATGACTTAGAAGGAGTAAATAAACTGAAAGTAAGTACATAGATAATTACAGAAATCCAGATGAAAAAGAGAATGACTTGAAACAGTAAGTGGTAATAAGAATAGACTTAGGAAGACATTTTAAAATAGAAACTATTCATACGAATGTTTGCTGCTGTGTTATTCTATAAAGTAGAAGTTACATTTAATACTTCATTCAGCTAATGTGTTTTGGAAAATGTTTTATGGGTATAAAAACACCTTCCCTAGTTTTTTCTATAAGCATCTATGAAATAATAAAGGAATGAACAAGGAAAAAAAGAAAAGTAGGGTATTTCAATGTTCTGCTGTAACTTTGTCTCATATTTTTATATACATAGTAGAGGCTCGGTGCACAAAATTCATGCAAGGGATGCCACCTCAGCCCAGCCTGCAAGGTCTCCAATCCAGGACCCCTCAGGGGAGAGGTTGGGCCTAAACCAGCAGTCAGACATCCCTCTCCCTCTCACAATCCAGAACCACTGGCTCTGAACTGCTTACCTGCCTGCCTAATCACCCCTATCCCTCCCCCAACCCCCACAGCCTGATCAGCCCTAACCACCTATGCCTTCCTGGTCACCCCAACTGCCCTCCCCACTAGCCTGATCACCCCCAACTGCCTCCCCACTGGCCTTATCACCCCCCACCAGACAGGTCACCCCTAACTGCCCTCCCTGGCCATCCAGGTCATCTCTAACTGCCCTCCCTGACAGCCTGGTCACCCTAACCACTTCTGCCTCAGCCTCTGCCATCATGGCTTTTTCTGGAAGGATGTCTATAAGGATGTCTGCAAGATGTCTGGTCTACATAGCATATTGCCCTTTTATTAGTAAAGACAGGTATTTGTCCTATTATTCTCTACTTTTCTATATGTATTTAAAATACTCCAGAATATTTTTTAAGAATTCTTTATATATATATATATATATAATTGATTTTTTACAAAGAGGAAGGGAGAGAGATAGAGAGTAGAAAGAGTAGAAACATCAATGAGAGAGAGACATCGATCAGCCACCTCCTGCAGGACCCCTACTGGGGATGTGCCCGCAACCAAGGTACATGCCTTGACCGGAATTGAACCTGGGACCTCTCAGTCCACAGGATGATGATGCTCTATCCACTGAGCCAAATCAGTTTCAGCAAAAAATATTCCAGAATATTTTAAGCAAATAAAAAATGCTCAAGTTTCAGAAAAATAAAAGTTTTGAAATACAACCTGGTAAGCTTGAAAGCAACAACATTTGCATAAAAGGATATAAGTTGCAGTCAGCAACAAAACTTGTTAAGATTACTTGGTTAATATTCTTTTGTTGGAAAACTGTGGTTTTGGGCAAAGGAGAAAAGGAAACTAGCACTATAAAAGGGAATGTCTGATTGGGCCATTGCCACAGCAGAGAGGGACCAGTATGGCAAAGGTTCAGACTGTCTCACAGGCAAGGATGTCTCTGGACACCAAAGAACACCTCTCACACCTGAAACACAATTTTCTAACACTCACAATTGCAGAGCTCAGAAAGAATCACTGTTTTTAAAACTATTATTTCCCTGACATATAAAATATACATGCATATAACTATACATGCACTCTTCTGAGCTTCCCCTGCCTTCCATTTAATATTTGGCTATGGCCTTCTTTTCATGTCAGTGAATTGGATGTACAGACATAATTTTTCATGGCTACATTGTTATCCCTGACTGTTTGACGTTACTATGGTTTACTCCACAAACCCTTTATTGTGGGGCAGGTTGTTTCCGGTTTCCGCTGCCATCAACAACTACAGTAAACATAATTGCTTGTTTGACTGTTTGCTTAGGATACATTCACAGACATGGAACTCCTGGCCCAAAGCTAATTCACTTGAATTTTGATGCACATTTCCAAAGTGACTTTCTATAAAGTACTTCTGTTTGTTTAGCCCATTCCTTTCAAATCAGATTACACTCCCACAAACGGGGTAAGGGAAAACTGTTCAATGCGCCTTCAACAAATCACTAACACTTGCTGAACTTGGGCAACCCCTTCCTAGCATAGCTGTCTGCATGCTTTTCAGGGCACTTTTGAAGGAAGAAGAGGGGTCAGGTGCCCCTACGGCTCTCCCGCAGGGACAGAGCTGGAAAAGCAAAGTTTCCCAAGGAGGTGAAGGTGCAGGAGGGACTCTCCCAACCAGGGGAAGAGTGTGCCCAGATGTCCCTTGTGCTCTTGGGCTGGGGCGGGGCACATGGAGTGAGGTCAGCCCTGGGTGGGCCACGGGCCAGGGCAGGGCAGCCAGGTTTTGTCCCCCTCTGGCCACGTCCCCACCAGCCCTGAGTGGTAAGAGTCCCTGGCATCCTTCCCTGTCACCTTTCCCAGGCAGGCGGGTGGGGACAGCAGGTGGTGGGGAGACTGCACTGTCACTCCCAGTCCTAACTCCTGAATCCTGCACCCTGTGTTACTGAGAAACCTTAGGCAGGGACAGGCATGGAACCAGGAGGATCCGGGCTGGAGGTAAAGTCCAGGAAGGCACGGGTGGCACAGCCGAGGGGCCTGTATGGGTGCAGGCATGTGAGTGTGTGTGTGAGTGTCACTCCGGTCCACACTCATGCACACACCCACACTCCCGCACTCTGGCTCTACACCCTCAGCCACCAGGAACCTCCACAGAGCCTGCTGTGAGCTCAAATGCATCCAGTCCCAGCACCAAGCAAGTCTGAGGAAGTTCCCCAAGACTGAAGCCCACTATGCCGATGGGAGGCAGGACCCAGACTGATGCCCTGCCTCCCTCCTCCTGCCTCCTGCCTCCCACCTCCCACAGCGTGTGCAAGGTGTGCCATCTCCATGCACCTCCTGGTGACCATTTGTTTGGTTGTTTTGGAGTGAGCCCACAGCCCCCTCATGCTGCCAGCCTGCTGTTCGATCATCTGTCCAGTTGTTTAGGTCATGATGGCCCCTAGCTTTTTATATATTAGGATTAGCTCTTGCTATTTAAGATATTCAGTATCCATACGTATTAGGCACCTTTTCATCTCATGCCCAATTGCAAACATCTAAATTTATGTTTTATCTAACACTTTTTTCACTAGGAATAGTGAATCAGATATTGGAAAAAACAAATATATTCCATTAACTGGAAAATTAAAAGCAATAGCCATTCCGAGTAACCTGTCATTAGCCACTTGTGATTCATTCATCAATCTGTCATCAAATGAAATATACTATGCTACAAGAGAAAGAGCAAACTGGTTTGTCCTTTAGATGTAGACTGGCTAAAGGTAATGGTGAACTGCTTATAGCTTAAGTTTTTTCTGTTGAGCAGCTAATAGATGATGACATCATTAACTCATATTGAGATTAAATAACATAATTGCTCTTGGAGGCAAGCAAGTTCATTTTAGAGGTTTATTTTAGGAAACATGAAAAGGATGTGTTTAAGTTGTTTAACAGATAATTGTATAGATAAATCTTATACATATAGATGTACACTTTCAGATAGTTTTTTATTTGTGTCTATGACTAGTCTACATAGGTGCAATTGATACCAAGAGAGTAAGTGACAAGAGAAATATGCAAAATCAAGGGACAAAAATATTGGAAGTGAAAGCACACACAATAAGAACACATTTAAATAGGACACATATATAAAGTCAGTTAAAAGTACTCAGAATAAACTGGTCAGAGAAGTGGGAGTACTAGTAATTGAAGAAAAAGGTGTTAAGACCCAGGAAAAAATAATATTAATAAATGTCTATTGATCTAAGTAATGATGAAAATCAAAGATTCAGTACTACTTTTCTCAGGCAAATGTTCCTTTTGCACATAAAATCTTGATTTCTCTATTTTGTGATGTTATAATTAACATATACATTTGTTTAATGAAATTTATATGCAATAGTCTTGAGTGGTAATAAATTATAGGTTATATGAATCTATAAAATCCTTAATTAATGAAATAACATTTTAACCAACTGATAGCTAACAGCCTGCTTTTAATAAAAGGGTATGTGACTAAAAATGAGTTTGTTAACTTCAACAGGAATCAACTCTTAAATATTGTTATGGTGATAATTTTTATAAATCAAAAAAAAATCGAAAAAGCAAAATTACTGAAACCAAAATGTGGATCTCTGTGGCATTTGATTAACTGCTAGGAAATGATTGATTTTTCACTAATCAAAATAAAAAAGGCAATCATGTGGGCTTATAATATTTGCCACCACAGGTTCTGTGATAACTGTTATTTATAATTTAATGTTCTCATGGATAATTAGCATTGTGAATATTCAGCATATATTAATGGTTTACAAGTAAGAATTTACAAGCATATCACAGCTTCAAAGGATCACAAGACTAGCACAAATTGTGGAAATAAAAAAAAATAGTGCATCTGTTATGTTAGATCCTGTCTACAGCAGTGATTAAAACAAAAAAAAAAATTCAAACCTGGAGAGTATTATGCTAATGTCTTGGGTTGGACGACATCACCAGTAGAGAAAGTTAGAGTGCTCTTGAACTCTTTCAACTTTTTCTTCCAAACAGAAAGTAAGAAAAAAAATTAGATGAATGTTTGGGACGAATAAAAATGTGGAACAAAGCTTCCCCAAACCCTACGAAAGGTAAAATTCACTTTGGATGAATGTCTAGCAACTATGAGTAGACATAAAAGGTTCACTTCAGACAACCATCATTTTGTGGAGGTCTGATATCTTAAAATTCATGATTTGGAACCTAATCAGGGCCCATTTACAAAATTTACTAGTATCTATACTCTTTTAATGAGAAAAGTACTTCATTGACATTAAAATTCCAAGTTCCCCCAAATTTTAAATATCTTCTTCATACATATGGACAAATAATTTAGTGATTCCTTAAAAGATAGTTGCATTTTGTTACTTAATTTACTAGAAAACATAACATTTTTAGTAGTTTATAATGACATTTGAGCTATTTTATTTTTAAAAATTAATCAAACTATGACCTGATTTTAAAATCCAGATATCTTATAAATGTGAATGCAAAACCTCTATTTTACTGATTACAATGCAAAAAGTAGGAGAAGCAAATTTTAAATTTGGCTCAGCTCACTGTTGCTAGAGATGGAAAAATAATAATCATTAACTTGCTGCTTGAATTTAATGATAAAATGATAATTGGAAAACTGTGTGTATGTAAGTCATCATAACTTTTCCAGCATTCTTGTCAGTATGCTATAGTTCCTTATCCCTCTCAATGAATGTAATTAGGAACAACTAATTTTAAAAAGCTTTCCTATATATTATTTTTTCTCTCTCAATCTCCCTTGCTGTATTATCAGGAGGCCACTCTGGATTCAGTTCAGTCTTTGGGACATTAATATTGAAAATTTTTATGTTGGCACATGAATAAGCAAAACATGCCCTCTGACCCACAACTAAAGCATACGCTTTGGCACCTACACAAGTGGCCCTCAAAGCAGTTTTTTTAGGGGGACAGAAGCTGTAGCAGCAGGAGTGCCAGCCTGGAGAACCTGATGAGCTGCCCTTCATACTCTGATGCCAACTAGCCAGCCCTGATCTGTCTGAAATAGAAATTCTATAAGAAGCAGCTATTCCCTCATGAACTTTTCAAAAGTTAGAATGAAACCAAAACATCCATTGGAGTACAAGTACTGACTAAATAAATATCTTTATTGGTATTTTAGATTGCTTAGAAGTTGAATATGATGAACTAGAGGCCCAGTGCCTGAAATTTGTGAATGGGTATGATCCCTAATGGCTGCCGGTTGCTGGATGGAGACTCCCTCCCCCTGGCTGCCTGTTGCTGTCACAGGCAGGGGTGGGGCCTGCGAGGAGGAAGGGCCAGCCTTCCCTCCCCCTGGTCAAACACCTGGGTGAGGGGACAATTTGCATATTAGGCTTTTATTATATGGGATAGTATTTTCCCCTAATAAGTTTGTGTGTATATATGTTTTATATTTTGCTATATGAGTGTGTACATACATACATTACAGACAAACCCTAACCAGTTGTTGTTTCAATATCCCACAATTTATAATTTATGTATAGCCAATGGTTTATCCATCTGGCCATCAGAACTTCCATAAACATAAACATTTGATCATAACATTATTCACATTACATCTGTGTTCAAAGAAGTCTCCCCAAGCCTTCCTTTTTTAATATTTCATGTTTTTTAAAAGATATTCTATAACTATCTCCTATGTGCCCTAAAAGACCTATTACCAAATTTCCCAGGTAATTATAGATTTTTGAAGCAATTTTTATTTTTTTAAATAAAGAATATCATTTTACTTCAACATAGAACTTAGTTCTAACTTTCATGATGAAACAGCCATGATCAACTCTTTGAAAACAGCATATAATCCTGGGTTAGCCTTCATCACTTTTGTAGCTTAATTCAGTCATCTGTGAACATACACTTCAAAGGCACAGGGAGAACTTGGAGACAGTTCAGATAGGATGGAATCAGAGAGTTTTACAGCTGAAGGGGAACATGTGGAATCCATGCAATCCCCTAGATACACAGAGAAGATAGATAAATGATTGGAGAGATAGCTTAAGTTAACATTTTTAAGAAATAATTATTTATTGTTTTGAAAATGAAGGCAAAAGAGTGCCCTACAATCACAGATATGTAAATAAAAATGAAATATAAGGATACCACAAACATACAAACAAAAAGACACAATCACACATAATGACACATAATCACACATAATAGCAATACATATCTTCTTCCTGTCCAAATCAGACAAATAATAGGATATTATGCTATAAATTTACACATATGCAATTGATGATGTGAGCTGTTGTTCAGACTATCTGAAGAAGTTATTAATGCTGAAATCTTTATATTTTAATGGCAAATATATTAACTAATAGATAGCAGTCTTTAGATTTCAAAGCACTTTTACTAATTGGCATACAATCCTGTGAGATAGGTATTAACATATGCATTTGCTGTATGTGGAAAGTAAAGATCAGAGAAATTAAAACAAAATCTTATAGTTAGTAAAAGATTTTGATAATGGCATTATTGGTGTAATACTGCAAGAGATAGCATAACACAAACCCATCTTAAGAAAGGTGGGGTTTTAAAAAGCTTTCCATACAATTTAATCTTTAAAAGTTAGTTTTCAAGCAGTAAACCTCAGTTATTTGGGGAGTACACTCAAGCATACATAGATAATTCATTGTAAATTAGTGTTGTCTAATGGAGGCAACATGGGTTTGGGCATAGTCAGGCTTATAATCAAATTTAGGCTTACCATTGCATTCTTGGGTCCCATTCCCCATACGTATTTATTTACCTTCATGGAACTGCAGCTATGCCTTCTATAAATAGTAGGAAATACCTATTTCAAAAGGCTAATGTGAGACTTATGTGAGATTATGTGTGTAAAAGTCTTTCTGCCAGCCTTTCCATAAACACTATTCTATTGTTTTGTGTATTTATACACAAATCTTCAGTCCCAGATGGTCAGGGTTGGGATTTGATTTGTAGTTAGTATTAGAAAAAGTTAGGTTTAGTATTATAGCTGAGGATTAAGAAATCTTTATTTTCCCCCATTATAATTAGAATATGCAATTACTATGTATCGCTTATGAATGGCACATACAATAGACCTTAAAGGCCTCTAGCAGTGACTGACACATCAAAGTTGTTAAAAAATATATACTGTAGTTTTGAATACTGGTGAATTTGCTTATACTAGTATATAGACATTGTTTATTCCCCCAAAATATAGTCTCATTGCTTTTCCTCAAAATTCACTCACTAAAAGGTTAGCTAAAAACATTATTTCTTCATTATTATTGTCAAAGGAACCATTTGTGTTAGATGAGGGTTTCTTCTAAATTGTCCATAGGTAAATGAGTGATATTCTCCCATATCCATTGAGTTACAGAAAACATTTCAGGGCTACAGTCTCTGTGCTACTGTTATTCTATAGGCAGTAATGTGCTATAAAATAAAAAATTAATAAGAACTTGATTATAACTTGTATACACTCTAAAAATAGCCTAGATTTAGATTATTTAAATTTTATTTCTATTTTATTTTAAAACTATACATTTTCAAGTACCTGATGCCCCAGATAAAGGTAGAGATTAATTGAGCATGCCCCAGATAAAGGTAGAGATTAATTGAGCATCTGTTATGAATTAAATATTATGCATTAACATTAAATTCTCACTTTGTCATGTATAACTGTTTTAAGTGATAAATGGACTTAATGATTGAAAAGCTAATTCATAAGGCATGCTCATTTCTTGCTTAAGAGTGCCAGATGGATGTTTGTAATAGAGTGGTAGCTCTCCTCCAGGCTACCATTTCGGAAGTTCTTCTACCTTGAGGTTCTACAGTCCCCTACTGCTTCATTATCATTTGCATCAATGAGAAGAGAGGAGGATCTCATAGTAAAGCTTTTGATGGCCAAGTCTGGAAGTGGCAAACATCACTTCCACTGGAATTCTTCAGTAAAGAACTTAGTCACATGACTTTACCTACTACAAGGGATGCTGGGAAATATTTTCTACCTATGCCTTCAAAGTAGGAACACCTTGAGTTTTGAGAATTAAATAATTTGTGTAATGACCAGGTTTTGGAGCCAAGTATATCTAACTCCAAAATTTGAATAGTTCCTGGTTCTCATGTTGTAAAAGATTTGTGTTTCTACCACTCTCAAAATCATTGTGCTTTTTTTCTCTCTTTTTTTTTTTGATCCTGAGTTACTAAGGAAGCCAAATGAATAAGCCTCCTAAATTCAATATCTTTAGCTTTAAAAATTCCTACTGTAAACATATATTCCAGATTTGATTTTCTAAGTGTGCAGAGTGGAATAGAAATGTGCACACCAGCTTCTGTTAAACTTTAATATGATGGTTGTCTAAGACATGAAAGGCTATGGGGGTCCCTTTCACTCAAATAAATTCCAACATATCTTGAGAGCAAGAATGCAAATATTCCCTATTTTAAAATAAGCAGAATCCAGTAATTAATTAGCAGTATAATATTGCAGAAGCCATGGAAATGCATCTCTCAGCTCTACTCCAAGAGAGGTTGCTGTGATCACCCAGCTAAGACAGCCCAACTGACACCCTCTGGATCTATCACCACATGAAATACTGATGCCACATATCCCTCAAGCTTCTATAGTCAAATGTTAATATGAAGAAATAAACATAGTGAATAAATATTTTAATAAAAAGAGCCATGAAAATCATTGGTCCTGTCAGATATTAAAGTATACGGCATTAATAATAACAATCATAAAAACAATGATGAGACAAAAATAGACCATCAAACAGAATTCAGAATTTAGAATTTGTTTTAAATCTTAATAAAGCAACTTGGTATAATGCAATTTGCTTCTAACCTTCAAAATCCATGGCACAAAGAGTGGTCAGAATAACTAGGTAGATATTTGGAGAAAGTATAAATTTGGAGCTACCTACCACATGACTATTCATCATAATATATTTTCAATGATCAAAGATTTACATGTGAAATAAGTATGCCATGAAACACTTAGAAGAAAATATAAATGAATCATGTTATAATATTAAAATGGAAAACATCTTTTTAACTTAAAACTCAAAACCCAAAAGCAATAAATAAAGAGTTTGATAAATGTAACATAAAAATAAATATTTTTACAATATAGAAAGTATACTCAAAACAATGTTTTTGGAACGGGATTGGGGGGAAGTAGGAAGCAGTGCTCAAACTTACCCCAAGAACCAAGCTTGGATAGTTTGGTTTAAGAAACCAACCCAGTTCTGACTAGTGTAGCTAGATTCACTGAGCATTGTCCCACGCACCAAAAGTTTGTCAGTTTGATTCCCATCAAGGGCACATGCCTGGGTTGTGGGCTCAATCTCTAGTAAGGGACATGTAGGAGGTAGTCTGTCCATGTTTTGCTTTCACATTCATGTTTCTTTCTCCTTACTTTCTCAAACTCTACAAACAAATAAAATTTTAAACAAAGAATATGGTCTATTCATTTAGAAAATTAAAAAATAAGAAAACAATCTAGCAGAAAGAATATAAATAGGTAGTTCACAAAGAAAACAAAATACAAATAATTATTAAACACAAAAAGATGTTTGGCCTCACATATATTGAGTGAAAACGTTTACTAAGGTTTTATTAAAATATAATTATTCTACAGAAATTTAAGGAAAAAAATTGTATTTTGATAACTCACCCTGTGACAAGACTATAGGAAAATAGGTGTTTTTATACATTGCTGCATTAGGTTATCACCATCCTTCTTGGTGGTGATTCAGTTATGTCATCACTATCAAGTTTAACCCAGCAACCTAGCAATTACATTCTGGGAATTTACTGGCACAAATGTGAAACCATATAAGGTTATTTACTGAAATATCCTTTATATGGGCACCTGATGGAAAAACTCCATCAATAGGAAATGCTCCCTACAGTTAACTCCTTATAATGGAATGGTATATAACTCAAAGAAAAAGAATGATAAAAACTGTATTCAAATGTGGAAATATTTCCAAGATACTTCAAGTGAAGAAAAAGATAGAGAGTAATGAGTTTGGTGTACTGCATATAAGAATTTATAAAATATATATTTATATTTATATGAATACTAGTGGCCCGGTGCACAAAATTCATGCAGGCCTCAACCTGGCCTACACCCTCTCCAATCTGGGACTCCAATCTGTGGATTGGGCCTAAAATGGAAGTTGAACATCCCTCTCACAATCCAGAACCACTGGCTCCTCACCACTCACCTGCCTGCCTTCCTGATTGCCCCTAATCACTCTGCGTGCCAGCCTGTTTGCCCCCAACTCCCCCCTCTGTTGGCCTGCTTGCCCCCAACTCACCTCCTTGCCAACCTGATCACCCCCAACAGTCCCCCACCACCACCTGATCACCTACAACTACCGTCCCATCCTGGCCTGATCACCCACAACTACCCTCCCCTCTTGGCCCCTGACAGCCTGTACGTCGGCCCCCCACCATGGCTTTGTCCAGAAGAATATCAGAAAGTCTCCTGGAAGGTCTCCCAGTCTAATTAGCATATTACCCTTTTATTATTAAAGATATGAATATAGATCTCTATGTGTTTATAAGTGCAAAAGAAACTCTGAAATGAAGCATAAAAACAGATGATCATTATTTCCCACGTGTGTGTGTGTGTTGGGCAGGGGGGGAGGGCGGGGGAGGGCGGTCTGTGCCAATGGAGGATTAGAATGAATGAGATACTTTTCCTTCTATACATTTAAAACTATTTATATTTACATTCAAATTCTTTATCTATTCAATTTCTTTAATCAGAAGAGTGCCATAGCAAGCAAAGATTAATATATAAAAATTATTTTATTCTAAACATGTTTATTCAACAAATACAGTGTGACAAGGATTGCACCATGCAATGGAGAATGAAGAATGACAATTCAAGTACTTAAGCAGCATACAGTGGAGTGAAAGAAGCTGACAAGCAATCATGACCTACATTTAAATCTTCAGTGATTGAGGAAAGGGAACTGCACCAGTAGCAACAAAGTCAAAAGAGAGAGAAACTTTAAGACATGTCATTGATAGGAGTCACTCTGAAATTTAATGAAATAAAGAATTTATGTAAATTAAAATTTTAAGTAGGGAGCAGAGATTGGCACTTAGAAAAAATTCTGAAACTGGATTTTGAGTGTTTTTTTTTGTTTTTTTTTAGTTGATAAGTCTAAGAGAGAAACCAAAAAGAGAAAGGAACCTAGAAGTAATCATGGACAATGTCCACATTTATTGTGTCTCAGACATTTTCCATTATCAAAAGTTTCCCTTCAATATTCTGTTTTTGAAAAGTTAATCTCAATAAAGGTAAGATGGAAGTATTTTTTAGGTATAGCTAAAAAATTCTTAAAACTCTGGCAAAACTTCCAGCTTTTTATAGTAATAATAATAATAAAAAGTAAAACTTCACAGTAAGGTAAGTATGGCCCATGACACATTTCTGAAGTTGCATGTCTGACATCTGGTGAGATGTCTGGTGCATTTTATGATTTATGATGTAGGGAATTTGAAGGTTCTTTGGATACCATATTACTCAGATTAAAAAGACACTTTGATTCAAATCTATTTTCTTTTATGTTTGATCATTCAGAGAAATCATTTCATATTGAATATTAATTCTTCCTAGAGCCAGCTGGTAGAACATGATGCTAATGAGGCCAAAGTTGCTGGTTCAATCCCTGTACGACTGACAGGTCTCACACAGGGAAAGCTTTTTTGTATGCACTTCTAATCAAGTCCAGCTGTCTTCCAAGTTTGTCATTGGGCACAAAGGGACCCAGGTGAGAGAAGGTGAATTCCTGATGAGGAATTATCTTCCACAAAAAGTAGCAGAGGTTTCTAACCCAGTTAATCTTACATCTCACAACATGACAGACTGTGGGCTCTAGTCACCTATATTTGTCCTTGAGGGTGTATGTGGTGTTTTTTTTTTTAATGTAAGACAAGATTATTCAAATAAGTATATCACAAATGAATCACTAAATCAGAATAAAGAAAAAAATTCAAGGTGATACGTAGGTGCAATTGAATTCTTCTGATGTCTCCTAGGCACTGTAACTGTCAACCAGAATATGTTCTATTGCTCTTGTTTTAAATCTGAGCACAGCTTTTACCATGCAGAAAAATAAAACCACAAACAAAAGTGCATTTTCAGACTCCATCACAAGGTCTGCCAGGCATAGAGTTTACAATTGTAACAATGGCAGCTGTTCCCCTGAGTAAGAACAGCTGGAAAAAAAAAAAAAAAGAAAAAAACCACAAAGCTAGAGTCATTATCTCTCAGATTATGATCTACTGGAACAATGCCCAAAACATCCACACTGACACTGAATGACACCAGTGAGCCTCTGATAACCCTCCATGAGCTTGTGTTTCATTTCACTAAGAGGAATTAACAATATCACATATTCAAAATCAAACAAAATATCTCAGGATTACTCCAATACTTGAAGTGTGTAAAACCTGTTTTATTTTAGATATTTTGAGCTGGTTGTATTCAGGATAAATATTAGTCACTCTATTCCATTTAAAGGTTACATTCTAAAACAGTTAGACTTTGGGGGAGTCAAGTAAAAAGTTAGTACTATTGATAATATAACATAATCCAATTTTGATAGATAATTCCACAGTTAGAAATAGATGCCTCCAGTGTCCAGATGATTAAGGATGAAGAAACAGCTTGTCAACAATACACCCTGTGGGTACATATTAGAGTCATTAATTCAAAAAGTGAGTTAGATTTAAGAAACAATTTAGAAAAGAGAACAATGAATTGGATAAATGAAAGGATATAATTCAAGCAAGAGGCAAGGAGTAGTAGAGTCATGAATTCATAGGTGATAAAAGCTGGAAATATAACATTGTCATCATGATCTTAGCTGCAGAATTAAAGTGAATAAAAGTTTATTTTTTTCTTGTTGTTATGAACATCATAAAACAAGCAACCCAGACATTAATCAAAACTACAAAAGTGAGTTTAGTACCTGGACAACTGGAATAAAAGTTGCTAGATTCTGAAAGAATTTGATATTAAGAATGTTGTGCCCAGAGTTCAGGGTCCCCAATAATCCACCACTATGGAGCCTTTTCCGATGCAAAAGCAAAGAGTCTTTATTCAAACCCAGGTTTGGCTCTCAGCCTCTTTCTGACGCAGCAGCGAGGCGAGAGAGCGGACCGGGCGGAAACAATGAGTTTTATGGGGTCGGATAATTAGGGGGCTTGGGAAAGTGATGAAGGCTACAGAGATTGGTCACTTGAATTGGGTTCTTTCTGTGGTTAAGCCTAATTAGGACCTTAGCTGTGTCCCTGGAGCTTCATTGGCCCATTTGGGTGGGGGTCGGGGAAGTTAAGACATTGCTGGCACACCTGTGGCCACTCCCAGAAAAGGGAGGGGTTTTAGGCAGGGGTCCCAGCCCTATAGGACAAGATGGAGGGGAGTTCATTTCCTTTCAAAGAAAAGTGAAATTTATCTGGAAAAAAAGAGTCAAGAAAAAAACTCGGTAGAATATGTAACCATTATGCATCCTTTCATGCCCTTAGAATTTTATGTTTAACAGAAAATTTTAATTCAAGTATTCCACAAGATTTATGAATTTACCACAAAATAGGTAACATCACAGCTTACTAAAAAAGCATAAGTTTTAGAATCAGGCAGAACCTTTATTTAGCCAGCAAATCATAATTGCTGAAGTTCATCAATTGTTTCCTATATCCCCAGGGATCCTCTGTAGGCTGTAAATAGATTATTTTCTAAATAAATTCATCCAACCACCCTATAATTTTATGTTACTTATTATTCTCTTTTTTATAGGTGAGGGAAATCACTTACAGAGAAGTTGATAACTAGGCCTAAGTCACAAAGATAAATTGGGAAATATATCATTTCTCCCGAGTATCACTAGCTGGGTGACTCTAGGAGAGTCTTTACACTTCTTGTTATCTCACTTTACTCTTCTGTACAATGGGACTGAAACCTGTTTATGAGATCAAAACTACTGATTTCTACTGATAGTGGCTCAGTGTTGTTTGATACCCTTATGAACATTAGAAATTTTCTGTGGTGTACTAAAGAAGGAAGAAAGGACCAATGCCTTTCCTAAATGTCTAAACTTTCTTGACTGCTCTTAATGGGTAAGTGAGGGGCCCTTGTAAAGCAAACTGTTTATCATGGTTTTGAAGAGTCCTATTTTCTTTGAGTCCAGATGTATGCTTCATGCTGTGACTTTTTCCTCCATCTACATTAACAAAAAATGTAAAAAACTGGGACGTTCCACACATCAGAGGTGCTAATGTGAGGAGGCAGTAAGTCCAGAGATGGGGAAGGGACTGGATGGATGCCTATGCAAATATTGATTGAATTTATAGATGTCTGTGTTGGCCAAGAGAGCTTGAAGGTTCTCCTCAGCTTGACTAAATTTTAGACAAGCGTCGTCCTGACTGTGGGCCCCTGACCTCCCTCTTCTAAGAACAATTACTTTAAAAACTTCATACTTTTACATTCTTTCCCTGCCCATTTGAAATGTAAATCTCCCACCTCTTGCAAATTTTAAAACCAGGAATGTCTTTCTCAAGGAACTGGGAGCCATCCCTTTAAAATGTAATCAGGAAAGAGTCGCTATCCCCCACTCTCTGTGCACCAGTTAGCAAACACAGGTATTTAATCTCTGTGAACAATCAAAATCCTCCAGCACTTCTACACCAGCTCACCGAAAGGCTTAAACACTCTCCCATCTCTTGTTTTGACAAAATTCTATCTCACTCTCTACTATAATAATCTTCACCTATAATGCAATAGTCTTAAATAAACTCTTCCTCTCCTGTTTAACTCTAACTCATACAATTTTTCTTTGATAGTGGTCGGTTTATTAATCTATAATGAAGTAAGATACTAGACACAAAATGAGAAATGTGAAAGTGGATTTTCTGATGAAAAAAAGAAAATGAGGATTGTGCCAGCATTTCTCTGTGTGAGCTCTTTATGCAAAAGTACCAGCACCTCCATTATGTCCTTATTGGGTCATGAAGAGAGGCATCCTCAAAAATGCAGAAATCTTGGGAAGAATTGAAAAGGGGGGACATGAAAAATAACTGACAGCTTTAAAAAGGACAATTATAAAATTTAGACTTTAGAGGCATAATAATAGACTTTTATGCAAATCATAGTGTATTTAAATGCAAATTAAAGGCATATTTTATGCAAATTTATATGTGGTCCTTCTACCTATTTCACATATCTGGCTGTGACCTTATAAAGACCTCAGCAACAATTCCTACCTAATGTTTTAGAGCAGTTAGGCAAAGGATAGGTAGACTGTGGGTTGTTTTTCAAGTGACTGAGTGAGGTTTAGGAAGGAAGAAGGTAACTTCCTAATGATCTGAAATACTTAGGGGCTAGAGGAATAAAACTTCCACGACAGCTCCCAGCATTGATGAGCTACTATGGATATCAGAGCTCTTGTTAACCATAAAAAGAGCCAGTGTCTACTCAACAACATTAATGAACCCTGAGAAGCAGAGCAGACTTTTCTTAGGCAGGGAGATCTTTGAAAGCACTTGCTACACCTTCAAAGAGTATCAAGTGCCATATTAACCAAAATAATTAGATAAAAGTCAAGGTAAATTTTAAAAATTAAGATTTCTGATTTATTGAGCTTCAATTATGCCACAGTGCATGTAAAAATGAAAGTGGCACCATGGTGAAACTGAGAAAAGTTTCTCAGTTTTAACAATTTTGACTTATTCTTTCTTGTGACCTCCTTCCCTGTTGTCTTGAACCATAGCAAAAGGATGCTGCATCTCTTATTATTGTAGTGCTGAGGTTATTGAAATTATACAAAACACATCTCATTCTCTGTTTCTTGGAAAGTCATGCTAGTTGACTGGCAAGCCTAGTATAAGCAAGGATAATTAAGATATATGTATTTCATGTTTTGCACACAAATGCTGAATTTGTATAACCACATGACTTCATAATTGTGATCTCAAAAAAGAAGGAATTTCTCCTTTATTTTTTTTCTTGCAGTTAATGTAAGAACAGACTCTCTAAGCTTTTGAAGTGTTAGAGGTAGAGATGGTCTAGTAAAGATGTAGTTGTAATGTTTTATCCATTTAGCATGTGTTTATTTTTCCATATGTACTCAGAGGTGGTTTATTTGTTCAGCTCAGTGATATTACAGCTAAAGAAATCATTCATTAGCAAAAGGAGAAGCAGTTTCAACCTAACAAATAAGAAATGTTTCTTATTATTTTATATTGAGTTTAATATTTGACTCTAACACTTTTCTAGATACAAAATACAAGTATCTTGAAGGTTCTTCATAACTGCGTATAGAGGAATTTAGTATGTCATAAGTATTTTTTCAAGATTTGACATTTGGCTGTAGTACCCATATGTTGGTTAATTTTCTTATGCGCCCCATGATGGAAAGACTTAAAGATGAATTTGAGAGAAAAAAATGAAAGGAATTAGATTGTCAGGTTCTATTAAATTGTTACATGTATCTTGCTTAATTTTTTGTTCATTAATTTATATCCACCCAATTACATAAAGCAAATTTGGAGGGAAAAAAAAAGAGTATCAAGTGCCAATTCTGACCCTTAGCCATGAGAGCATCTAGCTATGAGATAATGTTTTGAGTCACGAGTCTTTAACTATAACAGAAATAAAACTATCTAGTAAAAATAGGTGTTATTACCCAGTTGGCAGAAAAGAGAAGGCACAAAACATAGAGAGCTGCTATTGTCATTGGTATCATTACAATTATTATACATTTTCCATTTTTTATTTCCAATCATAAAAGCCATTCTCTACTTTACTACAGGTGTGTGTGTGTGTTTGTGTGTGTGTGTGTGTGTGTGTGTGTGTTCTTTAGGAAACAAATATGGAATTGCACTTATCTGAGAAATACATTCCAAACAACTTAAGACTGGATAAATTAATATTTACTATACAGCATTTATTGTAATGATTTATATACAATATTTGCTCAGTAATTAATTTTGACTTTCCAAGTATCATGCTGTACTAGTTTGCTAGGATTTCTGTAACAAAGTATCACATACTGGGCGGCTTTAACAATAGTTATTTATTTTCACATACTTCTGGGAGCTGGAAGTCCAAAATCAAGGAACTGACAAGGTTGGTTTTTCCTGAGGCCTGGCTCCTTCGTTCATAGATTATCATCTTTTCCCTATATCTTCACAACTATCCTCTGTGTGTGTGTGTGTGTGTGTGTGTGTGTGTGTGTCCAAATACTCTCTTCTAATAAGGACACCAGTCATATTAGATTGGGGTCCACCCTAATGACCTCATTTTAACTTAATTACTTCTGTAAAAGATATTGTTTTCCATATATGGTCACGTTCTAAAGCATTAGGCATTAGGACTTCAATATTTGAATTTTGTGAGGGAGACAATTCAGCTCATAACAGATACCTTCCCTTCATAAACATCTGTTATGTAACTTTCTCTCCACACTTTTTACATATATTTAATTTTTGGTATATATTTAATTATTCAGACATGTTTTAAACTTGATCCAATAGAGAACATTCATAATCCAAGTACCTGATTTGGAGTCATCCAACCTTTTGGATAGAAGAGGCTAGGATCTTGTATAAAAATGCATGGAAGAAAGAATAAGATTGTAAATTCCTGGAGAGTGAGATGCAAGCATTCTTATTTCTATGTAAATCCCACCATACTCATACATTACAGAAAAGTCATAGTAAATGACTGTTGGAAAAATAAATGAATCAATGAATAAATAAGCAAGATTCAGAAGGCAACAGTTAATATAAAATTGTTTCTTCTAAAGGCATACAAAATAATCATGCTGCCTTCTTGAAGACTCTTTAGAGCCATATAACTGAAGTATCTTCCATTTGAGAAATAGCCTGGAGACCCATATTCATCTATAGAGAAGCCTGAAATGCATCTGGAGGTTTTCCAATGTTTCCAGAACTCCATGAGTGTTCCTCCAAAACTGTGAAGATATTTCAGAGAAGTAATCTACCAAAGTCCTGAGTAGACTCCGAGGAAAAGAAAGGCAAGAATACCACACAGCTGAAATGGTTGAAAGCAAGAAACTTAATAACAAAAATGGCAGGTCATTGTATTCTTCCTTTCAGAGGACCAATTTTGTTCCCTCTGACCAAGTAATAGGCTTAATGTGCAAACTGGCAGGTGATCCATTTAATCCCCAAATGACTGTGTCTTCAAGTATCAAAATAATTTAGCCATTCTGATAAAGGCAATCTACCAATATGCTAATCACTGTGCTGTATCTACAGAAAACTTTGTCTTCGTGTATAGTTGTTCATTTTGAAAGGAAAACTGTAATTTATTTTTTTAAGAAGTCAGTAGCTTCTGTATCTCCACAATTTATCTCTTCCCTAATTTTCAAATCCCTGTTTCCCACTTTTTTCCAATTGTAAATTTAATAATTTTTTAAAATGACATTGATAGATGATAAATATATAAAAATAGGTATAGACAGATAAATTCATTGAAACTTTAATATCTACCTATAAAAAGATTATTGCTGCCAACATACATTTTAGTTCTCTTTTATGTTGTTTTTGTTTTTAACAAAAGCAAAAGAAGAGGGAAGGAAGAGGAGACAATTTCTAAGTGTTTTATCAGAGCGTGAATTTTGAAGTTGTGCTACAGTTCCTGGTGAAATATTTTTTTCATCACAAGCCATCTTACAATATGATTCAATTTATCATGATTGTCATCCTAAGCTCAAGATAGAGCAAAAATAGAATCCTAGAGATGCCATGTGGGAGAAGCCATGTACCCAAGAGCATGGTTAAATCTTAAAAAACCTTATCATCATTGGATGCTAGTTTCTCACTATTCATTTTCACAAATCAGTAATTGGCCCTCATTTCCCAATCTTAACTCTTAAGCTGGCTGTAGTGCACATTAATCAATAAATATTTGCAGAAAATATCACACAAGTGCATAAACATGCTTCTAAAACTCAACAACCACATGTTATATGCACTGCTCCTTCTTTATATATACAAGACATTTAAAATTTTGTTCTTTTTAACTTTTAACCACATTTTATAGCCCTATGAACTTTTTTTTAGTTTTTCTCTGTTTATTGGATCATAATGGTACACACCCACTACACTGGGAGGGAGCAAGAGGGGCCACAACAGGTGGGTAAGAGGGGAAATGGCATCTGCTTCCCTGGCCTCTCTCCCTTCTGTGCTTGGAGGGAGAGGGAGGGTTCCCTTTACCCCTCAGAATGTAAACACCAAAAATAAAAATACAAAAGACCAGAGGAAAGTCCCAGACATCCCCCTACCTTAGAGTCTTCCCAATCCACCAAAGCACCCTCAGTCCTAGGGGTTTCCTGGCACCAGCCACATTTCCGGGGGCAGGTCCAGGGCTGAGAACAGCTGGGGCCAGCAGCTCACACAAGAGAGTGAAGACAGGCTCCTTGCAAGTGCGCAGGGTCAGCTGGTACATCTGGGCCTGGGCATTGGGCTCCAGCCAGAGCAGAGAGCCCACCTGCAGGGCTTTAGTCTGGATGTTCCCAGCACCCACAAGGTTTGGGTCCACGTTGTCTAGGAGAGCAGAGCCAAACCCTGGGAGTTTGGCTTTGGTGACTTCACCGTCCATGGGGTCATTGACTTTGAAGATATTCTGCTCCTCCTGTTGGGTAGGCTCAGCTGCTTCCAGGGCTGGAAGAAGTCCTGGGCTGCCATCTCTGTTGGCTGGAAGAACTTGTTGATGATTCTGGGGAGCTTCAGAGTTAGGAATTGAGGGGTTCCCCCTATACCTGACATTGGAGAGAGGGCCCAGTCAGACCGCCCCATGAGCTTTTAAACTTCTATCAGAATTTCAACTTAAACTAAGATTTTATATTTAATTTGAGGCAGGGGAAGGATATAATGTGTTAAAAAGAAGAAGGAAATGTAGTGAGTTTTCTGCAATTATCAATCCAGAAGTCAGTGCAGATGCCTTCTGGAAATCCCCAATACATAGAAGGTAAGCAGAATGACAGCAGGGGCAGATGAAAATAACACTTGGCAATTTGGGAATCCTTTTAGCATGACACACTATGCAGTAGACAATAATTTTGCTTTTCTTTAAACTGAATAATTTGTTTTTATTTTGTCTGATTTTGATCACTAGTACAACTGCACAGAAATTAACAGGCTAAATCCCCGGTGAGGGCACATACCTGGGTTGTGGGCTTGATCCCCAGTAGGTGGCATGTGGGAGTAAACCGATCATCTCCCTTTCCCTCTCCCTTCCTCTCTGAAATCAATATAACTATATTTTTAAATAAAAATAATAAAGAAGGAAACATCAAGAGGAAAAGAAAGGTTTCCAAATTTCAAAATCTCTCTTCTTCCCTCCTCTCCATCATTACACACCATGCAAGTAAAGTTAAGTCATCTAATCTCACCATTTCATCAATTACATTTGGACCTCAAGTCCATCTGGTCAATCCATCTTTTCCTGTAGGTCAAATTCTTACATTCAAGTTTCTACTGGACGGTCTACCTTGCTAAAATACAAATGTAAATATATCACTAAATAGAAGGACAATGGTCTTTCCTCAAAATATGTATTCTTTCTTTTTAAAAAAGTGTATAGTTATCTATCAAGTTGTTCAGTTCATAGGCTTGGAAATTAATCCTATTCCTTCTTTTTCAACTGCAACATCAAATTTTATGATTTCTCTCTCCATGACATCTTTGGAATCTCTCTCTTTTCTCATCCCCCCACCATTTCTCAATTCAGACCTCAATCATCTCTCACCCAGATTATTATTGCAACAGCTGTAAAACTTGCCTCTCTAGACCACACTGACACATTAATTCCATGATGCACAAGCTAGTCATCTTTCCAAAGTGCAATCTCTTCATTTCACTTCTGTAATTAAAAACTCTTTGCTGATGCCACAGCCTCCAAGGAATAAAGTCCAAATGACATGGAATAGTGAACAAGTTCCTCATGACTTGTACACTGCCTTATTTCCTCTCAGAAAGCACTTATGGCAATGGCAGCTTACTTTTATATCCCATCTCCACCTCTCCGAACAACTCCTGAAGAGAACAGATTCTGTATTTTTAATCATTGAATATCACTGAATTACATGTGCATACTTAACACCAGAACTATAAAACTTGGTAGTCAATAAACATTGCTTAGAGAATGAAAAGATAGCAGAAAAAAAATGTCTTAAAAGTGAATATCACAGATCAGTTCTTCAAAGATGTGTTGCTATTGCTACAGTGACATATTAAAAATGAGCAAATTGAACCTTCTTAGCTTCAGTTGTTAAGAAGTGAGAATGCAAACTTTAGATAGACTTAAATAAGTAAATTTTTTGTCCTGTGTGATTTTCTATACCTCAGTTACAAAATAAATTAAGCAAAACCTCTAGCCTTATTTTTTAATGTACTTTCTGCTGATACCGATTTGGAGGCAGCTCCATGACAAGATAAACAGAAACTGATATGATCCAGCTGACATGGCTCAGTGACTGAGTGTCAATCTATGAACCAGGAGGTCACAGTTTGATTCCCATTCAGGACACATGCCTGGGTTGTAGGCTAGATCCCCGGTGTGAGGCATATAGGAGGCAGCCGATCAATGATTCTCTCTCATAATTGATGTTTCTATATCTCTCTCCCTCTTTCTGTTTCTCTGAAATCAATAAAAAACGTTATTTTTTTTCAAAAGAAACTGATGCTTAAGAAACAATTAACAAAGTAGCTTGGGACTTCAGAGACAACAGAAATGGAAAATAATAAGATATGATAGTTAATTGTATATCAACTTGGTTGGCCAAATTAAAGGTTATTCCTGGATGTGTCTGTGAGGATGCTTCTGTATAAGATTAGTATTTGAATCTGTAGACTGAGTAAAGTAGATTGCCCTCTCTAATGTAAGGCCATCGTCTAATCCTAAGGGCCTGAACAGAAAGAGCACAAAGCAGAGAAAAAAAGTTATTTAGTTCTTTTTTCTGTCTCACAACTTGAGCTGGGTGCAACATCTCATCTTGGCCTGCTCTTGAACTGGAATTTTTTGTCCTCAAACTCAGACCAAATTATACCATAGGCTTTGGTGGGTCTCCAGTTTGCAGACAGAAGATCATGGGACTTTAGCTTCCTTAATTATGTGAGCCAATCTTTTATGATAAATATTATATATATATACACACAAATATTGGTTTTATTTCTCTGGAAAACCCTGAATAATACAAAGGAAAATATTATTTTAGCAAAGTTAGGAGATTGAGGGAAAATGAATATTTATCCAGGTGCTATGCCAACTACTTTTGCAAGGACTCTCTCACTTAATCTTCACTATAACATCTTCTTAGCTTCATTTTAAAGAAGAGCATCCGTGGGGTGTTGCAACATGCTTGAAAGCAGACAATTAGTTAGTTAATAATGGAATATGGATTAGGATATACCTCAATCTGACTCCAGACCCTCTGTCTCTACCCACCACAGGCTGCTTAGGTATATTCTGGGACTGAGAGCAACAGAGCTGTTCTGTGTGGCCAGCTACTGCTGACTTTATGCAAATGGGCACATTTGTGTACAGTAAGTAGCCATATTGTTATGTGGTTTCATCAATTGATTTGGGTTACTATCCTGTTTATGAAGACTATATGAATTATTTTATAAGGAAGATTATAAAGAAGAATAAGCATTATGATCAAAAATTATTTTTTAAAAAGGATAAAAGTTTCTAAAATCCAAGACATGCCTAAAAATCAAAGGAAGAACTAATTTTATTGAGATAGGAGATGTCAAAGTAGCAAAGTGATGAGTTTCTTGTATGCTAGGTTGGCTTCTTAATGTTAATATGTTTTGTTATATGTGGAAAATTTATGGCATCATTATCATACACAAAAGATTTACCCATTCAGTGGATTGTTTTTAAGCTACCTGCATTCACTATCCAGGTAAAATGTGCTAATGCAGTCAGAAAATAATTGAAAAATAACATTTATGTTCTTTAGTCATGTCTTCTGAGCATTATATTTCTCAGGTGCTCAGCATACTTTTGAGGTAAGCCATGCTACCAAGAAAAGGAGAACATTTGCTTTGTTGTCTTAAAGCAACTCAAGAAGCATATAGCAGCTCCTGAGACATGTTTCTTGAAAGAATGGAATGAGTTTTAACATTAGTTCACAAATGTATTTGCACTTTATGATATTTATTACATAGGCTCAACTAATAAAAAAAAAGTCAAAAATTTTAGAACCCACTGAAGCCTTCAAATTGACTAAAAGCATGTCATTACATGTGGTTTGTAGAAGACCTGCTTTCACACTGATAAGCTTTAATGTTTACTTTGCCTGATAAATTCACCACCCAAGTCCCCTGGTAAAATCTCTCTAACATACACCGAATAAAGAAAAGCAATTTAAGGTGTAAGTAACTAATAAAATCTTCTGCTCATTATTTTAAGAGGATGTCACTAACTGGCCAGAAATATATCACTTCATTAGCTCTGAAATCTTTAACCAACCAGTGAAATAAATCATAACTAAGTACATGTAGTGAAGTTATGGTTTTTTTAAAAAATGCATCCAATGACTGTGATTTTTATCTTCTCAGATGTGCTGTAGCAATGGAAATATTGCTTTGGGAGATGTAGATAAATTTCAATAACAGTATTCATTTGCCTGTTCTGTTCACAGAAGTACCTTATCCTGAACTTGCCCTTATTTTTATGAGCTAAAAAAAATTAGTTTAAGGTGAAAAGTTTTAAAAAATACACCCGGTGTCCATTGTATATGAATACATGGGGAATTTTACGTGAATGTATGGGAAATTTTGTTTTATGCAGCACTTTAAAAATGATTTGAATTGATTTAAATGTCTTCCCATCAAGACTTGAGCAACAGAATATAGCGGACATAATGCTGTGCTGGCTTGTGCACCCAGGCCTTACGACATTGGCAGCTCTTCAACACAACCACAGTAAGGGGAAGCCCTGGGAAAAGCCCCACATAGAGGGACCTGACAGTAGCACCCACTTACCAGCTGTATAAAGGAGCCATTGTGGATGTGGATCCCCCTTCCACTGAGCTACCTGCTCTAAGACCTTGTGGAACACAAGTGAGCTATCCCTAACATGTCCTGACAGATAGACATATTAATGAGAAAATCAAATTAATGTTGTTGTTTTAAGTGTGAGTTTTAGGATAACTTTTTACCCAGCAATAGCTATTTGGAACTTCTATAAAAATCAACAGGTGCACTGAGCAGTTATCTTGCAGAATGCCATGAGAAAGCCTAGGGAATATTTTGGCATATATTTGGCCTACATAGTCCTATAGTAGAACCTAAAACTTCTGAACTTGAACCTGTACCTTGACCACAATACTGGATTTTACATATTATTTATACATAGCAATGCATATGTGTGTGTATATAAGAGTTGAAAGAGAAAGCTCCAAAATAAAATGACCACATTTTCTTTTCTGCCTGAAAAGTAAATACAGATGATCTGTGACATAGGTTAGATAATCTATTCAAACAAGAAAACTTGAACCATACCTTGAAAATAGCAAGTCACCTAGCTACGGAGATGGAGATGTCTGTGGTGGATCTATGCCAATTCCCCAGCCCCATGTCCTGAAAAATTCAACAAGGGGTTGAGCAGAAACCAGAAAATAAATGTACCACCTAAAATATGGTACTCAACATTAGCTCTACAGGAGAAATAAGGGGAATTTTTTTTTCTGTTGGTCCACCGTAGAACAATTAAATTAACATATTTGGGGTATTTCCAGACATCATTACTAATACACAACTAAACAAACCTGAAAGGCTTAACTAATCCTATTATCTAGTCAAAGCTATCCATCACTGGTCTAGCATCGCTGCTTATGCATTCTTTCTTCTGTTTCCTAAACATGCCAAGAAGTAAAGGGAAGTACAGTGGGGGTGGTGGATAAAGAACTGAGTTCTTTTGCTTCCCCCCCTGACTTTTCCCTAATCCTGAATGACTTCCTGTCTTGACAGTATAGTGAATGAATGAAAAAGAAAGGGTAAAAATAAAATAAAAAATGGTAAGTGGTAAAGAGAAAACTATGAGCACCTGCTAATACAAAAAGAAAACCCATAAATGCATCCAATGTCAAAGAATGGAAAACTCAACCAGAAATTGTCCCTTCCTACCTATCAAATTGGGAATTTTAAAAGACAGAATTATACCTAGTGCTGGGGAGGAAATGAGGAAATAGAAACTCAAACACTATTGGTGAGAGCATAAATTGGTAAAAACTGTGGAGACAATTTAACAGCTTCAATCAAATGGAATCCATATGCTCTTTCTTGCTTCAGTCCTGCTTCTGAAAAATCTATTTTACAGAAATACCAGCATACATGAACAAATATGTGTGTAAATATTCACTCTCATGTTGTATCTAAATGTAAAAAGCTAAAGCAACTCAAGTATATATTAACATGTAATTAATAGGTAATTATTCTTAATAGATACTTGAGTTGCTTTAGCATTTTACAGTTAGATACAAAGTCAGTTGGCGAAAGATAAATATCACATGATCTCACTCATTTATGGAATATAATGAGCAACATAAACTGATGAACAAAAGCAGATCCGGAGACAGAGAAGCATCGATCAGACCATCAAACCTCAGAGGGAAGGCAGAGAAAGGGGGGATAAGGAGAAGAGACCAACCAAAGGACTTGTATGCATGCATATAAGCCTAACCAATGGACACAGACAACAGGAGGGTGAGGGCATGAGCAGGGGTGGGAGTTGGGAGAGCAATGAGGGGATAAGGACACATATGTAATACCTTAATCAAAGAAAATTTTTAAAAAAATAAAAAAAATGTGTATTGTTACAGAAATATAAGTGTTCCTGATAAATAGATTAAATTTATGAATGCAAAAAAAAAAAAGGATAATCAAGTAAATTCTGAGGTGTTGCCCAACTGGTGTGGCTCAGCTGTTGAACGTGTACTCATGAACCAAGAGGTTACATTCTTGGATTGTGAGCTTGATTCCAGAGGTGTGCAGGGGCAATTGACCAATGTTTCTCTCCCATCAATGTTTCTATACCTCTATCCCTCTCTCTTCCTCTCTCTCTATAATCAAGAAAAACATATTTTTTAAAAACTGTGCTGGGTTACTTTTATGGGATATTATTTAACCATTATCAAGAATGAGCTAGAATAAATGTATAGTTAATGACATATGTAAATCTCCAAAACATAGAATTAGGAAAAATAATATCACAAATTAATACCATTTATGTGTACTTGTGTGTGTGCATGTACATGTATGTATACACACACACACATATATATACGTATGTATATGTGTAAATATATGGAAAATTGATTGGAAGTTGTACTCTAAATGATAAAAAGTGGTTTCTATTGGATATGGAAGAGAAATTGAAGAGAGGAATTGGAGAATAATTAAATAGAGGGAAAGAAAAGGCTGTTCATATACTGCCTGAGTAATTTAAAAAAAAATTGTTTCAATTAAAAGCAAAAAACATCAAACTGAACTGTAATAGTATCTGTTTCTACCCATCCTCACTAGGGTTAATAAATTATGTATCTGACCTACTTTAGTTATCATAGCTCAACTGAGTTGGAGTATAATCAACTAGTAAGGTTTGTATAAGGTCTTCATCCCCAATTGTCTCTTTTATTGCTAGAATTTATGCAAATTTTACACAATTATAACCCATTTTTACCACTTTTGTAAGAAAAATTAAGTTTTGTTGCATCAATTGAGTAATTTTTACTTCTTGCTCATGAATGTAATTCAGTGATTGCTGTCTATACAGAGAAAGTTGTCAAATAATTATCAAGAAAATGTTTCTAATTTTAAACTTTTGCACCACTGTTTCTGTCTACCAATCATACATATTGTCACAAGACAGATCCATTGTTATAATTGCTAGTCAGTAAAGGAAACAGAAAACGTTACATTATCCAAGATCATTGTGCCATGTGTAGAAGTCTATTTCATTTGTACTCATTGTTCTGAAAATGGGGTACTTATAGATTAACTCCACACTGAAATGATCTTTGAAAAAATATATATTTGTAAATATTCATCATCTTAGAAGCATTTATTGAAATCCTTCTCTCTCTCTCTCTCTCTCTCTCTCTCTCTATATATATATATATATATATATATATATATATATCCTAAGTGTTCTATAAAGGTTATGTGCAAAGAAGACCAACCCTTGACCTCAGCCTATTTAAATTCACTGATATCTGAGAGACAACCTTTTCTTAAAATGTGATAGCTTTTTGTTTTAAAATTATTATCTGAATTCATTACAGGCTTAAAACAATTCTAGACCCTCAGGATACATCAGTAAATAAAACAGAAGAAAATAAGAAAAGCTCTTTTCTGCCATAGAGCCCATATTGTCCTGGGGAAAATATGCAATAGGAAATAAATAACAAAATGATAACACTATTTAAATTATATAATACATTAGATAAGTGTCATGAAAAATGGTTGGAATGAGGAATAGAGCAATGGGAATAGAGGCAAGAGGAAGAGAGTGCTGGCTGTGGTGTGGTGGGGCACGAGGTACAGTTTTAAATAGAGTGGTAAGGGACATCCTTGAGAAATACCTGAAGGGCTTTGAGGGAGTTAGTTATGTGATTCCACACTGAGGAAACAGATGAGATGATATCCAAGGGCAAATACATTCCCAGAATGTTTGGTGAGCAGCAAAGCCAGTATTCTGAATTGCAGGGAGTAAATGGATTGTCATAGGAAAAAAAGTGGGTGTGAAACAGAGATGAGGCCAAGTCATGCAGAGCCTTGGAAGCCATTACAAAGACTTACACATTTACTCTGAGAAAAATAAAAACAAAATAAAATTGTGTTTGAGCAGAGAAGGGAAATAGTATAAAGAGATTATTAAAGAAATTTCTGTGACTGCCGTCTTAATGACAAACCATCAGGGAACAAGAATAAAATTAGGAAGCCCAGTTATGAGGTTGTTCTACTAATTCAGAAGAAATGTGATGCTATTTGGGCCAGGATGGTAGCAATGAAAGTAGTGAGAAGGAGTTCAGATTCTGGACATGTAGCATAGATCGATTTCACAAAAGCTCTTGGGAATTGAATGTGGAGTGTGAGGAAAAGGAGTCAAGGCTATGAGAAAAACCAACAGCAAAGCAGACCTAATAGGGTATATCAGAAGTTCAGTTTGGATTTTCTGAGTTTGTAATGTCTAGTAGACATTTGTGGGAGATATTATAGGGACAGCATCATAGTGTAGAATTCAGAACCAAGGTTTGGGCTGCAGATACACATTTTGGAATCATCAGAATATAGATGCTATTGAAAACAATGAAACTGGATAAAATTATCAGAAGAATAAATATAGTTATAGAAGAGAAAATGAGGAAGTGTAAGCCTTGGGCACTCTAACATTGAAAAATCAGGGAGAACAGAAGGAACAAGCAAGAGACTGAGAAGGAGCAGTGAGTAAAGTCAAAACTCAGAGGGAAGGCAGGAGGGTGGTGGGTGGGAAAAAATCAGCCAAAGAACTTGTATACACATATGCATAAGCCATGGACACAGGCAATAGGGTGGTGGGGGCCTGGGGCAGGTGGCAAGGGTGGGTTATAACGGGCCAATGGCAGAAAAAAGGGGACATATGTAACACTTCCAACAATAAAGATTTTTTTAATAAAATAAAATATGGATTTGAGGAAAACACAATTAAATATAGATATACTAATGTTAAAAAAAAGTAGAAGTGCAGGGATCTGCTCTGTGTAGGGGCAAGGAGAGGAAAAGAGGACAGGGGAACAAGAGCTGGTGGGTAGGATCAATAGAAGTCCTCTCCTATATTACTTATTTTTCTCAGTATGGTAAAAATCAAGGTCATCAATTGAGAGTGACATCGAGGGAAGAGACAGTAGAGGTTTAAAAGAGAAGATGAGAAAAAAATAGTCTAGATCAATAGAAAGATGATTCTATAAATTGGGGAAATAGAGTGAGATTGTCAAGAAGAATTGAATGTTTATTTGGGGTTCATGGTTATGGATTTAAAATTAGACTAGTCAAGAGGATATGCCTTTACTCTGGTCATATTAAACTGTGCAAGAGAAAGCACAGATTAAGAACAGAATTTGATTTAACTAAAGTTGTGGGTAAGTCAAAGGAACACACAGAGTAAGAAAGGGGCAAGAAAGTTGATAAGAGAAGCAACAAAATAATATAGCAAAACAGACACATGAGGATAAATAACTTTATACAAACATATAAGATATGTAAAAATTTGTGGGATATATTTCCTTAAACTAACATAAAATAGACTCAAATGGTAATTATCCACATTTAGATGACTTTTTTCTTAAGATGATTTTTACTTAATCTCATGTTTCTATACCACAAAACCTTATGAAACCTTTTTTTCTTGCAATTGTCTTCAGAGTTTGCAATCTTTCCAGTGAAGGCAGAGTTGAAATACCAATTTTTTATTTTGTTTTGGAAATAGCAAAAGTCTGTTGGAGTCAAATCTAGTGAGTGAAGTGAGTGATCAGGCTATGTAATTCTATTTGAGGTCCCAAACGAGGTGTGATTACAAAGTAATAAGACTTATTTCCTTGAATGACTCATAAACTAGCTTTGAAGAGAATTCCAAAGGAAGAGTTACACAGGTTGGAATTAGGCTCCAGTTAATCAGGAAAGGGCTTCTGGAAAGAGTGAATTTTAAATTAAGTTTACAGAGGGGATGGAAGGCATGAATGGCAGACACCCAGAATGACCTGAACAGGTTGTACTTATATTTCTGTGGATCTTTTAAGGTTAATGTTTTGATTATTCTCATGTACCTCCATGTATTCTTAAAATCAGTGTGCAAAGTAGGTAGCATAAAATCTCTGCGTATTAAAGAACATAGAACTTTCTATTCTCTCACTCCCCCTATTTGTAAATGAGGAAAACAGTCTCCAGAATTTAAGAAATTTCCAAAATCAGAGACATAGTGAAAAAACAATGTGCTTCCTGCTCTAAAATTAAAGTGATCTCTCCAAATTGCCACATTCTTAAAATTTAAGAGGAAAAAACTGAGTATCAGAATTTCTGTTTCTTGATTTCCTACTTCCAATTTCTGTTATACAGGTGCAGAGAGAAGGAAGTTAAATATTTTCCCAGTAAAGGCTCTGGACCAGTGGTTCTCAACTATGATGGTTTCACTCCCAGAGGAGATTCTATTTTCTATTAATTGGGAAAAATAGTTTTTATGCCTTACTAGGTATATTGTACTTAATTTTTAATTTATGAGTCCTTATTACTATTGATGTCTTTGGTCCTATAGTTGACATATGAAATATATTTATATATGAAAATAGCAGCAAGACAATTGGTTTCCCAAAGCTGTATTTCAGAACTCACTGGATTGTGTGGCTGTTGAAAATCGATTTTCCCTCACCTTGTGGTCTGTACATGCAGTTTTTATTTTCCAAGGGAAAACACCTGCAATCAATTGATGAACTGCTGTTTGTGTATCCAACTGTCACTGAGGCCACGCAGTGGCAAAGGTCTCATTAATGTGACAGGAATGTGCCTGCAAATGTATCACTGAGATGCAAACTCTGAGCCCATATATTATTGTTTTTGCAGATTCTTTTTCAAAAAGCAAACCCAGCTTTTAGAAGGAGAGGTACTGATCTTATGCAATGGATATTGCCATTTGGTAGTTTGTTAATGGCTAAGACACACTCTTATATTCCTCCTTTGTCTGCTCACAGTAATTTTCCAATTTCTTCCCCCCAAAATAACAGCAAAACATCCTCACTGAATCTCACAATTTGCCTCTGAGAGCCTGCTCAGTGTAGGGCTGTTTTCAATACAATTCTGCATTGTCTCGGTTGGTATGTGCTCTCTAAGGCAATTACTTTTAAAAAATAGGAGAAAGAATAAAAGAGGTTCATCTTGTAAAGTTATGGCAAATTCTATAATTGTATGTAATCATTGCTTCCAAAAACCTCTCTGCCATAGTTTTATATTCCAATATGTCCATTCTTATAGCATCTTCACACTAATATTACATATGAAAGAAGATAATTTTGGTGTTATACGTGAACCAAGACACTATCCTGTGTAATCCCCTAGTTTCAGAAGGGGAAAAGAAAAGACTAGGTTGGAAAACATATATGAAAATATGTAATTGTTAGGAGAATATGATAGATAATAAACTAGAAGGATGTGATAGGCACAGTGGCCACAGCCAAGAAAGGAATGTTCAATTTTATCTATGAGGGTCAGAGAGAGGTCTGCATGGGTAACAACAATGATGGCATGTATTTGAATGGCCTTTCCAAGGAATGAGGTTTTGTTTGTTTCTAATTCACCATTATGTATCAAGGTAGATTCTTTTAGAGTTAGGTTTTCTATAAGAAATACAATGCACAGAATATTTTTAAAAGGGAATGCAACACTTGCATTGCTTTTTTTCTTTCATTATTATACAAAAAAAATAAAATTAAAAGAAAAGAAATATGAGTGCAAATGCTTCTCTCCCTTCCCATTGTTCAAACTCCTGGTCGTATTTCTGCTATCCAGGAACAACTAACTCTTACTGTAGTTGTTGAAAATTTGGATCATTAAGCTATTATGAAAGAATGTATGGAGAAGAAGAAGGTCCAAGGAAGGAAGTGGTGTTATGCCCAGAGTTCCGGGGTCCCCAATAATCAAACACTAAGGAGCCTTTTCTATGCAAAAGCAAAGAGTCTTTATTCAAACCGGGGTTTGGCTCTCAGCCTCTTTCTGGCACAGCAGTGAGGTGAGAGAGCGAGCCGGGCGGGAACAATGAGTTATATGGGGTAGGATAATTGGGAGGGCTTAGGAAAGTGACAAGGGTTACAGAGATTGGTCACTTGAATTAGGGTCTTTCTGTGGTTTAGCCTTATTAGGACCCTCACTGTGTTCCTGGAGCTTCATTGGTCCATTCGGGTGGTGGTCCGGGAAGCTAGGACATTGCTGGCACACCTGTGGCCCCTCCCAGAAAAGGGAGGGGGGTTTAGGCAGGGGGCCCAGCCCTATTGCACAAGATGAAGGGGAGCTCATTTCCTTTCAGTGGTTCTTAGGGGAGGAAGGATGATAAGGGAATGTAAGCATTTATTTGAATGTGGAGCAGGAACTGGGAGATAAATCGGGAAAAAATTAGCTTTAAAGGAAAGACAGTCATGCTGAGACCCAGGAAAGGAAGACCACTGTTTGAATGCTCAGAAGCCCCATGGGAACTGAGCCTCCTCCTTCATCCCATGAGCCTTCACACTGCTGCTCTGAGGGTCCAGGGAACTCTCATAATTTCTTTGGCAGCTTATGGCATCTAAGTTGTAACTAGAAGTAACACTGATTTAAATCTCAAGACTTTGTTCCAAGACAGACATTGTGGGTTGAATTGTGTTTCTCTTCCAAATATAACTGTTGAAGCCATAACCCGCAATGTGATGGCATTAGAAGACAGAGTCTTTGTGAGGTAATCAGAGTCAGATGAGGCCTTGAGGGCCCTGAGGTCATGATGGGATTAGTGGTTTAATAAGAGGAGGAAATGAGAGATAAGTCATTCCCTCCCTGCCAGGACACTGTGAGGAGGACACAACCTTCTGCAACCCAGTAAGTTACATTTCCATCAGACAAGGGAGCAGCAACAGTTACATTTCAATAAGACAAGGGAGAGGCAACAGTTACATGTACATAAGAAAAGGGAACTGGGAGTAGTTAAAAAATCCACTAGTATATTTACAAAATAAGCAAGGAGGAAGAAATCCCAGAAGGAAAAGGACGACAATGATGGAGGAGGGCCTCGGGAGTTACTATAGTAACCAATTCAAAAGAGAATTTTAAAAATCAGGGGAAATTAAAAAAAAAAAACAGAGGCAAAGAAGCAATGAACAGACTGTCATACTATAGTGGGAAGGCAGGGGAGGTTGGTGGGGGAGGGAGGGTCTGTAAGAGATCAACTGAAGGACATGTATGCATGTATATAAGCATAACCAATGGATACAAGACACTGGGGGGGAGGGGGAGAAGGGGAACAGGTGAGGGCATGTACTGGGCCTTCGGGAAAGCTAGGGGGATCACTAGGGGGGGGGAGGTGCCATATGTAATACTATTTGTTATACTTTAAACACTAAAAAAAAAGGGGGGAGATTTTAACCAATCAGAAGCGATATCACGACACAAGGTGCAGCCTTTATAAGCCGTGGAAAGAGTAAGTTGGGACTTTTTCCTTCTCCCTACTTGAAAGTCCATTCTGTGGGACTCTTCTTCCCTCCCCACATGGGAGTCTCTGCTGTGAGATTCTTTCCCCTTTCCCACTTGGGAAACTGAACTTATTCTTTAATAAATTTCCATCTTTGCTATGAAAAAAAGAGAGAGAAAGCTCTCACCAGGCAACTGAATCAGACAGCATCTTGATCTTAGACATCCCAGTCTTGCAGAAGTGTGAGAAAATAATTTCTATAATGTAAGTCACTCAGTCTGTGGTATTTTGTTATGACAGCCAGAACTGACTAAGATACCAAATAAGTGGGAGACCTCATAGGGTGGTGACTACTTACCCACATTTCACTTTGAAGAAAGTGGGAAAAGTTTTAGAGGCTGGATTGAACCAATCTGAGATGCAAGCTTGTGGTCTAGAAGTTATGGAAAAACCTGTACTCTCCAAAGGCTGGGAAAATGGAAAGAACTGTGATGCCTCACCATGCCTCACTATGCTTTTCTCTCAATTAAGGTTTCTCAAATCTCAGACCTGAGAATACATACACTGCATATGTAAAACCCAGAAAAAATGTCATGCATATGAGGCTGAAACTTCCCTTTGTTTCTATTATTGTGCATAGAAATATTTTTTTAAGATATCAGATTCAATTTTATGGCTTAATGTCATAAATTTTGAAATAAGATTTCTGAACCCTAGAGTGGATTAACTAAAAGGGAATTGTTAACACGAAAACATTTGTTACCTAGGTGGCCACTCCTTGGCACAGGTGGGGAGTTCTTTAATGAAAGATTAGCTCCTGGGAAAGGAATTAGAGCTGCATCATGTTGCTGTAGTGATCCAGAATATATGGAAGAATCTGGGCATTAAAAGAAAAATGTGAATAGTTCTCATAACCAAAACAAAAACTAAAAAAGCAACTGTGCTTATTTTCTGTATATTCAGTCAAAGCATTTATGGTAAGGTGGGAAGAACTAGGTGTCACATCTGCCTTTTAAGGATATGTTTTCAGAAACAGTGTTGGCTTTGGAGCCAGAACTGGGTAGATTCAGAGTAACTTTGGCAAATTCTTTATAATCTCTAAATTTTAATTTAATTTCTTGTAAATTGAAAATGTTAATATCTTAGAATAGTTCTGAGGAAAAATGAAAAATTACATACTATATAATAAAGAGCTAATATGCTAATTAGACCGAATAGCAGAACGACCATCCAAAAGACTTTGCAGATGAAGTCTTGGCTGCGAGGGCCAAGCCCATTGCACAAATTTCATACACTGTGCCTCTAGTTTAAATATACAGATATACGCTGATATATCTGTATATATGCACTTTTGTAATATGCTAATATGTATATATGTGTACATACTGTATGTATGTTGTATAAATATGTGCTTATGTGTATATGTATATTCATATGTGTACATACATATGAGAATACAGCATATGTATATACATGTAAAGGTCAATAATAGATAGATAGTTAATTGATTGATAAATAGATAGATGATTGATGATAGATAGATAAATGATAGATAGATAGATAGATAGATAGATAGATGATAGATGATAGATAGACCTAGCCCACTCCTACCTCCATTATTAGATTTGCTCCAGAGATAGCCAGATTCTTCAAAGGCATTTCTTCCCACTGCTAACAAGTGTGGGATCTGGATGGAAGTAGAAAACAGTTCTCCCTCATTGGTTCTATTCCAAGCCAGCCCTGGTCCCATTGGATCATGATTACTTGTTTATCTGCCCTCTCCTTGAATGGTAGCTCTTGATGGGTGGAGATGGTGTTTGTTCTGTTTTCCCTATGACTTCCACAGTGCCCAGTGCTTAGCAGGCACAAAGTAAGGCTTGCTTGCTGAAGTTAATTGCATATCTAAGTGAGAAAAGGAATAGATGAGTCAATTAAATTGTAGGCAGCGCCTGGGAAGGCACATGGCATTTCTTTAATTATTGTCAGCTGAACCCAAGGCGACAGGCAAAGCCTTTCTCTGGAAATATGCTTTGCCAAAAAGGCAAGAGTGTTATCAGCTTGACCTTCATTTCAGCCCAGGTGTTGGGGAGCGGGCTTTGAGATGTAAATCCGTCTAGCACTGGGAATGAGGGAATGAATAGGACCTGGGCCCACCCAAGCTCCTTCGATCCTAAATTTGTGGTGAAACCCCCTGGTTATTTGGATTATAAATAAACACACTGCATCAGCTATGATTCACTGTCTCTCCAACAGAAGAGGGCAGCAGGCCTACTCGGTTCCCAGCTTTTTCCTTCTATCTCCACATCTCCTTTTTAATTTCTCAATCCCCAGCCCCTCTACTCGAAGAACTGGATCATCTCTCTCTTTATGTGCTGAACGCAGAAAAGGGAGACCCCATCATATCTGGTGCCCAACGTGGTCTGGCAAGACCCCGCCATATAACAGAAATAAATACCTTAGACTTGTTTCATAGTCATGATGTTGAAGTATTCAAGAATGAGTGAAATATGAAAGACAGTAAAGGGCTTGTAAGAGTCCCTAGCCTCTGAAAGTCTCCAGTCAAGAATGCCCTGTCAGCACTTGGAAAGAGCCTAATCCTCCCGTAAAAGTCTCCAATGCCAGCAGGGCATGCAGTGGTAACAAAAAAATAACAAAGGAGTGAGCACTGGGGACTGGAGCAAAGGAGAGCACATACACATTCTAAAAAGACTTCTTAATTGTCTTTTAATGTTATATGTTTTACTCTCCTATGTACTGGGCAGGAAAGCCCACTACATCTGCAGGGTCTGACTCCTGGGTCTCTGCCTTGGCCTCTGGAGGGATGACTTGCCAAAGGTCTTCTTCAGCAATGTTAAAATGGAATTTATTTCATTTGCAAGATGGCTAAGGAAGCAAATTCTTCCGTGAGTAATACTCAACCTCCACCTTTTCCCTCTACCCCACCCCAGGTTATTGTTTCATTCTTCTGTTACAACAAAGTCATAAATGATCATATTCAAAGCTCAGGCTGACACCATTAGATAGATGTGATAGACATTTCAGTAGCCTCATAAACACTTAGGCAACTAATTATACACCTTTGCCTCACAAACGTGGACTTTATCCATATCCTCTATTGTAGTTCTACAAGAGAACACCATGAAAAATACTAATTGTTCTTGAGATAGCTGCAATTTAGACACAAAACAGCTTGTAGTTGCTCTGTCACCAGGGATTCCTAGGGCAAGCCAAGAGGTAAGGTGATTAATGATACCAGCAAAGAAAGTTTTATCTCAAATGGGATGCTTATGTAAGACAATCTGGCTTTTGCAACTTTTCTTTCCTGCTTGTGTTTTATTAGAGGTCAGAGAAAAGTACATTTGGAGGTGAGGTTCCCCTCTGTGCTCTGACTTATTTTATGACTTTGTTCTCCAGCTAAGTGCCCGAGGCACAGAGGAGAGGAAGGAGCACCAGAGTTGGAGTCCGAAGGTCTGCGTTGGGGCCTCAGCTTTGCAAATCTGGGTGCATCACTTGACATCTCAGAGACTCAGTGTCTTTGTCTGAAAAATAAGATCGTCTATGTCTTGCTCTTTGCTGTGCACTGCACCAGTCCTGTCTAAACCCATCCCTTTGTTCCTTAATACTAACTAACCTCTATTAGTAAAAAATTGAGCATGTTCAAACAAATATGTGCATTTACATTTGCATGTCTTGTGCATTTATTATTGCTTTTTAATAAATTATGTGTATTAAATATAAAAGTAGAAATTTTCAGAAGTGGACAAGTAGCTGTAATACTTTCTGCCCACCCTTAACTTCTGGTAACCTGGTGAAGACACCCACCACTTTGAAAACAGTGCTCTAGATACCACAGATTATTGACATTTCTCTAAATGTGGCATTTTTCTCCATAGTCTTGATACTCAAAGTACAGTCCCCAGACACATCAGAATCACCTAAGACATATTAGAAAAGCAGACTCTCAGATCCCACCCTGGACCTGCTGAATCCCACTCTGTGCTTTGAGAAGATCCCCTGGTGATTGCCCTGACATGGAGCCTTTATTTCATGGTTCAATGAAATGGCCTCCAATTACAAAAATGAAAATGTTTAAAATGAATGCCACACTACTGCTACAGTGTGGAATTTCTGGGCACCTGCTATCATGGCCTAAATAAAAACTGGAAGCCCAGAAAGTATGCTTAAAAAAAAAAAAAGACTACGCCATCTTTGGGGAGCCATCTGTCATGATAAAATAACTAATCTCTAGATAAATACAGCTAGTTCATTCCAATAGCTCAGAGCACTTTATGGGCCCTGCCAGCTGCCCAGCTCCTGGTTACAAACACAAGAACTATATAGCACAGGGTAAAGAGCTCTCCAGTAAACGCCCATTCCCAGAGGATGCAACAGGAACTTTCACTCCTGTAGCACCAGTTTGTGTAATATCACCTCTAGTAGCTTCTCTCCTAGCTGCTCTGCCCCATTTAGTGCGTAGTACCGTAAACAAATTTTCTTGAAGACTTTGCCTGCCATCTATAACTGTATGCAGTATTTTTTAGTACTTATTCATAGATTAACTTTCAGCTTATTGCAGATACAGTTTCTTTCCTCCACTACTTCAGTGGTTCAAACTAATTTGGAACTGTGCAACAGTTGGTGCACAGTTCTTTGTGAGTGGCATTCCCTGGAATCATTCAGTAAACAATCTGTGCTATAATACATGGAAGCCCTGTTTTTACTTTGTCTCAATTTTGTCCTCAAGCTTACAATTTCAATTTTATTGGTTTATATATATATATTTTTTTTTTGGCATAATTTAAATCTGTAGACTGGTTTTATAGGTAATGTATTAATCTCAAAAGAAAGACTGGATTTCCAATGGCAATGCTTAGCATAAATGGTGTCACTATAATTACCACTTTAAAAGGGGAGCAGAGAATGAGGCAGAATGATGGACTCATTAATTTTCCTGCCTCTAACACCAAGATTCAGATCCAGCTCAGAGAAAGAGGCCAAAAGCCATATCAATCTATGCTGTGAAGGTTTAGCATAGTGAAATGGAATGTCACAAAGCAAAGGAAAAGACAGAGGCTCTGCCACTATATTGACCTTGAAGCAACAAAATAGAAATGCTAATTACCATTTGGATTATCATTTTGTAATAATGTCTTTATTATGATAATCATTCAATTTTAAATTAAGTTAGACACATTATATCAGATCCTTAGCAGATTCTACTGCTTGAGTTAAAAAGATAGCTATTCCAAAATGGGAGTAAAATGTATGTAGTAATTTAATTTGCATTTGCTTATGAATAACTACTAGAGGTCTAGTGCATTAAATTTATGCATGAGGGAGTGTGTCCCTCAGCCCATCCTGCACTGTCTCCAATCTGGGACCCCTTGAGGAATTTTCAACTGCCCATTTAGGCCCGATTCAAGTAGGATCGGGCCTAAAGGGGCAGTCAGACATCCCTCTCACAATCCAGGACTGCTGGCTCCCAACTGCTCTCCTGCCTGCCTTTCTAATTGCCCCTAATCACTTCTGCCTGCTAGCCTGATCACCCCCTAACCACTCCCCTGCCAGTCTGATCGATGCCTAACTGCTCCCCTACCAGCCTGTTTGTCCCTAACTGCCCTCCTCTGCAGGCCTGGTTCCCTCCCCCTCCCAACTGCTCTCCTCTGCAGGTCTGGGTCCCTCACAACTGCCCTTCCCTACAGGCCTGGTCGCCCCAAACTTCCCTCCTCTGGCAGCCTGATTACCCTTAACTGTCCTTCCCTGCAGGCTTGATCACCCCCAACTGCCCTCCCTTGCAATCCTGGTTCCTCCCAACTGCCCTCCCCTGCTGGCCTGATCACCCCCAACTGCCCTCCCTTGCAATCCTGGTTCCTCCCAACTGCCCTCCCCAGCTGGCCTGATCACCCACAACTGCCCTTCCTTGCAGGTCTGGCCCCTCCCAACTGCCCTCCCTTACTGGCAGTCTTGTGGTGGCCATCTTGTGTCCACATGGGAACATCCATCTTTGACCACATGGAGGCAGCCATCTTGTATGTTGGAGTGATGGTAAATTTTCATATTATTCTTTTATTAGATAGGATTGAGGCCTCGTGCATGGGTAGGGGTAAGGCCATCTGGTTTGCTTTTAAAGGTGTCCGAGATCAGGGTAGGGGTTCCCTTGGGGTGTGGGGCAGCCTGGGAGAGGGGTCTGTGGTGGTTTGCAGGCCAGCCATGGCCCCCAGAGACCCAAGCAGAGGTCCTGTTATCTGGGATTTATTTATCTTCTATAATGGTAGCCTTGAGTGGAGGTCTGGGTCCGCCAGGCTGTGCAGAAAGCTTGGCTTCCCCATTGCCAAGGACACCCAAACCTCCTGCTTGTTCCATCCTGATTGCTGCAGCCATCTTGGTTGGGTTAATTTACATACTCCTGATTGGCTGATAGGTGTGGCTTGTGGGTGTAGCAGACTGATGGTTAATTTGCATATTACTCTTTTATTAGATAGGATTTTGCATGAAGTCTATACTAAAATATATAGAAGTTATAGTCTTAGTGCTTTGTAAAAAAATGTTTAAAATCCAATTCTACATAGTATAGTTTAATAAATATAATTTATAACAACTTATACATGAAGATAAAAATAATTACATATAGAATCTATGGGGAACTAGATTTTAAATAGGTAAAAATCTATTCACTCTATTATCTCCACCATGTGATGCACAGTAATTAGAAAATGGAAAATAAAACAAACAATTGAATGAAACACTTCAATAATTTTTATCAAAGATATAAAGGAGGTTAAAATAAAACTCTCCTTAGTATTTTACATAATATTTGATGATAGAATTTGGAACCAATTAAATGTGATCCTTCAAATGTCCTTATTTTAATCTTATAGACAAATGAAGTAACATAATCATCTTCTTAGGTGAAGAAGCCTATGCATTTTCATATTGTGTATTTTTTCAGTATATAACAAATTTAATCAAAATTTATACACATACATGCATCCACAAGCATTTAACATACAGTTTAAGATGATGAGGTTTGTAATAAAAAAATTATGATTCAAATATGTACTATGCAAATTACTAGCTACATAATCTTGAAAAAAAATTTAATCTGTTTCCTTAGTTGTAAAATATGAATAATGATATCTACCTCCTGAGAGATAGCTGAATATTTGTAAAACCCTGAGTATCTACCAAATCTTACTTCTTTTCGGCATTTGATCTTGGCCTACTCTGTAGGGTGGGGGTCTGGGTAATGTAGGCAAATGATGTCTTTTTACACCAATTTCCCACAGTTTTTCTATTTGTGTTTCCCTCTCACTCTCTTTCTAGATTTATTTCCTCTGGTGCTAAAGGACATGCATCATTCAATATTCCCTTAAAATCTTAGACTTGGGTTTGGGCTACAGAGAGTAAAAAAGCAATCCCTTCCACTTGGTTTGATTAAAAGATATATTAGCCTAGTTAATTTAGCAAAGAAAGAAATAATACTTGTTAAGACCTTTCTATATGGCTGGCCCAGAAAGCCCATTTAACAAGGGCCATCTTGCTTGTGATTGGCAGGTCATGAGCTCCACTGGGAGGGAAGCTCAGTCAGACACAGGATTCAGCTATAAACAGGTGCTCTGCGTTATTGCATGAGCTTCTAACACTGTGCCAACATTTAAGAGTTTTTGTGTACTGTACTGACATTCTTTTTTAAACTTTTAATTGTGCAAAAATACATACAACATAAAATATGCCATTTTAACCATTCTTAAGTATACAGTTAAGTAATTTTAAGTCCATTGAAATTGTTGTGTAACCATGCTCCTTCTCTGTGTCATTGCATGTTCTGCTTCCTCTGCCAACTGTGCCTTTCTCTTCACCTCTATACACACCTTATCCTGTAAGGTTCGGCCACTATGTCTTTCCAGAAAGCTCTCTGTGCTTCCATAAAACTCAGGGTTCTTCCTGTGTGCACCCCAATGCCCTATGCTTATCAACATTAAATCAGCACTGACCTGCCTTCCTGAAGGATTGTGACTATTTGAGAGCAGGACCTCTGTCAGACTCTCCTGTGTTCTCCCCATACTATCTGGATCCCAATAGGACTCATCAGTAAGGTGGATGAATGAATGAATGTTAACACCTAATTCATTTATCTGTCTACCTTGGCACAGATATGTCTACATTTCACTGGAGTTTCCCTGCTACTATTTAGCTTTTAATTTTAATCATAAATTGAAAAATATTTCAATTAGAAGTTGAGAGGCCTGAATTTCTTTTGATCTACAAAATGAATTCATTTTAACTATAACACATATTTTTCTTATTTTTAAAGGTTTTTTGTTTATGTTGTTACAATAGGCAGCTACTATTTAGGTATTAACAAAAGAGAAGGGAGAAAACTGGCTAAGGTGGATTAAATCTATAAGCTACGGCTTCCGGACACTGCAAGGGATAGCCCCATTTCCCTCCAAAAGGGCAATCAAGTCAGGAGGGGGGCAGTTGGGGTGATCAGGCGGGCATCCTTTCGGACCAGTACCACAGAGTGGACAGAAAAGAATGGCTTTCCAATCTTCCCAGTGATACTGGAACTGGCGAACAGGAATGCTTCCCAGGATTGCATCTCACAGAATAGAAGAATGAAGCTGTGGACCAGAGGAGTTCAAGCAAGGTAGGAATTTATTGCTAGCAAACACAGACTCCCGGCTCAGGAAGGGGATCCAAATGGGTTATCACTGAAGCATTCTGCTTTTCCCATTATACCTGCTAAAGGCCCACTCTTTGTCTGTCTGTGCTGCTCTCTGATCATTTTATTTTGCACTTGCAAGAAAAACATCCTTGTTTCAACACACCCTGTTTTTCTGCAAAACATTTTGTGGTTTCAGCTAGCTGCAGGATTCCACCTTTTTCCACCCTCTTACCCTGTCTACCTAATTCTGCTTTAACCCCTTTCACCAAGAAGTTATAAAACAGTAGGGCACATTCCTTTGCTGAGCACATTTACAGTAGAAGCAAAGAGGCACAAGGGGGAGGTTCTTCTACTATTAGGCATGTGCAGTAGAAGCCAAAACGGCAACCATAAAAAGGCGGAGTCTAACATGGGAAAATCTGAAAAAAAGGATTAGGTAAAATAAAGGCACAGAAGCCCAGAAAATCCAGGAAAGGGATTAGATAGGGGGAGGGCCCAGCACAAGCTTGCAAAGGTTTGGAAAGCAGATTCGTTAGTTTAAAAGACAACTTACTCCTTCCCAAACCCAAGGAAATATAGGAAAAGCTTAACAAAGGCCGGAGCTTCATTCCTTCATTGGAATGCTCTTTCTGTATAGCAGCCATGTGCACCGAGGCTCTGGATGAAGCATGGTTCCCATGGGGCCAGAGCACAGCAAAGAGCAGCATGCTGGACTGCCAGAGCCCAGAATGTTGGCATGGTGGTTCTGAATCCTGACCCTCCTGGTGGGTTCTTGAGCTCACTAGGCCCAGAACTTCTCTTGTGGTCAGATGGAGCTGGGCCACTGGTCAAGGATGAGACATGGGGTGTTGTATCATAAACCAGCCAGTGAGATACAAGACACTTTAATGAGCCAATTAATTAGGAGTTGTTTATTAGGCGCAGCCCTGAGTTGAGGGAAATGTCTCTTCCAAATCTCTGAACAACACATACAGGAAGTTTCCCATATTTATACTTTCCAAGCTTCTTTGTTAGATATTACAAAGAGTGTGAGTTATTGTTATAAACAATTTGTAATCTTGGATAAAGAACAAACATTTGGCATAAGAATATGGGAATTATTATCAGTATTAGTCCATTAGGTTAGTTAAGTTTTTATCTTTTTTCTATTATTCAAACTAAAACAGTTATTCTACAGAATAAGAGACTGTCTAAAAATGACAGAGTTTACAGAACAAGGGATTATCTAACAATAGCAGAGAATTCAAACAGCAGTTTTATACAAGATGGTGGTTACTATGCTTCAGGGGCACCTGGGCCAGTCCTTTGCTGTTGCTCTAATAAGTCAGGCCACTATTGGTCACATCCTCCTATGTGTGAGTCCCCGAAATGCTTTCCCTATAACTCTGTGGAAGAATCATCTTTCCACCATCAACAATTTCATATGAAATAACTATCAGCATATTTACTATAAAATTGCTCTGGAGTTGGTTTGTTTTTATAGGCAATACAACATTATTTTGATAGAAGAATAAATAAATAATAATAGAAGGAGCAATACAGAAATATTTATACAATGAGAAAGAAAACTAACATCTTTGAATTATCTTTGATATTTAAATTTATAACATGTATGTGGTAATCCTCCACAATAGGGCTTTTGCCTCATTTTATTTTGGGGCTAATATGGCTTTGACACTGAAATATCCCTTAGTGTATGCTGTACACTTGATGGCAATATCAAGATGTATTCCCCCAGAACAGCACACACAGATGGTTAATTAAGTTCACAGTCCTTTCTTAGTGACCTTTCTATAGACCCTTTATGGTCAATCATTTTTATTATTTTATCTTTCCAAATTTTAGGAAAGCTACTGCTTCACTGATGGGTTTTGGCCCATTGAGAACTAAATCTGAATTATTCTTTGTAGCCCATTCAGAATTAGAAAATCTAGGGTTACCTAAGCCACATATTATTTTTAGGCATCAAATGGCCATAATTTAATGGTTTATTTCAATCTATTTTTTACTGTCACCCTAATATATATATTAAAGTAAAAAGAAATACTGACCCCAGATTTTTCCTGAAGACTCAGTTTCTAAAATGGTGTCCATTGGCCCCATTTGTACACCCATGCTTGCCATTTCAGGTATCTTGTTCTTTGCACACAAAAAAAGTATGTGATTATAATCAATGTTAATCTCTTCTAAAATTCTATTTTTATTTTATTGTTTGAATTTTTAAAATTTGTTTTAGTATATTAACTTTTTCTCCCTTCTGCTTTTTATCATCTTTTTTAAACTGTTTCTTAGAATGAGCAAAAAAGAAGAAATCGCCCTAGCTGATTTGGCTCAGTGGGAAAAGCATAGGCCTGCAGACAGAAGGGTCCTGAGTTTGATTTCAGTCAAGGAAACATACCTAGGTTGCATGTTCCTCCGTGGACCTGGCCCTGGTCAGGGCTCATGTAGGAGGCAACCAATCAATGTGTTTCTCTCACATTAATATTTCTCTCTGTCTTTCCCTCTCTCTTCCACTCTCTCTAAAAAATCAATGGGAAAATATCCTCAGATGAGGATTAAAAAAAAGAAGAAGAAAATATCATTACAATAAAACATTTTCAAAAGCATCCACTTCAACCACCCCATTTTAAAGATAGGACAATGACAACAACAACAACAAAACAAACAAACAAGCCAAACACTAAATTAACCCAGGCTATAAACAAAAGAGCTAGGAAATAATCACTTTTCCATGTTGTCCTTTTTCATGCTTCACTGAAGGGAAGTCTCAAGCCTACACATGAAAGAGTGGTGTTTATGAATCAGCTGATAAGCTTGGTATTTTACCCAAATGATCCCTTCTAATCCTTACAAAAGCACCATGGCAGATGTGGCAGCCTGATGGAAAGATATAAAATAACTCATCCACAGTTAAGAAATTTAAAGGTGAGAGTCCCACCCAGGTCTGTAGAATGCCACAGTCTTCTAATTATACAATGATTTTTCTGTGATGTCCTCCAAAATAACTAAAAACGTTGAATGAGGGAGACATCATTCTATTTTTATAAAGACCTGAAGAAATAAATTTATTTATGGTCTATTCAAACAGTATACTTTATAGTACAATAATCTGAGATAAATTATTATTCATAAATATTCTATGACATATTACTTCTGTCCTGGCAGACAAGACTTTCTCAAAGTTAAACTCCATTCTTAGTTTAGGATCACAGAATGCTTCTTCTTTGTCCCTATTATTGCTGCAAACAAGGGCTGAGGCCAACTGCTTTCCTCCCTCCATGTCCTGGACAAATGGTTATCTTGTCACATGCTTACTTTCAAGTGCCTACTTACTCCCTACCCCACTTCGCCTACTATTTATTTTGTTACTAGGACATATTTTATATTGCAAACATAATTGTATTTTTATAGCTTAGTGTGCTCATTCCAGAATTACAGCCAAGCTTTTTATTTCTTTGTGAATTGTGACTGGTTCAGGAATATGGACACACCTGTGGAGAGGCAGTGGCCCATTTGTCCACTTAACAATATATTTGACAGTAAATGTTGTCGTAAATATAGTTGTGCAGGCTAGTGTGTGAGGGCGGGAAATGCAGAACTGATACAAGCAGTTACATTCACTGCAAGGCTACAACCATTACTCCAATCTTTGTATATCCAGAGCAGCATCATTGAATTGTTAAACATGCATATAAAAATTCTTAGAGGTCTTAGAAATTTTACGTGTTCCTTCCCTTTGCATGAAATGGACTCACACATGATTCTTAAATGGTTTTCATACCCAGTTTGAAATGGAGAGTCTGTTTAGGGTCAAGTTCAGTTTGGTATTTCATGGTCCTGAAAAAGAAAATGAACTTTTAAAAAAGAATAGGATTTCAGTCTCCATTAATGGCATGCAAAGTGCCAGCATGCATGGGTTTTACATAAAATCTAAAAGATAAACTTAACTGATGTGTTTTCCAGTTACATATTAGCTTTAACATGGATTGTGAGACTCTAATGTTTCACAAGGGCACATTTGTAATTGAGACACACAGTATTTAAAACAGGTGGAGACCATGCCTAACTTCTTTTAGAAGTTTAATGCTATAGCAAATAACTTACACAGAATGTACTGGTCAAATAAGGAAAAGCCACTCCAAATTAAGTCTTACAATTTTTACTATATAAGGCATTTTTATAGTGCTTCTTGTTTCCATAATAACTACTATCACAGTAATACTGTTTTACAAATATCTTTGCCTCCACTATTAGCAGTCTCATTTCACTGAAATGTATCCAAGATCAGAGAGTAAATCTAGATATCAGGCACACAAAAGAATAGTGACAAAAATTTGTGCTCATAATTTACACAGGAGACACTTTAAACTGGATTTCAATTCAAACAAATGTTTCGTAGGTAGAGTAGAAACTGCTTTTTTCAAAGACTTGTATCCATGACAATGAACACAATGGTCTCTGGTATTTACTCTCTTCAGCAGAGTCCCTGGTCATAGAAATGCATAATAGGAATCTTAAGCAAGGTTAAGGAACCAGCAAGTCATAGCAAGAACAACTAAAAATATGCCAATGGTTCCTGAGTTTCCACAACACTGTAATGCACAATACAATTTTCAAAGCAATTGTTCTTTATCACCCATGACATCAGAACATAGTCCCACATCAAAACTTACAGTTTAAAAGGTCACTAAGTCAAAATAAGTATTTTTTTTTTCAACAGAAATGTGTTCTGTTTTCCTTCCTTTGCAAGTATCAGGTCCTTGGTAAAGTTGTGTTAACTGGAAAAGTAAATCAAAGATTGTAGAAATCCTATTGAAGAATGGAAAAGCAGGATGAACTTTCTGGAGATGAGGCAGGTCAAATGAAGGATGAATTGTAATTTAGTAGAAAAAGATTAAGTGCAGGAACTAGCTAAGAACTCTCTTTAAAACTTCCATCAACATCTGCTTCTAGATGTGATGCTGTAGGTCAGTGGTAGGCAAACTGAGGCTCATGAGCCACATGAGGCTGGTGAGTCCCAGTTTGCCACTCTGTTGACTAATGAGTTTGCCCACCACTGGATGGGGGCTTAACCACAAGGAATAACAATAGCCTGTAATTATTGGAATCGAGAGTCTAGGTCAGTGGTTGGCAAACTCATTAGTCCACAGAGCAGCAAGCTGTGGCTCGAGAACTGCATGTGGCTAGCGAGCTGCAGTTTGCCGACCACTGCTCTAGGTCACAGAGACTGGCTCCTTAATATAGCTATCTGAAGCAATCTGTAAACTACCCATCTAGAAAAATGTTGCTGAAAAATATTTTGAGTGTCTATAAATAACAGGAATTTTATTTTTTCAAAAATGCTTTAAGACAATATAAAGTGAAAAAGCAAATACAGTTAACTCTTGAATACACAAGTTTGAACTGAGCAGATCTACTCATATGGATTTTTGTCAATCAATGTACAATTGGCCCTCTATATCCCCAGATTTCTCATCCCTGGGTTCAACCAACCTAGAATCAACCAGAAATCAATACATAGCAGATACCAGGATGACTGTAGTTAAGGTTTTGAGAAGTCAAAAAGTTATATGAGGATTTTTTACTATATGTGGGGATCAATAACCCTAACTCCCACATTGTTTAAGAATTAACTGTATTATTAGTGAGAAAAACTTGGGTGGACTTTGTTCACTAGCCAAATACCCAGAACTCCCTTTCCCAACTGCACAAGGCTCTCAGGATCCTTGAGACAAAGGAACACATGTAGATTGACTTATGCAGAACAAGAAAAAACAAACATAAATCAGTGACCTCCATCCTCACACCCTCCAGTGCATGCAGGGTGGGAACCATGGTCACTGAGGTACCTACTACAACTGCCATAAATGGAACCAAGAAAAAAGGAAACATACCATACAACTGAGCCTCCATCCCTGGCAGAGACTACCTGTTAGGCCAGCTAGCAGCTCCTTCCAAGAGAAATAGATCTCATCTCTCCTGTCCCTTTTATTCACCCCTGTATTATTACTCTCTACAACACCATATCTCTCCCCTTCCTCCTAAACATTTGCACAGTGTCATCTGAAAGTTGACTTTGGTGATGAGCCACATGGCAATATCTTTGATCTCTTTTCATAATATTCCTTCCTTTTCCCTTGTCATATAAAAGCTTTTATTTAGCCTGGCCAGCATGGTTCAGTGGTTGAGTGTTGACCTATGAATCAAGAGGTCACAATTTGATTCCCAGTCCGGGCATATGCCAGATGGGGACTTGATCCCCAGTAGGGCGTTTGCAGAAGGCAGCTGATCAATGATTCTCTCTCATCATTGATGATTCTAACTTTCTCTTCCTCTCTCTTTCTCTCTCTAAAATCAATAAAAAATATTTAAAAAAAAAAGTCTTTGCTTGCCCTGGCTGGTGTTGCTAAGTGATTAGATCATTAGCCAAAGCACTAAAAGCTGGAAGTTCCCTCCCTCCCTCCTTTCCTTCCAAGATCTCTGAAAATCAATGAGAAAAAATATCCTTGGGTGAGGATTAACAGAAGAGAAAAGAAAACAAACAAAAAAATTTGTTCTCCAAAGATAATGGTTCTTTCAATACTCTCAAGTAGAAGTCTTTATTCTTGCCCTGATGTTAAGAAGTAGGAGCAGAGTTCCTGTCCCTTAACCTCCTGCATTGTAGTTAACTCTGTAAAATTTTTGGGGTTTTGTTTGTTTTTTGTTTTGTGATGGCTTTTTGTGTTTTAACTTATGGCCTTCTTGCTCTGCCACTCTCCCAGTCTCCAGAGTGCAGGCTCATTGCTGAGATCTCAGAACTTCCAAGACACTCCTTCCCATCCAGTGATGTCCCTTCCACATGGCTCACAGTGTTCCTCCACACCTTTTCTCCAGCTCTGATCCCAGGTTGCATCAGTGTCTACTTGAAGATGTCCTTATCACATTAGACTTCAAATTAATAACTTCCTAAAAAAATTTTCTTATCTTCATTCTGTGGTAGCCACTCATTTCAATCTCCTTGCAACCCTCAGTCCTCCTCCATATATAACTAATCTTCCTCTTTCTAGTCTGTTTAAATGTCACATGTTACCTGTGTATGCCTCTAAGTAGAAGCAGAATCAACATTAGTCCTGCCCTGGCTTCCCATTACTGCAGGGGATCCAGCCTGGCCCACCTGCTTCCTTAGTCCTGACCATAAAGTAAGGAATTCAAATAAAACCTTGCCCAAATGACCCAGAGCCTCCTACTAGGTCCTCCCCAGCCATTGTCCATTCCAGAGAGTAGAATCATGCCTCTGCTTGGAACACTCTAGCAACAAGGGGCAGCCTGGAATCTGCTGTGAACAGCACAAGGGAGAGAGTAATGGAATAAGGTTGAATGTGTGGGGTGTGAGGTTACACACCTGTGCATGAAGCCCTCAGAGGAAGCTGAGGTAGGAAGAGAAGGGGGTTCATGCAGGCTGAGAGCCTGCCTGCATTATGTTATCACCAGGCTACCTATAGGAGGAGTGAGGATTAGTTGTTCAGGACCATAAAAATGGCTATATTGAGTGGCATGAAACATGTTCTCATCTGTAGTGTAAAACTGGAGAAATGTTTTAAAAGAACGTCTTTTATTTCCTCAGGTATAACTTTTCACAGAAGGAAAAGAAGTTTAAAAATCTTCAAATTGAGATCAATAGTCCAGACTTGAAATACCTGGGACCAGTTTAGAGCAGCAAGTAGTGATAGCAAGGAGACAGAATAAGTAGGTTTTCAGGACAATAAGAATAAAGGCCTGGTCCCAGCAACTGGTTAATTGTGGTAAGTGCAATGTAGATCCCATGTTCAGGTAACTCAATTGCTTTTTTTTCTGAATCAAAAGTACAATTCCTGTTTTACTGAGTGCTTTCTCAATATACATTATATTCCTTGCATTAATCTAGTGGCTCGAGTCTATATTAGCTCTCAGTTCTACAGATGGCTCAAAGGCCTATAAACAATTACAGAAGTTGAGTCCTCTAGCACTGAATACATGGATTAATGTTTCAGCAAACTAATTAAGGTAAAAGAGTTTTGAGTCAAATGTTACCTTAGGGGTTTTTGAAGAAGCCAGAGAAACTCATCACAATCTTTGCTTATAAACTTATAATCAAAAGCATTTTCATGGTAGAAAATAAAGATCAAGTGAACATCCCTGAAGTAGATTTATCACTGATGATAATCATCTTCATTACTCAGAAGATAGAGACTCTGAGGGTCCATGCCACTCCAGGGCTCTCCATTTGATATGCAGGAGGAGAAGCCACTAAAGCTCTGAATCACCAAATGGTAGACTTCTAGGCTGAAAGAAATGTAATATGCAAAGTTACAACCAGAAAAATGACAATTAAAGAAAACAAAAGATCCTAACAAAAATATGAAACCTCAGATGACACCAGACTTTTCATCATTGGAAAACTCAATCATTTCAGATTTATAGTGCGTAACAAACTCTGTCCTCTAAGCCATATCAAGGGGATTCAAAGGTTTTGAAAAGGAAAACCTCAAATTGTAATAGAAGAAATCACCATGTCAAAGGCTAAGAACAATGAAACTAGTAATAATTAGAATCACTGCTGTTTAAGAAAAGTTAGAGAGGATTCTTCTATAAAAACAAGTGCAAAATGTCATTTAGAATGTCAAAACGACATGATAATTATGCTCATGCCTTTGCTGTTGTGTTTAGATAAACATTCTTTGAAATGAAATACTGCATTCCCATTATATGTATCCTTTTTTTTGGAACTAACATGACAGTTTCACTCTAATATTGAATTCAATTTAGAAACAACACCCTCCTTCTCTTTGCTAAAGTCTCATGGTAATTCACATATATATATATATATCCCAACCATTACTTTCTCTTGAACTTCTCTGAATATGTGCCATTTTGCTTACAGTGATCAATGGTAATGCTTTTGCATCTTTGATAACATTTCATTATCATGGAGACACACCACAACTGATGGCTTCAATCAAACTTATGGGTAAAATATTTCTAGAATAGAGTAGATCCAAGTGTCATGTGGAGGCAAACATCATGAATGAATTTGTACTGAGTACTTTATAATGTTTCATCTTGTTGAATGAACTCAGCCAACCTAACTAAATGGTATCCCATAAGAACCTTGTCCCTCCATGGGTGGTGGCCTCTTGTTCTCTTACTAGACTCCCGTGCTGCATGATTCTTGACACCATCTATTCCATGTTCATCAACTAAACTGTAGCAGATGTGGCCCTAATCTCTTCCATGTGGAGGGAAATATCATTTATAAGTGTATTGGGGACTTCTGCATCTTTTGCTATAGCAGCTGGAAACTTTAATTTTCTCCACACAAAATGCATGCAATATGGGTGTGAAATTACAGAAGGTTGTATTAAGTCTCCAGTTCTGGCACCTCATTAAACACTTTTCAGTGCATTTTCCTATTTTTAAAAAGCAGACCACATGCATGAATTTGAATACTTGTACACATGATTTTAAAATATTATGATAGGTGTTTGTATACAGTATCTCCTAACTTCAGTCTTTTCAGTCAGAGGCTGCATTAGATAAGAGAAAAATGAATTGTGGGGTTAAGATGAAAGATTTTAGAGTACAATAAATATCCCTAATACTCAATGTCTTACCTAGAAGTATGCTGCTGTTTTTAGTCTTGAATTCCAAAAGTAGTCACTTTTTCTGACAAAAGGTCATAATATCCCTTTAAAATAAATGTTCTCAAGTAGCAGAGGCCACCTCAATACATTTTCCACAAAACAGACAAGGGCTAAATATATAGTCAAATTAATGCATGGTTGTTTTTGTTGTATGCGTTTTTTAAATGGAGCTTAGACTGTAAAAATAGCACAATGGGAGTTAAAGCAAATGTGAGTGTAATCTTTGATGATTCTGCTGTATGCACTTGGTCAGAAAGAGAAGGTGAAAGGAAATGATGCTGGTGATTCTTCCCACTGTTCTGCTCAGTGAAGTGCCTGTTTTCCTTTTTGTTGTTTTAAATATATTTTTACTTATTTCTGAGAGGGAGAAAAAGATAGAAATATCAGTGATGAAAGAGCATTATTGATCGGCTGCCTTCTGCGTGCTCTTTTCTGGGGATCAAGGCTACAACCCAGTCAAGTGCCTGCTTTGAGTGAAAGGGAGACCAAGATTGAACCTGTAGATGTTCCAGAGGAACCTTTCTCTTTGCCTTTAAATTATGAGTTGCCACCTAATGGTCCCTAAACACAAGGCAAACACTTAACTGAAGAATGAGACCAGATGTAATTGGTGGGCAGAGGCGGGGAGGTGGAAATACTGGTAAGGCCTTCTATATGACACCTTCTTAAGAGATCTTTGATACTAATTTTATCTATATACATTTTTTTTGGAAGTATTAATTTTAAACTGGAAGATGAGACCCCTTATGGAAAAGTCCAATGCTGTCATATGGCTACTTTATTATGATCTGGGCTAAAACTGAATTCTTAGCCCAAAGAGGGAAGGCTGAACATACAGCCTCTCCTTAAAGCTACAGAATATTTTCTGAATAATCTAAAATGACTGATTAAATGTGTGTTTTTTAAATCACAAAAACAATATCTGCTCATCTTTGAAAGCTCAGAAACCTTAATAAGCTTACACAGATACATAATCAAAATCATTAGCATTTTTGTACCTAGTATTTCCAATATGATGTGTTATACATAATACTTTATACCTTGATACTTTTCAGATAATATAACTTGAAAATGTTCTATTAGTTATATTCATATTCAATGTGATTTCAATGGGTCTTAATTATTACATCTTAAGAACATAGCCAATTAACACTCTCCTATTCTACTTTTAAAAGTTAATATTTTATAATTTTATTAAAACTTATGAAAGTCATACATCAATGCATCTTCTTTAAAATTGCGAGGTATCCTATCTAATAAAAGAGTAATATGCAGATTGACCATCATTTCAACACACAAGATGGCTGCCCCCATGTGGTCAAAGATCCTGCTCCCAAGTGGACACAAGATGGACACCACAAGATGACCAGCAAAAGAGGGCAGTTGGGAGGGACCAGACCAGCAGGGGAGGGCAGTGGGAGCAATCAAGTTTGTAAGAGAGGGCAGTTAGTGATGACCAAGCCTGCAGAGGAGGGCAGTTAGAGATGACAAGGCCAACAGAGGAGGGAATTTGGGAGCGACCAGGCCTGCAGGGAAGGGCAGTTGGAGGGGACCCAGGCCTGTAGGAAAGGGCAGTTAGAGGTGACCAAGCCTGCAGGGTAGGGCAGTTAGGGGCAAACAGGCTGGCAGGAGAGCAGTTAGGCAGCAATCAGGGTGGCAGGGGAGTGGTTAGGAGGTGATCAGGCTGGCAGGTAGACACAGTTAGGGGCAATCAGGAAGGCAGGCAGGCGTGCAGTTGGGAGCCAGCAGTCTGGATTGTGAGAGAGATGTCTGACTGTCCTATGGGGATTAGGCCTAAATGGACAGTCAGACATCCCTCGAGGGGTCCCATATTGGAGAGAGTGCAGGATGGGCTGAAGGATAGCCCCCCATTCCCCTGTGTGTGAACTTCATGCACTGGGCCTCTAGTTTCTTTAGGATAAATTTCTAGAAGTAAAATTGCTGGCTTACAGAAAATAGACATTACTTAATCTATGGATGTTTGGATGCCAATGACTTCCAAAAGGTGTGCAGTTTACTCCCCACAGCAGTTTATTAGTATCCCTTTCCAATCATCCCCACCAACTACAAACATCTTAATTATTTTAAACTAGAGGCCTGGTCCATGAAATTCGTACATTGGGGGTGGGGTCTGTGTGTCCTTCAGCCCAGCCTGCTCACTCTCCAATATGATACCCAAAGAGGGATGTCCGACTGCCCGTTTAGACCTGATCCAAGTAGGACATCCCTCTCACAATCCAAGACTGCTGGCTTCCAACTGCTCACCTGCCTTCCTTCCCGATTGCCCCTAATTGCTTCTGTCTGCCAGCCTGATCATCCCCTATCTAATCCCCTGCCAGCCTGATTGATGCCCAACTGCTCCCCTGCCAGCTTGTTTGCCCCTAATTGCCCTCCCGTATGGGCCTGGTCACCCCTAACTGCCCTCCCCTGCAAGTCTTGTCACCCCCAACTGCCATACCCTGCAGACCTGGTCCCTCTCAACTGCCCTTCCCTGCTGGCGTGATCACCTACAACTGCCCTCCCTTGCAGACCTTGTCCCTGTCAACTGCCCTCCCCTGCTGGCCATCTTATGGTGGCCATCTTGTGTTCATATGGGGGCAGGATCTTTTGACCACATGGGGGAAGTCATCTTGTGCATTGGAGTGATGGTCAATCTGCATACAGTGGTACCTCAAGATATGAGTGCCCTAACATATGAGATTTTTGAGATATGAGCGGTCAAGCGAGCGATTTTTTGCTTTGAAATACGAGCAACATTTAGAGTAATCGCGTGGATCGGCCAGCTGCACAAAACCCACCAGTTTACCACGACTCAAGCGTTTCATAGTTTCCCACGCCTCAGTCAGTATGTTTGTTTACCTCGTTGTCGAAGCATCTTTTGTGCATTTACATACTTTATCACATTTCTTTTTATAACCATGGGTCCGAAGAAAGCAAGTGGAAAGATCAGTGCTCAGAAGAGGATGATGTCTATTGAATTAAAGCATGAAATCGTAGAAAAATATGAGCAAGGTGTGTGAGTGGCTGACTTGGCGAGGCAGTACAGGCGTAGTATTTCAATGATATGCACTGTGCTTAAACAGAAGGAGTCGTTAAAGGGTATAACGCCAGCTAAGAGCGTTACAATAATTTCTAAGCTCCGTAGCTGTCTCCATGAAAAGATGGAGAATCTACTAATGGTGTGGGTGATGGAGAAGCAGCTTAAAGGAGATACATTAACACAGGGCATCATATGCGAGAAGGTGCGAGCGATTTATGGTGATTAGCTGGAGCAGACCCCACTCACTTCCACGGACAAAACATCAAAAGACTCATTTAAAGCCAGTAGAGGCTGGTTTGATAACTTCAGGAAAAGGTCCACCATTCACTCCATCATCAGGCATGGTGAAGCAGCAAGTTCGGATGTGAAGGCAGCTGAGGATTCCCTCAAAACTTTTTCCGAACTGATAGAAGACAAAGGATATATCCCCCAGCAAGTCTTCAACTGTGATGAGACAGGGCTTTTCTGGAAGAAGATGCGGAATAGGACTTATATAATGGCAGAGGAAAAGGCAATGCCAGGCCACAACCCATGAAGGATAGGCTAACTCTCGCACTGTGCGCCAATGCGAGTGGCGACTGCAAGATTAAGCCTCTGCTCATATACCATTCGGAAAACCCCAGAGTCTTTAAGTCACATAAGATTTTTAAAGATAAACTGCAAGTTATGTGTAGGGCAAACCCAAAGGCATGGGTCACCTGGCAGTTGTTTGTGGAGTGGGTAAACCTGGTTTTCGGCCCTTCTGTTAAGAAATATCTACAGGAAAACAACCTAACCATGCAAGCCCTTCTCGTCCTCGACAATGCTCCTGCTCACCCACCGAACCTCGAAGATGAACTCTTCAAAGAGTTCAAGTTTATAAAGGTTGTCTGTCTACCTCCCAACACCACTCCTATCCTGCAGCCCATGGATCAGGAGGTGATTTCTAATTTTAAAAAGCTGTACAGCAAGCACCTGTTCCAGCACTGCTTTGAGGTGACAGAGAACACAAACCTCACCCTTCGAGAGTTCTGGAAGAACCACTTAATATCGTGATATGCCTCAGAATTATTGATCAGGCCTGGCTGGGTTTTACAAGGAGGACTTTGACCTCTGCCTGGAAGAAGCTGTGGCCTGAGGCCGTAGCCCAAAGGACCTTCGAAGGATTCGAACCCGAGGTGCCAGTGGAGGAGGAGATAGTGTCTCTGGGAAAATCCATGGGCCTGGAGGTGGATGAGAGAGACGTGAATGAGCTCGTTGAGGAGCACTCTCTGGAACTCACCATGGAGGAGTTACAAGAGTTGCAGTCTTAGCAACATGCGGAGGTTCTCCAAGAAATTGGTTTCGAGGAGGAGCCAGAGGTGGAGGAGATCTCTACAAGTGAAATAAAGGAGATCTTAGGAATGTGGGAGAGGGTGTCACACTTCGTGGAAAAGAAACACCCTGAAAAAGTTGCTACTGGTCGTGCATCGGAGCTGTTCAATGAAACTTGCCTCACCCATTTCAGAAACATTCTGAAAGGGAGGAAGAGGCAAACCTCATTGGACACGATTTTTTTTTTTTTGAAATTGGCCAAAATGCAAAGACCAGTAGCAATTAAGTTCAGTGAAGATTACTTAAGTTACATTGAGTTTATGGATAAAGTGTAGCATTAAGAGTGTAATGAGTAGGTAAATACACTTTATAAAACCAGTTTATTCCTTTACATTCTCTTTTATTATGTTTTTATACAATATTTGTCATTTATAAATAATTTTTCTTATTCAAAAACACGTAACAAGAACAACTGGGGTGGCATTTTGGGGGCTGGAACAGATTAATGGCATTTCAATTGATTTCAATGGAGAAATTTGCTTTGAGATACAAGCAAGTTGATAACCGAGCAAGGTTATGGAAAGAATTAAACTCGTATCTCAAGGTACCACTGTATTACCCTTTTATTAGATAGGCTAGAGGCCTGCTGCATGGGTGGGGGCCAGCTGGTTTGCCCTGAAAGGTGTCTTGGAACATTTTGGGTGTTTCCTTAAGGCGTGGGGTGGCCTAAGCAAGGAGCCTGTGGTGGTTTTCAGGATGGCCACGCCCCCCCTCGACCCAAGCAGAGGCCCTGGTATCTGGGTTTTATTTATCTTCTATAATTGAAACTTTGTTGCCTTAAGCAGAGGCCTGGGCCCATCAGGTTGTGAGGAAAGCTTGGCTTCCTCCATTGCTCAGGGTAACCCAAGCCTCCCTCCTGGTCTCTCTGTGGCCATAACCATCTTGTTTGGGTTAATTTGCATACTTGCTCTAATTGGCTAGTGGGTGTGGCTGGTGGGTGTGATTTGTGGGTGTAGCAGAGCTATGGTCAATTTGCATATTACTCTTTTATTAGATAAGATGATTGTCATAGGGTAGTTTACCACAACCAGGAGGATCCTGACCACATGTCTTTAGAAAGACAATTGGTTCTATATTTGTATTAGTCAAATAAATTATTCACTGCTAAAACAAAAACACCAAAATCTCAGTGACTTCACATAAGAAAAGTTTATCTGTTCTTAGCATGCCAATTCAGTGCATGTTTTGGATGGACAACCAGCCCACAGTTGTCCAAATATTTCAGACTCTAAACATCATTCCTTCTTGTAATGCCTCCATCCAGGAGGGCCTTCACAGCCTTGTGTGGATCCTCTGCATGTGTCTACCTCTCACAGGAAGAGAGAATCACACATTGGAGGTTTTAATAGTCAACATAAGAAATGGCTGACCACACTTGCTCACATACTTTATTAGGCAGAACTCAGTCTCAGGAACACACTCAGCTTCAAAGAGGCTTTAGGCACAATCTAGTTATATGCCCAGAAAGAAATGCAATAAGCTTGTCATCATGTTGTAATTGAAGAGTTTCCATCTTTCAAAAACAGAATTCTGCCCATTCACTGTGATATAGAGTAATCACTGATATACATGTGATTGTATGCTACTTTTCTATCTTTTATTTCACCATCTTGTTGGGTGCTTTTTCCTCTTTTCCTTTTATGGGTTGAATAAGACTAATATTCATTCCATTTTTTCCTCATTAATCTGAAACTATTACTACACATTTCAATTCCACTAATGATTGCTGTACCATACGTAGCTGTCAGTGAGATTGATTGTGAACAAGATAACCTGTATTTCCCCAAAATGGCTCTATAAATTATTAACTTCTCTACCACCCCTCCCTGATATCATATCTCATATGATAAGAACTTTTGAAACTTTTTACTTTATCTTTCTCCCAGTCTCCTTTCCTTTTCCTTTCCTTTTCTCCATACCTTTATCTCTTCCTAATCACTGCTTCATCTTACTTTTAGGTTTTGATAAAAAAAAAAAATCTTCAGAAATTACCACCATTTTTATAAAAGAATTATTATGTTTAAAATTATGACTCTATCCTTAGCTTTTTTAATTTAACTGTATCATAAATACCATATTTTTCCATGTATAAGATACCCCCATGTATTAGATTCCCCCCACTTTTCAACCCAACATTAAGATATCAATATTTTAAATATTTTGCTGGCTTCCCTCTTAAGGCCTTCTTCTTTTTTGGCATCTTAAGAAGTCATTCTTCCTGTTTTCTCCACTGTCTGATCAGACTCTCAGTGGGAGGAGATTCAAATTGTCTCTCTACAGCTCTATTTCCATGCTCTTTTGCATAGCTGATTACATACAGTATGAATTTTGCAAAGTAAGATAATCGCTTATTGGTATTTATCTTTTGACATCTTATTGACTCAGAAAGTTCTGGTCCCTGTTGCATCTGAGCACGCTCCACCTCCACCTCCAATTATGGCATCAGCTGACATCAGTAACAATAAGGCTTGTGATTGGAGGAAGCCTGTTTGACAAGGTATGGGCAGCTAAGCACCTGAAGCTCCCTCCTTGACTGACTTCCATGTATAAGATGCCCCTCAATTTTCAATCTAATGATTTTAGAAAAAATAGCATCTTACATGCAGAAAAATATAATAAATGAAGATATTATCTTGAGGTCTCTGGTAAATTTGTTGTATACTAATGACTTTTTTTTTTAGTCTTTTTCTCAAATTAAGTATTAGGATAACAAATCTTAATGAAAAATAAAGTTTTTCCTTTACAGTCTTTTGCTCTTAAATTACAGATTCTATATCATTTCTTGTAATTTCTAGCCTTATAGATGAAGAATTTAATGCTAATCTGATACCCTTGTTTTCTTTCCTTTTGTGGAAACTTGTTCTTTTGTGTAACAGACTCTTTCAACCTTGGCAGTATTGGTATATTGAATTGGATAATATTTTTCTGTGAGAGCTGTCCTGTGAATTGTAAGATGTCTAGCAGCAGCCTACCTCTACTCACTAGATATCAGTATCATCATCCATTCCCCCAGAGCTGTGAAAAACAAAAATGTCTCTGGACATTGCCAAATGTCCTCTGGGGAACAAAATTTTCCATTAGAGAACCACTAGTCTAGAAGTTTGTAAAACTTGATTTTATCTGAGAAGGATGTACCCTATTATGAGGAGGGATATATATATATATATATCCATCAATTTAGGTGAAACCTTTTAAAATTATCTCTGTCCCTATAGACTGGGCATAAGATAGACTTACAGTGTCCCTCACAGAGACATGGAAACCTCATCCTTCAAATTCAATCCATCTTGGCCTTTGTGAGGTTGAACAACTCAGAAAAGTCATGTGAGGTCAAAGTTTACCTTCTCCCTGGACAAGCACAGAGCCCTTTTTCATTCATCTCCCAAGATTTCACCAACCTAGTAGCCCCTTGCCACAGCAGCCACTTGTCTTAAAAAAGGCAAATGGCTCCAGAATGAGTAGTAGAGATGGGAAATTTATATTCATGTTGCCATGTTCTCTTCAGAGTTCTTTTCAGAATTTACTTTAAAAGATTTGCTTTTGAAAATATCAGAGTTTGGAAAAACTTAGGAAAGATTTGAAAAAGAAGAGTATTTCTTGTATGAAACTTTACCCAATTTAAATGACTATGATAAAATTAAGCACAAAGAGCAATGTATAGAATATACTTGAAGTATCACAAATTATTTTAAAATTCCATAGAAATCAATAGTAACTTTCAAACCAGTATGAAAACAATGAAAAATTTAATATTAGAAATAATATCTCTCTCTAATATTAAAAATGCCTCCTGGGTATCTCTCTCTCTCTCTCTCTCTCTCTCTCTCTCTCTCTCTCTCTCTCTCTGTGTGTGTGTGTGTGTGTGTGTGTCTGTCATATATATATATATATATATGAGTCCACTGACACTGTATACCATAAAAGAATAAATACAGAACTAGAAATAAAAAAAAAATGTGCCTTTATAAAATAAGATCTTAAATAGAACTCAAAGGATGTACCAGTGTAAAAGGTCTGTTCCTAAGAAATGATTTTTGGGGGTGATAACTTAAATATATTCAAATAGTTGCTAAATGAAACCAGAATGGTTTTATGAATATACAATGCAATTCTGAGTACAAAGGATTGAACTTCCCATTTATCAGTGACAGAGGCAAATAGGAAGTTCAACCTGAATCTTATCAGATATGTCCTTAACAGAATAAGCAAAGAAGAACTACGAATATCAAAAGCAGAAACAACAATAAAAAAGAAACTTGGTGCATTTGTTTGACTGATAATCAAATCAACCTCACAGGATTTTTTGGTAGTGATTTCATTTCAAAGGGATTTAATAAATAATACTTTTGCTATGTCCTTATCTGCTTAGCAATAATTGTTGTGTGTTTGCAAGTAAACAATAAAATATCTGCATCAAAATTCAAACTAGCCCTGACTGGTTTGGCTCAGTGGATAGATAGAGCATTGACCTGCAGACTGAAGGGTCCCAGGTTTGATTCCAGTCAAGGACATGTACCTTAGTTGTGGGCACATCTCCAGTAGGGGGTGTGCAGGAGGCAGCTGATCAATGTTTCTCTCTCATCTATGTTTCTAACTCTCTATCCCTCTCCCTTCCTCTCTGTAAAAAAATCAATAAAATATATTTTAAAAATACCTCAAACTAGATTTTTGTAAACAACTTGCAGCCATCTCTATCATCCAATAACAGTTAAATAACTGATAGAAGGAGGAACGGAACAGAACATGCATCTATCACAAGCACATGTCATAGCTTCAAGGGACTAAATCTATGGACCACTACATAGAGAAAATGCCATCTCCTCAACTCCCTCAGAAATGAAATCTGACTGCAAAATTGTTGGAACCTCCACACACAGAAAGTCAAGTTCAGAATTAAAATGAAAGCACTTGAATTTATTGTCTCTCCCCATGATCAGGTGAGCCTCCCCACTAGCAATTCAGAACCATAAGTGGTGGGTCTCAACTGGAAAAGAAGAATCCACTAGAGAATCTATTAAAAGGCAGCCTTAGGGATCCTGGAAATTTTGCTAGAATAGGGCTACAGAAGGGCTCTAGAATCTGCATTTTGAATTTACTTTGCCAATTCAATGTCCTAGAGTTGGCATTCTAGGGAGGGGTTGGCCATCACAAAATTTCTTTGAAAAGCACTGTTGAAATTTCAGAGACTCAGAAAATCTGGAGTTGTTTTAACTAGGCTGTGGGAATTAGGAAATGGATTCCTTCCCTGTCTGTTTTTTTGGGGGGGTTTTGGTGGGTTTTTTTTTTTTTTTTGTGTGTGTGTGTGTGTGTGTGTGTGTGTGTGTGTCTGTCACAAATAAGTCCCAAGACAACACAGTTCTCTTGGAAATAAATCTTACTGATTCTTTTCCCTGTTCCATAGGACTAGAAGTGATATGAGAGATAAAAACTTTGATTATAAGAGCCATACATACATCCTTTTCTAATGGGGAGGAAATGTGAAAAGGGCCATAAAATGCAAAATTAAATTATTATTTCAGCAATCCTGGATGGAATTCAGAAACTGGGGAGAGACAAGAAATAATCCAGAAACCTGGACATGATCTTTCTTTCTCTTCTCCAGAGAATTATGTACTCTCTTGATGGTTTTAGCCATTCCAACAAACACTGTGAGCCAAACTCAGTGCACAACACTTCCACAAACATGGTCTCATAAATTACACATCAGTGCCGATAGTGAAGCTATACAATAGTTATGAGGTCATGAGCACATAATTGCGCTGTAGATTCATCATGTGTAAAATGGCAATATCATTCTGCAAGTAGTTCTAAAGACTAGAGGTAATGCCAGTAAAGTGTCTAGCAGAGCAGTCAACAGATTTTGCTGTTGTGACTAATATTATTGCTATTATTAACACCTCCACCATATACATAAATAAGGCACCAAATGACCCGCCATAGCCCAATACCAGTAGATGATAAGGCCTTAGATTAGGTGAGACTTTCCCAACTCTAACACCTGTGCTCTCTCTACAACCCTTTATAAACCATCGCTTATTTTTTAAATAACCATATACATTAGCCTAACCAGTATACAGATTCTAGCACTATTCCCATGAGGTTCAGTTGGAGAATAATGCACATTACAAGTGTCTTAGTCAGCTCTCCCCGTATAACATACCACAGACTGAGTTGCTTAAATGACATTTTTCCACACAGTTCTGGAGGCTGAAAAGTCCAAGATGACCCAGTGGCTGGTGAGGGGCTTCTTCCTGATTTGTAGATGGCAGTCTTCTCGATGGCCAGGACTAGTTAGGCCTCAGATATTATCTTATAAGAGCATTCATCTATTTATGAAGGCTTCACCTCATGACCTAGTTAACTCCCAAAGGCCCCACTTCCAAATACCATCATGTTGAGATTAGGGTTTCAGCATATGAATTTTGGTGGGACACAAAGATTCAGTCCATTGCAGAAAGTAAGCAATCAAAATAATTAGGCTGCTAGGGGATAGTGGGCGTGGAAACATGGAAAACTGCCTTGTAGTTTGACACAAAGATCAAGGGTACAGTTGGGCCTCATTGGTACATGTCAATCAGCACCAATTATTCTTCAGTTTCTTACTTACTTCTGCTGCCTGTTTTCTTCTAGAGTTTTTGGTTATGTACTTAGTTGACAGAAATATAGTATTATAGTTAGAAAAGTACAGGATTTGGTCAGAAAGAAGTAAAATATAAAGGGTTTAGTTATCTACCTTGTTTGCAGCACACTCCAGCCTCATAGAAATGCTATACAATGGTAGGACCCCAGGATGCCCAGTCCTCATTAGTCACTGCAATAAGTATGGAGCTGGGCTGACCTTCCTTGGAAAACACACAACAAGGACATTACTGGTGCCCTGCAAGGAGAAAAAAGGGCATTTTTGTCAAAAGCAGTTGAGTTTCCATTAAGAATCTTCCCAGAGAAGGATGTCTAGTCATTCCCTGCTATTTTTAATCTCCGAAGACATAAATGAGTTAGAACCATCAATTAAAAGGGGGTTGGGGGAAACTTATTAACATTCATAGACACAAAATGGCAGAAATTATGAAGATGAACAACCCTAAAAATGTATTTAGTACTTTTATGCAACCCACATGCATTCTTCAAATTATGCAAATGCATTTAACAAAATCAAAATTCATTTAAAATGTACATACCTCCACCACCCAATCTCTCCAGGCACATTGCTCAATTACTAATTTCTCTGTTAATCAGTGATGGTACACATTTAACCTCCCAGGGCTTGGAAAACAGAGAGCCCTAAACCAGAACAACAAATGTCTCCCACTGAGCTATGCTATAAAACTAAAATGAGTTACCCTTTCATGTGAAAGTTAACAGTAAAAGAAATAAGGGAAGATAATTTCTTGAAGATACATGTCCCAACTGCCCTATCATCTAGTTTGAAAGCTTTGTCAAAGGAAACCATCTTATATATTAAGATATATTTAATTGGTAATATATTTTACAAATAAGGAAAAGAGAAAAAAAGAACCAAAAAGGAAGGAGGACAAGAAGGAAAAAATGAAAAAGAATAAGTATGTTCTTACTAACATGCACTAAATCATAGCAAAGTGATTTTAAATTAGTATTTTCATAAGTGGTAATTGAAAAAGAAATAAATTTTAAAAACTTCCATGTATTACAAATACTCTGACTTTAGGATTCAAATTCAAACTGAATTTTTTTGTTTTAAAAAATATATATAGTCATTAGCATGACTTCTCAACAATACAGTCCATTTATATAAAAATGTTTGCAGAAAGAAGTGAAACATGACCCTATGCCTTTGTTTACATTATCAATGTCTTCGCTATAAATGTCCTCATTTGTACAGAGGGCAGAGGGAATTGTTATCCTGCTCTGCCAAATTATCACCAACCTCCAATTAGGAGACTTCAAATCAATTGCCTAATGTTGTATGACATACTCAGAATGTTGTCAATACAGACCATGAGATATGCATGTTCTAGGTATGATTTATAATAGTGGTCAAAACTTTCATTACAGGGGTCCATAAAATATTAGCTTATAGTCACTGGAATGCAGCTTTCGTCATTTTCTTCCTGTGACTGTAGATCAGTTATGTGAGTATAGCATCGTACTGGAGAAAATAAAATGCATTTAAGTAAAAATGGCATGGTTAATACCCTTTGGGAACTCATATTTAAAATGGAAATATAAGCATACCCCTGAGAAAGGACAAGAGGAAATGGGCTTAAATTTATAGAAAGAGGGGACAAAGCATTTCTCCTCCTGCTCTTCTTTCTCCCACCCACCCCATGAGGTTACTAACTGCCAAGTGAACCAGAGTACAGAGTGAAGAAATTATCTAGCTGGCTATATCTTACTCTGACATGGAAAAAAAGAGGATTGCATATGTAACTCTTCCTTCCGTCTTCTTCTAGACTTTGTTTTGATGCCACTGGGGCTGCACCAGGAGGAGTTTAAATGAAAATATCCATCGTCTACTACTTTAAAGCAAAGTTAAGAAATGAATTGTTAGTAACAGTTGGAAGGCTCAGCTAGAGGCCACAACTATAGATCCTAGCTACTCTAAAAATGAAGATAAATCTTTATTTGTTTGGAGTAACACTCCCATAGTTTCACCACCATCTCATTATTGGCTTCTGGTCCAGCAGTGTTCTCCATCTCTTCAAATGGAATTATCAAACGAAGCCAAATCAAATTGCTTCCAATATAATTTGTTTGAAATACTTTGATAGTGTCAGGAAGCCCTACAAAATAATTAATAATAAAAAAAATTAAGCACTAGGGTGCTGATGAGGAAGCATCACAGGTTAGACTGAATTCCAACTCCACCAATTTTTACACTAACTATGAGAACTTAAGGAAGTTTCTAAATTATTTCATAAAAGTTTGTCCTCACCTAAAAAAGAGAAGGTTTTATTTTTTAGGATTAAGGGTAATTGATGTAAACTACTTAGTAGTAGTAACATTGCAAAGAAAAATAGGGAAAAGGGAGAGAAAATGTCTCATCAATAGTTAAGATGAATAATCAGAACAGAGGGAATAGAGTGAGAGGAGTAAATAAAGAGGGAAAAGGTTAAAATAAAACCATCTATATATATAAAGGCTAATATGTTAAATGTCCCTCCTACCATCTAACCAGTTGCTATGTCCCATACTGACCACCAGGGGCAGACACTCAACGCAGGAGCTGCCAAGCTGCAGTGACTTGGCAGCAATGGTTCTCCAGTGACACACCCTGAAACCACAGAGGAGACAGCTCATTTCCTTGTGGGGCCATGCCATTTCACCTTTGCCCATGGGTTATGTTGTTGCTGGAGCATTGTAGGTCCTGAATCTGGTTACTACACACTGGCATTTACACTCCACACCCTGTATGACAGCAACTTTGCAGAGTGCCCTCTCGCACTCCAGGACCCTTCAGGGGATATTGGGGAGTTGGTTTTGTCCTGATTCCCACAGGCCCAGCCAAGGGATCCCACCTGCCTAAGGGACCCTGCTCACCATGCAGACACCAGGGAGGGACCAAAGAAGGTTGGCTCCAGGGCATATCCAGCTAGTCTTGCCCAGTCCTGCCTTTCCAGCCACCTTCTAATTAATTTCTTTCATATACATGAATTTGTGCACCAGATCACTGGTAATTAAGTAAAGTTGGTAATTTATGGGGAGGTGAATTCTAAGAAAATAACTTTATTTCAGATTACAAGTAAATTGCTAAACATCCTACAGTAAATATGCCTTTACATAGTTAGTTATATTTTATGTGAAGTCCTTTTCTCCCCAACCAAAGATGGAGAAAATATTTTGCATTACTTTAAATACTCATTCACATCCAACACTACTTAGTCACCAAAAAGATCTATAATAATGATTCACTAAGGGATAATAGTTGAAAAAGACCACAAATACACATGAAATTACAATGCAGCCTTCAGTGGGGTGTTTTATAGGAAAGCAAAGAAAGCCATGAACAGAGGGACACAGATTTTTCCAGACAAAGGAAATAGATGTAGAAATTAGGTAACAAAGGGGCAAGTTTCAAATTCAGAGTGTTTATGAAGGAGTTGAAGGAAGAAGTTGAAGTGGAAAAGTAAAGAAATGTAGCCCATGGCTGGAATTAGACATAGTTTCTGAACCCAGCTTCATGGGCAAGTTTAGAATAACACTTTTCTAAGCCACAGTTTCCTTAAATCTAAATTGGGCCTAAGGGAAATTTGTGAAATTAAAAGAAATTTCTGAATGTCAGTAATTCATCACGGGGCCTGTGGTATAGTACACACTCAATAGATAATAGCCATGGCTTTCATAGCATTATTAGCATCATAATCATTAATCCTCAGTCAACAATGCAGGAAAGAAATAGAAAATGGACATCCAAATGGAAAGGGAGCCACAGAGAAAAGGTCTGGATCTTCAGAGAAGAATGTAGCACTATTGCTGTAGTGAAGGGGTGGTACTTGAAGAGATATGTAAAGGAGGAAGATGAACTCTGGAACTTGCTGTTCATGAAGATTTTATGTCATTGATACAGGTTCTGGAAAGACTGATTCAAGGTGAAGCTGAAGAAGGAAAGTGTGGAAGGGCACATCTGAGTTCTGAGAGGTGAAGGCAGACTGAGGATGTGGTGGGAGCACAAGATGCAAAGAAGGTGGAAAATATGTTTCATTCTGACTGCATTGCCCCATCCTCTTTTTAAAAATCTGTGCAAAATTTAGCCTTTTCTCTTTAACTGTAGAAAACTGAAACAAAGAGAAATCATAATGTTAACTCCATTTTTTAGGTATTAAAAATTTAATTATGAACGTGAAAATAACAAAATAGTTCAAGGTGAAATTGAAAAAAAAAGTACACAATCACTAATTTTCTGGTAAAGGAAACAAAAGAAAAGATCCCGTTTTAAGTCTGAGAAAAAAATCAGAAGTTAGAATTAGATAATATCCTCAAATATTTAATTTCTGGGAAAAAAACTCACTTAGAGTGAGTGAATATATAAAATGCACTGTTTTGATTATAACTTCATTGGCCTCTTATGTTTTCTCCAATTTTTTCTACTTGCACCAAAAATTTAACCCAATGATGATATATCAAGTTGGAAAAAAAATTTTAGTTATTAGTATACAACTCAAGATGTAAGGAACCATGGTAAGTTTGAAAATACCAAGTTATTATGTCACTGTTCTTTTCTTTTTTTTACAAATTAAATTACTTCAAAGCATACACATTATTCATTTTCTTGAGGAAGGGTTTTATCTATGAACACATCCTCTTTTGCTGTGACTTTATTGTAAGTATAAGAACAAATATGACACAGACCTGAGCCCCATTTGCATAATATTTCAAATTCACACACATCTTGTTATCTAAGGAAAAAGCTTTATTTGATTTCAGCCACTTATGCTCCCTTGTAATCTCCAATATGCCACTATTATAGTTGAACAAAAGAGAATATTTTACATATTTCAATGAGCTTATAAAGCAACATTTGATGCATAACATAACCTAGAGACTTTTTAATGAAACATGAAAGGTTTCATGGAAAGAAGAAACATTTTTATTTTATTTTAATAGACAAATTGTCTTAAATAAACAAACCAAAAATGGCTTTGAAATCTCAACGCTTAACCTAGCCCATATTGCAGAGTTGTGCTAAGCCAAGAATCTGGGGAAAGAAAAGCAAGTTATTTTTCCTTCCCCACAATTAATACTTCCATGCCAGGGAGACTTGAATCAGGACAAACTTCAGGTGTGTGTAGGAAACATCTGGTGCATGAAACATCTTTATATTTATTGTCACTTTTCTTAATGTTATCCTCTGAAAAGAGATCAATGAGAGGAAGTAAATAAGCATATCCCTTCCTGTGTGTGATACACTAGATGTCCGATGCATGAGGATTTGTGCAAGAATGGGCCCAGAGTTGCCTTTCCACCTTCCCACTCTGCCCAGAGGCCCGGAGTAGCTGGGGCAGTGCTGAATGCCTGTGTCAGCACCATGGTGATGATGAAAGCATCCAGCCTTCAACCACCCAGTGCCTGTGTATGCAAATTAACCTTCCATCTTCGTTTAGTTAATTTGCATACTCACTCCTGATTGGCTACTGAGTGTTGTAAATATATGGTCAATCTGCATATTTATCTTTTATTAGTGTCAATATTCTATATAATAAAAGGGTAATATGCAAATAGACAGAATGGTAGAACAACCAAACAACCAATCAAAGCATAATATGCTAAAGATCTGCTAAGGCTGCTCAACTGCTCATTATGACATGCATGACCAACAAGGTACAGATGCTCTGACCAGTAGGTTAGCTTGTTGCTGGGGTCCAGCCGATTGGGACTGAGCAAGATGGGCCAGACATGCCCTGGAGCCCTCCCATGGTCTCTCCCTGGCCCAATCGTGCACCAGTGGGGTCCCTCAGCTGACCTGCATCCTCTCACAATCCAGGACCCCTTGGGGGATGTCAGAGAGCTGGTTTCAGCACTATTCCGCAGGCCACTCCCCTTGGAAGAGTGCCAGATGCAGGGCTCATGGCTGGCAAGCGCTGCTGCAGCAGCGCTAGCCTCTCTGGATTGGGACTGATTGGGCACAAGACCATAGCAGGCACAGTGGGGCTGGGATGAGTGCGAATGACAGGTAGGAGTTGCAAGTAGTTCTGAACTCCGGGTTTTGGCCCGATACCTGCAGGCCACCCAGAGGTACCCTCATCCATGCACGAATTCATGCACCAGGCCTCTAGTGTGTGTGTGTGTGTGTGTGTGTGTGTGTGTGTATTTATATATATTTATTGTGTGCTCTTTGAAGATAGAGAATGCTTAGTTCCCTGTTCTACTCTTGGTATCAGGTCCAAAGATAGAAATCCAGTAAGTACCCAACACATGTTTTATGCTAAAAAGAGGGCAATACAAGGAGTTAGACTGTATAACAACAGATTCTTAAACTTTTACTATCAAGGGCCAAATAGTATATATTTTATACTTTGTGGGTCATGTAGCTTCTGTTGCAACTATTTGACTTTGCTTTTATAATAGAAAGAAGCCTTGTAAATTATAAATATGTAAATTAATGAGTGTGGCTGTGTTTCAGTAAAATTCTATTTGCTTAAACAGGCCAAGGGCCAAATTTGGCATATGGACTATGGTTTAATGACCACTGGTTTAACATACAATAGTGGTCTTTAGGCCTAGTCAATCTAGAATCAAAAGAACAGTTCACAGGTGGTTAAGGATAGAAAGCTTCAAAGTTAAGATCAGGATTGAAATCAAAGGATTATTGCAGCAGGATTCTGTGGAACCTGGCAAATGTTTCTCAAATATTTTCTTTGATGGTTCATGACTCCTGGCATCACTTGTCCAGGGCTCACAGAAGTTTTCAGTAGAATAATCTGTCCACAAGTTAAACATCAGTGAAAAGGGCATGAATGTCCACTAAACATTAGATTAGGAAGTTGAAAGAATGAGTTAGGCTTAGAATATTCACAATAGGATGGAAATGGATTTGATGACACCAATACTTGAAACAAAAGCAATGTAGGAGCCTGCTGCAGTAATTCAAGCAAAACACAGCAGTGTCTTCAATAGTCATCAATAATACCTGCCAGTGTTCTTGTCCCAGCATTAAGAAGGGTTCAGCAATCTGGAAAGGCTGTGTATAGATTAAGTAGGAGTTCAAAGATGAAAGATAATTTTGAAAGGGACTGAAGGTCAGAGGAGCTTCAGCTAAAGGAGCTAAAGTTCTAAATTCTTAGTTTTTTCCTCCTTCTTAAGAATCCTGCTTTTAACACAATTTGTCCTAAGGCAAGGTAGAGATAATACACTTCAAAGGGTAGGGTTAACAGAAGCATGTCAGATTGGGGAATAACCTACAGTTGTTCAGGTGTTTGGCCAACAGGAGGCAATAACATGTAGATTAAGATGCCCTGAGCTGTGTGGCAGCAAGCAATCATCCTATTCAGGTTTGGGGGAAGTTCCCTTTAGCCACTCCAATAGGTAATTACATATGTGACTCAGCCCTTGTTGAGCCCCAAGTTTCATCAACCTTTTGATGAAACTCTTATAATTATGACATGCTGGAATTGGCTTCTGGCAAATACCCTGCTATCTTAGATCTTATTTCTCTGGCCTTCATCACTCTCCTTTTGGAGCTGTCCTATTTCATCTGACCACCCTTGAGTATCACTATCCCCCCTGGGAGGCCATCTTAGGTTTCCTTCTAATTCCTTATCCCTTCCTCAGAGAAATCTTATAAAAGTCCAAAGCCATGATGAACACAGGTATTCCGATAATGACCAAACTTCCACCAAAACCCAGTTCCTCCCCCTAAGCCTCAGTCTCATATTTCAGATTGTCTACTCCACCACAGCTGTTGCAGTTAAAACGGAATATATCCAAAGCCAGTCTCACTGTTTTCTACCCACAACATACTCTGTCTCTAACATTCTCCCTGTTCAGCAATGGTATTCCCTACTACCCAGGCAACCATGATAGAAATATGAGAAACATTTTTGGATTTTCAATTTCCTTACCTCCCACATCCAATCAGAGCCAGTCAATTATATTCCTCTCACTCTCAAATCTCTCTTTTCCTCCCTATTCCCTTGGCTGCTACAAATTCTTCATCATCTTTTGTTAGACTGTTTCAAGTGTTCTAACTCTTCACAGAGTGAGCTTTCCAAAAGAAAATCATCCACATTTCTGTCTTACTCATGACCTTTCTGTGGCCCTCTCCTTGTCTCTGACTGTATTTTGCAAATATATTTTTGTGTCCATGGTCTTAGGAATCCTAGACTTCTTTATTAATTTAAAAGTTGTGCATTTTCCAATGATAATCCAAAACATAAATATAAAAATATTCCAGACAATAAAAATTATGTAATTGTTCCATAAGATTTCTGTGCCTGCACTGTTGTGTGAATAGTCTCATCAGCAACTAGAGACACTATGTTTATTGCTGTGGCTAAGGAAATAAAAAAGGACATATGTTAATTTATCTTAATCCCAAATGGCATCAGCATGGTATATAAATAAACCAAAGTTTCCACACAGTTTATAGAGAGAGACATTGTGAGCAAATTAAGCCAAAGTATAGGCATGCCAAAGTCAAGACACTTGCACCAAAGCATTCAAAACCATGCTCACATCAGAGCAATGTTTTAAGTAAAAAAGAAAAGTAACATCCTTTCAAATTTGAATTATAATTATCTTGTCATTCAATTTATTTTTAACATATGATTATTTTTGGTTATGTAAAATCTTTACATACAAATAATTTATACTTTGTTTTATATGTATGCATATGTAAGTAAGATTATGATAAAAATGGAAGTGAATAACAAGTCTTAGGAGTTATTTTGCTTTAAATAGCATCCATACTCAACTTTAAGAAATGCTAGTGTACAAAATCAAATGCCTCAGTACATTAACAAGTTCCTCCATGATCCAACCACCTTCATCTCCCACTGCTAAATATACCTTATAGTTCAACCATTTCATACAGCCTACTTTGTCTAAATGATCCTTGTTTTTACATGTTTTGCATTTTAGATTTCTCTCCTTCTATAGTCCCTCACCCTCTATAGTCATTGGTTTAATTCAATTTCTACCTAATATATCAACTACATTTTGATTATTTTTTATTTCTTTCATCTTCAACTCAAATCAGCCAGATATGTAGATACCCTTTCCAAAGTCTTTCTCAAGGACAGCACTTGACATCTTGAATTGTAATGATTGATTTGCATGTTTGCTTTTTGAGATGAGGTCTTAAGCAACTTGAAATTAGGAATTTTATTGTATTCCTTTTTCCATTACCAGTCCCTGGTTCATTTTCCAACATACAGTAGCCACTCAATAAATAATTGTTTTGTAAAAGGAGAAATAAAAATATGGGTGGATAGATGAGATGGAGAGGTGAATGGGTAGATAAATAGATGGTAGATAAAAGAGATGACTAAATTCATATATGGAAGGATATTTTAACTTCATCATACAATATATTTTAGATTAAAAACAACTGAGAAGTCAATATTCTTCCTAATAACAGTAAGTTTCTTCAGACTACAAATCATATAACAGCATTCTTGTTACTATGGTGGCTGCAGATGTAGAGTATGATCTATAATCTGCCTTGAGGATATTCACACATATTGACACAAATGGAAAGCTGTGATATTTTAACCTGAATAGATCTATATTACTTAAAATATAGAAAAGAAAAATTTTGATTGTCAATTTAAATCTTAAAGAGTGCTTCATTAAAAGTTTCATAGTATCTTCGGGTCATAACACTATTAACCATTTACATTGTGTTTTCTATTGCTTTTTTTCTGATGAAATTATAAGGGGGAGAATTAGTGATATACTTCATATCTCACTTAAAACAGAATTAATGAAAGCTAATGCATTTAAAATGACAATCTGAGAAACAATATAGTTCAATTTGAAAAAGGAATCCTATAGTTAACTGATTTTCTTTCTCAGGCTCATAAACACACATAAATAAGCTGTTAATTACAAATTGAGGACAAATACATACTAATTGTTCTTTGTTTAATTTGTGCTTTAAAACCGCTCATAAGTTTTGCAACTTTTAATATGGTTTTGGATTCTTATTTGTATTTGTTGTTTGAGAAATTTGGGCTTGTAGGATCTAGGTTCACATATAAATGATATTTCTACTCATTGTTTATGATATTCCTCTTTCTTTTGCATTTATCCATACAGAAGGTAAGTATTATACATAATACATGATATATAAAATACTGTAATTAGAAAAGTATTTTATATGTTTAATGTTCACCCTTTACTTAATATATACTCCTCCCTTGACATGTTATTCAGAAAACTTTAAGTATAGAAAGTAAATAAAGATAGGAAAGAACAAAAACATTATAGTAGAACCTAGTATAATTTACCTAAGCATGAAGAATGATGGAATATGGAATATGAATTATACTAAGAGTTATTGTTAGCAATATGAGATTGTTAATAAATAGAAAAATTATATGTAAATACAAAGTTTCTTATTTCCCTTTACTCATCAGTAGGCATTGCTTCCTGAGGAAATAAACTCAATGATTCTGAGTCTAGGGAGCAATAGGATGAATTCAGGATCAATCTTAGTTAATCCCTTGGGGCTTTCTGATAAATTGTGAAATTGACAGAGTAGAACTTCACATTTATTCTGAACAGTAACTGAATTAATTCACTGACTGCAGTTTTTCAGAGCCAGAAGTCTACATAAACATTGGTTCAGGTAAATTGAAGGAAAGGGCAATCTAGTGTCATAAGGAAGGAAATCATGCTGTTATTTTTTAGTTTGCCAAGGAAAAATGCAAGTAGCATAAATGTGTCATTATGGCAATTGGTGAAAGTCACACAATTAGTAATGTATTGAACTTAGCTTTGAACTGAGATCTTCCTGAATCCCATATATAGACAATTTCCACTATATTATACCGTGGCTTCTACACTCATTAACAAACATCACAAGGATGCAATTCTTGTATTGAAAATTATCTTCTCATGAAGAATCCTGAGTAATTTTATTTACAGTGGAGCTGACAAGGAATGATGTCAGCATCCTGTTTCTCCTGTGTCTCTCAGGTCCCAACTAAGAATCATTGAGCAAATTAATTTTTCTAGGCTATCCCATAGTAATACACTTAGAAAGAATATTTTAGGAAATAGTTTAAAGATTAGAAAAAAATTAGAAAACTTGATAGTCAATATGAATTTTGAGGCAGAGCCTCCTACCCTTGGTATGTGCTCCACAAATACTACTCCAATTAAAAAAAAATGTCTGGGTGGTGTGGCTCAGTGATTGAGCATCAACCTAAGACCCAGGAGGTCATGGTTTGATTCCCAGTCCAGGCACATGTGTGGGTTGCAGGCTTCATTGCCAGTGAAGAGAATGTGGAAGGTGGCTGATTCTCTCTCATCATTGATGTTTCCATTTCTCTCCCTCTCCCTTTCTCTCTGGAATCAATAAAAATATATATTTTTTAAAAGCAGAGAATTCTCTAATTCCTAAGCTCATTTTTCCTCTGTATGGCCAAGCTCTCCACTCTCAAATGTCCTCTGATTTAGGATCTTTAGACATCAATCCCCTGAGGTGTCCTTCATTTATCATTTACTAGCTATTCTGTTCTTAGCTTCCCTACATCTTTTCCCTGGAGGAACCTCTGATCTTGAGAGCCTATCCATTTCTTCCTGGAAATATTCTATCCATTAGAAATCATATTCCCTTGCCATAAAATTGGAGGAAAAACTAAATCTCCATCCTTTCTAAATTTGTGAGCTTCTTTTCTGTTTTAGGCACAATCAATTGCCCTGGATTAAATTGCTACTCAATAGAACTTGTAAACTTAAATGCCCTATTTGAGAGATGGAATAGAGAGAGGTTACCACATCTTCTACATGGGAGAGCCTTTGTTTGTCCTGGAATTTTCTTTCTTAAAAAGTGAACATTTTTCAAATCAAGGAAATACCACAGAGAAACTGAGAGTCCAATAGTCATCATGGATTACCTGTGCATAGGATTTTTCATTAGGATGAATGGTCTGTTTTTGTATACTATAGGGTACCTTATTTACTTAATAGGGCATAATATGAGGTGTTGAAATAATAAATCTAGTAGTTGGCTTTCCTAGCTAAAAATCTTTTTGGTGATGAATTTGCTGTTTTATTCTCCTTTGTTTTCCCACTAGTTAAAAAAAATGCCTGAAATATATGAGATGGAAAACAAATATGAATTAAATTAAACTTAAACTCACCCATGGCTCTTAGTTTCTTTAACTCACTGGTATTTAAAAAACAGGGAGGAAAAGATTTTTACAGGTTCCAAATGAAAGTCTAGAAAATTGGTGTGGATGCTTTGAAGGCAGATGTGGTCCTTTTCTCTTATGCCTTCATATTTTCTTTTTTAAATCATTCAAACTGAGATCTAATACCATCTCCATAGGGTAAGCCTAATGTGTGTTGGTTATATTGTATTCACCCACCTAGACAGCATAATTTGAGAGAGGTGAACAAGCCCTGTTTAATGCCACCTTCCAATAGTCCTGCCTGAACAATTATTGTGCTGATCTCCCTTTCTAATCTAATTGAAACTTTCATTATTAGAAATCCTTATTTATTGATCAGAAATGTCCCCAGATGGCCAAATGAATGAAAAACCATTAAAAAGGAAGCTGTCTTCCTACCTGCTCTTCATGAACACATAAAGAACACTCATTCATTCATCAAACTAAAATGTGAAAGAGCTTACTTTCAATAAGATTCTTGGAAAAGATGGAGTAGCACAGAGCATCAGGGTAAGCCTAATTGCCTTTGTTTGAGGTTACTGTAACCAGCTCAAGTTGGGTGAGGCCACCCAACTTGAGGCCAGCAGGTTGGGAGGATGAAGCAAATAGGCTGAGATAAATGGCAGAAAAGGGGAGACCCAGACCTCTCTGATAAGGGCATTCAGAAGCAGCTAGCTTACCTGAGATTTAAATTTAAAAAAACAGAAGTCATGCAGATAGGAATGTTTCCCTCAGCCCAGCCTGCACCTTCTCCAATCTGGGACCCCTTGAGGGATGTCCAACTGCCCTTTTAGGCCCAATTCCCGGTAAGACTGGGACTAAAAGGTCAGTTGGACATCCTTCTCACAATCCAGGACTGTTGGCTCCCAATTGCTCACCTGCCTGCCTTCCTGAATGCCCCTAACTGCTTCTGCCTGCCAGCCTGATCATCCCTTAACCACTCCCCTGCCAGCCTGATTGAAGCCTAAATATTCCCCTGAAGGCCTGGTCACCCTTAACTGCCCTCCCTTCAGGCCTGGTCCCCCCAACTGCTCTCCCCTGCAGGCCTGGGTCCCCCCCAACTACCCTTCCCCACATGTCCCATAGCCCCCAACTTCCCTTCTCTGCAGGTTTGATTGCCCCCAACTACCCTCCCTAGCAGGCCTGGTCCCTCCCAACTGCCCTTCCCTGCTGGCCATCTTGTGGTGGCCATCTTGTGTCCACATGGTGGGAGCCATCTTATATGTTGGAGTGATGGTCAATTTGCATATCACTCCTTTATTAGATAGGATAGAGGCCTGGTGTATGAGTAGGGGTCAGCTGGTTTTCCCTGAAGGGTGTTCTGGATCAGAATGGAGGTTTCTTGGGGCTTGGGGTGGCCTGGGCAAGGAGTCTATGGTGGTTTGCAGGTTGACCATTTCCCCCAGCAACCCAAGTGGAGGCCCTGGTATCTGGGATTTATTTATCTTCTATAATTGAAACTTTGTAGCCTTGAGTGGAGGCCTAAGCTTGCCAGAGTGTGTGGAAAGCTTGGCTTCCTCCATTGCCAGGGAAACCCAAGCCTCCTGCTCACTCTGTGGCCATAGATATTTTAGTTGAGTTAATTTGCATACTTGCTCCCAATTGGCAAATTGGCATGGCTTGTGGGTGTAACAGAGTGGTGGTTAATTTGCACATTACTGTTTTTTTAGATAGGATGTGTGTGTGTGTGTGTGTGTGTGTGTGTGTGTAGTTGTGTTTGCTAATCCTTATCCAAGGATATTTTTCCATTGATTTTTAGAGAGAATGGAAAGGAAAGGGAGAGACAAAGAGAAACATCTGTATGAGAGAGACACATTGATTGTTTGTCTCCTGCACACACCCCACTAGGGCTAGGGAACCTGCAACCAAGGTACATGACTTTAACTGGAATTGAATGCAAGAACTTTCAGTTCATGGACCAACACTCTATCCACTGAACCAAACTGGCTAGGGCCTGTGTACATATTTTAATAATATATTTCAAAAAGGAACAGAATTGGTTATGAGGAAAACCCAGTGATAAGCAATGGTCTCTTAGATTCCCTAATGCTAGTAAACCCTGAAACAGCTTCGTTAAATGCTTAAAACAGAAAGGCTATTATGAAGAATTTTTTAATACAACAAACAGCAAACCTACATCTTCCCTAGAACAGAACCTTGTTCTTCAGCCCAGTGCAAATGTTTCAGCTGAATTACTTTCAGGACTTTATAAGGTGTTGACACAATTTCTACTTTCACATCGTAAATGTGCCACCCTAATAATCCCTGTTTAATTACTGTTTATTATAAATGAATTCTCTCAGCATTCCAGTGTGGCACTTTTCATTTTTCTGTCAGTGAGGTTTCCTCTTGTGGAACCTTTGCCCCAAGCTACCAAGGATATGATCCCAAGCAGGCACTGATCTGAAGACTGTGGGGAATAGCACCTGGAATCCTGGAGGCAACTGTCTTTGTCAATATTCAAATATATAAAAACTAAATAGATCCTGAGAAGAATAGAAGAAGGCACTGTACCTTCAAAACAAATGTTTTCTTTTTTTTTTTCAATCTACCTTTATTGTTGAAAGTGTTACAGATGTCCCTTTTTTTCTCCCCATTTCCACCCTGCTCCTGTCACCTCCCCAGGCCTTCACCCCACTATTGTTTGTGACCATGAGTTATGTGTATATGCATATAAATTCTTTGGTTAATCTCTTCCCACCTCACCCCCTTACCTCTGAAGTATGCCAAAGCAGATGTTTTCTAAATAATGGATTCATGAGTTAGCATCTTTTCCATTCTGACCAACTATGCTCCCTTGGAAGACTGACAGCTTATGAGAATTAACAGAAATAATCATTTTCCCTATCCATTTGCTCATTTCTTATGTTCCTGGAAACACAAGTAAAGGAAATGAGACAATCTGTTTGTTCCTTCTGAGTGAAAAATATTCCAAAGGCCAGCCCAAAATTGAGCTAAATTTTATAATCATTCTACAAAATAACAGCTGACCTTACTGGAATGTCAATGGGTAAATGTTAGGAAAACATAATATGTAGGAATTAGAGGGGAAATCAAATCAATTAATAATAGTTTTCCTGTAAGGATCATATGATTCAAATTCTCTGGAATAAACACTTGTGATAAGCAAAGTTCATGGTAAGACAATGGGGCTATTCATTATCACCAGAGAAGGACATTACCACTAATATAAGAAGCTGAAATTTTAAAACTTCGGGTAATTAATTTCAATTAGAGCTGGATTCAAGGTCAGTTGTGTAATACCAGCCATTATTTTCCCTTTGCTACCTTTGGCAGGCATTTCACATGGCTCATCCATAAATAATTAAGACCAACATATCTGCTATATCAGCTTAACTACTGCAGGGGAATGCAGAGGTCCAAGATTTTATTTCATTTGTAACTTCTAATAGAAAGAGAAACAACCTTCTCTGTGTATTAATGAGTCTTACTTCTTGCATACACAACACAAACACTTCTTTTTAAGCATTCAATATGTTCATTTCCATCTGGACCTTTCTAAACTGCTGGAGTAAATTGAGAAAAATTACAAAAGCAAAACCCTCGTGCACAAACTGCCAGCATGAAATAATTGAAATCTGAGGTAACCTCCAACTGACAATAGTGAGTCATCAGGATAACGTAATATAGTGTGAGACACATGATGAAAAAACAATTTGAAATTTAGCAACATGAATCATACTTCCAAAGCATGAGAAGGGTGTTCAAAAGGACCCTAGGGACTTCCCAATTTACAACGGGTTTGGGAAAGAGACAACCTCTAGGGTGTCCATAAAATGAGAAGTAGAATTAATGGGGTTAAGTATGGTTTATGAGTAGGTCTAGAAGTTCAGTTGGTGATATTTTAATTTCTTCAGGGAAAATGATTTTGATATTTTTTCATTTTGATAAATGTTTCATTTAATTTACAACCGTTGCACATTTGAAATGTATACATGAAAGTAAAGAAATTAATTTATAACAACAAAAAAATCTTAATTCAATAAGTATTTGTGCATGCAAAAGACTAGATTAATACTATTGCATAGGAGAAAGAATAAGAAATTAGATATTAGAGATTTTAAGGTGGCCACCTAAATAAATGTGAAACCAGACTTAAAGAAATATAAAATATGTTGCTTGTCCAATTCAAAGCTGAGGAATCTGCTATAGTAAAGTGGGAACATTTATGGGTTTGAATTACAATTTTATTTTTTTAATTATACCCAAGAAAGTGTTTTTCAAATGACTTTAGATAGAGGAAGGGAGAAAGAGAGAGAAATATTGATCAATTGATTCCCATATGCACTTGACCAAGGATCAAACCAGCAACTTAGTTATGTGCCCTGACAGGGAATAAAACCCACCATTTTTCAGGGTATGGGATGATGCTCCAACCAACTGACCATTAGAGGTTAAAATTGTGTGAATTTGAAAATCACTGTACAAAGTTAGGAAAATAAGAAAAGACAAGGAAAGACAAGGATATGAGGACAAAGGGAGGAACTAAGAAAGTTACACTTATATCACCTTGTATGTTACTAAAAATACCAAGATTTGGGGACTGCCATCACTTTGAGTCCAGAGGGCTTAGTTCTCTCTGTCACATAAGGGCTGTGGCACTAAACACTGATATATTGTTGACATGGGGGTCCTCATATATACCTACTCACATAGCTTAAGTAGTTCCTTTCATGCATTTTTTGTGCAAGTACAAGACCCAAACAAATTACTTGGGGGTCCACAGTGAAATTAAAATGCCTTCATAGTCTTCACCATTAACATCATCATTATCATTCTGTTCATCACTATTTTCATCTTCTTGGCTTGATACTGGAATTATACTTTTATATTAAGGTCATTAGTCATAATGACAAAGGAGATATAACTTTTTTGAAGCCAGATACAGTCACAGAAATAACCATAGATAAAACTGAAGAGTAATAAGACAACAATACATGCTAATAGTTAAGAGGAAGAAAGTCAAAGCCTTCAAAAAATTTAAGGTCCTTAATTGTTACCTAAGTTGGACAAATACCGTATGTTGTTAGCCCCAATAGTTGCTAACTTCAGGCAACTAAGGTTCTCCCTCCTCCACTGCTGCATATATTTCTCTCTACCTGAGTATCCAGAGTCCCCTTCTGTTCTGCTGACTAAAGGCATTCTCAAAGGTCCTTCATTTGAACATAAATATAAAGAAATTTTGTTTTTCATGGATAGATTTATGTAAAGGAAGTACATAACACTGATATGTTTAGGTTGGTGTGATCATTCTCAAGCCACCTTCCTTCCTTCCTTTTAGTAGAGTTCTTAATGACCAACAAATTTCGTTTTTCTTCTTCTCTAAAGCTAAATTATACCTCATTGTATTTGTGTATGTATCTCAGTTTATGATTGTATGTATGAGTATATATTACATTTTCTCTATCCACTCATCTATACTAATAAAAGGGAAATATGCTAATTAGACCAGACATCTTCCCTGTGATCTTCTGGGACGTCCTTCTGGACAAAGCCACAGTGGTGGGGACTGAGGCAGAGGCAGTTAGGGGAGATCAAGCTGGCAGAGGAGAGCAGTTAGGGGAGACCCCTGTGGGATCAGGCCTAAACCAGCAGTCGACATCCCCTGAGGGGATCTGGATTGGAGAGGGTGCAGGCCAGGCTGAAGGACCACCCCTCCCTGCCCTTTCCATATACAAATTTCATGCACCGGGCCTCTAGTCCATAAATAAACATTTAGGCTATTTTCATATCTTGGCTATTTGACTAATGTTCGAATGAACATGGGACTTCATATATTTCTTTAATATCTTAATCTCAATTATTTTTAATATATACCCAGACATAGGTTTGCTGGATCATATGATAGTTCTAGTTTCAATTATTTGAGGACCAACTCTTATTGCTTTCCATAGTAGCTAAACTATTTCCCACTCCTACCAACAATGTACAAAGCTTCCAATTTCTCTACTTCTTCATCAGTACCCGTTCTTTATATATATATTCTAATAGGTGTGAGGTGATTGCTCAGATGGTTTTAATTTGCATTCCCCTGATGGTTGAGCATCTTTTCATATACCTGTTTTCCATTTGTATATTTTCTTGGAGAAATATCTATTTAACTCATTTTCAATTTTTTTAATCAGGTTAACTTTTATTTCACTATTAAGTTTTAGGAGGTCTTAATAGATATTGGATATTAACTCCTTATCAGATATATATGATTTGTAAATATTTTCTCCCATTTTGTAGGTTCCTTTTCATTTTGTTGTTTTCTTTGTTGTTTAGGAGGAACATTTTAGTTTGATGTAATCCTACTTGTCCATTTTTGGTGTTGTGTGTGTGTGTGTGTGTGTGTGTGTGTGTGTGTATGTTTTGTGTGTGTGTTTTTTTTTGCCTATGCTTTTGGTGGCATATCCAAGAAATCATTGCCAAGACCAACATCCTAAAGATTTCCCTTTTGTTTTCTTTTAGGAGTTTTAAGTTTCAGGTCTTATGTTGAAGTTTTTAATCTATTTTGAGTTGAGGTTTTATTTTATCCTCACCCGAGGATATGACTTATTTGATTTTTTTTTGAAAGAGGAAAATGGAGAGAGAGAGAGAAACATTCATCAGTTACCTCCTATACATTCTCCAATCAAAGATTGAACCCACAGCCTAGGTATATGCCCTGACCAAAACCTTTTGGTGTGTGGATGACTCTCTACCCAACTGAGTCACCTGGCCAGGACTATTTTGAGTTTATTTTTGTGTATAAAGTAAGGCAAAGGTAAATCAAATTCTTGTTTCAGATTCTGATTTGGGGTTTTAATTTTCTAAAACTATAGTAGAAAACAATACTCAAATTATCCTGAAAGAGAAGAAATATGTACCACTAAAATTAATTAATAAAAATTCACTTGTATTTTTATGTCAATGTTAGTTGTGATCAACTCTGAGCATTTAGAATGATTTAGGCATAAAGGAATGTTTAGATGTATGTGTGGCTTGGGGACTATTTGACTCACAGTTCAATCAAATATGGCATTCTGTGTTTACCTAAAATATAAAAGTATTGGTTCAACGAGATATATATATATATATTACACCCGCTAGCAGCTAGAAAGGAAAACAACAAATCAATGGGCTGAAATCAATGGGCTGAAATTATAATAATAAAAGGGAGGCCTTTGACTTAGCTTAGTATTTCTCAAAAATAGGGAAAAAAGTTTAAAGTAAAAGCTTTTGCGAATATAACATTGTTTTAATTTAGCTGCATGATCTGTTTGCTTTAGCTCATTCTTTAAGTAAAGTTCAGAAAAAAATTAACAAGCAAATTGGTAAGGGAAACAGAATGTAATGATGGAAGGCAAAGACAATTTGCCCTCTTGAGGCTTGTGCCTGAGGGCTGTTTTCTACTCCAGAATGGGTAATACACTTTCACAGAGTAGCATATCTATCACACTCTGAAGAACATGCATGCTGCATGGCTTTCTCCAAGCGAGCCCCCAGAGGTAGCAGGTTTATAATAAAAATAATTCTGCATTTTCACATGTTCCAGTCTTAAAATCTGGTGAAGCAGATTATTCTTTACAAGAAATTTGTTATTGCACCTGGTTGTTTCCAATCACTTTTCTTTATTGAAATCCTAAATTTTTCCTTCTTTTATTTTTATTGTTCCTCTCTGTATATTCCAGGCCATTAGCAACCTGCTCTCCTATATACACTGCAAAGAACCTCACTTTGCTCTTGGCTTCTTCTCTTAGAGATTTCAGAGAATGTGAATTTAGATGCAACCATGAACAGACCAGCACCTGCAGACACTGGACCCATGATTTTGGGCAGCAAGACAAGTGAGCCTAGAAATTTATGTATAGTTTTATCTGATAGGAATTCTCATACTTGGCTTCACTCTCATATTTACCAGGTCTGTGCACACTCAGGCAAGGTTCTTAATGTGTTTATGCTTCAGATGTCTCATCTCAAAAATGGGCATCAGATTTTACCTAAATCTATAGGGTTGCATTAATATGGTCAGCTCTCCCCAAGATTATGTCTACAGTAGGTCCATACAAATTCGTTATTAATGTGCACTTTTCAGTCTGTTATAGTACTAGTTGTTTGAAGTTCTACCGAGTTTCCAGATTCACGGCTAATCTGAAATTAACCTGAGTCCAAGACATTTATGCCCTATTGGAAAGTTAGCCATAAGGAATCTCTATTTCCATCAACAGAAAAGAGTAAAATTTCCTGCCCAATTTTTGTGGGAGACAAATTAAATAAAAAAGTTGATAGCATGCTTATGAAAGTTTTAAAAACTCACTTCTGATATAAGCATAAGCATGACCACATTGGTGCCACATATTGTATTAAGAGTTTGAACTTGGAGAATAGAAACATTACTGAGTGAATCACCTGGGCAATTTCACCGAGATGCTCACAATGACCCTCCTGGTTCTGAAATTGCATCCCCAATACATAGGTAGAACCCAGGGTAAGAATTGATATTATGGTAAAGTTACAGAGCTAAAGGGCTGCTATGTAGCCACAGAAAACTTTCCAGAATAAATAACACTATTGTGGGAAGCCATTGTTGGGAGAGGTTATAGGTATGTGAGTCATAAAACATTTACCCCACTGAACAGGGGTTGTTTTGTTTCCTAAAATGGGTAGTGGAGTTGTTAGGATTCTTTCCCTACTAACAATGTTATTGACTTATTGGTTTGATAGGGGTACCAGATACTAACCTATAACAATTAGTGGTAACTCAGTTTTGGTATTTATGTATATGCTACTTGAAGGGGTTCTTTGATTTAAGAATTTATAAAATGTTCTGAGAAAATAACCACACAGACCAATGAAATGAGAAGTCTACCAGTTTAATAGATTAGTTAAGCTTAATCACACAAATATGCATTCAAGCTACAAAAATAAGCTACAGTTTGGTTCATATGTTTATTTCCAGTTTTTTCTCACTGGGAACAAACAAATGCTATAGCCTAGTCTGTCCAAGCTGGAAGAGGGAGAACCAATATACCACACCACGTAAACATTCTTCTTTACTCGTCAGAGTTCTATGTAATTTTTATTTAAAGCTCACCTTGAGGCTCTGCCATTTCTGTCCTGGAATCAAAACGATGTCATATCTGGATTTTAATCCAAATTAGAGACTTTTCTGATTCTCCACCAGACATGTTTTAGAGTTTAGAAATGATATGAAATTTATCTCTTTAATTCAAAAATTTTCTTTCTTTCAATGTATATGCTCTGAAAGTTCTGACTGCCTTCACCCTGAAAATCTCCTCTGCAGCTCTGTGACATGGATGCCCTTTATTTCTGTGACATCACCACATTAGGAGGGAACTTACTGCCACTGGTTTTTGAAGAGAGAAAAATATACCCCAAAGGATCAATTCATCCTGAAGTTTCATGAATTTCATGCACTGAGTAATATCCTCCTATCCTTACCTCTATGCCCATCTTGTCTGATCCACACTTGGAACCAAATGAATCTACTGTTTAAAGATGCATCACTCAGATGTGCATCCCAAGCTTTAAATTTAT
>JAAGEH010000012.1:72644102-72749225 GCA_011751065.1 Lasiurus cinereus | reverse complement strand
GAAGGTTTTCTGAGTACATCCAAGTCAAGATATTACTGTAGACATATAGAACTAACATCGGAGGTTATTGTAATATAAGCGGAGGCATATTTGCTATAAAGGAGCCAGTCCTGGCAATAGCTTTGGGACACAATGAGGAGAGCAAGTGCAAAGTCTATGAGATGAGACTATGGCTTGGGATAAAATGAAGGCCAGTGTAGCATCACTGCATGAGGGCAAGGTAAAATGAGGCAAGAAGAAGTCATCGTGTTTGTTTCCTATAATTCCTCTAACCAATTTCATAAACTGGGTTCTTTAAAATAAGAGAAATGCATCCTCTCATAATTTAGAAGTCCAGAAACTCATTTCAAGGTGTCAGCAGGATTTTTTTCATTCTGGAGGCTTTTGAGGGAAAATCTGTCCCATATCCCACCTCCTAGCTGCGTGTAGTTGATGGCCATCCTTGGTGTCCTTGCTTTATAATTGCATTTCTCCAATATCTGCCTCCATCTTCACATGCTCTTGATCCCTCTGTGTCTCCTTAATGTCTCGACATCTCTTTTCTCTTGAGGATACCTGGCTTAGATACAGAGCCAGGCTCTTCCAGCATGACCTCATCTTAACATACACATCTGCAAATATTAATTTCCAAATAAAGCCACATTCCAAGGTTCCAAGTATACATGCATATTGAAGGGAAACTATTCAATCCATACAGTGGGCAATTGCTAGATCAGACAGGGTCTTGTAACCCATGACATTAAATGTGCTGCTGTTGCTGTATTCTAAATATAATGTTAAATCTTTAGAAGGTTTTAGGCAGAACAAAATATAATGCCCAATTTTTACTTTCTGACTAATTTGTGAAGAAAGAGTGTTTGGTATAAGAGAAAAAGAGTACAAAAGCTAACTGGGTGATTATTGCAATGATCAAGGTGAGTGGTAATTGTGGTTTGAGTTAGTGTTGGCATTTATAACTGAGGGATGTGGACATTTTGGAGAACTATCTGAAAGATGTAAATAGCACGTGTTACTGATGAATTTGACTTAGGAGTGAGGGAAAAAGAGGGATCCTAGGTTTCTCCTTTAAGTAACTGGGTGGAGGATGGTACCATTTAATACAACAGGGAAGACTGCCAGGCAGGGTGGGGATGGATAGTAATCAGAAGTTCCATTTTGGATGTACTACATTTGAGCTATACATTAGAATTCCAAGTAGAGATAACATAAGACAGTTGGAGTCTGGAGAGAGGTCAGGATTTGAAAGATAAATTAGAGAGTTATCAGCAAGTTGAGGGTAATTAAAGCCATGCAGGATGAGATCATCTGGAGTTTGAGTGTAGAGTGAGAGGAGAGCCTGGAAAGCATCCTAGGATACACACTCATGTTTAGAGTCTAGATAGAGGAAGAGGAAGAACCAACAAGAGAAAATGGTATAGAAGAGCCATCAAGGTAGGAAAAACTCCAGGAAAGCATGGTATCAAAATTTCTAATGTTCCTACCTTATGGTAACATGGTAACATGGAAGTCACATGTGGAAGATTGCATTGTTCAAATGTTTACTGCATTTTCTACCAGTCATTGTTTGAGAGTGGCTCTCCCTGTGGGAGGAATATTCTCTATACAACATTAACATAAGACTTGGTCATGTGACTAGAGATGGCCAGTGGATTGTGAGTAGAAATGATGCATTATATATATAGCAAAGCAGAATTTTTCAGAGCTGTCGCATGGTTCTGCCATTGCACTTTGCATTTAGTGACAAGAAAGGCACATCCCAGTAGGGCTTCTCCTTCATAAACCTTAAGTGAAGAAGACATGAAGAGTAGATCTATACACAATGTGTAATGTGAGGAAGAATAAACCTTTGTTTCTATTTCTATAAGCCCCTGAGATTTGGAGATTTCCCATTAACTACAGCATAATCTAGAAAAAATTGGAAATGTGACATTTTCCATAGTACTGTTGTGAAGTGAGATGTTGTTTATGATCCTTCAGTCCACGGTTTTGTGGAAAGAATAAGAGCCTTCAAATCAGATTTTTCTAAGATCAGACCCCCAAATCTGCCACTTACTAGCTTTATGAATTTCAACAAATTAATTGACATCTCTGATCTCATTTCCTCCCATCTTGAAAAAAAAGGTGCCTATCTTATAGAACTGTTGTGAGGATTAAATATGACAATATTTGCAGTACACTCAATATAGTTCCAATATTCCTCCCCACAAAATTCTTCCAAAATATATTCATTTCTTCCTTTTTTCTTTTATTATCTCTTAATCAAGGTTTGAAATACAAGGTACAATCAGATTGCTCAAATCATTACTATGTCATTAGAAGAGGGTTGGGTGTAAACATAGAATATACAGAAGCCAGGCTTGTCCCCTGCTCCTGGGCTGGCTCCTGGGGACAGTTGGTACCTGAGAAATGGAGGCCATACCACTGTCAGGATTAGCCTTCATTCACACAATGGTGAGCCCCAAGGGATTCAATTCAGAAGATAACTCAGAGTATCCTCAAAAAATGGAGGTCAACTAAGTGGATCTCAAAGAGGTGGTAAAATTTGTATGACAAAGCAAATGGTAGGACCTCTAGTCTTTTGGCTATGCTTGGGCAAAAGTAAGCTAAAATTCTTAGTGGTTTGCTGGTAGAAACTAAGATGAAGGGATGAAGGCCAAAGAGTCAAGAATTTATGTTCACTTAATAGAGGATTAACATTTCACCTCAAACCACATTATCCTTTTGTAATGGGTATACTCATTTTAATTTTACAGATGAAGAAAACGAGATTGAGAGATTAAATAACGAAGATGGAAATTGTAGCCAGTTTTTCATGCCCCTTTCCAAATCCATATTCTTTCTACTACACACTTGCTCCCTTTAAAAAAGTAATAAAATAAAAAGGCCCAGCTGGCATGGCTTAATGGTTGAGTGTTGATCCACAAACTAGGAGATCACAGTCCTATTTCTGTTCAGGGCACATGCCCAGGTTGTGGGTTCCATCCCCAGTGTGGGGCATGCAGGAGGCAGCCAATCAATGATTCTCTCTCATCATTGATGTTTCTACCTCCCTCTCCCTCTCCTTTCTCTCTGAAATCAATAAAAATATATTTTTTAAGTAGAAAAAGAAAAACCAAGTTTAAAAGGCAGGAATCTTGTTCTGTTACCTTAGCAATAATAGAAAATTGAAAACATACAGTCACACAAAAACTTGTACAAAAAATTGTTCCCCGCAGCATTAATTTTAATAGTGAAAAGTAGAAACAACTCAGCTGTTTCCACAGTCCATAATGGGTGAATGGATAAGTGAATTGTATTCTACACATTCAATAGACTATTAGTTAGCCTTAAAAAGAAAATCCTGACACATGCTACAACCTCGATGAACTTTGAAAGCATTATGCTAAGTGAGTGAAGCCAGGTACAAAGGCTCCATATGTAATGATTCCATTCATATGTAATGTCCAAAAGAGGAAAACACATCAAAATAAAATGTAGATTAGTGGTTGCCATCAGAAAGGGATAAAAGGGAATGGGAGCAATGTTTAATGGTTATGGTTTTACTTTTGGGGTGGTGAAAATGCTCTAGAACTTCATACTCCAAAACTGAATTTTATGGTATGCAAATTAGATATCAATAAAAATAAAAGGGAAGGGGAAAGTTCAGATTTGTAAGTGTGTTCTTGGTAGCATGCAGTACTGACATAAATCAGTGCCTTGATTCTCAGTCTGATTATGTATCTCAAGTCTGAACCCTCAGTCTTAGAAAAGGTTGGAGGAGGGGCTCTTACATTGAAGCTTGCCCTTCACTGACAGGCATCAATGCAGAGCCTGGAGCTTACCTGCCAGCACAACAGCTACAGAGACAGCTACCAGGAGCCAGAGAATAAGGTAGGAAAACATCAAAATGGGACATGGGTGTTCTCTCAAGGGAAGCTCAGGTCATTTCTCATTGAGTCTCCAACTGCTCTAGGTGAGTTGGGAATGCCTGTAACCTTCAACCCCTGGGAGTTATCCCAGGATATTCTTCTATCTTGAGAATCCTTTGAGGAAAGAAGGAAAATATTAAGTGTAGGAGAACAAGAAGGAGTGCAGCTTTGTCTAAGTAAGAGCAGGAATATCTCACTGCAAAAAGCACTCATTGTATCTCACAGGTTCCCCAGGTAAAATTTTTTAAAAAAGTGTTGCATCTTTATAATTATGAAATGACTAGTGGTTTGCCCGGTGAATGAAATTTGTGCATGGGGGGAGTGAGGGGGAGGGTGTTCCTCAGACTGGCCTGCACTCTCTCCAATCTGGGACCCCTCATAGGATGTCCTACTGCTAGTTTACAGGGATCAGGCCTAAACCAGCTGTCAGACATCCCTCTCACAATCCAGGACTGCTGGCTCCAGCTGCTCACCTGCCTGCCTGCCTGCCTGCTCACCCCCAAATTCCACCCACCAGCCTGATCACCCCCAACTGCTCCCTCCACCAGCCTGATCACCCCAAACTACCCCCGTGCTAGCCTGCTCACCCCCACCATCCGTCCCCACTTGGCCTGCTCTCCCCCAATTGCTCCCCTGCTGGTCTACCCCTGATGTCCCATCCTGGCCTGATCACCCCTTGGTGATCCAAGATCCTAGCCCCTCCTTTTTTTCTTTTTCTTCTCCTTTTTTTTTTTTTCAGCATCTCCTTGAGTGGAGGTCAGGGATGGCTGGAAGAAAGTATCTAGGATTTATTTATCTTCTATAATTGAAACTTTGTAGCCTTGAATGGAGGCCAGGGCTGGCCAGGGAGGACAGAAAGTTTGGCTTTCTCCATCACTGGGGCAACTCAAGCTTCCTGCTCACTCCAGCTCCATGGCTGCCACCATTTTTGTTGGGATTTAATTATCTTCTATAATTGAAACTTCTTAGCCTTAAACGGAAGCCAGGGCTGGCCAGGGCAGGCAGAAAGTTTGGCTTCCTCCATCACCGTGGCAACCCAAGCCTCCTGCTTCCTTCAACTCTGTGGTTAGCTGCCATCTTGGGTGGATTAATTTGCATACTCACTCCTGATTGGCTTGTGGGCATGGCTTGTGGGTATAGCAGAGTGATGCTTAATTTGCATGTTTCTCTTTTATTAGTGTAGATGGGGGGTCAAGAGGTTGTGGGTGTGAAAGTAACAAATGATAAAGCCCCTGGTCTGGTTGGTGGTAATGAGCTGAGAAGAGCTAAACCGGAGGAGCCCAGGGCCTTGCCTTCCAGGCTTGGTTGCCCATTATTGCCTCATTAGCTACAGAACATCTCCAAGCTGTGAGTTCCTTAGGTGGAAACTGGAAATGCTAAAAACTCCCCACTCCTTCATTTTCAGATGGGCTCTGAAAGTGCCTGAACTTGTGGAGGGAAGGGCACCTTTTATTCTCTTATTGTGGTACCAGGAAAAATGTGTTCACATGTGTGGCTCATTTGGTTGGAGCATCTTCCCATACATACAAAGGTGGTGGGTTCAATTCCCAGTCAAGGCACGTACCTAGACTGTGGCCAGTGGTGTCTCTCTCTCTCTCTCTCTCTCTCTCTCTCTCTCTCTCTCTCTCTCTCTTTCTCCACACCCCTCCCTCTTTTACTCTCTTTAAAATCAGTTTTAAGAAAATCTTTTAATTTTCATGGTTTTAATAATTGAGGTTTCTGACTGATCATTTTTCATCTTAGTTTTCCCTAAATAGGCATTATAGCTTTAGCTATCCAAACTTCTTAAAAATCCAGAGATTTTTTTAACCTCTGTGAAAAGTTATTATTATCATTTCCCTCTGATGAGTACTACAAGCCATCCTCTCTTCTTAACAATAAACAAATTAGCTTCTACGTGAAATTGCACAACTATCCTGTTCAGATGCAATGTATTTTGTCAGTGACTCTATATCTTTTAGATTACTGTGCATTACAATGTACCCAGAGAGCCTAAGGGGAAAAAATAAATGTGCCATTTGTCTTGAACTCATAAAAAGGGTCAACAAAAATGAAATTTAATAAAAATTATTACCACCTAAAAGCGATGCCAAAATTTAATTATACATTTTTAACCCTCAAAGTAAATGCTCTAAAGCCACTGAAAAACTGCCCAGCTTTATTATTGCCATACATACAGTATTTTTTTTTCTTGAAGTGGTCTCATTTAATTCATGAATGCATGACCACCTAGCACTGTAGGTAGGAAAAAATCCTCTTTCGTTAAAATAGCCACCATTCTCAAAGGCTCGGGGCAATCCATCACTGTGATCCTCTGGGGTAATTAGGCCACTTCCGCCTTCCAGGCAGACGTTCTGGAGGATGCTGCTGGCTGAATTACAGCAATGTCCAGGGCTGTATTCTCAGCCGTACAGTTGTCCTCGATCCCTTTGTGCCATGGCAATTTTTCAGAAGGGAAATTAGTCCCCCTGCCAACTCTTATATTTTGTATAAGCCCAGATGTCACACTTTGCTAATGTCATACTAGACTGTAATATTTTTATAACATAGTGTAGAAAACCAAAGTGGAGCCAAATAGACACATTGCTGCCAGATGGTTGACCTTTATTTACTGATAAAAGATTTTTAAACCATAAAACTTGAACTTATTAGAAATGAGCTGAGTTTTCAAGTTTACGAGTAAGCCCAATCTCTCCCATTGAGAGCGGGAGGAAAGATGAGCTCAGAGGAGTACAGGGTGTGTAGAAATCCAGAAGTCTTCACGGAGCAGGGACAAGGTGTGAGGCTTGCTTAAAGGGTCCTAAGGTTTCTGTGAACAGAAACCACTGGATTTGTCCTTCATGAAAGGGACTACGCAAGGCTCCCAGTTTTGCTCACAGCTACCTGCTTTCAAAGCATGAAAGACTGCTTGTTGTCAATCAATGGCTTGTCTCTCCCAAGTCTCTAGCCTGAAGAGGGGATGAAGCAGATTGCATGGTTTCCCAGCCATGCCTTTACTATACTCCCCAAAGCCCGCCATTTTCACATAATAACAGAATCCCTAATTAAATGTAATCATGTTATTTTTACTTCAAAGAGAGAACAATTGTCCTTTCTTTACATTTCCTTGTAGATTAAAAAAAAAATGTTTTCTGTCCAGATTCTTGTATTATTCTTTCTTTGTGATCGACTCTAAATATGGATTTATTTTACTTACTTTACTATATTTTAATCTTTCTTGTTGGAAGTATTAGATATGTCTTCCTTTTTTCCCCATTGACCTCTTGTAGACCCCAAACCCCAACCCCCAGCCTTCAACACCCTATTATCTGTGTCCATGGGTTATGCATATATGCATACAAGTTCTTTGGTTGATCTCTTCCCAACCATTCATTCTCTCTCACCTTCCCTCTGAGATTCATCAGTCTGTTCCATCCTTTCGTGTCTCTGGATCTATTTTATTCATCAGTTTATTTTGTTCAGTAGATTCCACATATGAGAGAGATCATGTGATACTTATCTTTCTCAGACTGGCTTATTGCACTTAGCATAATGTTCTCCAGGTTCATTCATCCTGTTGCAAATAGTTAAGAGTTCTTTCTTTCCTATTGAAATAATTCCATTGCATAAATGTACCTCAGTTTTTTTAGATTAAGATATATGCACCCCTGATGGGCACGTGGCTGTTTCCAAATCTTAGCTATTGTAAATGTGCTGCTATGAACATAGGGGTGCATATATCCTTTCTGATTGGTTTCTTAGGATATATTCCTAGAAGTGGGATTACTTGATCCAATGGCAGTTCCATTTTTAATTTTTTGAGGAAACTCCATACTGTTTTCTACAGTGGCTGCACTAGTCTGCATTCCCACCAGCAGTATACTAGAGTTCCCTTTTCTCCACATCCTCACCAGCACTTGCCATTTATTAATTTATTGATGATAGCCACTCTGACAAGTATGAGGTGATACCTCATTGTGGTTTTGATTTGCACCTCTAGGATAATTAGTGATTTAAGCATTTTTATATGCCTCTTAACCTTCAGTATGTCCATTTTGGAGAAATGTCTATTTAGGTCTTTTGCCCATTTTTTAACTAGATTATTTATCTTATTTTTGTTAAGTTGTATGAGTTCCCTATTATATTTTGAAATTAACCCTTTATTAAATGTATCATTGGAAATATGCTCTCCCATGCAGTGGGCTCTCTTTCCATTTTGTTGATGGTTTATTTTGCTGTGCAGAAGCTTTTTATTTTGATGTAGTCCCATTTGTTTATTTTCTCCTTAGTTTTCTTTGCCCTAGGATATGTATCAGTAAATATATTGCTATGAGAGATGTCTGAGATTTTGCTGCCTATGGTTTCTTCTAAGGTTTTTATGGTTTCATGACTTATGTTTAAGTTTTTCATCTATTTTGAGTTTAATCTTGTGTATGGTATAAGTTGGTGATCTAGTTTTATTTTTTTTTTACATGTACCATGGCTAGAATTCTAATGACTCCTTTTCCATTCTATTTTTTCTTCTTTAAACAAATTATTCCCCTTATATAGTTATTGATATTGAACTCTAAATGCTCTGTTTTCATGATGACCTTCAAAACAGAAATTTGCCTCATTCTCTGTCATCATTAGTGCAATCACTAGTTATTTTATGCATAATATATTTATTCTTCTTATTACTTCCTTTATATTTATTACTTTTGTATTTGTTAATAGTTTGTTGCTTCACTTATATGAACTATACCACATTATTTTTATTTTACTGTTTCATTTAAATAATAATCACATTGGCCCGTACTTCAGACTTGTCAGATAGCCTAACTTTTTATCAAATCAAATTAGTATACATTTAGAAACCAACTATTCTGCTCTATTCAAAGATTTCCTGAGTTAGATATTTTATAAGAACTCTATCTACTATGTTATTTCCTGTCTTCATTTCCTTTCTAAAATTTAGGGTTTTACAAATTCAGTTTTCATAATTGGTAGTACTCCACAACCACAAAATGATAATCCCAGCTAGCTGGCTTGAAATCACCATTCTGGCTGCATATCTAAGTGGTTAAGCAAGATTTTTCAGATGAATTATGACTGGGAGGCTTAAAATATGTCAATTCGCAAGCAAATAACTTGGATTTAGCTCCAGACCTTACCTCTTTCTATGCATGTGGTTGATGTTAAATATCTCACTTTCATGATCTACAACTCAACAAAATGAGGATGGCAGTAACTGCCTGAAATTATCCAGATTCTTGTGAACACCAAAGAACCTATGTATAAAAATGATTTTCAAACTATATGTCATAAAATATGCTATCAGCATCAATGTGTATCATCCTTGGCTTATCACAGAAGGGAAAGCACTGATTATAGGGTACAACTCTGGAAGGGCGAACTAGAACAGGTAGTGGAAGGTAATCATGGAAGATGCCCTATGGATGGCTACTCAAGGGTGTGAGTAACAAGGGGCAGCATGGAAGAGTATAGCAAGACTTTCCAGAAAAGGAAGCCACAAAAAAATAGATGTGGGGGCACCAAACATCAGCTTTTCTTTTGGGGTTTTTCAGTTTTAACAGGTCCTCCCTCCATTTTTGCCTGTTCTCACTTCTGTCTGCAGTCTCCACCAAAAGACAATCACCAGTTTTACGGTCTGTCGACAGGATAAGAGCCTTTAATATCTCAATTCATTTTTCTCCCATTATATGTAACAATGAGGTCAGGCTCAGTAAAATGTGCTCACAATTGTGCTTTGAATAAAGTGAGAGTGCAATCATTGTTGTGGAACTGATGGATGAGAGAAAAGAAAATCTGAATTTTGGACGAATGTCAAGGTAAATGGAGTTACGTCATGGTCCATGAGCCTTTTCCCTCAAAACAAAAAGAAAAATGAAGATAAGAAAAAAATATTTCCTCTATTGTGGGTGTGCAGCATATAGCTTACACATCTTCCTTTTCCTTCTTTTCATTACCATTTCATGATGTTATTGAAGGTAGAATTACAAAACTCCTACCAATCTGTTAGTGGGAGAACTTTCTGAGCAGTCACCATCTGCCAGACAGAAGCTGGGTGTGAAGAGATGAGTAAACCCAGACCCGAAGATTGAGATATGCATCATCATCCTATCCAGATCTTACCCATGCTTCTTTAGTTTTCTTTTTGCTTGCAACTGGACACATTTGTTTAAACACATATATTTAAAAAAATAAAAACACTAGCAGTAATTGACTTGGCAAATCCCTCAAGTATCTTGTAAATTCAGTTGACCACATATCTTCTTGCAAATTACAATACAAAACATTCCTAGTGACTTATTTTAAACATATGTGTGAGTGTGCTTGAGAGAGAGAAAGAGAGAGAGAGAGAGAGAGAGAGAGAGAGAGAGAGAATAAACATCAATGTGACTTAACCTCGAAGCCCAAATACGTGAAGCCAACTCAAAGCCTAGTGCCCTTGATCACGCCCATTGAGAGAGAGTGAGCAACAGCAGGAAGGCCAGCAGCAGTGCAACCTGGGCATGTCTCTGGGCACCAGCCATTCCTCAGGTTTATCTTCAGTTTCTTTTCCCATTACCCTAGTGCTCTAAGGCCGGTTTTTCTCATTTGTTTTTAAATCTGTTATTCAGGTAATTTCTCTTTCCCTTGTGTGTCTATAAAGATATTTTCCCAGTATAAAAGACCTATTTCTTTTCTAAATTGCTTTGCTTTATTTTTCTCTCTTACTGACTTTTCTCTGACTTTTAAAAATATTTCTCCCATGGAGTGTTCTCCTCACCATTTAATCATCCACCCCGCCCTTGGGTTTCTTTATCCTTATTTAGATTTTCTCCTTTCCAAGGCAAATGCCACATCTAGGAAACTCTTTAATTCTCATGCCATGATATCAACAATTTTTTTTCTGGATGGGGAATAATAATTCTCCAGTTCATTTGCTGTGTATTTTCTCCTATAAGTGAATTTTCGTGGCATATGGTATGGATATAATATCTCCATTCTACAGAAAGACTCCAAATACTTCATGTCATATGTAATTTTTATTTTGTCAATCCCTGCTGGGGCAGGTTTTCCTATAATGCAGCAAATGTCCTTCAGAACATTAATTGTGTAGGATCCAGAAATGGAGATAACACTGAGACATATTTCTTATGTGCACGTATATCTGTGGTACACCACAGACTTCACAGAGCTCACTATCATCTTATTTCTTTTCATGATAATCTTTAAGGGAAAACACAAGTCACACACCAGCCTAGTGGTGGGAAGAAAGATTGTAGGTTCATGAGCTGGCTGTAGCCAGAGATGCCTGTGGCCTTTATGTTACCATGACATAAGAAAAGCGAGTGGAAAAAAATAAACATCCATGTGACTTAGCCTCTCAGCCCAAAGAAACAAAGCCAACTCAAAACCTGACTGCCCTTGATCGCTCCCATTGACATCATTTCTGTGCTAAGGCAGTCACATAACTGGCAAACCTCCACCATTCATACAACTAATAATCAATACCAGAAACAATGAGTCTATCTTTAATTGTGCATTTATTCCAATTTACCCTTTTCTGTGGTTCCCATAAAAGTAACACAGATTACTTTCACCATTCCTAAAATTCAGAGTTCTTAGCATATATTTAGTGTCTCCTTGGTTGTCTTTACTCTTGATCTGCTAGCAAGAAAATGGAAATCTCCCGATGGTTACTAATCATCTTCAGTCTCTTAACCTGGGCTTTCTTGAGTCAACCATATGTTTTAACAAGTTATGCAAACCTTGGTGACTTTTAAATTTTTCTTCTGCTCATCTCATATGTTTAGTTTTTATTTTTCATTAGTTTTCACCATTCTTCTTTATTCCCCTTCCCCAGTCTTTCTTGTGGAATTTATTCATCCATGTTCAATCCCTACAGACAAAGAAATACTGTCTTCATGCTCCAAGGGGTTATTATTATATCTTAAGGTATAAGATATTACCATACAGAATTAAACACAGCTGGCCCTTTTTTGTAAATTCCAAACATTCAAGACTGTAAGCTCTATACAGTTAAGGAGAGGCTTCGTAGCAGGATGCTGTACATGTGGTCAAGAAAACATTGTGGAGTATGGACATGTGTTCAGGGAACATAAATAGGATTCTTCAAGCCTTGTTCAGAAATCAGTTAATACAGTGATCCACTGGGCCTCGGGACTAGGGATTTATGTGGGGGGCTCCTAAGAAATATGGTGGGAAAGGCAAATTAAGTCCTGATTGGGACAAGCCATTTTGTGTATTTGGGACTTTATTTTAGCAGCATTAGAAAGACTTGGAAAATTTTTAGGGAGAAATGGCAGACTCAGAGCAGCGTTTGGGATGTAAATCAAAGAATAGAGTGAGTGCAGGAAGAGTCAGGCATCTGCTGAAGAAGTCAGATATAAAGTGATCAGGAACAGATTTGGGGGAGTGGCCTTGTAAGGAACCAATGTAATTTTCATTAAATGGCCAAAGCCTGTCTGTTGGATAATAAGTTAGCAGTAAGCAAGTGATTAATTTCACCTATAACTTGCTTTTGCTCTCTCAACTTTGGAAAGTAGGATAGCCACAGCTAATATTTACTTATTAAATGACCTTAAGCACTTTGTAACCTCTGGCAAACTTTACTTCAATATTAATAATAGGCATTTATTGAACATTAATGACTATTATTAGTTTGCAACTTTCTGGATAAATCTATTTTGGTGCTATTCCTTCCATACTTCTCTCTTTCAGGTGGCTTCCTGAATGTTCTCTAAATCCTAGTCTGAGTATAAACTATTGGAGTAAAGCACAGAGTTCACAAATTGTTACACAAATTATTGTATGCTTCTGTGCTCACTTGCCTCCCACCTCTAGCATTGAGGGAAGAAGAAACCCTCATCCTTACATCTAACATGGGCCTATATTTATGGCCTATGCATGACTGCCCAGGCTGTCTTTAGGCACTAAAGGAGACAAGTTCCCAAGTAGATCTTTTATTCTAGTGGCCCTAAACCAAAAATGTTCCCTGGCACTTGTATACCTTTGTCCACACCTAAGGTCAACCCAGTTTCATACTCAGTAGACAAAAATCTTCTGATGCCTTTTCATTATAGGTATATGGCTTCTCTAGCAAGCATTTCATTTGTAAATAATATGTAAGCAGTCTTATCTTGTTGCTGCTTCAAGGCATTTTGGTAAAGTTCTAGCAGTAGTATTCATTTTCTTCTCCAGAAATTTCCTTCACAAATAAATCAAAGTATGTCCACTCCTAAAAATGACATCACATGCTTTCATGCCTGGCATCTCTTAACTGCTAAGATCACCCATGTCATCCTCATTGGCATTCTAATCAAGATTTTCCTGCCCTACTGGTTTGGTTCAGTGGTTGGAGAGTCGGCCTACAGAATGGAGGTTCGCAGGTTCGATTCCGGTCAAGGGCATGTACCTTGGTTGCAGGCACATCCCTAGTGGAGGATGTGCAGGAGAAGCTGATCAATGTTACTCTCTCATCGATGTTTCTAACTCTGTTCCTTTCCCTTCCTCTCTGTAAAAAAAAATCAATAAAAAATATATTTTTTTAAAAAGATTTTTCTGAGAAAAAGTACTTTCTGAATGGTTCCTTACACACATTGGTACCAAACTTTCCTAAAGATCAATGTTTCTTTAAAAAATAAAAGAAGTTCATTCTTGCTGAAGAGAATTAAAGGTGTCCTACTTTCCTTATCAAAAAATTCAAAACCATTGCTACTCTTGCTCCTTTTCTCAATGCTTTGTCTTATTCTGTTCTCTTTCTGAGTTTAAAATAAAGACTTTTAAATTTTGATTATACCGTAGTTTCTTTTTCCCTTCCTTTATCTCACTGCTGCTGATCTCCCTCATGCCTCAGACTCCCCCTCATATACTCTCCCTCCTTCTCCTCTGTAGCAGGAACATTTACATAATAATGAGAAAGCCCCCTCTCTATTCCCCTTTTGTAGTGCCATACGTTAGCCATGTCTTCCTTCCAGTGATCATTTTTAGTCAGGAAGGGAACTGCTTTGGAGACTACTTTACAGATAATAAAAGTAAAATACAGAACAGTTAATTAATTTTCCTAGATTAAAATTAAATAGAATGTGGAACAAAATTCTCTGAGGCTCAAACTCCTTGTTGCTGACTGACTTCACACTGCCTTGATCACGAATGGAAAAGGTAGAAATCATCATTGCTCTCTGCAATGTCATATTCTACCTTGAAGTAAATGGACATCTGCAATAATATAATTTTTCAATAAGAGTCTAAAATTTTCTTTCAGTATAAGTTGTTAGTTTATATTTCAAATAACATGAGGAACACTCAAGGTAAACCTAATATTATTCAATCTATTCTCAACCACACTCAATTCTGGGCCTGTTTGCACTATAAGCTGAATGGATGGCCATAGGAAGTCATTTAACTCAGATAGGTCTCAATTTCCTAATTCATAAAATAAATGGGCTATATTTTCCCCAAGGCCTCTTCCATGTCTAACTGTTTTTAATCTATGCTGTAAGATAGAAATAGTCACTGCCAACTTTCTCAGTATTCTAGCTATGTCCCCTGAGATTTCTCATGCTGGGAGAATTTTATCTGCAAAATCCTAGACATAAAAGTGTATAAGTGAAATATGAAAGGCTTATTAAACAAGCCATACCATTTAAACCGAGGTATGACAAGTGTTCCTTCGCTAATAAAGTGATGCAGCTTCCTAATCCAGGGAGAATACAAACTAAGACTAGATGTCAGGTATGTTCTGTACTATATCAATACATTTCTACGACACTTTTTTAGTTAAAATTACAATTTTTTGACAACCTACATCCTTCTTGCTATAATCAGTGGGAATGATCCCATAGTCTTCTCTCTCCTATTTTTTTTTTCCAATTTTAAATGGTTTTTGTAGCACTGTGAGCTCAAATCATCTTAAGTCTGAGACATTTAATGTCTCTTCTTTGGAGTGGGACAACTTCCTTCAGAAGAAGTGAATTTCTGGAGACAAATAAATCAGAACTTTAATCCATATGAGCACTGTGTATGACTAGATCTGTAGTATTGTTGTCAATGCTAAGGATGAAAGCTGGATCTAAGATTTAGTTTCTTTATAAATCTTTTTAAAAAATTCATTAAGTGAATGAAACTTTTAAGGCAATGCTGCCCACTACTATGTGCATCTTAATGACTAGCGGGTAGTTAAAATGTAGATTCTGATTCCTTGGTTTAGGGACAGGGACTCAGATTAGGATCACAAACCATTTGGGTTTTCCCAAGACTAAAAGCTTTCTTGAGACAGGGGAATTTCACAACTAAAACTGGAACAGGCTGAGCATAGCACTATGAATTGCTCACTCTACCTGGGCTTCTGTAACTCTGTGGGGCACCAGGTGGTTCTGCTGATGCTGGTTCTGGAATCAAAGTTTGAGGAGGAAGGGTTGAGTACTAATTTCAGAACATGTGGTCTGGGCAGCTGGTTTAAATTTTTTCTCTCTCCCTTATTACTTGTGTGATCCTGTGCCAGTTTCTTAACTTACCAAGCCTCAAATCCTCAACTAAAAATTAGGATAGTAACAAATGCCCACTTCACAGGGATATGTGCTTTAGAAAAGGTGAACAGCATGAAGTTCCTGATCATTTTGAATTCTCAACAATTGTTAACTTTTAATATAATCATTACTGTAATTTTTCTCCTATACCTGGTAAATTAATATCATTATAATACATAGCTATAAATGAAACTTGATTAGAAATGGTCTTCATACTTGATTGTATTAAAACAATATTTAACTTATATTCAGTCTTTGAACAACTATTCTACACTAGAGGCCCAGTGCATAAAATCTGAGCACTGAGAAGGGGGTAGGGGTTCCCTCAGCCAGGCCTGTACCCTCTCACAGTCCAGGATCCATCACTCCTTACTGCCCACCTGCTTGCTGCTCCTTATTGCTCAGCTTATTGCATCTGTACCCTTGTGGGGAGGGACTGTGGAAGGGCACCAGGGCATGTCTGGCCCGTCTCATTCAATCCTGATCAGCCAGACCCCAACAGCAAGCTAACCTACCTGTCAGAGCATCTGCCCCCTGGTGGTGAGTGCACATCATGGCGAGTAGTTGATCAGCTTTAGCATAGCATTAGCATATTAGAGGCCCTGTGTACAAAATGAATGCACGGAGAAGGGATTCCCTCAATTTAGGCTGCACCCTCTCCAATTGGGGACTGCTTGTGGATGTCCAACTGCCATTTTAGGTCTGATCACAGGAATCAGACCTAAACTGGCAGTCAGACATCCCTCTGACAATCTGGGACCACTGGCTCCTATCTGCTCACCTGCCTGCCTGCCTGATTGCCCCTAACTGCTTCTGCCTGACAGCCTGATCACCCTTAAATTTCCTCTGCTACAGGCCTGATGTTGCCCCCAACTGCCCTCCTCTGCTAGCCAACTTGGTTCTGATTGGTCGGTTCCTATGCCAGTGTCAAAAGCTCAACCTCCTAGACAGCCATTGGCTCCCCATAACACCCACCTTTGGTTCTGATTAGTCAGTTCCTATGCCAGTCAGCATCTCCAGACCTAACTCTGGGCCTGATCAGAAAGGCAGGGCTTAACAGCAGTCTCCTCAGAGGCCTGGAGAGAAAGAAAAGCCTGGCTGCTGGTGAAAATCAGAAAGAAAGAGGGAGAAAAAGAGAGGTAAGTACACTGATCAACAGCTTCCACTGAGACTACAGATCAGTCCCTGATTCACTTTCTGTGTCTCAGCCACCTGAGCAGTCAAGTGTTGAGTCGCCAGGCTGCAGCTGGGCAACCCAGTGCTGACTTCTGGATGGTCTGTGTTTGGTCGCAAGCTCGGCCCCTTCCCAAGCTCCAGGCTTTAGGCCTGGAAATTGCACCCCCCCCAACTCCTCCAATTCCCAAGCTCCGCCCCTCCAATGGCTGGCTGGGAGTGACCTGGGTGCCAAGGAGGTTCCCAGGACCCAGGTATGTATGAAAATTAACCACCATCTTTATTGAGTTAATTTACATACTCACTCTGATTGGCTGTGGGTCAATTTACATGTTTTTCTATTTATTAGGCAAGATTATCCTTTAATTGAATGACTGACCAGACAACTGGATACTTAGCATATTAGGCTTTTACTAGTATTATATAGGATAATAAAAGCTTAATATGCAAATTGTCCCCTCAACCAGAAGTTCAACAGGGATAGCCAACCTACTGCCCACAATCCCTCAAATTGGCCCCCCACCCCAATCAAGAGTGGGGACATCCCACCAACTGTCAGCATCCCCTCCCCCTCTACCAGTCCACCCTCAATCAGCCCTGATCAGGGACAGGCTGTAAAGACCCCCCCATGCATGAATTCATGCACTGGGGCTCTAGTATCTTTAGAAAAATAAATACATGTGGCAAAGAAAAAACTACTATGAAAATCATTCCATGATTTAAAAATTAATGTGAAAATGGTGACAAAGCTGTATCTGTCTCAAGTTTAATGTATCATAATAACTGGCTCACCATTCAAAACTGAGTCCAGGCAAGGAAGGGAAATTCCAATTTAACTGTGTCAATTCATAAGTATAGTAATTGAAGGTGAATAAAATTTAAATCCTATTTAGTCAATGACATAGTAAACTTCCTTGAAATTCATTTTTAAAAAGCAGCTTTCAGAAGGTAATTCCTTCATTTAAATGTTAAAATCACTTGTCACCTAAGACCATATGGTCCTGATGTTTGAGCCTGAGATGAGAAAGGCTTTAAGTAGGAGACAATACACTGAAGAGAAAAGAGCAGAAGAGAAGTAAATAAGTCATGGGATTTGAAACATGAAATGATATAGAATGGCTAAGAGTGAACGGCAACCCCAAGGTTTTAAGTTTTATATTCTAGGAATTAAGAAATATAAAAAAGAACCCCAAAACCTCATAAAAAGGTGATGTCAACTGTTAAATATATTAAATATATAAAAGTTATGTCACATTTTAAATGTACTATTACAATTCACCATCTTTCTAACCTTTAGAAGAGATTTACCTCAATTTGCATATGGAAATAAATTGGAAGCTGGAAACCATTAAGAGGGTTTTGTTTTGTTTTTTTCCTCCTCCTGACAACTTCTAGGGATTGTTTTTTCTACCAGATAGTCTAGTATTTGAACTTTACAGCCAGAAATCAAATTGTGAACATATTGGACAGGTTTATGTTTATGAAGCCCTGGGAAATGACCTGAGCCACTGTTTTCCCTCTCACTCCCTGGGCTGGTAAGAGCCATGGCTTTGATTCATGATTTGGACATGGGCCCACACCATCTAATTAATGAGCAAGACAACTGACAGAGAAAAATTTATTTCATCTTCGTGTCATTCCCCAGCCTGGAGATATGTAACTTTTCATTAATGTTTAACATATTCTTTTTATAATGAAAATATTAAATTATGTATTTTAATTTTCATATGACAGGAGAGAAAAATAAGGAAAGCAAGATATTCAAGAGAGGAAGGGCTAATACTAGAACTTAGTTTGCCTGACTTCTGGTCTTAGGCTGTGTCTCTTGCACCAATATCAATAGAGAATAAAAAAGAAAAATTGCATCAATGCTTGATCATCGATCACCTAGTTTGTCACTTGTCAGTGCTTTTAAAAGGAATAAATGCTGCAAGCCTTTTGGTAGATACTAATTTTTACTTTCTCCTTTATTGATTCAGTTCATATTTTCCCAAACTTCTTAACTTCCTATGAACTTTGTTTACCAATTACACAATCAAGGACATTCATTAATGTAGTGTAGGATTGTCATGAAGGTAACGCATAGATGGGGGTTCAGAAGAAGAATGAATACATTACATCACATCACATGAAGCACATTCATGAGGCAAGTGTGATATATAAACTTCTTACCTCATATACAAGCAACTTGAATGTGGCCATAAATTAATAGCTGATTTGAATATTTAATTTTCTAGGTTCCTGCATGTCCAGGTTTTTGCAATTTATGGTATACTTATTCTCAAAGCAACACACTCCTTGAATAAACAAAGCAAGTTTATGTGAGTGTGACTTCCTTCAGGGTCCTATAATCTTCAATAAGCCCTGGGCCACCTACAGGAAGGAACCTTCTGTCTTACAGAACTACTTTTAAAAATCTCTAAGGCTTCCAAAACAACTTCATCTGACCTTTACTTGAAAGCCCACCACCCTCCCTCCTATTCCCTATACTTGGCAACTCATTTTCAACTATCTCCCAGGTGGCTAAGTGAGACAAGTTGCACATGTGCACATACAAAATTATATGTTCTTTATCAAATGCTGGCTGGGAGGGGAAAACTCTGTGGCTGTTATCTGCAGATGTTTTATTTGAGCAGATATTATAAATGGATTTTAATTGTGCTTTCAGATATAAAAAAAGAAAACAACCACCAAGGCATGGCCCCAATAGACCTGTAGAAGCTCAATAAAATAAATCAATAGCATGTGTCCTGGACAAGTATTGCACTTTCTAACATTCTGCTCAACATTGACGTTTGACCTACAAAATGTGTCATCTACTGATTTTTTTTTAAAGAATTCGCTGATACAGGTGCAACTACATACAAAAAACATATTAAGGAGAAATTTATTCTCCAAGGTTCTTGCCAACATTTTTCTGACACGTCACCATGTTATCGCTTCTTTCTTACTAATGCAGCTCTTGTTGCAGGAAATGATAATCATTCTTTGTGTCAGATTTGCATCCTCCTCTGAATCTCAAATACCCACATTGCTCAGTCACCCACCAGGCCAGTAACAGATCACTGCATGCAAATCTGTGTAAGAGAGGTGCAGAAGGCAGAGATCCAAATCCAAGTTTGCTATAAAATGCAATACAATGAGATGCAGCCAAAGAGTTTCCATAGGTCAAGTTCACAGCAGCCCAGAGACTGTGGTGAATGACCAAGGTAGGATTAGGTCCCTTACCAGCTCTTGGTCCTAGGAGAGTCATCTGATGCTGACCCTTTTGTCCTTCCTGATTCTGTGCTAGTCTGCCTTTTACTGAAATATATGGACTCTATTGTTGTTGTCAGTTAATTATGACATAAGAGAAAACTGAAAATTTTTGAGAAACAGCAAAAATGCCAAAAAGACTAAGCTAAGATGCAAGGTCACAGGGTAACCTAAAAACTCAAGATTCAGGGTGAAATTTTGCTCAAAAAAAAAGGAAATGGATAAAATAACAATACTGGGGTCTGTCAGTGCAAATAATCAAGCATGACAAATTCAGGACAAAAATCATAATATTCAAGAAAAAAGATGGGAAAAGAGAAAGACAATGGTTGGAATTTGTACTTAACTAGGTGTTGTACAGAGGAAAGAAACTAACATTTATTGAAGACCTATTAAAGGCCTTTCACAACCTACAAGAGAGTCAATCTCAGCCCATTTGGCACTAAGGAAGTAGAGGTTCAGAAAGGGCAATTGAATTCTCAGGCCACTAGCTCCTAATTGAAAAAGCTGAGATTCAAACCCAGGCACGCCTTGTTTTCGAGCCTTTACCAGTTTCCACCATGCTGTTTTGCTTACCTATTTTATTGTCTTATTGGCCAAATCTGAAATACTAAAGTTCATGTTCTCTTGTCCCTTATATTTGTTTTGACAACTTTTACACTATTCTATATTCTATGTTCACGTAGAATATTGATCTGGCTCTCACAATTTCTCTTTTCTAAACCACGCTGCCTCTGTTTCCTGAAAGTTCTCGAAGAGTGGAATTGTGACAACTTGTCAGAGAATGAAGCAACCTGCAGGAAACTCACACAAAAGCAGAATACAAAGCAAGATTTTTGGGGGGAATCCTATGTAAAGAATAAACAACTTAAGCAAGAGATGCCTGAAAAAAAAAAAAAACGTAGTGCCCTAGCCCTGTGGTCGGCAAACTGCAGCTTGCGAGCCTCATGTGGCTCTTTGATCTTTTGAGTGTGGCTCTTCCACAAAATAGCATAGCCTGGGCAAGTCTATTTTGAAGAAGTAGTGTTAGAAGTTTAAGTTTAAAAAATTTGGCTCTCAAAAGAAATTTCAATCGTACTGTTGATATTTGGCTCTGTTGACTAATGAGTTTGCTGACCACTACAGCCGGTTTCACTCAAGTTAGAACATTGGCCTGTGGTCTGATAATTGGTTCAATTCCAGTCAAGGGCACGTACCTAGGTTACAGGCTCAATCCCGGGCGCCAGTTAGGGATGCACCTGGAAGCAACCAATCAATGTGTCTCTCTCATCAATGTTTCTCTTTCTGTCTCTCTCCTACCCTTCCACTCTCTCTAAAAATCAATGGACGGAAAAATATCCTTGGGTAAGGATTTCAAAAAGAAGAAGTGGTTACCTTTGAGAAAAGGCAGACAGATGTGATCAGAAATGAAAGCTTAGGTAGATCCAACATTTTGTATTGTTTTAGAGCAGCTAGTTTCAATTGGTTTGCCATGACAACTTTTAAAACAGGCAACACCTGATTCTTTAGAGTCAGTGGCACAGACCTCTTTCCCCTTAGATTGTCAAATTAAGCAATGACAACCATCAATACAATAGCCATCTCATGTGAATGAGTCAAAATTATACCTGTTTTTTTCATTAGATCAGCAAAAAATATATTTGTTTGGTGTGCTGCAGAATTTTAGTAATTAGTTTATGTGTTCCATGAAAAGAAAAGGTTGAAAATAACTGTTTTGGTGGGTATGTTGGTAGAGAGATGAAAAGCATATAATCTATTATTAATCTTTGCAAATAACATGCATGTTCATATGCTACATTGTGTTTCATATATTGTATTAAAATTTTTTAAACAAAAGGAGTTGGTCCAAAGTCAGAGCAGCAGGGCAGGCTAGACACTCCCCACACCACTAAGATCCTCAAAAAGGTCCTTTGGCCCCTCCTCCCTTGAAGCAAACTAAGGCACAGATGACCCCATTGCTGGGTCCAAAGACATGCTCCAGAGCTGATTACTGAGAACCAAATTTGCACTTCCCACAAGGGAACAGCACACCATGAAGCAACTCTGACTCTCTTATCAATAATTGCAGTTCAGGTGACCCCACCTCAATAAATGGTGAAATGCCTTTCCCGCCCATTATCCGTCTCTCCTCTATTCTCCTGGCATGAAAATGAAATCTTTGCCATGTCAGTCAAGGGAGGAATGCCAAGATATTTTACTGGACCTTTGTCAATACAATGCTGAAAAAGAAAATTGTTGTTTCACTGTACCAGCAGGTAACATTTTAAAAATAAAGTAAAGCAAACAACACTCAGTCCCCAAATGTCAGAATGTGTTAGTCTTTCTGTATGCTTTTCTTTCCCAGCACTTACAGTACTTGTAACTTTGCATCTATTTGTATGAATGTAAGTTTTATATCAGGCTCTCTCAGTTTATCAAGGGTTCCCAACACCAAGTATAGAGACTGGGACAATTTAGACATTTAGGAATAAGTGACATAATGCAGAAATAAAGAAATATTTTAGGATAATTAATCGGTATTCTATTAGTCCACTGTCGCAGATAAGGTGTTTAATTATTACTTTATAAGGAAAAGGTAACCAATGTTACTAAGTACAATTATCAATGTACAAAACATTCACATCCTCTAGCCCACTCTCCTAGTAATCTCCCAGACATTGGGTATCACCAATATGATGTGACCTCATAGCCATGTCATGAATATTCATGTTCATGGATTTGGTGGGCTGATATAATATAGTTATATCTGAAATAAAGTTTCTCGATAGTAATGTATAAAAGAAAATTATTAGTGTGTGACTATAGTTTATACATGCATCCTTTTTTTAAAAACAATGAGTTGATTATAGGTAAATAAATCTCAAAATATAAATACCATACATATGTATATATGACATATGTATATATATATAAAATCTCATAAGTATATTTCATGTACTTTGCACAGTAGTAAAGTGCTGATTGTATACTTATTATTTATACTTGTATCTGCCATATTTTGTATTTAAACATCTATATAATAGGAAGAGATTGCAGCATGATTATGAAAAATTTCTTTTTCTGAGTATTGGTTAAGAAAATTATTGTTTCTTTTGTATAATAATTAGAGATACAATCCAGATTTAAACAATAATTGTTGACAATCACTTTTGCATAGTATCTATATATATAAAAGCCAAGTGACCGGAATGATAGAAGGACTGAAACAACTGGAATAACCAATCACTATGATGTGCACTGCAGTGGCCAACCAGCCTGAATGGGGCTCTGATTGGCCCCCACAACTGCCCAAGGCCCCTCTCCCTGCCAGCCCTACCCCCAGTTGGCCCCCCACTCTGATCAAGGGTGGGGCCCATTAGCCAACCTCCCATAGCCCCTGCACCCCCACCAACCTGGCCCTTTTCGACCCCCATCAGTGCTGGCAGCTGGAACCCACCCATGCACAAATTTGTGCACCAGGCCTCTAGTATAGATATAAACACCTACCACAAAGCAAGACAGTATAGAGGAAAATAAGTAATTGAGTGACAATTTATAAGTAAGAAACTAACATAATTAGTTAAAAATAGATAAATTAGTTATATGATTATAATTTAAGTAGTATAATGTGGAAATGAGAACATCCCACAGATAGCTACCACAGGAATAGATTTAGGAACTGAGGCAGGAACTCAAGACCAGACTGAAATTTTATCTTCTATAATCTAGAGAATTATTTTAAAAGTTGCTTATATGAAGCATATTAATTTAATCAGAATTAGATAAGGTATTTAATTATTATCTATTGCTACTTGAGATAGTGCAAGGACAAGTGGATTTAAAATTTAAACTTTAGAAAAATATAAAAATAAGTAAGTTAAACTTTAGATAGGAGACTTAATAGAGGAATTTTAAAATTTAATTTGAAATTCAAGAAAGCCTATGATAGAGTGGTTGAACATAACTCTATATAAAGCATAGAGTGATGGTTAATTATATGTGTCAATGTGGCTTAGACTATGGTGCCCAGGAGTTTGGTGAAACACCAGTTGAGATGTTGCTGTGAAGGTAGTTTTTAGATGTGATTAGCATTTAGATCATTACACTTTGAGTAAAGCAGATCACTCTGGGTAAAGTTGGTGTCCTCATCCAATCAGTTGAAGGCCTTAAGAAAAAGTCTGAGGTTATCAGATAGAGGAGGAATTCTTCTCAAGACTGCAACAGAGAAGCCCTGCCTGAGTTTCCGGTCTGCTTCCCTGAGGAATTTTGACTCAAGACTGCAATATCCCAACTTTCTAGACTGCCAGCTTACCATACAAATTGAACAATTGCCAACTCCAATTGCATGAAACAATTGCATAAAATTCTCTCTCTCTCTCTCTCTCTCTCTCTCTCTCTCTCTCTCTCTCTCTGTTTCTCTCTCTCTCTCTCTCTCTCTGTTTCTCTCTCTCTCTCTCTCTTTCTCTCTCTCTCTCTCTCTCTTTCTCTCTCTCTCTCTCATCTTTCTGACATAACAAGCATCAGGGGTTGCTTCTTATTCTTTCCTGATGAAACAACATAATGATCATGGGGGAAATGTGGAAACTTCACCCAAACAGATACTTAGACTTTGAATTTGAATTTCCAAGTACCAAGCTTAACTGATATTGGCACTAGCCAGGCTAAAATTTTTAGAAGACAGTTGAGAGCAAACACCACAAAGCCTAGACACATGTCTTGTGACTCACTCCTCCCTTTTATCAAAAGATAGCACATGTGACTGTGAACTTATACATTGCCAGTGGCAGCTTCTATGCAGGAAGGAGACAGAAAAAAAATTGAGGCATCTAAGATATTGATACACATTCTACAGCTTAAATGCACAAAAGAGTTATGTAAGAATGAAAACAAAAGGGGGATTCCTTGGATATTTTCTGGATTACTATATAAAAGATTTAGGATTGTGTACGCAATTTATTTGCAAAGGAGAACATCTACTATAAAAATATTACAAGGTCAGTCTTCATTAATTCACTTTATTATTTTCATTGTTGAAGAGGAATTTGCGTCCTACTCACAAATTCCTTGAAAGTATGTCATTGCAGTACTGTGGGGTGGGATTTGTAGAAATTAAGAATCTATGACAACTTCAGGAATAAAAGAGAGTTTATTTTTTATAAGACAATCCTGTGCAAATGTTGTTTCTCAAAGTCATGAACATGAAAACCAGTAATGAAGCAAAAATGAAAAAAAAAGCTTTTAGTAGAAGAAACATTATTTACTATTAAGCAAAGCAAGTAGAGAATTAGAATGTACAATTCTTAAGAGGAGATAAGAGATAGCTCAGCTAAGAATTTCCATTTTTACATCCATGATTTTGTTTTTCTTTTTCTAAAAGGGAAGGGAATGGGACTAAAAATTGGGATATCATAAGAAGAGTCACTGATCGAAACCCCTGGAGTGAAGAGGCATTGATTTTCCTCCTCAGTTAACTACACTGCTATTTTTTAGTACTGAGAGGAGGATGCTTCTAATGACAGGTAATGTTCAAGGACACAGATGATAAAATGACCTTACAAGTTAAAAAAGCTCTCATAGGTTCAGATAGGGTCAGTAATGTCTAGGTCCACTTCACCAAAGCAAGAGCCACCCAACTGACATTTACAAAAGTGAGCAATGCAATGAGGTCCCCTAAGATTTTTTTCAAATACTCAACCACGAGTCACTATTTTACTTGTTCCCATATTTTCTTATCCTGTCATTTAAGAGGGGAGAGCATTTCACTTGAGTTTAAAAGTGCAACCAGAGTTATCCTCAGATATGACTCATCCTATATGATAATAATAAAAACTAAAATCAAAGCACACAGGAGACCAGTGCTTCTGATTCAGCATCCAAGTTAATCCAAGGCTAATAAAGACATTCTTCTACCAAATATTTTGTGACATGATGACAGAAAAAGACATTTGTATCATCTATAAGCAGTCTCAAATAATTGTGTTTTCATAATAAGGTGTTCCACTTATCTATTGCAACATAACAAACCACTCAAAACAATGATTGAAAAATTAAGAATCATGTATTTTGTTTACAAATGTGTGGTTGACTAAGCTCAGCAAGACAGTTAGCTCTCCCTAGAAGTCTCTCAAGCAGTTAGAGTCAGATACTAGCTGGGCTAAGTCAACTCAAAGCCTTCTTCACTCACATCTCTGGAGCCTGAGCTAGGAAAACTCAAACAGCTTAGAGGCGGGACATTTGGGGCTCTGTGTCACCATCTCTAGAAGCTTGTTTGTATTTGTGTATGCTTGTATGTGTTGATGAGTGAGTAGTAGCCCCATGGGTCCTTCCACCAGTGGCTTCATGACAGACTATTTATATGCAGCTGAAAGCTCCCAAAACCTATGTCCCAAGAGGTATTGAAAGAACAATTCATGGCTTTTGCTGAAGTCAAGTAGTTGTTGCTTTGACCACTTTCTTAGTCTTTGAAACAATGTTAAAGCCCTATGAAGGGTCAAGTGAGGGGTCACATATTCTTATCTCCCAGAGGGAGAAATGTCAAACAATTTGTGAAAATGCTTTAAAATTATGACATAAAAGAATGAGAATTTAGTTTTTTGACATAGTATCTACTATTAGTAGTTGAAGAGAAAAAAAGAGAGAGAGAGAGAGATGGAAGGAGAGCTCTTAAACATTTAGACAAGAAAAAAAAAGTTAAAAACTAGACTGCCATGAAAAAAGACAAAAATAAATAAACTAAAAAAATTGAATATATTTGTTTTTTTCCATTCAGTTCTAGCAAATATCAAATTCTTATTATTTTTCTTATGTAGTAATCTCCCCAGTTCTCTTATTTTCAATAAAATGTTGCTGTGCTAATATAGCCTAGCATTCATGCACTTTATAGCAAGGGTGTTGGGAGCAAGCATGAAATGATGCTGAAAAGAGTAATGGCCATAAGAGTCTACAGTATACATTAAGGTCACATTGGGGGAAAACAACACTATTGCATATACTAACTCAGGAGGGCAGGTAAGGCAAACTTCCTTCTTCCCAATATACTAGAAGATGTTGATCCTGAGAAGAAGTGAGGAAAACAGGATTTCAAATTGACTGTGAATGGTTCCTCAGACTACTTCATTTTATGCCAATGGATAGGATGATGACTAAGCCAAAACTCTGGGAAAAAAAAGAAGAGAAGTTTCATAAAGATTTAATGTAGGTTGGCACCTTAAAGCTGCTATATTCCCTTTTTCAATTTGACTTCTGTTTTTGGTTACTATTTGGCAGCTCTAAGTGCAACACAATTTTGTTCTCTCATATAAACAATATTTTTAAATTGTGATCAGTTATAGCAGAAAATATCATTATAATTATAATATACATTTTAAAAATATTTTTTCTGAATATAAAATCAGTAAATGAAGACAGGCACTGAAAAAAGTCTTCACGGTCTAGCTTGTGTATTTGAAAAATTTAATAAGGAACTTGTTTCTTCAGGTTTGTGAAACTCGACTGACTGCGATATTATGATTTAGGGCTTTCTGCTGAGAATATTTCAATGTCATCTGCAAATAAACCTTTATTTTGTAATGTAAGAAATGATTTTTAAATTAGAAATAAATTACAAACCTGCAAGGTTAGTGTTTCCATACAGCTGTGCCTTTGTGGCAGACGGAAAAAAAGTTCATTTAAAAAGGAATGACATCACCACCTCCTTCAAGATGGCTGACTGGAAAATACTGCTTTCTGCTTCCCCAGGTAAAAACTCTATCATGACAGAAAATAAATGTTTACAAATAAACACAAAGGAAAATTCATGAGCATGTTGGGGAAAGCAAGGATTATTCTACCAGCATCCCAAAAATGAAAGTAGTTTTTGAAAGGTGTAAAGCAAATGGAAATAGATTAACAATGGGACATGAGTAATTGAAGAATCTACATACTCCATGGAGGAAACAGAAATGTTGTCCAAAAAAAGGCTTTTCTGAGCAAGATCTTAGAATAATCCCAAACCAGGATAGTGAAGCTAAAAGGAGTGGGTAAACAGCAATGAAATGGTAGTTAATTGAAGGGTGTGACCAAGGAGCCAATACCATCCCTCTCTGTACCAATGACTGTAACTTTTCTCTAAGAAAAATGCTTAATTCAATGCGTAAGGGACCTGACTACAATCTGCAGGGGTGGAAACCACCTTGTCTAAAAAATAAACTGAGAAAAGAACTCCACTTGGTCACAAGCCCTACAAATCCCCTGAGTAATCACAAGAAAGAAACATCTGTAATCCAAAGCAGCTTTGACTGTCAGGCAAATGTAATTGTCATTTAGTCTGATAATTTGCAGTTATTAATTTTGTTTAAAACAGACTCTCTTTAAAATGTGATCAAAACAAGAAAACAAAACATTGAAAAAATCTACATAATAGATCTAAAAATTATAATGTAAAAACAGAAGAAAATTTCAACATGATTATAATTAACTAGAGGCCCAGTGTATGAATTTGTGCACAGGTGGGGTCCAGCCAGCCTGGCCCCAATCGGGGTAGATCGAGGCCGGGCTGTTGGGAGGAGGAGACAGTGGGAGGTTGGCCAGCTGGCCTGCCATGAAGGGCTTGATCAGGACCAGGCTGGCTAGAGAGAGGGCCGAGGTTGATTTGGCCTATGGGTCCCACCCCCAATTGGGGTGGGGGGGCTAATGAGGGAAGGGATGATTATGGGGAGGGGCTATGGGCAGTGGGCTGGATAGTCCTACCCCCAAATGGGGTGGGGGAGCTGATGGGGCAAAGATGACTAGGGGGAGGGGCTGCAGGCTAATTGGGGTGGGCGGGCTGATCAGGATTGGGGCCAGTCAAAGGAAAGGGCTGCCAGCCCCACCCCCCAATTGGGCCGGTTCACTGGCCTCAGTGGGCATCATAGCGAATGGTTGTTCTGGTCATTATGGCATTCTGGTCACTGGCTTTATATACATATCAATAGCCTCAGACAAAAATCAAAGACTGTAAAACCCACTGAAAACAGTGGAAAGAACAAACTCAGTGCTACCAGTAATATAAACTACAACTGACAAAATGAAAAATTAATAGATGAATAGCAATTCAGACAGAGTTCATGATTAAACACTGAAGTAGAAGCAGGATCATAGGGTAAAGAGATGCAAAACAATTTTTTTAAAAATAAAGAAATATAAGAAGAGAATAAAAACAGAGAGATGTAATACCCCATGATAGAAAGAAGCTGAAAATCAATGAGAGCTAAAGAAATGCTCAAGCCTTGCTAGGTCCAAGGACACTCTCAGTGAAAGAAGCTTGATTTTAACACAGACAGAGGTGAACAGCACATACACAGGCTACATTTAAACTGCTGCAGGAAAATTGCCAATGTTTAAAGAAAAAAAAATTCCTTTAAAATACCCCAACTAGTCAGGGCAATTAGATAAGAAAAAGAAATAAGAAGCATCTAGAAATAAAATAAATAAAACTCTAGTTGCAGATGATATGACCTTGTTTATAGAAAATCCTAATGAATCCACAAAAATCCTATTGGACTTAATAAGTTCAGCAGTGCTATAGGATACAAAAATAATGCACAAAAATCAATAACATTATGCACAATAACAATAAACAAGCTGGAGATTAAATTTAAAAAAAAATTCTATTTACAATAGCTTTTAAATATGTTGGAGTAAATTCAGCAAAACTAAATGGAAATACATCTCAGGCTTATGGATTGAAATACTTATTCATGTTAAAATGGTAACAGTCCCCAAATTGACCTTCAGATTCAATGTAACTTCTATCAAAATAACAGCTATCTCTATTTTTTTTTCATACATTGCCAAGCTAGTTCTAAAATTTATATGAAAATTCAAGGTCAAGGAATTTAGAATAGATTTTTAAAAAATCTTGGAAAAAAAAAGTATAAAGATAGAGGACCCCTACTCTCTGATTTTAAAACAACATAAAAATATGTGGTGCTATCTACAACTATTATATTAATTAAAGATACATTATATGTTTTAACTGTTGAGGAAAATTTATTTTCTCCTTGGTAAAGCATTGCCATAACAAAAAACACTGACCTAAAGAATTTAAAGTCTTTAAGTCATTACTAACTAAAAACAAAAACATACCAATCTTTAATATCTGCAGGGGTTTTTTTCCCATTGATTTTTTAAAAAACAGTTGAAAGTAAATACTGTATATTAGAATTTGCTTGTAAAAAAATTATAAAACTAAATGTAAAGTCTCCTGAAAATGTTGGTATAGTAAATAAAAATAAAGTGCGTAATTATTTTTTTAAATGTGGTACTGGCATAGAACAAATGAAATAAAATTTAGAGTCCAGAAATAAATTCTAATATTTGTGATCAATTGAGTTTTCAATAAGAATGCCAAAACAATGGAAGAATTGTCTTTTATCATATGATGCTTAGACAACTAGTTAGCCACAACTAGTTATACACTTTATTTTTATTTAAATTGGACTCCTGACTCATACTATCACCAAAATTAACCTCAAATAGATAAAAGATCTAAATTTAAGAACCAAATTCTTAGGAAAAAAATGGAGGTAAATATCCATGACTTTAGATTCATCAATGATTTCTTATATGACAGCAAAAGTACAAGCAAAGAGAGGAAAAATAGATAAATTGAACTTCATAAAAATAAAAAGTATTTGTGTACCAGAAGACACTGAGACATAGAGCTACTTTTAAGTACTGATAACATATCTCTACACTAAATTTATACATAAAAATGTACACTAGTATTTTTTATAATAATTAAAAAATTAAACCCAAATGTCCATCATCTAATGAATGGATAAATAAAATATAGTAAACCCATACAATGAAATACTATTTAGGCACCAAAAAGTATGAAGTACTGACTTTTTGCTATATCATAGACGAACCTTGAATACATTATGCTAAGTAAAAGATGCGAGACACAAACATCCACATAGCATATGTTTCCATCACATGGCATGCACAGTATAGGCAAATCTATAGGGATAGAAAGTACATTGGTGGTTTCCAGAAGCTGGAGGAAGAGGGGAACAGGGAGTGACTGCCAATGAGTATAGGAGGGTTTTCCTTTTGGAGAGATGGAAATATTCTAAAAATAGAGTGGTGAAGATGACATAACCTTCTGAATATAATAAATATTCTTTAAAAATTTTAAAGACGTTTTATACACATATCATACCTATATATAAAAAAGGCGTTCAAACACTTAATTGTACATTTTTAAAATGCTAAAAAAGTTTTATGCTATATGAATTACATCTCAATTTTTTAACATTTTAAACTTCTCAACAACAAAAAATAGTGCCTATAAGAAAAGTCAAATTGACATACTTCACATCAGCAACATCAGTACTAGAATAAAATAAATAATATTCTCAAACTTCTGAGGGAAAAATATTTTGCACAAGATTGTTGTTTACCCAACCAAAGTAGGACAATATTAAAATATTCTTATGTTTACAAAGACTAGGAAATTTTTCATCCGTAACTATTTCTAGAAAATAATATTCTAGGAAAACAAAACAAAAATAAATCAAGGCATCCTATATAATAAAAGCCTAATATGCAAATCGACCAAATAGCTGAGTGGCCTGCAGAATGACAGGTTGCTATGATGTGCACTGACCACCACAGGAGGTGCCTGGCAACAGTGGCAGCAGAGGGCAGGTCCAGCGAGCAGGCAGCACCAGGCCAGTCAAGGCAGGTGCAAGCTGGGAGCCCTGATCACCCTGCCAGTTACACCACAGATCAGCCCTGATCACTGGCCAGGCCTAGGGACCCTACCCATGCAAGAATTTTGTGCACTGAGCCTCTAGTAATACAAATAAGAAAAGATTATGAGCAATGTAAGGAGGAAACTATGTGTCAACATCTAAATATGTCTTGAGGCTTTAAGAAACTTCAAAATAAAAACCTGAGGGGGAGGAATATAATAGTGAAAAAGAAAGGTAATATTTTAAAACCAAATGCTATATTATTTCAATAAATTATGGGAAGTAGCAGAAGAGTACAAATATATTAAGCAGGGAATTTTATACTAATTAATTCTAAACCTTCATATACACATATATTTAAATAGTAAGCACAAGCTCTATCTCCAAGGTCTAATGTTAATAGAAGATATATCCTCCTTCTAAAAACTGGAAAACTACATAGAAACTTTTAAATTTTTTCATTTGGTAGCATGAGCGAGTTATAAGGGTAACCAGGATATGAGATGCTAAGATCCTGGAGTGCAGAAACTCCCTGCTGTCAGGCTAAGAATCTGAGAATTATCTGTTTCCAGGGAGTGGGGAAACAAATATTGGGGTTTAAAGCAAACTAAGGTGGAGGAGATCTGGAAAACATCCCAGTGTTTCAACTAAAATATTATACCTTAGAATTAAAAACTAACAGGAAATAGAACAGATCTTAAAAATACTGAAAACCAGCCTTAAAACAGATTATCCATGATGTCATTAAAACAATTATTTCCTACTATTGCCTGCCTACCAGAAGCTAAAGGAAACCATGCATGAAATAGGATAACATCATCCAGAACTTTGACAAGTTTTAAATACATGATTTATACCAATAATAAAACATTATTAATAGAGGCAGAGAACCAAGAGAACCACACCCAATCTACAATGGGCCCCTTGGAGATACACCAGATGGCTGGTCCACATCGGACACTCCCACTCCATACCGGATGCTGAGATTTACACTGAACGCCCTAGAGTCCACATCAGACACCCGGTGCTCATAACTGACACCCTGAATCTATGCCACACACCCTGGGTCCTGTTGGATATTCCTAGTTCCACACCAGACATTCTTTCTGATGTTGCTTTCTCTGTTAGAAAAGGTACAAAAGCACATTCAGACTGGAGAGTCTTTATGAAGGTTACACTAAAAAAAAAAAAGAAATACAACCAATAGATTGTATGGCTATTGGAGGTACTAGACCTAAACTTTAAAATAACTGTGATTAATATATTCAATAAGATAAAAAGGAAAATGAACATGTTCACCAGGAGCTAAAGTATTTGAAAAGAGATCAATGTATACTTCTGTTACTGAAAGTACGGGAACTGAAACTAAAAACTCAATATAGAGGGTTCAATAGAAACAGCTAAATGGTGGATTGATAAACTGAATTGGAGGTCAAAGGCTGATGGATAAAAGGATATAAAGTTTAGAAAAGAATCTTAGAAACAAAGGTTTAAAAAATGGTAATTGGGGTCAAAGATGAAGAAAAGAAGCAGAAGAATGCATAAAGAGATAATGAATAAGAATTTTACAACATTTATGAAAGATTTCAATTCATGGATTCAAGAAACCCAACAAATTTCAAGCAGAGTAAATATAAAGAAAACTGCACAGATATTTCATTGCAAATATTTAAAGAGCAAAGATAAATAAAAATGTTAAAGAAGCAGGAACAGAAAAGGCTATCTTCAAAGGAGGAATAATCATGCTAAACCTGAGTTTTTTTGTTTTTGTTTTTCCACAAGAAAACAGAGGGGGAAGGGAGTAATCCAGAAGAAAAATAGAATAATTTACTTGAAATTTCAGGAAAATGTAAATGCCCCTAGCTTTGAAAATATTTATCAAAAATGAAGGCTATAAGTACATATTTACAAATAAAATTGAGAAAATACATTCCCAATAGCTGATATTAAAATATATACCAAAAAAATTAATGTACTAAGAATATGATCTTGGAATGAAGCATAACCTTAAAAAAATAAAGATCAATAAAAAAATCAAATGGTAAATATGTGGGAAAAATAATATAAATATTGATTGTATAAAATTGTAATAATATTTAGGGTTTTAATTTTTAGAAATAAAACACATAGTAATAACACAAGGACAAGTTTCAATGTTTTAATTTATTTTCATTGTTTGGAAGTGGCAAATGTACTAATTTATATTAGTCAAAAATGGTCAAGATTATGATATTGATTAATGTTGTCAGTTCTAGGATAATCACTAAAAGTGGTCAAAGAATATGTAACTAAACTTCTAATCTAAAAAAATAAAATTAAAAATAAATCTTGATTGATATAAAAGGTGAAAATAAGAATGTAGAAGATTGAGAAAACCAAAAAGTAAATACTAAAATGGTAAATTGAAATCCAAATATATCAGGAATCACATTAAATTTTTAAAATTAAAAGTATTAAATTTTATCACACTGACAAACAAAAAAAACTTCAAATATGTATTGCATACAAAAAAAAACAGGTCTTAAATTTAAGGATATGAAAAATTTTCAGTAAATGGATGAGAAAATAAATGCCATGCAAATGTTAAAAACATTTAACATTCTTAAAAACAAAAGAAAGCTGATATAGCTATGCTAGTATCACATTAGACTTTAAGGCAAGAAACATTATTAAAAATAATGTAGTGAGATGGGTCTAACGGCTCACACAGCATGGGCTACTCATGCATGGCAAGTCTGTGGTCCTGCTGCACCTGTGGGTCAGGGGTCTCGCATATTTTTGCACACTGAGCCTCTAGTATAATATAAGCCTAATATGCTAAGTGTCCAGTCATCTGTTCAACCAATCAAAGCATACTATGCTAATGATATGCTAAAGCCTCTCAACTGCTCACTGTGACATTCACTGACCACCAGAGGCAGACATTTGACCTGTAGATTAGCTTGCTGCTAGGGTCTAGCCAATTAGAACTGAATGAGATGTGCTAGATACACCCTGGAGCCCTCAATGTCCCTCCCCAGCTGGCCAACCTCCCGCATCCCTCCCCAGCCCAAGTGTGCACTAGTGGGGCCCCTTGGCCTGGCCTGTGCTCTCTCACAATCCAGGACCCCTCAGGTGATGTCAGAGAGCTATTTTGGCCCAATCCTGCAGGCCAGGCCAAGGGACCCCAATGGTGCACAAATTCATGCACTGGTCCTGTAATGTGTGTATGTATGTGTATGTGTATGTGTGTGTGTGTGTGTGTATATATATATATATCTAAGTGACTATCTGTATATATATATATATATATCTAAGTGACTATCTGATACACAATGACCACCAGGGACAAATGCTCAGTGCAGGAGCTGCCGAGCTGTGGGGACTTGGCAGCTGCAGTTCTCGGCTGATGCACCTGGAATCAGAAAGGAGGGAGCCCAATTCCAATCCGGGCATCACCGGATAACTGCCCTCTTGCAATCTGGCACCTAACAGGCAATGTCAGAGAGCCAGTTTCAGCCTGATCCCTGCAGGCCAGGCAGAGGGACCCACTGGTGTGCAAATCCATGCACTGGGCCTCTAATTTTAACATAATTCTCTAACTGCTAACAAACCAAACAAAAATTAATTTCATAAAGAGATAGCATACTTAAATAACATAATGAATCCAGTCGATTTATATGGAACACTACCCATGACAAGTGCATTCTACATATAACTTGCAGTTGCAGGAGAAATATATACCAAAATTAAATATATGCAAGGCAATAAAACTAGTTTCAACAACATTTTTAAAATTGAACTATAGTGGAATTAAGCTAGGAATAAATAACAACAAATAGAAAAACAATACCACAAACACATTAGAAATCAAGCAATGCCTTTCTAACTAACATATGAGTCAAATAGTAAATATCAAAAAAAATTAAAATATTTTAAAACAGAATGATAATGAAAAGAATACAGGTAATAATTCAAAGACAGATAAAACTCAGACAGACATTAGAAAAAAATAGATTTCCATTCTCAGGATTTGTTGATTTTTCGTAAGGTGACTAATTTTATAAGAAGGAAAAATCTTTACCCTCAACTGTATCTGGTTATTTTAGTTTTCCTCTGGTTGAGGGATGCAGACAAGGTGGGGAAGTGTTTGGAAAATAGTACTATTATTTAGAAAACACCTTTTGTTTGGTTGTTACGTTGAAGAGGGTTTTTGCTCCTTTATGCTTTTTCAGTGATCCTTCTCATTTTTGTCATTATGACACTTGGGAAGCAGTATTGTTAGATTGGTTGATTTGTGAGGCTTTCGCTTGTCTTTGGGGAATTAGTACTCTTCACTACACCAGTTTGTGGAAAAGATTAATCTGACACCACTTCACTCCTGATTGTGAAAGTGATTGGCCATGAAGATTTCAAACCCCCCCATTCATTCCCAAGAAGGAATACCCAATGAAGAGGACACATTTTGCCATTCTCACAGTATTTCAGGAATCAAAATCCTAAACTTACTCCTCTTAGATGGCTTTTTCTTGGGTATGGTGTAAGATTTCATCCTTTTCTTGGCACCACAAAAGTGTGTCTTTGAGTGGGATGAAGCAAAAGCTCCTTTTGAATGCCAAGGTCAGACAGGGTGCAGCCAACTCCCAGGTCTTTTTGCCAGCAAAGACCTGATTTGCTAATCAGAAGGAATTTTTTCTTATCTCGAACTCCCCTCTTAGACATTTGTAAATATATGTCTCCTCTAGTAGCTACACTTATGGGTAGAGGAACAGGACATGTATGTGTTTGACCCAGGGGAGCAGAGAGCAGGAGGCAGAAAGCCTTCCGACCAAACTGCAGCAAAGGACAATACACTTCATACTGTGTTTAAAATATTTTTAGTCATAAAAAAACTTCGAAAATCTGAAAAATATTATTTTCTCTATCCCTGGAGGAAAACTGTACACTTGCAATTACAACTTTTGCATATAGTTTCAACGCATTTCCAGGAATGCATAGTGTCTATTTATAAACATTGATTTCAGACCTCTGGTTTTAACACCTGCAAAAAAAGAAAGAATAAAACTATGAAAATGAAAACCATCATGGGAAAGAATAGAAATACATATTTTTTAACACACCAATCCACTTAAAAGCTCAGATTTTTCAGTATCTTCCCAGACTCAGCACTCAACACCTTAATACCATGTATTGTTCTCTCTCTACTTAAAGAATTGTCATCAACAATGCCTTTCATTTTTCCAGGTAGCATACCCACTGAAGCAGGACAGTGAACAGAAAAAAGAAAAAGAGAAATTTCAGCACATTTAGGATCATGCACTTGATAAAACTGTTTTCTTAGCCAGACAAAGTGTGAAATTCTTTTCATGGTTTTTAGTCAAAGTAATTGGATCAGATCACTATTCAGCACGTCGCCCAGAGCTGTTCCATTATTCTGAGTGCTACCCTGAAAATGTTTCCTCCCATCCAACTTCGTATCCACTGATGGAACAAGAAGATTAACAGGATTAGGTGTCTCTCCTTTTTCCCCCTTTTACATGTGACAAGATTCTATTAACTCACCTATTGGGAAAAGGTCTGTATTATATTTTTTTTAATATGTTTTATGTTATTGCTCTACTCTTCATAGGTTTAGGTTTTTTCCTACACACCACCATCCCTTTATAAAACTCTATAAATCTTGATAGTGTAATATTTATCTTTTAAACTTTCTCCATACCTAACTTGGTAAAAGCTCCCTGCCCCTCCCCTCAAAAAATGCAATCTGACTACATTTATTAACATCTACTACCACATCCTTACATGGTAATTAATGGATCAAAGGATTAAGACCTCTGAAAGATGCATCCTTTATTAAGAAAATATATTTTCCTCCTGATTTTCCACATCAAGCCCAAAACTAATTATTTCCATACTATTCAGGTAAGCTATTGATCTGAAGAGAAAGGAGGAAAATAGAGAGGAAATAAAACAAAATGTTTAAGTACCTTCTGTTTCAAGGTATGGAAAATGCCATTTTTTTCTCATTGCATCCTGAAGTCATCTCTGCGATAGGATTTTATAATACAAATGGCCTCTACCTTGACTAGCCTATTAGTAGTAAACTAGTTATTGATGGCATTGGTGGTCAGATTCAGTTGGTTCAGGGTTCAGATAATATAAATAGAAAGATGTTATCTTTTTCCTCCTCCTGATAAACTCTGTCTTAATTTTTGGCCTCTAGAAAGATCTCTTATTGTATTTATCTGCTTACATACTTAGTGACCTTGAATATGCACTTATGTTTCTGTATTTTATCTGATACTTCTGAATATTCAGTATGGAAAGTATATACAGAACATTTGGTCTTACCATATTGTCAGAAACAGGACTTGGAATATATTTGTCACAGGGTCAGTTCTCTATGTTCTAAAAATTTTCTTTAATCTTCCAGATCTTCTACTTGGGAAATCATCAAGATTCAGATGGGAAGACTTTTAGAGTTAAAATTAAAGGCCCTTCCTTATTGTCAGGGGAAGTTATGGTCCCTACTCTTTAGTAGAACGCTTTGGAAATAGGAAGATAACAGACACTGAAAAGAGACTCAGATAATATCCTGAAGAAAGTAGAGCCTCCAAATTATGGAATAGTCAAAATGCAATATTTAATGCACTTTATTTTTTTTAAATATATCTTACTGATTTTTTAGAGAGGAAGGGAGAGGGATATGGAGCTAGAAACATCGATCAGCTACTGGGGATGTGCCTGCAACCAAGGTACAGACCCTTGACCAGAATCAAACCTGCGACCTTTCAGTCCACAGGCTGATGCTCTGTCCACTGAGCCAAACCAGTTAGGGCTTAGTGCAATTTAAATGAACCCTTAATTCAGTGCCTTTCCTCCAGTTCCTTCTCATTCTCACTGATTTTCTTACTGTTTTGAGTATAACTCCAGGTGTGGAACTCTTTCTATCTCTAAATGAATGTGCTCACCTCAAATATTTATCTCATTGGTTTAACTAGTTTTAGAAAACAAAATTCCCTTTAACCATTTGAAAAAGTTGGTCTGGATGCTGCCTCCCCTTCACACCTCACTCCCATTGACTGACATAATTCTTATTTCCATAATCTAATAGTGTGAGTTGGCCAGCACTGGGTCACTTACTTCCAGTTTGAAAGCAAGAAATAAATGGTTATTTTTCCTAGATCCTAAATTCTAAGAATTGTAGGACACATTGAGCTATATGTACAATCTTATCTATAGTGCCAGCTCAAAAAATAGAGAGGTAGCTACAAGTATTTCCAGATTCATTACACCCAGTACAATGTAATACTGTCATGATATGGGTTTAAGTGAGATTTTGACAGCTTTGTAAATAGCATTTGTGTCTATTTCTAATATTAAATTTTGAGAGGAGAGGATCCATTCATTCTTCAACAGCCCCTCTTGGAATTTTATGAGATAGCTATAAATTTTGAAGTTCAGTTCTCCACAAAAATTAGCTTTGCTGTGGAGTAGATAGAGCATATTGAGTTTAAAAGGCCAGAGAACTGAGATCACGTACTTAAACATGCCATGCGCCTTAGCAAGGGGAGTATAGGCATTAAGATGAGCCACATCCCACTTGTCAAGAGATGGAATCAAATCTATTAAAAAGCAATTCCTCCCACTTGCACCAGACAGCTCAGGAGAGTCTCCCAAAGGTTAGCACAGATAAGAGCAAGAAATCTACTTTTACTTCTACGGAAGTAAGAGAGTACAAAGAAGAAAAGCAAACAATTCTGAATATACACACAATGTTGTTACAAATGTTTGTAACAACATCCTGGTTTTTCAAAGGCATTTGTAAAACATTTTAAAATTTTTTACAAGATTATCCAGCATTATATGATCCTTAACTTTGATGCCTCTTGAGCCAGAAAAGGATACATTTCAGAGTATATTATTAAAAAAAAAAAAAACTGCCATCGCTAAAAATAGACATCCATTAACTTTACTGTTCAGTGTGTCTTCCAGGAAGGTGGCATTTACCTTGTGGCACATTTAGCATCTCTTAGGCAATTTCTTCTAAACCAAAGTAAGACATTCCTAAAACATCAGGTGTTTTTACAAATTCTCTGATTCAAGTGACCTACAATGCGTTGGAGCTAACATCTAAGATGGTCAAAGGTGAATCTGTAAAACAAGGACAGCAAAAGAGAAAAGACAATGAGGAATTTTTGAACTTCTCTGGGGAACTCATTTGGGCTGAGAACTTTTTGAACTGACTTATATGCCTCAAGCATGAATGCTCCTCCCTTTTCCCCAGCAGCCGATGGAGACTAGCTTATAATCAGCTTTAAATTGCAAACACAGACGGAAATTTCCTAACACCTAGTTTGACTTGTTGAGTATTCAGCCAACAAATTTTTAACAAGATTAGTAAGGTGCCATGTAAAACAAAATTTAAAAGTGTCCATCTAAGATCTTTTGAAATTTAAGTTTATTATAAGTTTTTCCAACCCTGAAGGAGACTTCAGCCAAGCTGGTAGGTTCTATAATGAGTACATTTCAGGGGAAATGGTTATTTGATAAATCAATCTGTTGAATTTAGTGGTGGAGGTCTAGAAACCCGTTCTTCAAATAAAGATCAACAACTACCATTTTTATATGTAGCAATTACTTTACGGGTGGGGCCTCATTAGAGTCTGCTATAACATAGATTTAAATATTTTAAGCAGAGAAAAAAATACTTTGAAAATGTGATTTGCTTCTTCAGGAAACTTGATTAACTTCACAGGTATGTAGATTGAGGATTTACTTCATTTTTATCTTCAGGAAGCTCAGTCATCTTCTATCCCAAGATTATAGACTACTACTTCACAAGCTAAGTAAATCAAATTTGATATTTGTCCTGCACTAAAACTGCTTCACTCTCAAAATCAAAGATTTGATTGTCTCACTAGCTTTTATTCTTAAAACATATTCTACAAGCCTTCCCAGGAAAACAACTCACGATGACCTCCAATCCTACTCCATTATTTCCTCTTTCTTCTCTTTATTTCTTTTCTTCTTCAGGTTAGAATTCATGGCCCACCATTACATCTATCTCTTATAAAGACACTTATTGTCTCTCTTTATTCCTCAATCACAGTCACGTAGAATATATAAAGCAGACATTAATTTCATGATCATCTGACCTCTTTATGCCCACACTCATATGGATGAGAATTGCTGAATAAAATCACACAAAAGGTGATTCATCACAAGCCAAGAGTTCAAATTCATCTCTTAATAAAATCACCTCTATCTCTTTCTTTCCCCCCTCTTTTACTCTCCCCCGTCCCTCCCCGCGTTTTTTGTGTGTGTGTGTGTGTGTGTGTGTGTGTGTGTGTGTGAGAGAGAGAGAGAGAGAGAGAGAGAGAGAGAGAAGAGAGAAGAGAGAAAAGAGAAGAAAGAAAGAGAGAGAGAGATCCCTTTGACACATCCTTGGTATTTAGAAAAGTGTGCATATTTTGTTCCTTCTACTGGTTACATTTATAACCCTGATTCAACAATTCTTTTACTGTGATGAAACTTACTCCACACTTTGGAAAGACTATCTCATTGTCTTTTTCCTCACTCCTCAAACTCTATACTTCCTTTTTTCTGCTGAGCACATTACCTAGTACTTCACTGAGACAATTCTTAGACAATATTTTCTGCTTTTTAACCCAGACCTTATTTGCTTCCTTTTGTGAAAATAGAGAAACTACTTTTTTTTTTAGCCAATGAAGAATCTTCCCATCTCAGTCTTTCAAAAGGCTTTCCTGGAGTGACCCCTTCTTTCTCCTGAATAGTTCATCTCTGTTGTTACTGGATCTTTTCCTTCCCATAAACAACCTCCAGTACCTACCATAAATAAAAATAAAAAGGAGGAAACTCTCTTGATTTTGTTTTTGTCCTCCAGATTCTCTCATATTTCTCTGCTCCTCCTAAAGATCAAGCTTTTATGTTGCCTGCTTATTATTTCTAATCTACAATTTCTACTACTTCTCTACTCATTTCAGTCTGTCTTTTCCCCTTACCACTTCACTGAAAGGGACTGTGCCAAGGTCATCAATTACCTACATGTTGTCAAATCCAATAGGCTTTATTCATTCTACTACATGCAAATAGAAGCTGACTCCTTGCTTCCTAAAAAGCTTTCCTCTTAAGGCTTTGCCTCTACCATCTGTTATGGACTTAATATTGCTGTCAACCCAAAATTAATATGTTGAAGCTCAAATCCTCTGTGTATCTGGAGATGGATTCTCTAAGGAAGTAATTAAGGTTAAATGATTTCATAACTGTGGGGCCTTGATTTGATAGGATTAGTGTCCTTATAAGAAGATATGCCATATCTCTCTCTCTCTTCTCTCTCTCTCTCTCTCTCTCTCTCTCTCTCTCTCTCTCTGTCTCCCTCGTACGTGTGTGTATATGTTGGTGCCAGACAATAGTGGTTAGCAAAATGAACCACATCTCTCTACTTATAAATTTTTGCATTCCAATGAGCTATTGTGTTTTAATAGCATAATAACGAAAACAAATTTGCTACTGTGATAACTGCCACAAATGAGACCTATGTAGTTCCAAGATAATGTCTAACAGGTGGGGATAGTAGGGATTCTGGTTTAGACATGCATGAGGTAGACAATATTCTAATAGTCAGTGATAGCCTTTATCCAGGATAGATGTCAAGGGTTACGAGAAAGAACTATAGCTTTATTCAGAGTCTGAAATTTAAAACTGTATGAAATATCCTATATAATAAGAGCTGAATATGCTAATTAGCCAGGACACCCTCACAGATAAGGAGCTGGTGGGCATGGCTGCATACCACAGGAGGCCAGGGATGTGAGGCTGCGTCAAATAAAATAAAATACGTTCACGTGCCCGAAGACAAGGTTTAAGGAGGAAGGGCTCCAGTTTTGCTTCTTCCACCCAGCTAGGAGGACTCCCTGGGGCAGCTCTCCCGCTCCGAGCCCTGAGTAGGCGCTCTGCTCCAGCCCCAGAGCCCTGAGGGGAGGCGGAGCCAAGTGCTTTCCCTCTAAGACTCCACTCTCCCTGGAAGTCTGGCATGGAGGGCGCTCTCCCTGGGAACTTAGTAATCCGCCTCCCAGGGCGACTGCACAGCAGAGAGGCCTGACAAGCCACAGAGAGGGCGACCTACCAGGAGGCCACACAGCTGCCATAGCTGAAGTTGCTCTCAATGGAGGAGCGGGGGTAGCAGGGATCAGAGTCAGCCATGTCAGCAATGGAACCCCAGCTCCTGGCCGAATGACTAGCACACACAGACCTCAACAGTCCGCAGGCCCCCACAGAAAGCAGACAGCAAGGCCCTGTTTGCACCTGGCCGCTGAGGCAAAGGGCAAGAAGGCCCCCACAGAGAACAGACAGCAGGGCCTGCGGTGGCATCAAGCAGGCAGGTCTGCAGAAAGCAGAGAACCATGGGGAGTGGGCCTGAGCCATCAGTAGGACATCCCTCAAGGGCTCCCAGATTGGAAAGGGTGCAGGTTGAGCTGAGGGACCCACCCTCCCCCCCAACACCATGCAAGAATTATGTGCACCAAGGCCTCTAGTTTCCTTATAATAAACAAAAATAGTCCCCTTTGGTTTCTAAAAACTGTTTCTTTAGAGGCAGACACATGAAGCTATCATTTTACTTCAATGCTGGAAAATCAGTACCCACTTATTGTAATAGCTGAAACTGCAGTTTATTGGAATAATGTGCAATCTAAAATGGATAAAGAAGACCTCATGAATGCTCAGCATTCAGTCCAAAGACTCTTTTTGTAATGAAAGTTAAAAGCAAGTCCAAATGTATTTTGCTTACTTGTCCAAATATGGTCCTCTCTACCAAAAATCATAAAAGTGGAGACAGAAGTAAGATATGAACATAAAACATCATTTTAATAACTTTGCTCACTGAAAACAAAATTTCTTTGTTCATCAGTGGGTGATAACAGAATTCCTTTTCATTTTCTTTATAGACATTACCAATGAAGATATACATTCCTAAATGACTATTTTAAATGCCTGTTTTAGAAATAAAAGCCAGACATTGCATACACAAAAATAATCTCTTGCTCCTGAAATCACTTTCATGTTATGACACATTTCAGTATCTGGATTTATGGAACTGTCTAAATTCCCATAATAATCATGGGATAATGAATCCCTCTGGCCAGGTAGCCGCAGGCTCTAAAATGGAGTGTTTGTTTTCAGGAGAAAAGAATGAGTGGACACAGACACAATGTTAATGGATAGCTAATCCACTCCTTGTTTTTCTTTGCTTTTATTAAAATGTTCTGTGATTGTATCGGCAGTACACATAGTTTTTATACCAAGTGGTAAAATTAAAAAGCACATTTGCATCTCTGCTAAGGAATTTTTGTTATTGAAAAAAGTATGAGCTTTATCTTAAAACTAATCACTTTACAATTTTATAAAATTAAAATAATTTCATCTTACACTGAAACTTGTAAGTGTAATACATTTTCTGTTTACCCAAAGGGGAGGTTTGTATCATACAAAGCAAGCAAATAGAGCCAGCCCCTTTTTAGCCTTCAAAAAACTCAGTCTTAGGAATAGCCTTATAAGTCTCTACCTAATTTATTAGTTTATGAGATTTTAATCTTATGTAGATCACTTATTTAAATATATGTAGTCATTCTGTCACAACATGAAATTTTCTGCTGTTTGCAAATAGCACAAACTAAAACTGCTCTATACAACACTGCTCAATTTCAGAGCTGGATGGAACAGTAAAAATTATTAACTGTCTTCATTTCATATAGACTAACAATAACAAACACTATCTAGTGTTTACAATGTGTGGGGCATATGGGCTAACTCATGTAAACCTCACCATATACCAATAAGATGGTATATCTGGCATACCCATTTTACAGATGGAAAGACTGAATTGCTATGGGCACATCGTTGGGTCCTGACAAAAGGACCTGGTGGAGGGGTCTCAACGGGATTTTAAAAACTTATTTCATGCTGCTACATCAAACAAGTAGCTCCAGCCAGCACTTTTCTTGCCTGTTTTATTTCTTTATTTATCTGATCTATTCTAACCAAAAAGAGATAGCCCAAAAATGTCAGAAAAAAAAAATGCCATCCTTTCCTGCTTTCTCCATCAGTGTCTAGGTATTATTTATCACGTACAATTATAATTGTGAGAATTAGCTCCAAGTATCTCTAAGGAACTACAGTACTTTGAATCAATCCTACTTTAATTGTAAACTTAAAGAATTTTTTTTACATCTTACAAACAGAAAACTTGTCAGAGAACTTGAGCAACATTTCAAAACAGTGTTTTAAATAGATATAACTCTATTGTGCCATTAACAAAGCCATGGTCAAGAAGAAATATATTTCATCCTGAGGTTTACACAAAATCAGTTGTGGCTTTATTTGCTTTCCAGTTCTTCAACTCATAGCCACCTCCCTACTCCCCTGTCTGATTGCTGTACCTAAAGGTTAATCTGTTCAACTGCTATGCAAGGCAATTGGTCTCCAGACATCCTTAGAGAATTTCTCTCCTGTCCTGTTTGCAGTTACCCTGTTCATCCCATAATAGAACTCTGCCATCTATCCTGGGCACATTTCCAACTCTCCTGAAACTGAATTACATGAGGTGTAGCCTCCAAGTTGTACTCATTCAATGCTACAAATGATTCTTGGCTGATATTGATGAAATTCCTCAAATGTCTGGTGGGACATTGGTGACAAAGATAAATCTCATAGGCATGTGTGCAGGCAGGCGTTTGTGTGAGTTGAGAAAAAGTAGGTAAGTTTGAAACGTTAGCATATAAGTCACCTCTAGATGAACATTTATTTCAACTGCTATCAACATTTAATTCTTTTCTGTTTAAATAATGACAGCTGTATATGTTATTTGCTTAAGCAAGTGGCAATTGCCACGATACAATAATGTTGACTTATTAAATGAGATAGTATGTAGAATATTTTAAAATATCTGTTATGTAAGGGTAACTTCCCGAGATCTTTGAGTCCTTAAAATGAATTGTAATATGAAATACATAGTAATCATTGACTCATTATCTGTCTCCCTCCTTATGACCTAAGTTCTGAAGGACAGGACAAATAAAAAGATAAATGAGTAAATGAATAAATGCACAAATGTATTCTCTCTTCCCACTTATGTTAAAGTTTATAGAAAACTACAACTAATATTATATATCATTATTGGTATTATTATTATTATTTGTTACCCAAAACCTAGTCAATTACCAAACTGCTGATTTTACCACCTAATTTTTTGAATAAAATGTATTACCTCTTCCCTCCCTGTACTGCTGAAATCCAAGCCTTTTTTACTTGGATCCTAACTATAGGGTGTGTTTTTTTTTTCCTTTAAAATTCAGTTTTCATAAAACCACTGGGCATATTTGTTTTTCCAAAATGCAAATTAAACCATGTCATGCTCCTCCAGGATTTCATCAATCGCTCCCAGATGGTACACAAGACTGCTCCAGCCTGACCTCACTTGTTGGTCCAGCCTCATCAAGCACTCCCCTTCTCACGAGGCAACCGCTAAGAGCAATGTCCACCGGGAGCCAGGTGCCCTAGTCCTGGGCTGTGTGCCTTTGCCATTGTGCGCTCTTCCTCGAACCCTTCATTTCTCAGAATTAAGCTGCGGCCCAGGTTTCCTCCTCTGAGAGCTCTCCACCTCTCTTTGGGAGCTTCCCCAGCAGGTGTCGCCCCTCCTGTCACATCTGGCACCTTCACTCTCTTTCTCAGGAGATACTGCTATGCTAAGTTCGAATTCCTGGACAAAACAATTCCCTTCTTGCGCATAAAGATTTCTACTTCACCTTTACTCCTAGCGCTTCACAAAGTGCCTTGACTCACAGCAAGTACAGAATGAATGGAGACCAAGCTCAGCACTTCACAGCATTCAACCTTGTAACAAAGTGCAACTTCCTGTTTATAAACTACAAAAGTAGTAAATCAAATGCACCTCCCTCATGTTGCAGTTGCCTTGTTTTTGTACTAAACAATAAACTGAATGGAGGGCACTTCAACCACCTTCCAGTTCATAGAGGTCGGCGACTTTTCCTGGAAGTTGTACAGGTAATAATTTCCTAACCAAAGTTGACTGTATAATTGGTATGTCTTTGCTTTAATAGAAAAAAGTCAAATAAATTGTTATTTTAAAAGGTTTTTCTCACTGTATTTCAGTCCTCCACACATGTTTAAAATTAAACATATTTATTACCTCATAGCTCAACTTATTAATAGTTAGAAAGGTAAAATCTCCGAAAGCAGAAAATTGGTACTCAGAGTTCTCCTTCCATTTTTGGCCAGAATGTTGATCCCCATAGTCAGAAAGAAAAGGCATGTGTATTCTTTCTTTTGAGGACCTATCTGCTTCATTCTAAATCTGGCCTTAGTCATAAAGGTGGACTTGAAATAAAAATTGCATGGCACTCTCATCAGAGTGAAAATGGTAAATTATTGGCTAGAACTTACGCCAAAAGCAGGCCTTCCCCACAGATAAGGGATAAAGTCAAATTCAAATCATCTAGTCTTTTGCATCTCAGATGTAATAGGTATGTATTATATAGAAATCACCAGCATAACAAACGGACTAAAATCACTCTATTAGATAAATCTCTATATAGGCCCTAAGATTCTATATTAAAGTGAATAACTGAGTATCAAAGATGATGATTGTGAGTCTAAAATATAAAACAAGAAATGACATGAAGTGTCATTTATTAAATCTGAACTAGACAAATAGGGGGACACCACCATCCTCATTGAGTGATGACAGCAATCAGGCCTTTGTGACAGGCCATTGAAATCTAAAATGAAATTGAGTTATTACTAAATAAAAGGATCTGCTTTCATTGTTGAATTCACATATTTGAGACAAATTAATTATATTGAGGGTTATATTTGAAGGTCAAAGAATAAAATTGAAGCACTTTGCCTATTGCCAAGACTTCCATTGGCTCTGGGGAGTAGGTACCTCCTGGATTTAGTGGAAGTTGAGCTCTTGTTCATGCTAGTATGAAAATAAGCATTCCAAGGAAGTACAGATAGCCAGAGGACATGAGTTGGAATTCTGTACTGCTACATCCCACAGAAACCCACTGCTGCAAACATCTCTAATCCATTACATCCTGCCTCTCAGTATTTGCCCTGTGTATTGGTCAAGGTTCTCTAGGAAATATATTTTGATATATCAAAATAGGGAATTGGCTCACATGAATCATGGAGGCTGAGAAGTCCTGTGTATGTCATCTATAAATTGGAAACTCAGGAAATCCAATGGTGTCACTCCGGTCCAAGTCTGCAGGCCTTAGGACCAAGAGCACAGATGTGTGAGTCCCACTCCAGGGGCAGGTGAGGACTGATGTCCAGCTCAGCAGTCAGGCAGAAGGCAAGTTCTCCTTTACCCCATCAAGAGTTCTGTTCAGGCCTCTAAGGATTGGGTGAGGGTCAACCACCTTGAGGAGGGCAATCTGTTCTACCTAATCTACTGATTCAAATGCTAATCTCATTCAGTAACCCCATCACAGACACACCCTGAATAATGCTTAACCAAATGGCTGGGTACTTTCTGGCACTATCAAACTGACAAGTGAAATTAAGCTCCACACTATTTAAGCTCCTGGATACCCTGGATTACCTTGGGTATCCCAATAGTGAACCCATGCTGCTTCATTTCTCTCTCTGACCCAGTTCTTTAAATTTTTTTGTGTTTGTTTACCAACTCTACAAATAAACTATTATCTTTTATTGTGCAAAAAAAAAATAAAATAAATATGACAACATATATATCTCATAACATATACCAGCCAGAAAAGTTGCTTCAGTGCCTCTCTTCCACATGGGAACAGCCCATAGAGGAAAAAAATTGCATCCCACAATTTTTTTTTAATATTCACTAACAGCACATGATGCTCCATTCTTTTATGTGTAATACTAGAGGTCCAATGTACAAAATTTGTGCAAGGGGCTCAGCCCTCACAGCCTCGCTACCTCAAACTTCATGGCCCTGTGCACTGGTCATTCCGGAAGGTCATTCCACCAACCTGTCTAATTAGCATATTAGCTCTTTATTATATAGGACTAGAGGCCCAGTGCACGAAATTTGTGCACAGGGGTGGAGGGTGTCCCTCAGCCCAGCCTGCAGCATCTCCAATCTGGGACCTTTTGAGGGATGTCCAACTGCCCATTTAGGCCTGATAATGGGATCTGACCTAAACAGGCAGTTGGACATCCTTCTGAAAATCCAAGACTGCTGGCTCCAACTGCTCGACTGCCTGCCTTTCTGATTGTCCCTAACCGATTTTACCTGCCAGCCTGGTCACCCCCTAACAACTCCCCTGCCAGCCTGATTGATGCCTAACTGCTCCCCTGCTAGCCTCTTTGACCCTAACTTCCCTCTGTTGCAGGCCTAGTCACCCCTAACTGCCTTTCCCTGCAGGCCTGGTCACCCCCAACTTTCCTCCTCTGCTGGCCTGGTCCCTCCCAACTGCCCTTTCCTGCTGGCCTGATCATCCACAACTGCCCTCCCTTGCAGGCCTGGTCCCCCATCTGCATCTGCCCTCCCCTGCTGGCCATCTTGTGGTGGTCATCTTGTGTCCACAGGGGGGCAGGATCTTTGACCACATGGAATCAGCCATTTTGTGTGTTGGATTGATGGTCAATCTGCATATTACTTTTATTAGATAGGATAGAGGCCTGGTGCATAGATGGGGGCCAGCTGGTTTGCCCTGAAGGGTGTCCTGGATCAGGGTAGGGGTTCTTTTAGAACATGAGGCATCCTGGTCAAGGAACCTGTGGTGGTTTGCAGGCTGGCCATGCCTTCCAGTGACCCAAGCAGAGGCCCTGGTATCTGGGATTTATTTATCTTCTACAATTAAAACTTTGTAGCTTAGAGTGGAGCCAAACCTTCTGCTCACTCTGTGGTGGCAGCCATTTCTATTGGGATTTATTTATCTTCTGTAATTGAAATTTTGTAGCTTGGAGTGAAGACCTGTGCCAGCCAGGGTATGCAGAAAGCTTGGCTTCCTCCATCCCCAGGGAAACCCAAGCCTCCCTCCTGCTTGCTGTGTGGGCAAGCAGCCATCTTGGTTGGGTTAATTTGCATACTTGCTCCAGATTGGATTGTGGGTGTGGCTTGTGAGTATAATGAAGTGATGGTTAATTTGCATATTACTCTTTCATTAGATAGGCTAACACAGTATATAATGTTATTAAATATGTATAATATTCCTTAAACAACCACCAACTTGCTCAATTGGTGTTATAAATTCTTATTTTTCTCTATGTACTTATTTTATGTTTATTCACATATTTTTCCGCTTATATCAATTACAGTACACATTACTGCAAATTCAATTACTAAAAGATTATAAAGAAAAATATATTTTAAAAGCAAAACATTGGTGACCCTGTTGTTATCATCTACACATAATTTGATATTGGAATGTACTGAATTAATATGTAGTTTTGTGTTTGTTTGTTTGTTTTATAAATATTTTTATTTATGTTTAGAAAGAAAGGAAGGGAGAGAGATAGAGAGATAGAAACATCAATGAGAAACATCATTGATTGGCTGCCTCCTGCACGCCCCCTAATACAGATTAAGCCTGCAACCCAGTCTTGGGCAGTGATCAGGAATCGAACAGGTGAACTCTTGGTTCCTGGGTTGATGCTCAACCACTGAACTACACTGGCCAGATTGAATATGTAGCTTTGTGTGACAATTGAACAACTGACATTGCATCCAACAATGGCTCTAGGTCTGCCAAAACCTTTTCTAAGGATCTCCCTTTTCCCTTTGCACAAATAATTTATTAGAGGCCTGAATAGGCCTTATCTTTTCACCAGTTTTCATTTAGTTTTTCTGTATTATCATATTGTAAATATGATTATAAATGCCTATTCACAGAATGCTCTCCTTTCCTAAATGAAAGATTAATAAAGAAGAAAAAAACTGAACAAATAAAGTAATTTTAGACATATGCTTACCAATGCTATCAAATATCTCTGATTAATTTTTTTCTACCTTTACCCTTAATTAAAAAGAAATCTTTTTGAAATGAATAAATCTTGAAAGTTACTTGCTAACTTTTCAACACTGGCCAGATAACATGAAGAAATCTCTGTTACAGCTTCACCTCTTCTACCACAAATGGCTAGTTGGAAGCATTAATGAAATATATTTTTTCTGATATATGCAAGGGAAACAAAAGAAAAAAATAAGCAAATGAGACTACATCAAATTAAAAAGGTTTCGCACAACAAAGGAAACCATCAACAAAATGAAAAGACAATCAGATGAAACCGGTTTGGCTCAGTGGATAGAGCATTGGCCTGCAGACTGAAAGATCCCAGGTTCCATTCAGGTCAAGGGCATGTATCCTGGTTGTGGGCACATCCCCAGTAGGGGGCATGCAGGAGGCAGCTGATCGATGTCTCTTTCTCATCGATGTTTCTAACTCTCTATCCCTCTCCCTTCCTCTCTGTAAAAAATCAATAAAATATATATTTTTTTAAAATGAAAAGACAATCCACTGAGTGGGAGAACATATTTGCCAATACATCTGATAGGAGCTTAATATCCAAAATTTATAAAGAAATTATAGAACACAACACACACAAATCCAATTTAAAAAATGAACACTTTTCCAAAGAGGACGTACAAATATATGAAAAGATGCTCAATGTCACTAAACATTAGAGAAATGCAAATTAAAACCACAATGAGACATCACCTCATGCCAGTCAGAATGGCTATCCCCAATATAGCAACAAACAACAAGTGTTGACGAGGATGTGGAGAAAAGGGAACCTTCTTGATTGTAGGTGGGAATGCAGACTGGCAGAGCTACTGTGGAAAACAGTATGGAGTTTTCTCAAAAAAATTAAATATAGAACTGCTCTATGACCCAGGGATTATATCCAAAGATACCCAAAACACTCATTTGAAAAAAAATATATGCACCCCTATATTCATAGCAGTACTATTTTCAATAGCTAAGTTCGGGAAACAGGCCAAATGTTCATCAGCAGATGAGTGGATAACAAAGCTGTGGTTCATTTTTACACAATGGAATGCTACACTGTGGAAAGGAAGCAAGTTCTGCCTTTTGCTGAGATGTGGATGGATCTGGAGAGTACTGTGCTGGGTGTGGTGGGCCAGTCAGAGGGGGACAGATGCCACTTACATGTGGAGTCTGATGAACAGAATAAACTAACAAACAAAACAGAAACAACTTATAGCCGTCAGAAGGGTGGGGAGTGGGGAACTGGGTAAAAAAAATAATAAAGTGATTAACCAAAAGGAAGAAGAAGTCTCATAGACAGACAAAAATATGATCATTACCAGAAGTAAAGGAGTTTGAGGGAGGAGGAGAAAGTGAAGGGGGGATAAATGGTGATGGAAAGAGACATACATGACGTTAAAATGGTGAACACACAATACAATATACAGATGATGTGTTATAGAATTGTTCACTTGCAACCTATAAAATTTTATTAACCATTGTACTCCCAATAAAATAATAAAACAAACAAAAACCACACATAATCCCTTAGAATCCCTTAAATCTCATGACAGGCAGCTGCCTGGATGGGTTACATTGCAACAGGCAGCCTATCAGCAGATACAGCTTCCTGGCTTGGCACTATCATGAGAGGCAGCCACTCCTTCAAGAGGAAGACACTATCCTGAGAGCAAGAAGTGGCCACTCTTGTGACAGCAGCTACCCAGTGGCGGTACTATTTCTAGAGGCAGCTGCAGAGACCAGACTCTATCATGACAGGCTTCTACACAGCCATTTCCATGATCTGTAATAATAATAAGAGGGGGAGGGGAGGCAATTTGATCTCAAAAAGGGAAAATAACAAAACAAACTTTAACACCAGAAGGAAGCTCTGGATTCACTGACATTATCTGTGGAGTCCCTGTGCTAGAAATACTTTATCATTAGTCTGAAACTATTAAATATCTCATTAAGTTTTGGGCACAGAGTGACAATTTCACTTTCCAAGAACAAGGGGGAAATGTTGTTAACCTTGAGGAATGTAAACTTTAAAATGTATCTAAATTTCTAAGTTCCATTCTTTTTCTGGTTACACTCACCGAGATTTCCACTTGATTATATTACCGAAGGTATGCGGAATTGCAATTTTGACCAGTGTTCACATTTCCCCACCATTTTTCATCTTGAGTCGGGGTATGCATCTCTTTAAATACTGAAGAACACAAAAGCTTTCAGCACTTACTACTTGGCTGTCTTTTCTGTATTCCACAGCACATTCTGTAAGCTGCATTACAGCACATGGCCTGTTGTACCCAGTCCCACTGAAATATGTGTGCGCCACTAAAGTAGATGCTCCTTACATCAAAGAGTCCTCTTTCTGCTTACAGCTTTCACACTTGTGGGTGCCTGATAAATATTTGTTGAATAACTAAATGTACATTCCACACTGAAATATGCTTTCTTGATGAGATTTCTTCCATTTCTCTCTGACCTACTGATTTAGACATAGAATTCAAGCAAGTTGAAATTTCAATGAAGAAACAATTCTCAAATAGACCCATCTATTTCATTGAAATTTCAACTTGCTTGAATTCTATGTGCATTTAATATTCTAATTGTGAAGGTTTTAATCCATATATCTAGTGGGGAGGGAGAATCTATTTTAAAAGGTACTTATTTTGGTCAAAACACCAACAAGACTTTTGTTAAAATAATGTCTTTTGTATTAAAGTCCACATTTAACAATAGTCAAAGAACTTTTTTCTCTATTAAGTGGCACAGTTATGAATGTTTAGTGACTTTAAGTCTTCCTTCTACAGTGAAGTCATAGATAACATCATTCTGAGATGTTTCTAAAAGCTGCCCTACCTTTTTGACTCGAAAACAACCATTAATATTCACTCTTGGTCACCTGCTTTGAAACAGTTCTGCTTGTCTTAGTCCCGGAGCAGTGAGTTCACAGCTCTAAGCTACCTGTAAATATTAGCTGCCTCATGCCTATAACCTGTCACTCAGTATCCTGAAGCTCACCTGGGCAAATGAAATCCAGATCATACAAGTATTGTGAGAGGAGAAAGTTTAACTTTCAATTTAGCAACTTTATGTCTTCCTTAGATCAATTAATATTCTTTAATCATTTCTTGCTTTACTTTTGAAACTATAGCATGGCCTTTTCTCAATTATTTCCTTTGCTTATGTTCTTTGTTTTTAAAATATATATTACCAATAAACAATATTCTCCCATAAGAAAAAGCTTCACATTTAGGGGTGATAAAGTCTACAGAATTAAGATTAAGTCTATTAGTCTCAGAAAACATGCTCAGCTAACTGCACATGGTAAATGTACACTATGCTAATTTTATCCACACAGAAGAGCACTCCCTTCTTCTGGGACACCTATTTCCCCCCTTTTTTAGCCACCTGTTTTGGTTGGGAGTTGCATTATTAAAAACTCTTTGTGGGGAAGCAGGGGACTTGGTTGGACTGTCTGTAAGGAGGATTCTCCGAAAGGTCTGGGACATCTGAAAGGACCTTGCTGAAGGTGACAGCCTCTACCTTGACTTTTCCAAACAAGTCTGATCCCCTGGGATGTTTTGCTAGAATTTAAAGGTTTAGTCTTTAAAGACCTGACCTTGTAGAAGCATATACTTACTCAAGGATGCTTACCTTGCTGACTATATCTAGAGGTTAATTTTAGTTCAAGGAGTTATGACAATAAAAGCCAAAGGAGGCAGGTGAACAGGGTTACTGGTGGCGATAGCCAAGTAATTCCTTAGCCCTCTCTTTCACAGAAATGTGTGTTAGATCAATCTGTTCATCATCGCTCAGGGTCTGCAGATCAGCTCCAGCACCTCTTTCTCCTGGCTGCTGTAGTTGATTTAAAAGTGGGTCACTGGTGCCTTTGAGCTTACTAGTACAACAAAAACCTGGCAAAATTGTGTGATTGCTTTAGAGATGTGCACTTGACCCAAGGTCAGATAAGCAACCTTTTCCTATGAACTATGAACTTGGAAATAAAAACTACGATCCCCATTCTGTCTGGTGATAGACTTGGGAAATATCCAGTTGTGGGAAACTTGTTGTGCTTGATAGCCATTTTGTAGTAAGCTCCAGCCACATTAGCACTAACCTCTATTACCCCAAACCCTATCTCCCGTAAGCCAGGCGTTTCGCCTTAGGGCTAGGAATTTTCGCTAACTTCCTCATTCCTCCTTCTCCCCATAAATACCCCGATCTACTGCTGAATAAATGAGACTTGATCAGAACTTTGTCTTGTCTCCATTCCTTGTGTCTCTTGTCCCTTTCATCCCCACTCCCCTTCTAGGGTCCTTGTTGACTTAACCCACCGGTAGGGACATCCAGTAGCCATGTTTCTGCCTACCACAGAAAAGGCCAGTATGAAAAATAATAATAATAATAAAGAGGCCAGCCAAAGGAGAGCAGCCAAAGGAGAGAAGATGGAATATAAATCCTGCTGGTGTTTTTGACCGTAGTGTCATCTGCCACAAGTTTCAGTTCTCAGTCAATACTTCCCCATTTTCACTTAAGCTAATTCCAGTTTGATTTGAAACCAACTTATTGAATAATTCATTCAATAATGACAACAATGATGCATATTAGACAAAGACATCCATTAACTTCTCTCATTTCATTGATCATCTATAACTTCACAATTGTCTGACATCTATGTTTTAACTTCCTTGCAAAGATATTTACACTTCTATCCATCATTAACAACAGAAGACTACTTCCTTCTTCTTGAATGAAATTGCAGTTTCAAAACAAAGAGTTATGAAAAGGTATATATATTTTCTTATTTTTTTTTATTATGGAGCTATAAGCAGTCTGTCCAGCTTTTTTTCTGCTTGTCAGAGTCACACAATTAATATTCACTTCACACATTTTAGCAAATATTTATAATCTTAATTTTTCTATTCCTTTTCTTTTCTACTGGAAGAATAAGTTTACAATCAGTGACCTCAAAGTCTTCCAGAAACTTTAACTCCAACCCCAATGACTCCAACAGTATATTTTTGCAATGCTAATTTATTCTACTTTCCCTAAAAACAGCCAGCCTCTGAGAAGCAAACATCTTTTCCCAAGTCAAAAGTTATGCAAAAAAGAAATTGTGTTTTGTCATTAGGAATTTGAAAGGTGATTGATCACCACAAGGTAGAACCTTTTCCCTATCTATGTATATTTCCCCAGAGAGCATTCATTTAAAGTCCTGTAGCCATGTTTTCAAATTTGCAATGATTCAAAATGAGTTCTAACAGCATTGACAGCACTTGGCAAAGCTGACTCGATATTTTGCTGCCACTTTGTCTATTAATCTATTCCTGGAGAAAGTCAGAGGACACTACTGAATGTGGCCTCCTTCCTAAGCAAGCATCTCTGCTAGGCAGCATAATGTGTGGGTCTTTGATTTCTGTTTATGCTCAGGAAAAGAGAGATAAGGCAAGACATGGTTTCCAGAGGAGCCTGAAGCTCTCTTTCCTTAAATTCCTGATCCTTGGTGTACTACCAAATAGGAACAACACGCACTGGAAATTTTGTCTCACAGCTGCAAAAAAAAAAAAAAAACAAAAAAAAAAAAACATGCAATTAAAGTATGAAAACAAAAGTGCAAACTATAGGCTATTAGAGTTTTCTAGACAATGGCACCTGACCACACAGCAGCGATTTTTCAAATCTGTGTGGCACCTTCTTGGCAGTTATACACTTTAGGACGCATTTTCATTTTCTTTTCTCCAGTGGTTTTTAAAGAATATGCCGGTAAGTCGCTGCTGCCGAAAAAAATTTCCAGCTCAAAACCCATATCTCTTCAAATTTCTCATCTCAGTGTCACTGTGCACATCAGACCAAAGTCTACCTGATAGTTGAGTTGAATTCCAAATCGAATGGAAAATAGATTTTAATGGCCAACTGTTATATGTGTGTGTGGGTACCTCAACCGAAAAAAAATCTATTAAATATTTATAAAAAACTTTTTTTTTTAATCCCAGAAAACACATTTCAAACTAAACAGCTCTCACAAGTGAGACAGTGTCATCACAGGGAACTTCCCGCTGCTGCTGAGGCTCCCAGGCTCCCTTCAAGTATGCCCTGAACAGATGGAAATGGTTCCAGGCCTTTCAGACTCGCCTTCACGGCAAACTTTGCAACAATCTGTAATGATTTTGGTATTTTCAATGACCTTTTAAATCCTTGCAGAGGAACTTGCTAAATAATGTTTACCAACCGATGGCTTCTAACTTGTAAATACACGGTTTTTAAAAATATGCAACATGTTTCAGCTGTTAAAAAATCATAATAACATCAGTTGCCTAAGATTGTGCCAATTTGATGTTGTTCTTTTATGTTGATTTACTTTGTTTTAATGATGACCTGCCTTCATGTGAGAAGGACCGATAATATAACTGCATGTGACATGTCTGGAGAAAAACCATATTTTTCCTTTCAATTAATGCTTTGACTTGTTAATTCTGCCCAGAATAACATGGAAAATTTCAAGTCCTTCCCCCTGCTGCTTAATGGAGGAGAATGTTCCCTGCACCAGCTGAGACCTGCATTACTTCCAAATTATACAGGGTGGGTGGGGGTAGGGACGGAGGTGGGCGGTGTTAGAAGATTGTTGTCTCCTAGTTACCAATGGCTACGATTTGCCTCTGCTACATTTGCATGCAGAGTTACAGGAAAGGTCCCCATTTTGGGTTTAATAAGAAAATGAGTATCATTGTCTTTTTCGTGGGAAGAAGCAAGAAAACAATTACATAATCTGTGCTTCTACTTTGAAATGGCCCCGCCCTATTCCCATGTAGGAAAAAAAGAAAGTGGCCTGGTGATGGAATGTTGAAGTTTGACTTAGAGAGAAGTGTCTGAATCGGGTTACCTGTTCAATTATTTTTCTTTTATAGGCTACCACTATAAAAAAATGACAGGGTACGATTTCCAAAGGCTGTTTTACCCGAGTGGCTCCAGAAATGTTGCAGGACTATTCACCTTGGACCTGCAGTTGAGCTGATGTGTCAAAAACCTCTCTCTTGGTGGCACACCAGGCAGAGGCCAGGACTTAACTCAATTGTGCTATCATGAGACGCCACAGCTGCGGGACTCGGTCAATAGTTACAGGACCGAGAACAGATGTGGTTCTGCTGCCTAAACAGAAGCAATCTAAGTACATTTTCAGAAAATCTTTCCAAAGGTCACAGTAGTCATTACCAAGAGTATATTTTTTCTCTTATGAAGTCGCATTTGAACATCCTTTCCTTGAAGATATTCCATAATACATTAAAGGGAAAATTGTTTTATTGCCTTTATTGAAGGCTTGGGAGAAGATTTATACTCACTTGATAATTATTATCTTTTCACCCAAATTCTTAGAGGAGAGGAAAACCAAGTACAAGAATAAAAAGAAACTATTAAGTCTACTCACTTCCAATGGCCTGGGTGATAAGAATTATCTCAGGATCCAAGCCAAAGGGAGAAAAAAAAAATATGTGTGGGGTGGGAGTTATGGGGAGATTCATTTACTTTTTTATTAGACAAAATCCTATATAATGCAAATTGTTCAACCAGTTCAACCTCTCCCTATGACGTGCCCTGACCACCAAGGGGCGGTGCAGAATATGGTAGGCCTCAGCGACACAGCACAGGCAGCAGGCAGCAGTGGAGGCACTGCTGGAGAGGATGGACCCTAATGAGAGTGGGACCCTGGCAAGATGGTGGAACAGGTGAGTGGGTGGCGCCAGACCACCGCAGGTACAAGCCGGACCCAATTTTCCAGCCAATCACCCCACACACAGCAACCAGCAGTGGCAACAGGTGGCAGAGCTGCCACCCATCTCCCAGGTGCTGAGGAATCCAGGTGGGGGGCCCAGCCCCAATGGATCACCCCACAAGCAGGATGGTGGAGCAGGTGAGGGGATAGTGACAGGCCAGGGCGGGGTGCCAGGTGGGGCTGCAGGGCTGCAAGCCTGGGGAACAAGCTGGGGCCCAATCCCTGCAGGCCACCCCAAGGGACCTCACTCATGCACAAATTCATGCAGTGGGCCTCTAGTTGATTATAAAAACATAAAAATAAATTTATTCCAGTTACTTACTTCAACTTAATCTAATATGCAGGGTGATTTTAATTAGGATGGTAGATACATTTTGATGCTACAAAGTCAAAACTGCTCCATTTAACATCCCAAACATATGATGAATATTACATTTTCTCACCTCTTCCTTCTATTCTCATGGGAGCCCTGGGCATTCTAATAAGGGATAGAGTGTCACCTAGCAGGCTCTTTATTCACCTAAGGCACATCCTCTGTGTTAACTGTCCAGTGGAAAACAGAGAAGCAGACTGTGTAGTCAGACTGGCCTTTCAACTCTCTGCACTCCCACAAAGCCAAGTGATCCCCAATTTTAGCCTTTGAAGTTCTCTACATCGAACAAAGTGAATCTCCCACTGCAAGTCCTGGAATATCAATGCTGGTAACAGGTGAAAGTTCCAGATAAATGATGAAAGTGGTACCCAAGCTAAGAAACCATGAAAACAAGCCAGCAAGTTTCAAAAGGTAGCACTGCCTTTCCCCATGATCTGTAGTTAATAAAAATTGGAAATACATGAAAAACTAGTAGGATTCTGCTCTAACTGGTTTGGCTCAGTGGATAGAGCATGGGCCTATGAATTCAAGGATTCCAGTTTCAATTCCAGTCAAAGGCATGTACCTTGGTTGCAGGCACATACCCAGTGGGGAGTGTGCAGGAGGCAGTTGATTGGTGTTTCTTTCTTATCAATGTTTCTAACTCTCTATCCCTCTCCTTTCCTTTCTGTAAAAAATCAATAAAATATATTAAAAAAAAAAAAAATAGTATTATTCTTAAAAAAAATAATTGAACTAAAAAAAAAAAAAAAAAAAAAAAAAAAAGGTAATTCTAATATATAAAAAGCCAGGGACATCCCAACCAAAACAATCTGATGGATGACTGAACAGCAGGCTGTGTGGGGCAACCAGGCCAGCATGAGGGTTAATGAGGGATGACCAAACAACTGAACAGCAGGCTGCATGAGGCAACCAGGCTGGCAGGGGGGGCAGTTAGGTATAGCCAGGCAGTCGAGGGGAGGGGCAGTTGGGGGCTGCCAGCCCAGCAGGGGAGGCAGTAAGGAGTGACCAGGCTAGTGGGGGGGGGCAATTAGAGGCAACCAGGCTGGCAGAGGAGCAGTTGGGGATGACCAGGTTGGCAGGAAGGCCTCTAAGGGATGACCAGGATGGCAGGGGTGGGCAGTTAGAGGCAATCATCCCAGCAGGCAGATGCAGTTAGGGATGATCAGGCTTGCAGGAGGAGCAGTTAGGGGTGATCAGGCAGGCAGGTGAGCAGTTAGGAGTCAGCATCCCAGATTGTCAGAGGGATGTCCAACTGCCAATTTAGGCACAATCTCAGGCTGGCAGAGGGGACAATGAGGGTGACCAGGCCAGCAGAGGGGGCTAGACCATCAGGAGGACATTCCCAAGGGGTTCAGGATTAAAGAGGGTGCAGACGGGGCTGAGGGAACTCCCCCACCCCACGCAAAAATTTTGTGCACCAGGCCTTTAGTCCTATCTAATAAAAGAGTAATATGCAAATTGACCATACCTCCACTACCCTCACAAGCCACACCTACCAGCCATGCCCACCAGCCAATCAGAGGAAAATTCAAATTAACCCAACCAAGATGGCTATGGCCACAGAGAGAGCAGGAGAGAGGCTTGGGTTGCCCCTGGTGATGGAGGAAGCCAAGCTTTCTGTACACGCTGTTGGGCCCAGGCCTTGGCTTAAGGAAACAAAGCTTCAATGGCTGTGCGAGCAGAAGGCTTGACTCTGCTCCAGGCTACAAAGTTTCAATTGTAGAAGATAAATAAATCCCAGAAACCAGGGTCTCCACTTGGGTCTCCAGGGGGGTGGCTGGCCTGCAAACCACCACAGGCCCCTCACCCAGGCCACCCCATGCCCCAAGGAAACACCCACCCTAATCTGAGACACCCTTCAGGGCAAACCAGCTAGCCCCATCCTATATAATAAAAGAGTAATATGCAGATTGACCAACACACAAGATAGCTGCCCCCATGTGGTCAAAGATTCTGCCCCATGTGCACACAATATGGCCACCACAAGATGAACAGCAGGTCAGGGATCAGGCCTGCAAGGGAGGGCAGTTGTGGGCCATCAGGCAAGCAGTAGAGGACAGTTGGGAGGGACCAGGTCTGCAAGAGAAGGCAGTTGAGGGTGATCAAGCCTGCAGGCGAGGGCAGTTAGGGGTGACTGGGCCTATAGGGGAGGACAGTTAGGGTTGACCAGTCCTATAGGGGAGGGCAGTTAGGGGCAAACAGACTGGCAGGGGATCAGTTAGGCATCAATCAGGCTGGCAGGGGAGTGGTTAGGAGGTGATCAGGCTGGCAGGCAGAAGCAGTTAAGGGGAATCAGGAAGGCAGGCAGGTGAGCAGTTGGGAGCCAGCAGTCTAAGATTATAATAAGATCAGGCCTAAATGGGCAGTGGGACATCCCGCAAGTCATCCCAGATTGGAAAGAGAGCAGGCTGGGCTGAAGGACATCCCTCCTCCCCCATGCATGAATTTCATGCACTGGGCCTCTAGTGTAGTAATAAAAGGTAAAGTTACTTATTTTGTTTTTCTTTTTTTTATCTCATGATATAATCTATAATAATAAAAGCAGAGTATGCTCATTAAACCAGACATCTTTCTTGATGACCTTCCAGACAAAACTGAGGCTACAAGGGAAGCCTGGGTCCGAGGTGCCAGAGGGAAGCTGGTGCTGGCAGCCAGGGAAAGGAAGGCCTACTCTTGCACAAATTACATGTATCAGGCCTCTAGTATAACCATAAAATGTTGAAAAACCTTAGAAAACTGAAAGCAGTTTGGTGAGCATACCGGATTCAGACCACAGAGTATCTAGAAGAGACAGGTGGAGAAGTGGGAGCTTCCTGCTTCCTCCTTCAACTAGCACCTAATGGGTACCAGAGACACAGGAGGACAGAGTGCATACATAGGTGCAAAGGACATTTCTGAAGCCAGGAGTAGAAACAGCGATATGGTATTGAGCATGTTTTGGTAATCAGAAAACATTAAGACAAGGAAGGGAGACAGTAAGAAAAGGGATCCAGGAACTAACCATGAGAATGTTAATAAGCACGTGTCAACCTCCAAATGATCCAGTGCCTGGCCACACACAAACCTGTGTGCCCCAGCCACTGAGGACTTCTTTAACCTCATCTCTTTCCATCCCGCCCCGCAACCACCACTTCCCACCCCCCAAGTGACTCGACTCTACCTTTCTGTTTCTATAAAGACCCACCTCATGTTCTTTTAGGCCATATGTACTCACCATTCTTTCTGATTGGAATGTGCTCTTTCCTCACATAGACTTCAGTATGATTTGGTCGCACAGTTAATGTTTCTGCACATGCACTAGGTCTTCAGAAAAGCTTCTCCTGGTTAATATGCTTAACAGCTTCCCAGGCCCCACCACTCTCTACTTCCCTACTATAGTGGTTAAAAGGAACCCCACCCGCCCCCTCCAAAAAAAAAAGTATCCATATCCTAGGACCTCTAAATAACAATTTATTTTGGAAAAGGAACTTTGCCTATGTAGTTAAAAAGTCTGTGTGAGGACAAAGAGATGAGAATTATGTTGACACAAACCGAGAATCACCTGGAGCTACAAGGTACTAGAAGAGGCAAGGTAGGAGTCGTCCCTAGATCATTTGGAGAGAGCATGGCCTTGCCTTTGTCTTGACTTTGCACTCTGGCCTCCAGAACTGTGAGAGAATACATTTGTGTGACTTTAAGCCACCAAGTTTGTGGTAATTTGTTACAGCGGCTCTAGGAAACTGATAGACTTCCTTTTCTTCATAGCAATTAGCACTGTACCTCATGAATTGTTTGCTTGCTCAATCGTCTCCTTTAGAGAATGTGAGTGCAGGGAGTTTATCTGTTTTGTTCACTGATGTTTCCCAGTGCCCAGAAAAACATCCAGCAGTCACTTAATAAGAATATGCTGAATTACATATGAATATAAGCTTCTCAAGTCACCTCCTATGTGTTTCTATTTGGGAGCAATACGGTGGGTGTACTCTATGTTTTGTGACTACAGTGGTACCTCGAGATACGAGTTTAATTCGTTCCATAACCTTGCTCCTATATCAAGTTGCTCATATCTCAAAGCAAATTTCCCCATTGAAATCAATTGAAATAACGTTAATCCGTTCCAGCCCCCAAAATGCCACCCCAGTTGTTCTTGTTATGTGTTTTTGCATATGAAAAATGTATTTATAAATGACAAATATTGTATAAAAACATAATAAAAGAGAATGTAAAGGAATAAACTGGTTTTATAAAGTGTATTTACCTACTCATTACACTCTTAATGCTACACTTCATCCATAAACTCAATGTAACTTAACTAATCTTCACTGAACTTAATTGCTACTGGTCTTCACATTTTTGGCCGATTTCAAAAAAACATGTCCAACGAGGTTTGCCTCTTCCTCCCTTTCAGAATGTTTCTGAAATGGGTGAGGCAAGTTTCATTGAACAGCTCTGATGCACGACCAGTAGCAACTTTTTCCGGGTGCTTCTTTTCCACGAAGTGTGACACCCTCTCCCACATTCCTAAGATCTCCTTTATCTCACTTGTAGAGATCTCCTCCACCTCTGGCTCCTCCTCGAAACCAATTTCTTGGAGAACCTCCGCATGTTGCTGAGACTGCAACTCTTGTAACTCCTCCGTGGTGAGTTCCAGAGACTGCTCCTCGATGAGCTCATTCACGTCTCTTTCATCCACCTCCAGGCCCATGGATTTTCCCAGAGACACTATCTCCTCCTCCACTGGCACCTCGGGTTCAAATCCTTCGAAGGTCCTTTCGGCTACTGCCTCAGGCCACAGCTTCTTCCATGCAGAGGTCAAAGTCCTCATTGTAACACCCAGCCAGGCCTGATCAATAATTCTGAGGCATATCACGATGTTAAAGTGGTTCTTCCAGAACTCTCAAAGGGTGAGGTTTGTGTTCTCTGTCACCTCAAAGCAGTGCTGGAACAGGTGCTTGCTGTACAGCTTTTTAAAATTAGAAATCACCTCCTGATCCATGGACTGCAGGATAGGGGTGGTGTTGGGAGGTAGGTAGACAACCTTTATAAACTTGAACTTTTCCAAGAGTTCATCTTCGAGGTTCGGTGGGTGAGTAGGAGCATTGTCGAGGACAAGGAGGGCTTGCATGGTTAGGTTGTTTTTCTGTAGATATTTCTTAACAGAAGGGCCAAAAACCAGATTTACCCACTCCACAAAGAACTGCCTGGTGACCCATGCCTTCGGGTTTGCCCTCCACATAACTTGCAGTTTATCTTTAAAAATCTTATGTGACTTAAAGACTCTGGGGTTTTCCGAATGGTATATGAGCAGAGGCTTGATCTTGCAGTCGCCACTCGCATTGGTGCACAGTGTGAGAGTTAGCCTATCCTTCATGGGTTGTGGCCTGGCATCACCTTCTCCTCTGCCATTATATAAGTCCTATTCGGCATCTTCTTCCAGAAAAGCCCTGTCTCATCACAGTTGAAGACTTGCTGGGGGATATATCCTTTGTCTTCTATCAGTTCGGAAAAAGTTTTGAGGGGATCCTCAGCTGCCTTCACATCCGAACTTGCTGCCTCACCATGCCTGAGGATGGAGTGAATGCCAGACCTTTTCCTGAAGTTATCAAACCAGCCTCTACCGGCTTTAAATGAGTCTTTCGATGCTTCATCCGTGGAAGTGCGCGGGGTCTGCTCTAGCAAATCACCATAAATCGCTCGCACCTTCTCCCATATAATGCCGTGTTAATGTATCTCCTTTAAGCTGCTTCTCCGTCACCCACACCATCAGTAGATACTCCATCTTTTCATGGAGAGAGCTACGGAGCTTAGAAATTATTGTAACGCCCTTAGCTGGCATTATACCCTTTATCAACTCCTTCTGTTTAAGCACAGTGCATATCGTTGAAGTACTATGCCCATATTGCCTCACCAAGTCAGCCACTCGCACACCTTGCTCATATTTCTCTATGATTTCATGCTTTAATTCAATAGACATCATCCTCTTCTGAGCACTGACCTTTCCACTCGCTTTCTTCGGACCCATGGTTATAAAAAGAAATGTGATAAAGTATGTAAATGCACAAAAGATGCTTCAACAACAAGGTAAACAAGCACACTGACTGAGGCGTGGAAAACTATGAGACGCTCGAGTCGAGGTAAACTGGTGGGTCGTGTGCAGCCAGCCGATCTGTGTGATTGCTTGTATCTCAAATGTTGCTCGTATTTCAAAGCAAAAAATTGCTTGATCGACTGCTCATATCTCAAAAATCTTGTATGTTAGGGCACTCGTATCTCGAGGTACCACTGTATTATTTTTACTCCTCAGTATGCTCTGGTTGGCCCAAAATATACTGCTGCTAGCACATTTATCTAAATCTCCCTATGACCACCTTGTTACAGGAAACATTATGAGTTCTTCAGAAATCATTTTAAAATTGAGATGTTGCCATTCATGAAATACAACTGTGATTCAATATTCCAACTTAGTTTATTTCAGTTTGAAAAATTCTACATGGGAAAAGCTTCCCAAAAGACAGCTCTCACTGTATTGTTAAAATAAATGCACTGTTACACATTTTCTGGTTTAATTTTACCATGTTGATTTGGATATAAGCTTGTTTAATTTCTGGACAGAGCCAGCTTGTAGAGGCTGAAGGATGCTCTCACAATGGCTATCACTGTGAGAGACACTGTCAAGGTTACCACGTGTTTGCTCACTAGAACTGGAAAGACAGGAAGAATGATGGGACAGCTGAGGCTGTCAGGTGATAAGCAGAGAGATGGTGTGCAGAAGCACTTGCTCATGTCACCACAGGCTGCCAGGTGTGCGAGAACACGCAGACCTGTCTTAGATTAGTAGTTGGAGGAGAGGAGGGGGTGAGCCAGCCCAGAATATTCATGGGCTATACAGGCTCAATTCAGGCATTATTAAGTATAACAGTATATAAGGAACAATCGGGGAAAAGGCAGCTAGAACCATTTCAACTATACAGGAAACTGGACAGTAGAAGGAGAAATAATTAAAAGCAGAATAGCTCAAGGTAGAACTCAAACTAAGTGTGAGAGAAATAGACATTTTACTTTTGGAAGACAAATATGACTCACTATGGGAGGTCAGGCAAAGCATAGGCAAGGAGCAGGCAACACTCTGGAATGTCCATGATCTAGCGTGATTTGCATACCGACTTTACAGTCCTATTTTAGAGATCCAGAGAGAGAAGTATCTCAAAGGTGTGAATTTCCAGTGCATCAAACTGTATACCTACATAAAAGTGCAAGCATAAATTGTTTGGTCTTTGCAACATGGATTGGCTTTATTTTCTAAAATAATTCTAACCTTGTGACTGAGAGATGTAAAATTCACAAATATCCCTTCCTCCTTCATGCATATAATGGTCAACACAAAGAAATAAGCAAACATCCATACATATAGGACCTTGAATACACCAGAGAGGTACCTATGATATAGTGGAGAAAACATTTGAACCAGAGATAGGATTCCTGCATTTAAATATTAACCCTGCCTCTGACCAATTAGGTCACTTTAAATAAAACATCCATTGAGAGATTCCATTTCGATGATGATGATGATGATGATTGATTTCAGAGAGGAAGGGAGAGGAAGAGAGAGAAACATCAATGATGAGAGAGAATCATTGATTGGCTGCCTCCTGCAAGCTCCCTACTAGGGATCGAGCCTGCAACCCTGATCGCCCCTAACTACCTCTGCCTCGGCCCCACCACTGTGCCTTTGTCCAGAAGAATGACTGGAAGTTGCCTGGTCTAATTAGCATATTATCTTTTATTAGTATAGATAATGTAACAGTAGTAATAGCTACAGACATTATTGAATACCTAGTATGTGTTAACTACTTTATTTATGTTCAGTAACTATTACATATTTTTAATCTGATCAATTGAAAAGGAAATGAAATCTCTTGCACAAATTTCTTCCACCAGGCCTCTAGTTGTATATGAAAAGAAATGGTCCTTCTTCTGTCATGTAGTAAATGTATATGCTACAGACTCATCAATCTGGAAAGTTATGACACATGGAAACAATAGGAAGCTCTCAAAATTCAAGATTAGGACAGTCAATGGGAATCATAGGCAGAGCTGAAAAGAATGGCTCAAGAAGCTAGAAGAAAAGAATGGAGGAAGAATTGAAGACAGAAGCTCATTACTGGCTACTAAGGTCTCAAGCTATGTTGAGTGAGACAATTAAACAAAGAATCTCAGAGTTTGATTTGATAGTTGATAAATATATACACACTCTATCTCTTATCAAATCTTTTGTGTGATGAAGTAAGAGGTCATTTTTAGATTAAAACATTTTTAAAAACAGGGTCCTTTATAGCCATTGAAAAGATTATACCTTTGAATTTATTAAAACTAAGAATAGGAGAATCCAAGATGGTGGTATAGGTAAACACCTACACTGCTGCCTCGCACAATAATTTCAAAACTACAACTAAAAGACAGAACGGACATCATCCTGAACCATAGGAAAGCTGGCTGAGTGGAAATTCTACAACTAAAGGGAAAGAGAGGGGCTCACAGGGACCCAGAGGAGCTGCAAAAAGCTGAGGTACAGAGATGAGCGCGTGGAGAGAGTGGGTGCCTGAGTACCTGGCTGGTTTTCTCTGGCAGGAGGGAAACAGAGACTCTCAAAGGCATTGAACCCCTTATCCTATGACACTAAACCCCAGATCCAGCTGAAACTCATACAGAGGGACTTTGGACTGTGAAAAGGGAGAGGTGCATGGAAATTTAGGGGAGTCGCAAAAGATCAGAGTGCTGGTGGTGCGCAGGGCACTGGGCGCACAGGACAGACTGCTGATTGTGCCGCTGGCTTTCATGAGTGGGCAGGAGACAGACCCTCCCAACTGTGCCACTTCTGACTCCATTAAGCCTCAGTTTCAGGTGAAACCCTGGAGACCTAGACTCCTGTGGTCCTGGAGCGCAGGGGAGCCTGAAAGGCAGCGGTCTAGAGGCACTGTGCGCGCGCACAAGGACCACTCCAGTGATTACCCAGTCATGTGAGACTCAGGGGCCGTGGAGGGCGGGGCCGACTGGAAGGCAAGGCAGTCTCTTAAGCCCTGAGACTCCACCCATCCCAAGCTCAACAGAGAGGCTTCTGCGGTTTTGCAAGTCTGGTATCATAAGGCTGAATCCAACACAGAAGTTCTCCAGGCATTGTGAAAATGCTGAGACAAAGAAAGGGATCACAAACAAAAGAAATGGAGGAAAACAAATGACTGGATATAGAGTTCAAAACCACGCTTATAAGGTTTTTCAAGAATATTTAGAAAAGTTGGATAGTTAGCGAGAGCCAAAAGGAGATGAAAAAGGACCAACTAGAGATGCAAAAGATCCAACTAGAGATTTAAAAGGACCAACTAGAGATGGAAAAGGTCCAACTAGAGAAGAATAAGGACCAACTAGAAATTAAACATACACTGACTGAAATAAAAAATATTATACAGAGTCCGAACAGCAGACTAGAGAAAGGCAAGAACCAAGTCAAAAAATTGAAATATAAAGAAGTAGAAAACACTCAACTGGAAAAGCAAGAAGAGAAAAGAATCCAAAAATTGAAAGATAATGTAAGGAGTCTGGGACAGCTTCATGCATACCAACATCAGAATTGTGGGGCTGCCAGAAGAGAGAGAGCAAGGTACCGAAAACCTATTTAAAGAAATAATGACTGAAAACTTCTCACATCTGGTAAAAGAAATAGACTTACAAGTCCAGGAAGCACACAGAACCCCATATAAAAGGAATCCAAAGAGGACTACACCAAGACACATCATAATTAAAATACCAGGAACAAAGGACAAAGAGAAAATATTAAAAGCAGCAAGAAAAAAACAGTTCATTATCTACAGGAGGGTACCCATACAACTGTCAGCTGATTTCTCAACAGAAACGATGCAGGCCAGACGGGAGTGGCAAGAAATACTCAACATGATGAATAGCAAGAACCTACAACCAAGAATAATCTATCCAGCAAAGCTATCATTCAGAATTGAAGGGCAGATAAAGAGCTTCACAGAGAAGAAAAAGCTAAAGGAGTTCATCAACTCCAAGCCAGTATTATATGAAATGCTGAAAGGTACTCTTTTAGAAGAGGAAGAAGAAAACGGTAAAAGACAAAAAATTATGAACAACAAATATATATCTATCAACAAGTGAATCTAAAAGTTAAATGAATTGAAAATTTGATCAACAGAATAAACTGGTGAATATAATAGAATCAGGAGCACAGAAAGGGAGTGGACTGATAATTCTCAGGGGGAAAGGGGTGAGGAGTGTGCAGGGAGAGACTGGACAAAAATCATACACCTATGGATGAGGTCAATGGGAGGGAGGTAAGGGCAGAGGGAAGGTTGGGAGTTGGGTGGAGGGAAGCTATAGAGGGGAAAAAAGAGAAACAAATGTAATAATCTGAATAATAAAGATGTAATAAAAAAAATCCTGAGAATATTATTCCTGTTTTTTTAAAGGCGCATTCCCAAGCTCTTTCTATGAAACCAGCATTGCCCTAATATCAAAACCAGATAAAGACACTAAAAAGAAAGAGAATTACAGGCCAATATCCCTGATGAACATAGATGCTAAAATCCTCAACAAAATTCTAGCAAATTGGATCCAGCATTCCATTAGAAAGATCATACACCATGACCAAGTGGGATTTATTTCAGAGATACAAGAGTGGTACAATATCTACAAATCAGTAAGTGTTATACATCATATAAACAAATTGAGAGACAAAAATCACAGAATCATATCAATCAATGCAGAAAAAGCATTAGGCAAAATCTAACATCCTTTCTTGATTAAAATAACTCTAAGCAAGGTGGGAATAGAGGGATCCTACCTCAAATAATAAAAGCCTTATATGATAAACCTACAGCCAACATCATACTCAATGGGTAAAAATTAAAACCATTTCCCCTAAGAACAGGAACAAAAAAGGGATCCCCACTTTCACCACTACTATTCAACAGAGTACTGGAAATGAGAGTCATAACAATCAGACAAGAAGAATAAATAAAAGGTATTCAAGTTGGAAAAAAAGAAGAAAAACTGTCATTATTCACAGATAACATGATATTGTACATAAAAAAACCCTAAAGACTCCCTCAAAAAACTATTAGACTTAATAAGTAAATTGGCAATATAGCAGGATACAAAATTAACATCCAGAAATCTATGACTTTTTATATACCAAACATTAATTCACAGAAAGAGAAACTGAAAAAACAATCCCATCTATCATTGCAACCAAAAATTAAGATACCTATACATAAACTTAACTAAGAAGGTAAAAGACCTATACTCGGAAAACTAGAGGACATTGGAAAAAAAGAAATAGAGCAAGCCATAAACATATGGAAGAATATACCATGTTCATGGATTGATAAAGTCAACATCATTAAAATGTACATACTACCCAAAGCAATGTATAGATTCAAATGCAATCCCAATTAAATACCAATGGCATATTTCAAAGATCTAGAACACACTCTCTAAAAATTAACATGGAATAAAAAATAGCCACAAAAATCCTGAAAAGAAAAACAAAGTTGGAGGGATCGCAATACTGGCTATCAAGCCAATTAGAATATTATTAATAAAATTCTTCAATGACATGTGCAAAATTAAATCATTAGCCTCGCCTAAAGCACATGAAGTAAAGTTTAAGTTTTTTTTTTTCCTTCTCTTTATGGAAACTTCCTGCTTTTGCTTATTTATGACTTCAGTGACTGACATATATTCCACAATACTCAAATATCATGATCCATGTCATTTTAATTAACTAAATATCCTTCTTATTCATCTCCACCCCTGAGAGCCAACCACTTTTAATGGGTTGTGTGTGTGTGTGTGTGTATTTTCCTGATGTTATTTTTCAAATTCATAAATGTAAGTAATACACTATTATTTCTCCTTAGATATTATCTACTGACTCCAAACCATGGAGGCTGTGGATTTAGTTAACTATAAACCTTCTCACATTCATTTTTTTTCCTCATTAGATTTTGAAAGCTGAATTATAAAAATCACAGAAGAATGGGGGAAGGTCATTTTATTAGTCTTGTCTATTCTGTCATTAAATATGTTCCCCAACTAAGAACACATCAACTTTAGCAAGGAAGATGAAGAGATTTTTATTCTTTGCACTTAGATTTCTACAGCTAAGTAGAAAGCGATGCATTGTAGCAGTCAATAAAGAAAGGATGGTCTGAATAAAAATGGGCCCGCCCATGGGTTAGCAAAGGTTCTGCAGCACTGGGGTTTATGAATGCCTTACTCTTCCTCATGGAGTCAGTTCATTACAATGACATCACACAAGTTAATTCTGTAGGGTTGTCTGACAGAAGTCTGAAGGGCACATTTTTATTAAGGGCTTTTCATCAGTATAAACAGGTAAGCTGGAAAAACTTAGTCCCATTCCCAGCAAAATCACTTTCTTTACAAAATGTTATTTCTGTCAGAAGATGACCTCAGTTTCTTTCGTTGATTTATCAATGAAAGCACGGGCTTGCCATTTCTGTTCTCACTCAAGGCACAAGTAAAAAGTGACCAAGCTAGGATGAACTTCTGACGCCAGCAGAGACTTGCAGTTTTTTAGGTCAACCAGCTCGGGAGTGAGATTTGCAAGCTCCCCTCATAGCTACATCCAGTTGCTGATACCACTGTGGAACTCCGCCTTTTCCAGAAGACAGAAGATGGGGTGATAAAAGAAGTTCAAACAGTGGCATTTGTTACACCTGAGTTGAAACTGATTTCTACCACATGGAATTTGGCCTCCCTATGTAATTTCTCTTCACTCAAAGACTCTAAGAGCACCTAATAAAGACTTCCTCATATAGTCATTTTGAGGATTAAATAAAGCAACAAATATTAAGTGTCTATAGCAATGAACATGTAGAAGGCACTTTGTGAATCTTAGTTGTGTTTCTTTCTTTAGCAAATACCTATATCAGAGTAAATTAAAATTTTATACATATGTATTTATATATATATATATATTATATGATATAGACTATACATATATCAAATAATAATGTATATATTTATATATTTTATATGTATAATGTTTGAACAAAACTAAATGAAATATTTTTATTCATGCACACCTGTATGACTTTTAAAACTATATACTGACTTCAGTCACACTTGTATCTTCTCTTTTAGCATATATTCTAGAAATTCCTTTCTTTTTCAAATCCCAGCACCATGCAAGGTTGGTCACTCAATAAATGCTTTTGATGATAATAGGTTTGCCATTTCAAAGTATGGAGAATTTGAGTCAAAGAAAGGTTAAATAGTAGTAGCTTGCTTGAAACTACCCAGTGCTTCCTTTTCAGCCTCTAAGCCAGGACTATGAGAGCATTCATCTTTCCTTGCATCTTGCAATTTGATCCCTCACAGGTAATAGATAAACAAAGTCACTTCTTTTTTTGAACAAAATATGTGTCTCTCTGGCTAAATTAAAGTGTTGGTAACCAATTTATTCTCTTAACCCAAAGAACAAACAATTGATTTCTTTTTCAGTCATGAAAATGTCACATTTCATTCTTGCTCTCTAAATTATTAGATCTCAGTTCTTCTTTCCACATGCTTTATATGCACAAGGCAAGTGTAACTGGAGAGATATTAAAGTGGATTTGCAGTGAAACAGCCCATATCTGGGAAATTTGTCTTATTGCCTCTTAACTCGTCTTTTGTTTAATGTGCTTATTTGTATTTTCCCAGGACCCGCTGGTGCTACGTGAGGACATTTCTGCTGACAGTCTGAACTTTTTCAGACAGAATCTCTGTGAATCAGGTGAGAGGGAGGCTTTAATTAATGCCCTAAGACTGGGAATGAAAACAAAGAACAGGAAGGTTGTAAGATGGATCTGGCTGTCAAAGCAAAATGAAATAAAAATCCCCAAGTGATCTGTCCTGACCAGCAGCAATGCCTCATACTGCTGGGCTCCTACTCTCACTCACATAGAATTAGGGTCTGGGCCAGAACCAGGGAACACAGAAGAATGATGCTTCATTACGAAGGATCAATAAAACAACTTTCCACAGAAATTCTCTTTCAGGGCACCCTAGTGCCCCACTCCTATCTCTACCATTAGAGCTGTTTTCAAATCCCCAATGATCTTCAATTCCCCAGAAAGGGCTTGAAAACTTACCCAGTAAATTATGGCTTATGAGAAGAAATCAAGCTGGAAAAAAAAAAACGAAGTGAAAAAAAATCCCTAAAGTCAGCTTCAGAATTGTGTCTGTTTTTAGAGTTATATGAGAAATTCATGTTAGACTTCAGGAAAAGCTCTTTGGTAAAGTAGCTTGAACTTCTCAGCCCAAGGCTAAAATTCTCTTTCTTTGGGAAGTGATATATTTCAGAATCAGAATATAACTTTAAACACAGTCAAATCTAATATCACACAACAGAGAAATGTTAGCACCAGTCCAAGGGCATCTGAAGATTTAGTACTTTTCCTCACCTCACTCTCTATCTAGAGTGAGGCTGCCCTTCCCACTGATAAACTTGTGCTTTTTCTGCAAATGTGAACTAGCCTAAAAGTTCATCTATTTAAACAAATTATTTATGTATGGTGCGCTTACAATCAGGCATTGTCTTAGGAGCTGAAGATCCAGGGGTACCTTTGAAAAGCAAAATTCCTGTCTTCTTAGAGAAAGATTCACCATTTCAATCTCTCATCATCGAATTGCTCCATTTAGGGTGCATAAAGCACATCCAGATATATATGCAAAAGGAATACACACTGACCTTTGATCATGTCTCTGCTCACTTCAGGTATGCTGTCCTGTCTCACCCCAACTGTGAATTTCTCAATTTCAGGACCTTAGCCTCTTTGGATCTCTCTCAATGCCAAATACAAAGCCAGATCACCATGACTACTCAAAACCCTTACAAACATCCCAGGCATTCACATATTATCTCATGGTCCTAAATGACATTCTTGTGACACACAGAGAGAATGCTATTGAGCTTGTTACTTATACAGTATTCTTAAATTTTGATTCAGTATTCTTAAATAGATTAACCAAGAAAAAGCAAATAGTCAAGCTGAGACAAAATTGTGACTCTTTGGTTTTCCATCCATATTTCTGATCCAAAGAAAAATAAAGGACTGTAGGGGTCCTCTCTCAAGCAGCAAAAGTGCTGGTCCTAAGTCTGATCTTGTAAGATCTCAAGCAACTTGAAATATTATTGGTGATTATAACACCTACACATGATTAGTATTTTATACTTTTTATTTAGTCATTCTTTCAATAACAAATACCACTCCCAAAATATAGTAATGATAAGCAAAATAAATACAATGTGTGCCTTCAGGGATCTGCTCTGTTTTCCTCTTTGATCTTTTAAGATCTTTCCAAGACAGTTTGGCAGCCACTGTGAGCCTCAGGCAGTGTAGCCTAATGTTTCAAGCCTCAGGCTCTAGAGTTTAACTGCAGGACACAGAGTAACATAGTTAATTCTTCAAGCTTCATTATTTTCATGATAGTGTTGAAAATATCCATTTGGGGGTGAGTGGAGGGGGTCCTCTCTCAAGCAGCAAAAGTGCTGGTCCTAAGTCTGATCAAACTTAAGGGATTTATTACAGGAATTGTCTTAATAGCACTGTGGAGGTGGCTAAGTCAATCCAAGTCTCTAGGGTAGGGGTTAGGAAGAAGGAAACCAGTAGACTGGAATACCGCAGGCAAGAGCTGAAGCAGGCTGTGCACCCACAGGCAGGCATCCAAGGACGAGTGGTGGAGAGGAGAGCAATTATAGACCCAGCAGCTGTTTGCAATCTCTAAGCTCAAGGAAGAAGGACTAACCCTTCTTTTATTAAAAGCCTTCCAGCTGATGAAGTCAGGCCTAACTAGATGATCTCCCTTTAGATTAAAGTCAACTGATTAGCCATTTTAATCATATCTGCAAAATCCCTTCACTGTACTACCTAGATTGATCTTTGAATAACTACAAGAAGGTATTTGTGCTACAAAATAGTCTTTTTTTTTTTTTTTGCCCTCCAACTCTGGCCCTAATCAGAACACATGAGCAAGGAAGTCCTGTGTGACATAGGATGGAATCCTACTCATCAAAAGGCATCAATCATGTAGGATTATTAATTGTAAAGACTAAGGAGATTATGCACATAGTAAACTGGAATTACCATTTAGCAGGTCAGGCTCAGAAAAAAGAAATCAACAAATCAACAAATTGGTGAAAGGAAATGCATCCCATCTCATGATTGAGACATGTGTCCCAAGACAAGGGGGAAATGAAAGGAAATGAACTCCCCTCCATCTTGTCCTATAGGGCTGGGCCCCCTGCCTAAAACTCCTCCCTTTTCTGGGAGGGGCCACAGGTGTGCCAGCAATTTCCTAGCTTCCCTGACCACCACCCGAATGGACCAATGAAGCTCCAGGAACCCAGCAAGGCTCCTAATTATGCTAAACCACAGAAAGACCCTAATTCAAGTAACCAATCTCTGTAACCCTCGTCACTTTCCTAAGCCCTCCCAATTATCCTACCCCATATAACTCATTGTTCCTGCCCGGCTCACTCTCTCATCTCATTGCTGTGCCAGAAAGAGATTGGGAGCCAAACCTGGGTTTGAATAAAGACTCTTTGCTTTTTCATCAGAAAAGGCTCCTTAGTGGTTGATTATTGGGGACCCTGAACTCTGGGCATAACATTGGTGAGGATGTGTGGGAAAGGGAACCCTTGTGCATTGTTGGTGGGAATGCAGATTGGTGCAGGCACTATTGAAAGCAGTATGAAGTTTCCTCAAAAAATTAAAAATGGAGCTCTCTTATGACCCAAGGATTCCACTTCTGGAAATATATGTGAAGAAACTGAAATAGGACCTTAAGAGCATTCATCTTAGGTAAAAACTGCTGTTTGACCTGGAGGGTCACATAAATCCATTCCATATCACAAAGGATATTCTCCTGTGCCTGAGGACCAGAACCATAAAAGATTGATTCCTGTTGACTCAGTGGCTCCAGGAGTTAAGATTCCACATTCCAATGTCTAGTAGGGGTGGTTGGGAGATAAGGAGCAGTCAACAGGAACAGTTGCAGTCCACTGAAACCCACCCCCCATGGCTGTTGCAGGAATTAAATAGAAAAAGGAAAAAAAATGTGGTTTGGATCTTTAAAAAGGGCTGCATACCCCTGAGACAGTGCGGTCGTGAGTATGTGGACTCCACCTACGTGTGGTGCCCTCACAGCCATTGCTGGCCAGCTCAATAAATCCTTGCTTGCTTATTACCAACTTAGCAGCCTCCATGGTCATTTGCAACTGGTCGTGGAAGTCGCCCCACTACAAAACTTTAAATACTAATTCAAAAAATTATATGCACCTCTATGTTTACTGCATTGCTACTTACAATAGCCAAGATTTGGAAACAGGCCAAGTGCCCATTGCTAAATGAACATATAAAAAAGCTGTGGTACATTTACACAATGGAATACTACTCAGCCCTAAGAAGAAGGTAATCTTACCCTTTGTGACAGTATAGGTGGACCTAGAAGGTATTATGCTAAGTGAAATAAGCCAGTCAGAAAAAGACAAATACCATCAGATTTCATTTATATGTAGAATCTAATGAACAAAACAAACAAAATAGAAACAGATTCATGGATATAAAGAACAGATTGTCAGCTGAGTGGGGTGGAGGATGGGGTGGGTGGGTGACATAAGTGAAGGAATTAAACCAAACAAACAAAAAAACTCATAGACAAAGACAACAATATGGTGATTATCAGAGGGAAGGAAAAGGCAGAGAGGAGGTAGAAAAGAGCAAAAGGTGGATAAATGGTGATGGAAGGAGACTAGACTTTAGGTGGCAAACATACAATATATAGATGATGTATTATAAAATTGTATTTGAAACCTATATAATTAGCTAATGTAAGCCCATTAAATTCAACAAGTATACATACATATGTATAGGAGTGACAATGTAACAGTTGGTGTGTAGTGTTAACATGACAGTCTGGTTTTCCTCACCCAGAAACCTTTGTTCTTACTGTATCATGGTCACTGCTCACAGTTCGTGCTTTTCCTGGCTGAGTGAGAACACAGATACACAAGTCAAAGAGAAAAGTGAGCAAAAGCTGTGTAGGATGATCTGAGGTGAGAGGTTAGCAACTTCCAAGGTTTCCAGACAAGTCAGATAAGGCAGAGTAACCCCTGTCCTGGACCCATGCATGGGCTCTTACAGCAGGGAGCCTCTGATGCTCTTGCACTGCAGGCTGCATGCTCCACAGCCCTTACTTAACAATCCCCCTCTTCTGTGAGACTGTGATTTTGCTACTGTTAATGAATCCTAATGTAAATATCTGTTTTCTGATGGTCTTAGGCGACCCTGCTAGCGGTTCTCAACCTGTGGGTTGCAATCCACAGGTTGAAAACCACTGCTGTAGAGCCCCAACCATTGGAAAACACAGATATTTACATTACCATTCATTAACAGTAGCAAAATTATAGTTATGAAGTAGCAACAAAAATAATTTTATGGCTGAGGGTCATCACAACATGAGAAACTGTATTAAAGGGTCGTGGCATTAGAAAGGTTGAGAATCACTGTTCTAGAACATCATTGATATTAGCCAGGCATCCACTGACTTGATCCCATCAGATATTCTCCTGGCTCACACAAACCTTGTGTGACTGAACTTTAAAATATCTACATTATAAGATGTCAATCCATATGGTACCCCAAGGTTATAAACTATTCAGTGATGCATTTATATAGACTTACAATTTTTAAAATTAAATTCAACCACCTTCAAATCACCAAATCAGTATTTGTTAAGTCCCTCTTATACATCAGAAATTCTTTTTTTATGAAGCTATAGCTAAGAACAGGACAGAGTTCCTGCTCTCTTGAGGCTTTCATTATTTTTTTAAAATATATTTAAAGAGAGAGGGGAGGGGGAAAGAGGGAGGGAGGGAGAGAGAGAGAGAAAGAGAGAGAAGCCTTCACTATGACAGAATTATTGATCAGCTGCATCTTGGGGATTGAGCCCAAAACCTGGGCATGTGCCCTGACCAGGTTGATGCTCAACCACTGAGTACACCAGCCAGGTGAGGCTGACTTTCTAATGAAGCTTCTGAGACATTAAACTACTAAACAAATACCAAATAATTTATATTGTAGTGAGTGCTGCCAAGGAAAAGGGCCTACATTCAAGAGGAATTGTGACTTCACGTTATAACTTAAAAATACTGAGAGAACTTATTATTTAAACAAGCACTATTCTATATTCTTTGATATAGCAGATCATTTGTCAGTGATGTCAGCAAAGCTATGTATTTGATGCATTTTGTTCTGAAGTTGCATCCAAGTATAATGCCATACTTTTTTTATACCAAAAGAATATAGTGTAAAAGAAATATTAACATTTAAAACAATTATTTAACACACTTCTCTTACAAGAAGGAATTATTTAAAAGTCAGTATCTTTTTTATTACTTATTTTCATTGTTGAAAGTATTACAAATGTCACCTTTGTTTTTTCCTATTGACTCTCTTCAGCTCATACTGGTTCCTCCCAGACCTTCACCACAATATTGTCTTTATATAAATTCCCCAGTTTATCTATCCCCACACACCCCCACCTTCTCTCTAAAATTCAGCATGCTTCTCTGTCTCTGGATATATCTTATTCATCAAATTTCACATATAAGTGAGATCATGTGATTCTTATCTTTCTCTGACTGGATTATTTTGCTCAGCATAATATTTTCCAGGTCCATCCATGCTGTTGCAAATGGTAAGAGTTACTTCTTTTTTCAACCAGGTAGTATCCCACTGTGTAAATGTACCAAAGTATCTATTTTACCATCTTTAAAGGAAGACTAAATATCTGAAAATCAAGAATGAACCCTAGTATGGTCAAAAGTAGAGATGTGTGTAGAGAAATCAGAAATTACATGCCTGTGGTTCCTGGTTGATAAAAGATAAAATTCAGCAAGACTAAGCAAAAATTATCCACAGAAAATCTGCAAATTTTTTTGCACAGTATTGAGGTCACTCTCTATTTTCTAATTAGAAAAGGAGGCATTTGCATTGTTTCAGTGGTTGATGGAAAAGTGCCAAATTCACAGCAGATAAAGGAGCTCTGTTTTGTTTTGTTTTGTTTTTTTACTCAAATGTACACAATTCTGACCTACTTTTTGTAGTCTATGTCCTTAGAAATTGTCCTGTCATTGGCTAAAGAATTTTCACAGTCAAACTATTTTATAAATGATAAGCTTGACTTAATTTTTTTCTACTCAGCATATTAGCCCATTCATCAAAAATATACATAAAAGGCAGGCTTCCTAGGCTATGTGGAAGACATACAGCAGAGTGGTTGCTGCAAAAAGTTAAGCTCAGCCAAAATTCAAAAAATTAACTCAATTTATTTTTGCCTCAATTACATTTCTCCTCATTTACAAAATCATTCTTGATTTTCAGATATTTAGTCTTCCTTTAAAGATTGTAAAATAGACACTTTGGTACGTTTACACACATATATATATATATATATATATATATATATATATACTAACTCCTTTACCTCATGTAAAAAAAAATATTAAGAAAAATAGTCTCCACAGGATTTTCCTCTAAGACACATAAATTTCTTTTGCTGTGGTAAGATTCTATTTGGGACAGTGGAATGAGCAAGCTCTATAGTAAATGCTTTGCACATCCTTTCTCATTTCATCTTTTCAACAACTCTGTGAAAAATTATTGTCTTCGTCATCATCATCATCATCACCATCACCAACATTCCTGTTCTATAAATTACAAAGGTCAAGTAAATTGTCCAAGTTTATGTGAGCTAATACAAAGCAGAACAGCAATGTTACCTATTGTCTCTTGCCTCAAAAGTTCTACTAAAACTCTGACTCACTCATCTAGATCTCATGAATACTTCATCTACCACTCTGAAACACTTACTTTTTTACTTTATATTGGGAATCCTTTACTTTATATATTTCTCCTATTAGCTCTCTATGAGAAGAATACATTGCCTGGTATTTCTTACCATTATTGGTTTATAGCAGCAACTAAATAACTGCCATATTCTTCTACCACTATTGTAATCATCATAGACTGTTTGAGACCTTACCATATACCTTGCATCATGCTAAGTGTTTTAATTTGTTTTAAAACTTAATTCTTAAACTAATCCCAGTTATATGGATACCATTACTATTCCCATTTTGTTAAGTGAGAGGACTGAGGCTTGGGAGGTTTCTTTCTAAAATAACAGGATAAATATATTAATTAAATTAATTAATTAATAATAAGCCATCAAAGAGAGTTATTTAAAGTACATATGAGCTTCTAAAATATGCCAGGTGCTCTTCTCACTAGTAAGCAATAGAGCAGGCCTGAACTCCAGTGGTGAGGAGACAGAAATTAAGACTTCACAGTGATGATAATTGCCACAGCGGGGGGGAAAAGCCAGGAAAGAAGTAACAAAACCATTCATTTTTGTGAAGATTTGATATGTTACAATTTTATAGAGTGTGGTTACAAAGGGAACAATGAGAAGATAACTTTGAGGAAAAATCTGAAGGTTTTGACTGTTCCAGATTGATAGAAGAACAGATGCAAAGGATAGCCTTGGTTTATTTAAGGAGATTAAAGAGGCCACTATATCTTTGCCCAGGAGGACAATTATAGGGAATGATATCAGAATGAACCACAGGGCTTCTTTTGTCTTTGCAAGACTTTGTAAGGACTTTGGCTTTTATTGAGAGAAACTTGCAGGCCTTTGGAAAGTTTTGAATGGAGGATTGTTACAGTATGACTAGTGTTTTTTAAATGAATGGCTCTTGATAATATAGCATGCTGAGCAAAATGAGTTAGGTAGAAAAAGTCAAGAACCATATCATTACAATATGATGTATTATAATGTATCATAGAATTGAATACTTAAAACCTAAGTAAATTTATTAAGCAATGTCACTCCAATAAATTTAATTAAAAAAAATTTTTAAATAAATAAAAGGTCACTATGGCAGTATGTTCAAGATAGACTATTGGAGATAGTATGAAAGAAGGGATGCCACTAAGATAAATTATATTAAATTACATTGTAATAATCCCATCTAGGAAGGAGGGTAGCATAGATCAGGTAGTAGGAGTAAGAGTTTAAAGTAGTTAGAGTGTAGATATATTTCCAAGGTAAAGTTGATAAAATTTGAAGACAAATTGTGAATAAGGGATAAAGATACCATTGAGTTTCTAGTCTCAGCAACTAGATAGAGTGGGGTAGAAAAGAAAAGCCAAAAACTTAATTAATTTAGTTTAAAAGCAAAGTTTGAGTCACCTGTTAGGAAAGTGCAGATGTTAGATGGGCAGTTAGTATATGAGTCAGAATTCCCCAGACTAGACCAAAAAATCAAGGAACCTTCATCACCTGGATTATTTAAATCCATGAGACTGAGTGAGTTCACCCAAAGAATGAGTCTACCTAGGGAAGAAAAGAAACCCAAGGAATGAATACTGAGACATGTCCAATTTAGAGAAAAGAAAGATGTGGCAATGTCAGCAAAATAGACAAAGAAAGGTCGTAGAGGAGGAAAACCAGGAGAGTCAATGTTCCTGGAAGAATGAGTTCCAAAAAGGAGGAATGATGCTGCTGCTGGAGAAAGACCTGAACTGAGAACTGGCATTGGATGTCGGTCTGATGCTGCCTCCAGCCTCTGTGGACTAAGAAGGAGCGTGCACATTTAATGGCCATTTGGGTAACCTGTCCCATATCATGGGGGCCTCGGATTTTATACTAGTTATCAATACCACAAATATAGCCAACTTGGGAAAGCTCAGTCTTTCTAGTTGCAGAATTTTGTTCTCTATTAAGCAAGTTCCTTTGTTTTTGTTTTTTATTGGGCCTTTAAAAAAAACATTAGATGTTTATTTTTATGCTTATGTGTGAGTGTGTGTACATGTGTGTGTTTTTTGTTTCCAAACCAGAGCTGCTTTGATCCTAGGAGAGTGAATACTCAGCATTCCATCCCGATGAGTACTGCTGCTAAGCCCCATATTTGCTTTTCTCCTCCCCTGCTAGCTTAAATTCTGCAGAGGCCAATTAAACTGCCTACGCCAGCATCAAACACAACATGCACTATCTCAACATGGAGGTGATTATAAACAGCCAACTACACTTTAGCACAGGTACTAAGCTGTGCATGGGGTGTTTTCACTTTCCATGAACTGTCTTTTGAGTAGAAACACATTGTAACTTGCAGTGCACTTGGGTTCTCAGGAGTATTGTCGTTAACTACAGGAAGACACCTGCACTGAGCTTCCTCCTCATAATTAGGGAGGTCAAGTCATTCCTGTCATATGTGTTTTTCAGTTCTTGTCCATGTTCTGAGACGCGATGATTAAGTTTGATGTATGACTCACTCACTGAAGTCATTATAAAAAAAGTAAATAAAACATTTTAGCAATGTCTTGAAAACTCAGAGGAAAGTAATTCCTGCTAGGGGGGAAAAATTGAGGCCAGAAAGTTCTTAAGAGTATGAAAATATGAAAGTTTGTATACCTCATAGGAATACTTGTCTCAATCTACCCTGAACAAACATATTGGAAAATTATGTTTTCATTGAAAAATTGCTTCTATTTAAAATGCTGGAGAAGGTTTGTGTGTTAAATAAGGAAATCATATTATTCCCAAGCTACATCTGATTCTGTATTACTTTTCTCCTTTGTTATTTATAAAAAATATTTATGTTAATTTTATAGATATGCAAATGTTGGCAAGAAGAAATTCTAAAAGCACTTAAGTTACTAACCAGTAGACAATACAAATAACAAACAAGAGTGATGCTGCTTACTATCTTCACCAGGTAATGAATAGTCCCTGGTAATGGTGTGCGGCTGGTCCTAAGGAAAGCCCAGTGAAAATTAGATGATCTGATAAATTAGTAAGAGGAGTTATTGGGTGATAATGTGTGCGTGTGATCTCAGACACTCACAGCAGTTCCAGGTGCTTCTTAACAGCAGTTTCTTGAAGAATACTCATTCATTCATTGTTTCATTGATTTTCTCAACCATCCTCACTGAGCACTGCCATGGGCTAGGAGCTCTATTTGCCAACAGAGGGATTTCAATGGAGACAATTTCAGAGCAAATGGATGGTAGCTTGATTCCATGAGAGGCCGGGAGAGGGAGACATTTTATCCCCTTCTGCTATTTGCCTCACACTATATGGGCACCTAGGAGGATGCATGCACAAAATCTGAAGTTTGCCAATTAAATTTTTAATTGAGAGAATCCAAGATGGCTGCATAGGTAAACACCTACACTGCTGCCTCGCACAACAATTTCAAAACTACAACTAAAACACAGAACGGACATCATCCAGAACCACAGGAAAGCTGGCTGAGTGGAAATTCTACAACTAGAAGAAAAGAGAGGGGCTCACAGAGACCCAGAGGAGCTGCAAAAAGCTGAGGTACGGAGACGCTCACATGGAGAGAGCAGGTGCCTGAGTACCTGGCTGGTTTTCTCTAGCAGGAGGGAAACGGAGACTCTCAAAGGCATTGAACCCCTTATCCTATGATACTAAACCCCAGATCCAGCTGAAACTCATACGGGGGAAGTTTGGACTGTGAAAAGGGAGAGGTGCATGGAAATTTAGGGGAGTCGCAAAAGATCAGAGTGCTGGTGGTGCGCATGGCACTGGGCACACAGGACAGACTGCAGATTGTGCCGCTGCCTTTCGCGAGAGGGCAGGAGACAGACCCTCCCAACTGTGCCACTTCTGATTCCACTAAGCCCCTGTTTCGGGTGAAATCCTGGGGACCTAGACTCCTGTGGTCCTGTAGCACAGGGGAGCCAGAAAGGCAGCAGTCTAGAGGCACTGTGCGCGCGCACAAGGACCGCTCCAGTGATTACCCAGTCATGTGAGACTCAGGGGCTGTGGAGGGCGGGGCCCACTGGAAGGCAAGGTGGTCCCTTAAGCCCTGAGACTCCACCCATCCCAAGCTCCACAGAGAGGCTTCTTCGGTTTTGCAAGTCTGGTATCATAAGGCTGAATACAACACAGAAGTTCTCCCAGCATAGTGAAAATGTCGAGACAAGGGAAGGGATCACAAACAAAAGAAATTCAGGAAAACAAATGACTGGATATAGAGTTCAAAACCACGCTTATAAGGTTTTTCAAGAATATCCTAGAAAAGTTGGATAAAGTTAGCAAGAGCCAAGAGGAGATGAAAAAAGACCAACTAGAGATGCAAAAGATCCAACTAGAGATGGAAAAGGACCAACTAGAAATTAAACATACACTGACTGAAATAAAAAATATTATACAGAGTCCTAACAGCATACTAGAGAAAGGCAAGGATCAAGTCAAAAATTTGAAATATAAAGAAGCAGAAAACATTCAATTGGAAAAGCAAGAAGAGAAAAAAAATCCAAAAATGTGAAGATAATGTAAGGAGCCTCTGGGACAGCTTCAAGTGTACCAACATCAGAATTGTGGGGGTGCCAGAAGAAGAGAGAGAGCAAGATACTGAAAACCTATTTAAAGAAATAATGACTGAAAACTTCCCACATCTGGTAAAAGAAATAGACTTACAAGTCCAGGAACCCCATATAAAAGGAATCCAAAGAGGACCACACCAAGACACATCATAATTAAAATACCAAGAGCAAAAGACAAAGAGAGAATATTAAAAGCAGCAAGAGAAAAACAGTTTATTACCTACAAGGGAGCACCCATACGATTGTCAGCTGATTTCTCAACAGAAACGATGCAGGCCAGACGGGAGTGGCAAGAAATATTCAACGTGATGAATAGCAAGAACCTACAACCAAGAATAATCTATCCAGCAAAGCTAACATTCAGAATTGAAGGGCAGATAAAGAGCTTCACAGAGAAGAAAAAGCTAAAGGAGTTCATCAACTCCAAACCAGTATTATATGAAATGCTGAAAGGTACTCTTTTAGAAGAGGAAGAAGAAAAAGAATAAACTGGTGAATATAATAGAATCAGGAGCACAGAAAGGGAGTAGACTGATAATTCTCAAGAGGACAAAAATCATAAAGCATCAAACAGACTGTGAAATTACAGCAGAAAGATTAAAATTAGGTGAGGTAGATAAGTGATTAATCAAAGGACTTATATGCATGCATATAAGCATAACCAATGATCACAGACACTGGGTGGTCGGGGTATGCCTGGGAGGGAGGGGGGGCAATGGAGAGATATGTATAAAAAATTAATAAAAATTAATAAAAAAATAGGGGGTGGAGGAGGTACCTTTATTGAAACTCCCAGTTCTTAGAATTCCACACCATGGAGCATCAGCACAAAGCAAAGGTCTCAGCCTAAGTCATGTCAGTGTCTGCTACACATCTGTCAGTTTCTCCCTCCCCCCAGTAGCTTCAAGTCCCAGATTGACTTTGCCTCAGCATTGAGCATCCTTTTGTTATCCAAGTTTCCTCTGCAAGGTCCTCCACTTTTACACCACTTTCTGTTTTACTTTCTTCCGAAATACACAGCACCCAGTTTCCTTGTTTTTACATTATTTTCATCAGCATATCTCATCTTAAAATCCATGCATACTAAAGTTAAAAATTCTTATGACTGAACAGAAAGTATACAGATCTCAATTTCTATATATCTGAGTTCTATTAATGGAGAAATTGGATTTTCTAACAGTTGATGAGATACATAAGCTGTACATTCACAATCTTCGAGCTTATTTGGCATCCTTTAAAAAATGGTAGTTTCTTCTTATCACTTATTTCAACTATTTTACCTATTATCATGCTACTAATAGAATTTCAACTAAGTGCAAAGCACTATAGCAGACACTTTAGAGTTGATTTATTGACATTGACCTTAAATTTTCATGATACCACACTGTCCTAATTTTCCTCCTTCCCACTCACTACTGTTCATTTATTTTAATTGACTTCTAAATATTTAATACAGTGGTACCTCGAGATACGAGTGCCCTATCATACAAGATTTTTGAGAGATGAGCTGTCGAGCAAGCGATTTTTGCTTTGAAATACGAGCAACATTTGAGATAGGAGTAATCGTGCGGATAGGCCGGCTGCACATGACCCATCAGTTTACCACGACTCGAGTGTCTCATAGTTTCCCACGCCTCAAGGTTATGGAACGAATTAAACTCATATTGCGAGGTACCACTTAGAGATATGTCCTAGGCCCTCTTCCTTATTCTTCTCTTGTCATAGATCCATAACTTTAAATATGACATAGCCCAAAAATGTATATCTTTCTCTCCCCCTCCCCCCGGCTTAAAATCAGATTTTTAAATATAATTTTTTAAAATGTTACCTCCAACTGAATATCCAGTGAGCATCTCAAAATTATCATGACCAGCATGGCTGGTGTTGCTCAGTGGTTGAACTTCCACCCACAAACCAGGAGGTCATAGGTTTGATTCTTTGTCAAGGCATGAGCTAAGGTTACAGGCTTGACCCCTGGTGGGGGACATGCAGGAGGCATCCAATCGATGTTTCTCTCTCATTAATGTTTCTATCTCTCCATCCCTTTACCTTATTCTCTCTAAGATCAGTAAAAAATATATATAAGCTATCATGACCACAATTGTTTTTCCTTTAGTATTTATCATATCCCCAAGTTGCAACCAATCACCCAGTTACTAAAACCCCCTAACTCCACTCCACCTTTGATCCCTCTATTTTCATATCTAATCATTATCAAATTTTATTTCTTTTATTTCAAACCACATCTTGAATCTATACATCTTCTCTAAGTTACATCAATCCACTGTACTTCATCAGGCCTACATCTCACATACTCTATTTTAAAGTCTTTATTTCCATCACTGACCTCCATAATCTATTCTTCATAAAGTAGCTAGACAGATTTTACTTAAAAAAAGAGAGAGAGGAGCCATGAATCCCCTTGCTCATGACCCTTTGACTACTCTTAAAATTAGATCAGAAACACTTCATTGCATCTTATCATGAGCCCTGAGATTTGGTCCTGCCTCTAATCCTCACCTCATCTGCTGCCACTCCCTCTCTACCTCACTGTCTTGCCCCATGGTTTCCCTCCAGATACCCGGATATGTGGGGGTCCATTCTCCCTTCAGGACTGGCAAGATAAGAAAGGTAAACAATTCTGCTTCACAGTAGAATGCCTCTGATATTAAACACACTTAACCTGGTGTTGAACTTGAGGTTTACCGTATTTTCTGGCATATAAGATGACTTTTTAACCCAGAAAAATCTTCTGAAAAGTCAGGGGTCGTCTTATACACAAGGTGTCATCTTATATGGCAGCTATATCTCAAACTCTATATTTTAACTGGAAAAGTTGGGGGTCGTCTTATATGCTGGAAAATATGGTAATTTCCTTGTCCTGTGTCTAATAAGTAATTGCTTCTGTGTTTGTCTCTGATACTACTGCTTTCTCAAAGTCATAATTGGGATCTTCTTATTCCCTCTGACCCAAAGGCATCTCAGAAGTTTGCTAGATGAATGAATAAATGAGTGCGTCAATACAAAATACATAAGTGCCCATCTGACAAGTCTTTCCTTGCCTTTAAAAGAAAGCTATGTACCATTGGCTCTCCTTGCCTGCAACACTTTCCCAATTATTTGAGGTAGTACTGAAATAAGAATAACTAGAACCAGACTCTACCTATCTCTATATTAAATTTGTAATCTTAATCAAAGAGCACCTCTCTTGAAGCCTTAATTATGAAATGAAGAATTTTGAATAGATTGGTGGTTTTCCAACTTTCTAAATGAAATAAAAATTTTAAAACAAAATGATATAATGGACTGTGATATGTGAATCATTTAAAAAATGATGCTGCCTTGTGTAATAAACTGGTGTTCTTGGAATCCTGCCTATCAGTAAACTCTTTTGTCCCTGCCTCTGGTGATCCCAGGGGCCCCCTCTACCCCCCGCATAGAAGCCGAGGGCTCTGCAAAGCCCAGTTCAAAAACCACTGGACGCAAAAGTCTCTGAGGCCCCTGGTAGATCTAACATTTCATGATTCCAACTCTGAAATAAACAACAGATGTTGCCAACTAAAGCCGAATGAAATGTATTCATGCACTCCCTTAAAAATTAAATGGAAGACTTTTCTCCCCTTTTAAAATCAAGCAAAATTCATTGCTTGGAATTCTGACAGAGTATACAAAGAGCCTTTTAAATGCTAAAGAACATTCATAAATGACTTTGTCACAAAGTGTTATAAGATTTTGCAAAATTGAGCTTATGTAAGTTTTTGCTGACTTGAAGTGTTATTGATTAGAAAATACCTTCTACCCTCCAGGCCATGTGTGCCTCAGAAGGTTTCAGATCCAGGAACTCAAGTCGGCTCACCTATGTACTGGAAAGGTCAACCCACCATGGAAACCCATTAAAACATTCGCGTACATTCACTCAGCTTGGAGGTTGAGAGTGGCAGATCCAATCTCACCCAGAGCCACACTGCAGCCTCCAGGAGGCTGATGTAATTCTCCTGCGACTTTGTGGTTTAAATGGAATTGATTATTTTAAAATATTAGATATGGCATTGCTTGCTTTTTCACATTGCATTAAGCACCCCCATACAAGGAGCTAGAGACTAGTAGACAAATACATAGAGTTGCACATACCGTCTCCCTCTCATACATATGCATGTGCACACACCTGCATATGAGCACACACATACAATGAGAAGATAACAGTATTAATAGCTTACATATGTGCAGAAATTTACTATTATAAAAGATGTTAAAACATAGCAGCTCATTCAATCCCCCTGACAACTTTGTAAGTTAGGTATATAAGAGCTTCTATGTACAAAAAAAAAAAAAGAATGTACTAAGTAATTTCCATACACTAATCTTGCTTAATGGTCCCCATATTTCAAATGAAAAGATGGGGGCTCTAAGAATTCAAGTGGCTTACTCAGTTTCCCAATGACAAAAAGGACAGATTGGTGAATAAAAACCCAGACTATGAACTGTAGAGGGCAACTTTCCCCTGATATAGGTTTGACTAGTCCCAAAGCAAAATGTGGGCTTTCTTTTAGGTGACAGTTGACTCTGTCAGAGCAGCTTTTGGTAAATGGTTGCTTTGGATGCTTTTCTAATGTGGGAGCTAGACTTTTTCAGGTCCTTTCATGGCCACTATCCAGGCTCTCCCTTGAGTTGGTTGGCAACGTTTTTGACAAGCTGGGTAAAGTCAGATCTGCAAACTGGGTCACCTAAGGTTCATCTTACTGAACGTGACCTCATTCTTCCCAGTCCTTATCCATAGTAAGATGTTTCTGATTAGAGGAGTGACACTGAGGCAATGGTTTGCATCCTCCTCCATACATTCCATCTTCCCAATAGAATGGTAACTTCAATCCCCTGCTTTCCATTTCCTCTATTGAAGTTGACATTATATATTTGCCTTCAATGTGATAAGATATATGATCTTCCTTGTCTCCTTAATTTATAGCTGGCAAGATTAGCTGACTGGTCTTGTAGGAACAAGAGAAATGTGATTATTAGCTTTAGTGGTTTAGGAACTGTATACTACTGGGTCTCATTAATAGGACATCAGCCAAGAAATTTCATTCACATACAGCATAAGCCCATTGTGCAAAATCTCAAGAGCCTGCCATAGCCTGGAAGTTGTGAAAATGATCCTGGATTAAGCTGTTCTGTGAGGAAGGAATGAGAATCACCCAAGATAAACTACCACTCCTATAACTGAATGGTACAGAGCTTCTTGGGAGGAAGAAAGATAAATGATTTTCTTGATTACAAATCTCTCACTCTTACAGAAAACCTATTCTGCAACTCTGTGACCGTGTCATTGGAAAAGTACCGTCTGCCATTGGCTCAGCTCTAATGAAGAAAGAGTTCAATACAGTAGTGATGGATCCTCTCCGTGGCCCCATTCATCCTGGGGGAAGCTGCTCTGACCACTTCCTGAAGCAGCGTGCCTCTCCCCTGCTGCTTTTTCCTCTGTGGAGGGTGATTTTTCCAAGGAAGTAGGACAAGAGAGGGAAGTCAAAGATGTGGTGCCACAGCCCTGGCTGGAGTGGCTCATTTAGTTGGGTGTTGCCTCCTACACCAAGAGGTTGCTGGTTCAATTCCTGGTCAGAGCACATGCCTGGGTTTTTGGGCTTTATCCTCAGTAAGGAGTGTGCAAGAGACAGCTGCTCCATATTCCACTCTCATTTCTATGTCTCTCTCTCCTTTCCTCTCTCTCTGAAAACCAAGAAAAAACTTTTTTAAAAAAAATAAAAATATGTGGTGCCACAGTCCTGCTGTTAGCCCCACAACCTACCATGTAGATCTTGGCATACCTGACAGTTTCTCCGGGACCAATCCAATTTTTGGCCATTACTTCACTAGACACCAGCAAAGTCTCTCTAGTAGAAAAGGTGCAAAGGCAGAGAAAGAGGGGAAGAAGAAGCCAAGGAGAGCAAGATTCAAGGTGCCATGAAAATAGCAAAAACACTTTGAGAAAGAAGAATCATAATTTACTTTTGCTATTGTTCTGGAAACAAGCACACTTAAATGATGGTTTTTGTGAACATATTTTCTATACCAAAAACTGTTGGGACAAATAACCTCACAAGGAACCTCTGCAACACTTCTGAGGGTGAAATATGGTACTAAAAAAAAAAATGAGGGTTTGAAACACATCAATAGGTTTGGAGTCAACAGCAAAATAGATTTTAAAAGGGACATTGTCCAGAAAATTCAGATATAAATTTACTGAAGCCATACACTTAGTATAAAATTACTATTTCATATCAATGCAGTAGTGAATGGAACTGACTGAAAGACCTTGAACACTCAATCAGTTTGTGCAACTCTAAATTGAAGGGGGATATTAGATCATCTCTGAGGTCCCTTCATGAACTAATATTTTATAATTCTATAATTTATTCTCCATGCTATTTCCTCTATGAGTTTGCTTCAAAAGCAGAGTGTGAGGATGAACACCTACACACACTCACTAACAAATTTGGCATTTGCCATTATTAACTTGTATTATAGCAAATACTATCTGTTCTTTTCCCTCATATGTTGGTCTTTTAATCAAAAACATACCTCCAGGTCTTTACCCAATGAAAGAGGATGATGTCTAAATATTTTATCAATAACCAGAATGCACACTTCATTATACTTCAGACAACTTTTGTCATCACAACTCTCCATCTTACATGTCAGTTTCTAACTCCATAATGAAATCACAATAGCCAACCTCAGAGCTCACCAGTGCTCCCAGAAGTGTAGCCAATGCCTGGTCTCATCAGCCTCTCTCCACTTTCTGGTAAAGAGTAACAATATCACATACTTGAACTGAGAGATTAAAGTTTAACAGCCAAGTTGTTCTGTAAGCTTCTTCTTTAAGTCTCAGTTTCTCTAACTGTAAGTGGGTATAAGAATAGTTATCTACATCATAAAACTCTTATGAAGAACACATAAAATCATGAATATAAAACACTGCGTTTGGTATACATCTTTTGTTCTCCAAAGCTATTAAAACCAGCTCTGGACTCGAAGAACAACCACTTCTTTAAGAGCTATTGATGTTTGTATCAACTTCTCCTCAGACAACTAGCCTCTGACTTCCCATGCTAAAATTAGGAGGAAAAAAATGAGTACTTGATCCTTATTTTGTGAGAACATGAGTTGTTTTCTTTTAAATATGAGTCACTCCAAAGTCTCTTTCTCACCAGTGTCATAAAGCTCAAAATAATTTAAGTCAACTTGTATCACTAATGACCTCCTTTCAAACATATCTGCTGTATGGTAGCCATTTTAGTTACCAACACCTTAGCAAAGGATACACATTCAGTTATATGAGACTATACAACAGACTAGTAAATATTGATGAGGGAGGAAATGGTGAAATAATTACCTAAGTACAATGACTTTTGAGGGGAAAGTAATTTCAGGAAAGGTGCTGTAGAAGGATATTCAGGAAAGGGGTATAAGAGGCCACAAGGAAATCCTAGGAGGCTGCTAGATGAGGAGGATCTTTAGTGCAGGAAGGAAGATACAGCTTCGAAATGGCACACATTACATATAGCTTAGAACCAGCCATATACTGGTGGCAAATGGAATATGTCCCGGTGACTGACTTCTAGGCAACAGATGCTGGCTTCACTCAAACTATTTTGGTTTGGTTTTCTAAACAGAACAATCCCCAAGACCAATGTGTGGAAATACAAATACCACTTTCAACAGAGCTCTTAAAGGTAAATATTTATTGTTATTTTTGCAAGGCATTGGAGTGTCATGTCAATTGTAGAAAAATACTTGCCTCAATTGCAAAAATACCATAATTTCTCTACAATGATAGAAGTATTTGGGGGTTTTCCTTCTTAGCAAACACTTCTGTGAAAAGCTACGGTTGTCTCTTGTCTATCCTAAGAATTATAATTCTGGGAGATTATTAAAAAGAATATCCTGTTAAAAGACTGCACAGTTCTTTTTAGCATCAAATCATTGCCTCTTCCCAGGTCCCTTTCAGTACATCAGGCCATCCATCGAAGCCCCCTTGCACAATGGTCTTAGCCCGTGCAGACCAGCTGCATGCATGGCCTCAATGTTGCACACCTCCCTTTGGCAGTGCTCTTCTGCTCCTGGACTTGGCCATGTAAAGTGCAACTTTTTTAGCCAATGGGACGCAGTAAACTTGATACAAGCAGTGTCATATACGTTTGGGGCTTCTCTTTTGCTTTTTGATCTCTATCGACATCACCCCTGGGCTGCCCTATTGAAAGAGAAGACACATGGAGAAGACACGTGTCTTTGTGCTCTAGTTGAGGCCCAAGACATGTGAAAGAGGCCAGATAAGATCAACAAAGCCACCTACTAACCAATAAAGCAAAAAGAAGTGCTTACAGTTGGCTCCCTTTGAATCAACTATAATTTTGTTGTTTGTTATGCAGCATCATTGTGGCCTTAGAAAATAAACAAGGACTTTATGCTCAAGGACTTTCTTTCACCAAAACCAACCAGTGCTAAGTCTTAGTCCAACAAGATCCTGCTTGAGACTGGCTCATTTATATGATTTTTTTAAGTGTGTTCCAAGAGAGGATAAAATTATGCCATTTAGGGTTGATTTATTAGGAAGTTTTGCACATTTCTTATTTGTGATGTAGTGATATAAGACATACTGCAAGAAACCAAAACTTGAAAGTACTGTAATTCTGTCACATGGTGCCTGATAAGTGGGTGATAACCCCCAGGCAAAAGAAAGAGGAGTGGTCCAATCAGCCTATGAGGGCAAGTATCAATAGAGAGCCAATGTCAGGGAGGCCAACCTGGAAGGAGAGGCATCCTGAGGTGAGCAACCTTGCCATGCCTGAATCACTGCAGTATGTCCTAAATCACTGTATGGCTGATAAGATTCTATGTGCAAATTTCATCCTTACACCAGAAAGGTGATGGCATTACAGATAATGAAAACAAGTAACAAGACTATGTTTCTAGTAGTACAAGCAGGCAGAATCCCCCAGCCTGGAGCAATCGAAGTCAGGGGCTTAGTTTTAAGGCAACAAAGAGGGAAACTTAGCCTGAGCTGACAGATCTTATTGGCAACAAAGCAGAAATCAAGTAATTAGAACCAGCGGAAAGTCAGAGCCTGGCCCAAAACAAAACAGGGTGGATTTGATGCTAAGCACTCTGAATGTTGAAGTAAGGTGAATATTTTTGTTCAGGGTTGTAGATTTGGAGCAGCGGGAAAAAAAAGTGATGGAAACTGGGTTACTTGTCCTGAAGTTAAAAGAGTAAATCAGTATGCCAGTTCAGTATGATTTGAGTAACTTTTTGCCTTCAAAGGGATATTGATTTTAAATACCTACCAGATCTTTAAGCATAATATAATCAATAAAGAAATTTTTGAAGAGAATTGTTCAAGTTGTAGGTAACTTGAAGTGGTACTTACACAGACACAGCCGCTAAAACAATTATTCAGGAAACTCAAACCCTTGAAAACTTTTAATGAATGAAAAATAATCTCTGCTTTGGCCTAAATTATTTTGCTTGACTATTTAAATTGATCAAATTCATCAATCATTGCTCAACTTTATACCTCATTTTGCCTTTGTACAAACAAAATCCTTCTAATGATTATTCTAATTGTAGGCAATGAGCTCCAAAAACCAACTCAAGAGTCATGGCAGCCCGACCTTTATAACTTAATACCTGCAAGCCTTTCAAAATTGGAGGCAAAATAAATCTAAAATAAAAACATAACACTCAGGGTGCCTCAAATACTATATGTATTCATGTGTGTGTATGTGTGAATAAATTGCACGCTTTATTGCAATTTATTACATGAGGGATGGAGAGCATGCCTTGCAAAGAAGTTCCCCAAAAACAGTATATCTGATTCATAATTAGTTTGCCTTCATAAATTGAGTTGAGATTTGTCTAATTACATTGCATACATCGGTATATTAGCTTTTATTTGGTTGTGCTTGTTTTACTCCGAAGTCTCAAACACATTTGTGAGCTTTATCTGCTATGGACAGGTAGAGCTTGAGGTAATCACTCAGTGGTTTAGAATGCAAGGGAAGACAAGCAGAAGCATGCTAATGTAGATGAGAGTAACAGAATCAAAGAAAGTGTCCTCCACTCCATAAGAAGAAATTAATTTGAACTTCCTACACACTCTCGAGGTTAGTATTTTTTCTACAAAATTATAGGAAGGTTCAAGAAAAACCTAGATGGTGTGTTCTAAAATGGATTACATGGAATCCAAAGAATCACTTCTTCCTCAGTTAAATTTTCAAGTAAAGGACTTTTTCCCTTTATCTTTCATGGAAGCAGACTGATTATATAGTGATCACATCCCAGAAAATATCAGAGGAGTCCAGTAAATTCAATTGTTCTTTAAATATAACCTTCCTGTGACTCAAACTACTCACATAAAGAGACAGGCAGAATCAAGCTTTCCCATGGATGTGTTGTTGATTCAAAACTCCTTTGCCCTTTAAGAAGCCATGGTTTTGATAAACACCCAAGCTGCAGATGATCATTATTGCCCATATATCCAAAGTTATCCTTGGTCAGCTTCTTCCAGCTAGAACCCGCTCCTTTTCTTTATGTAGTGATGCTTACCTGGATACATACAGAATGAGTCAGATTTTTGTTCTTAACTTTTGATTGCCAACCTCTCAAAGCTTATGCTTGGGCTTTGTTGTTTTTCCTTACCCATCACTAGCTCTGCTTTTTACTATCAGCATGTGTTGCTGTCAGTATCGCTTGTGGCTATTGTAAATGCCTCACCACAATCAAAGCTATCAATGTGTGGAAACTTGAACAAGACAGAGTTTCGAACAACTCTACACCAGCAAAATATTTACAACCATGAAATCTTGTTCAAGTAGAATGAAGGACCAAAGAAAAGATGTCCCAAAATAACAGCATCCTATCCAGATATTTGTTTCATGAACTGGATTGGGGCAGTCCACTGTCCTTTCTCTTAGAGCCCATGGATCTTGGTGCTATTCATGGATGAATCTGAGGACTCTTTACAGCAGTCATCAAACTGGTCACATCTCTGAATAACTGAGCATCTTTGAAGGCATTATCATTGCCTTTCAGCATCCCACACAAGGCACTACACAGTAGGCGCTCAACAAATATTTGTTGAATTAGTCCTTTCCTTTAAAAGACCAACATAATCAACTGACGTACAAAACTTTTTCAGTTGGATAGATTTTTTTTATCAGTTGTTTAAAAATAAAGTCTATGATTTTGGTTTTTTATTAGACTCGTAATACCTATTCATTACAGTACATTTGAAAAATACAAACTTTCAAAGGTACATCTAACTATATGACTTACTTTTTATTAATATATTGTCAGCATCTTGTCATGTCACTGAATGTTCTTCTACAACACTGTTAATGGCTACATAGTATTCCATTCCATGAACTATCATTATTCTTTTAATTCAGTTCTCATTGGTTAGCGAGTAGAACAGTGTGTTGCTCAGAGCAATGGTTTAATATAACCTTTGAATGAATAAGTGAATGAAGAGATGTTTAGTTTTTCTCCACTTTTTTTTTCTATTAAAGCTGACACTGCCATGAATATGTTTGTGGTTAAATCTTTGTGCACATTCATAATTCATCTTTTGGATAAATTCCTGGAAGTTAAAAGGCTAGTCAAAGAGTACAAATTTGCTAAATTTTAATCCCATCACTATATAATTCTCAAGAGCCAGCTAAGGCCTCCCACACAGAAAAAAAATTGCATTACTCAAAGCTGACGATTTGCTTTCCTAAGGGTAGACTTAAAACTAAAAAAAAAAAAAAAAAAAAAAAAAAATTTTTTTTTTCTCCTGTTGCACCACAGGAAAAAACTAAAACAAAATTATTAAGACGTGTTTGTTACAAAGATATATAATATATATGCATTAGGTGTGAAATAAAAACGGTCAGGTGGAGAAAATCCTTGTTATATTCACCAGGGACCAAATAGAAATAATTATGGGGTGTGTAGTACTGTCCCACCACATAAATGACTACAATGGCATATGCACAGTGGTTTGTTTCAGCAACTGCCACAAACGATGGACTCTAACTGCAATGTTAGTGTCACCCTATGATCCACAGGCTGCCAGGAACCAGAGAACATCATGCACTTCATCCGTCTGCCTTCCCTGTAAAATGCTCTCTGCAAGAAACTGTGGGGGACCCTGCAAGGAATTAAAAGACATTATGTAAATCAGGTAACACTTACTTGTCCTAAATACTACTGAAGCATATTTGTGAACACAACATCTAACTGCAAGCTCTTCCTTTGTATGGCACTCACACATTTGAAAAAGAGAATCCTAAACACCTGGAAATATTGTTAGCGAAGTGTTTCTCAATACCCTGAAAATCCCTGTTACAAACTAATGCAAGTTCAAGTGCATTTCTCACATTTCCATAAAGTCTTTCAAGTGTATATTAGAACTGTTCCCCCAAATCATCGTTCTCTAAAGTCCAAATGACCACTGAGATTATCCACTGTGATTAGACACAGGTTATAAAATGGTTCCTTTAGCACACACATAAAGTGATCATTTTCAACGTATGTTACTGAGACTGCGCGTATGGCCTCACAATATCTAGAACTAAATGTAATTTAACACATTCTCATTCCTTCCCCACTTTTATCATGCTGCTACTTTGTTTTTTATTACAGGGCTTTTTCTTGAGTACAGAAAATCTTAACAACAAAAATAATGACTCTAAAATTACCAAATGCAATTATAGAAACTATTTGATCTTACCGTGGGAGAGACACATCAAAGGATGACAGCTCAGGCTTCACAGTGTAGCAACTTCTGGGAACAATTATTTCAGTTGTTTAAGAGAGGAACTATGGAGGCTGAAAAAAGATGATCTGTTTCTCTTTTAATTAGATATCATATAAAACGGAATGTATATATTAAAAGTTTTTTTTTTAAGTGTGCCAAAACTTTATGTCTATGGGGGCATTTTATCATATAATTAATAAGTTGGATATAATAAATATGATTTGATTTTTTTTATCTATGGCTATACTAAACCACAAGAAGGTGTTACTGAAATGCAATAAGGTGATAGTTATAGACTGCACGTTCCATCTAAGAAATAGCAATATTGTTAATGGAAATGTGACCTTTATTTTTTAAATCCTTGAAAATTGCCATCTTTTGAGCTATAAATATGTCTTTAGACAAACCAATTCAGAAGACAATATAAAATAAAAAACAAACAGATTTAAACTAGTTTTCAATCTTTTTTTATAAGCTCTATGAGGCAGGTAATAAACATTTTACAAGTGAGGAAACTAAGACATAAAGCAGTCAAATAAATTGCCCAAAATGGCAGAGAAAAATTTAAGCCTAGATTAATGTATCTCTAACCAGTGGTGAATAAAATCAAAATCTACTTTTAATATTTGATTGTTTTTCTATTAGCCAATTGCTAAATGAAGTCATTCTTACTAGTGTTGCAGAGATTAAAATTGCCAGTGTGGCCTTGAACAAGTCACCTTAACTCCCTAAGCTTTCATAACTTTATTTTTAAACTAGTGGCACAGTGCACGATTCATGCACATTGAAAGGAAATTAATTAGAAGAAATATTTTAATATCATTATTCACTTTCTTTATAATAGAAGTGTCAACCAAATTCACGATCGACAGTGACAGATTGAAACACATGTAAGCTATTGGTGCCTGCGAGAACTTTATATGTATCATGCATGCATGAGTCAACTTAGCCTTCTAGTGATATAGAATAAACTTTCTTAATTAGACCTGATTTCTGATGTAGCTAAACTTTTTCCAGTGAAGCACTCCAACTTCTCTTTCAGGTAATTGTCAGCAACACAGCAGTAAATATCAACATGAAGCAGATTATTATTGTAGATCATGCAGGGAGAACAAAGGGTAAAATATTTAACTGCAGCAATGTTTGACTATATTCTGTGCAGTGAGAAAACCTGAAGTCATTATCAAGGTCCACTATTTCTTACTTCTTTTCAGTTGGGTCTAGTTTCTAAGCTTCCTAAATCTCCATTTTTCAGCTAATGAAAAGAAAATAGTATTCCATTGAGTCTCCTATTTATCTACTCTAGGACTATTGTGAGGATCAAATGAGATGAGGCACAGGAAAACGCTTCACAGACATTTGGTTAAAGTGTGAAATGTTTGCACCTAACTATAAAGTAAGTTATCTTCCCAGACTGAAGAAACTGCAAGGAGGCTAGTCGTTGCTAGGGAGAGGGAGCCGGGCATTGCTACGTGACATCATTACCCATTGCCCACAGTGACCATTCTGGGCTGGGCTAAGGTGGGAAGTGGGCTGCATTTTGTGCCATGGGGTCTTGGCAGCATCAGGTGTGATTTGGTGGGCTATGTGGTGGTGGCAAGACCTGTGTCCCATTTGGGGGAAGCCAAGTGTGGGTGCTAGGTCTGCAGTGCCAGTGCATGTCATGGTAGCTCCTGTGTTGAGTGTCTCCCCCATGGTAGTCAGTGCTGTCATAGTGACCAGTCAGATGGTTGGACACTTAGCATATTAGCCTTTTATATAGAGAGATAAAGGGGTCTTGAAATCAACATGTTAGGACTACCAGATGATCATAAAGATATTTTCCAGGTCTGAAGTTCTTTGGTTTTGTAATATTAAAATACATAAATTATTTGAAGTCATTTTATTCAGCCTAATCCTTGAATCTATTCTGCATACTATTGTGTTTCCATTTTTCCCATCACACTGGGCTATGATTTCAAATAATAAAAGCTTTTCAGGTTACCATTATCTGCTGTCACAACAAGGTATTAATATATTATACAACGTTATAAAGATGCCATATTAAGTCAATAAAATGAATTTGAATGACAACCAAAGGAATCACTAAATATAGAGACCCTGAAATACATATAAATGATTATAGATTTTGCCAGCAAATGATTTGTTTCAAAGAGAAACCATGGAATTCATAAAACTCTGTAAACTCCCTTTAAAATATGATGGAAAGATTTCTTTCTCCAGAATTGTCTTGTGAAAAATATTCTAAGTAAGAGAATCATTGTATTAGACTGTTTTAAAATGAATTGTTTTCTCAATAAGTAGATGAAATTAAGAGTAAATTGGTTTATGTTCCAAAGAGCTGGAGCCTGTTTCCCTACTGGCCCTTCCTGAGGGTGGAAGAGCAAGATTTTTAACCTCTCTAACCCTCAGGTCCCTCATTTGTAAAATGGAGTAATTGTAGAGCCCTTGAGGCATTGGTGAAAGGAAAAATTAAGATAACATAAAAGCTAGCATAGTGTCTGGCACATAAGCCATTGATATTAATAAGAAAGTTTCTTAAGATTATAGATTGCCATGGCTGCTCTGGCTTATTGTATGTCTAATTCCTTTTGTGTATGCAACAGTGACTTAGGTTAAGGTTTGTCAAGAAAGGCAGCTGCTTATAGTAAAGAATGAATATTGTAGGACTGCCTTGTATTAGCAGTAATCTAATATCTGTATCAGCTTCCCAAGGCTGAGATAACAAAGTGCCCTAAAAGGAGGGGCTAAAAAGAGAATCCATTCTTTCACAGTTATGAAGGCTAGAAGTCTGAAATCAAAGTGTAAATCTTTTTTCTATCTTCTGGCACTGCCAGCCATCCTTGGCTCACAGCTGCCTTACTCCAGTCACATGGCACTCTACAAGTGTCTGTGTCTCTGTGTCTTCTCTTCTTCTTATAAAGACACCAGTCATATTGGATCAGGAACCCACTCTACTCTCCTGTGACCTAATCTCTATACAAATAATTACCAAAAAAATCTATTTTTAAATAAAGTCATGCTCTGAGATACTGGGAGTTAGGTCTACAATATATCTTCTTGAAAAATACAACTCAACTCATAACAATATCTCTAACGTGGACTGTTGCAATGACTTCTTTCAAAGGCCTCCCTACTCCACAACCCACCCCACTCTAGAATATAGAAGCACCTATATTCTAGTACAAACAAAGCAACAAGAGAGGGTTCCTAACAGGTATCATAAATTCATAAATCCATTTTTAAATATATTTTTTATTATTGATTTCAGAGAGGAAAGGGGAAGGAGAGAGAGAGAGAGAGAGAGAGAGAGAGACATCAATGATGAGAGAGAATTATTAATCAGCTTCCTCCTGCTTCCTGGGGATCAAGTTCATAATCCAGGCATGTGCTATGACCAGGAATCGAACTGTGACTTCCTGATTAATAGATTGATGCTGAATCACTGAGCCACACTGGCCAGGCCATAAATAATTTTTAAATACTGTTAATAAGCAGCTGAATTTAGTCAAACTATATTCAGAATCTTAGATTTTTCTCTGGGTCATGCTGCTGAGCTTTTTGCCAGAGGCCAAAGCATAGCAAGCATTTGCATGAAAGTGCAAAAGAAACATTGGAAGGCCAATGGACCTTGATATTCAGCAGAGCTGAAATTAGCACAAGATTGCTCCTGCTGTGATTGCAATGGCTGGAGGCGATTTCCTGACCTGATAATCCTTACATTGTTTACCAAACTTTACCTTTGATCTGCCTGTATGCATTGCTAAAGGGCAAATGTGTATTCAACATGAATAAAAGCAGGCAGGACAAGGACTCGGTGTTTCTCTTCATGCAAGTGGTTTCCACCTGGCCCCTCAATGCCTTCAAAATTCATATTTCTTGTATAGTGTATTTATTGTGTGTCTTGGCCCCTTATCAATTTATTCTGAATCAGCCAAGCAGGTCGTGGCATTTATTCAACTGTCATTATGTTTTGATTAATTCCTTTGACAATAGACTCTCAAGTTTGAAGTAAGTAAGATAGCAAGCTATGACCAGAAGTTATACTGGACATATGACCATTTTGAAGGCAAAATACATTCCATAATAAGTTCTTTACCAATTCTTCTATTTCTAGGACACTTGGAAAATATTTTACTATATTCAATATTTAAAATTCATAAAAAGAACCAATTATGAGCAACTAAATACATTCACAGGGCCCTGAAGTGGTGGGACATTTTAGTTGAAACATTATAGCATCTCTTACAAATAAACTTTAAAAGGAAAACCTTCAGTAGCACCCTTTACCCCACTAAATATTTTTATATGAAACTAGAGGCTCAATGCACGAAGATTCATGTAAGAATGGGCCTTCCTTCCTCTGGCTGCTACAACTGCCTTTATGCTCTGGTCCTGAAGCCACCTTTCTGCCTTCCCATGCTGCCCAGAGGCCCAGAGCAGCTGGGGCAGTGCATAATGCCTGGCCTCTTGGCACCTGCATATGCAAATTAACCCTCCATCTTTTGGGGGGGGTTAATTTGTATACTCATTCCTGATTGGCTGATGGGCATCATGAAGGTACAGTCAATTCGCATCTTTCTTTTTCATTAGTGTGGATAACCTAAGAAAGGTCCTAGTGAATGACACTGCTTAACTTTATATCAGAAATCTTAAAGGAACAGCTTCTAAAATAAATATGCATTAATATTTAGCCAGTAACTCTTTCACAAAGAATCCATTCAACCTAAAAGCCCCAATGCAAAGCAGTCAGATACACAGACCAAAAACAGGATGTTATGGACTATGGACTCAGTTCACAGATTCAAGGATGAAGCATGTAAATTCCACAAGAGAAAAGATTCACCATCTAGGGGGAAAATGATACTCAAAATCAATGAAAAGACAGTTTACAAACTGTTTCAAGTGATTTTAATTAGTAATGTGTCAGTGAAACACAAGGGTCACCTCACATTCAGCAAATCCAAAGGCTTCCTCATCAGAGCAAAACTACTCTTAAGTGCGTACAAAATGAAGAGTTAGTGCCTTATAAATTATTTTCTCACCAGCTAATTAATAAAGTGATTATGGAAACCACAATAGTAATTTTAATTTTAATGGGCTTATAGTCCACACTTCTGTGTTGGGATGGGTCTATTTCCTATCTGCATAAAAGCTACCTCACAGAGTCAAACCAAAAACTTCTTGGTAATATCAACAATATTCCCACCAAAATATATATAATATGTTTTAGGTGCTTAGTATGTGCTAGGCAATATTCTAAGGCTTATAGGTATTCATCATTTAATCCTTACAGCAATTTAACAAGATGGGTACTATTATAATCTTTACTAGAGGCCCAGTGAACAAAATTTATGCATAGGAGGGGGTGTCCTTCAGCCCAGCTGGCACCTTCTCCAATCTGGGACCCCTTGAGGGATGTCTGACTCCCCATTTAGGGACTGGGCCTAAACGGGCAGTTGGACATATCTCTCACAATCTAGGACTGCTGGCTCCCAACCACTCACATGCCTGCCTGATCACTCCCTAACCACTTCTCTTCCAGCCTAATCGATGCCTAACTGCTCCCTTGCTGGCCTGATTGCCCCTAACTGCCATCTTCTGCCAGTCCGGTCACCCCCAACTGTCCTCCCCTGCAGGTCTGGGTCCCTCCAACTGTCCTCCCCTGCAGGCCTGGTCCCTCCCAACTGCCCTCCCCTGCTGGACTGATTGTCCACAACTACCCTCCCTTGCTGGTCATCTTGTGTCCACATGGAAGCAGACATCTTTGATCACATGGGGGCAGCAATCTTGTGTGTTGTAGTGATGGTCAATTTACATATTACCTCTTTATTATATAGGATTTTATACATGAGCCATCTGAGCTGCCTGGACCCATGTATTCTGGCTTCTGAGTCTCTAGACCCTTAAACATTATAGTATCTTGACTCTAAGAACCATTTTTTCAGAGCCTTTGCAAGGCTTTCTATCTATTAGATATCTCAACTTCAAAATATCTGAGAAACAAGCTTTTTTAAAATTCTTCCCACCACCTACTTTTCCTATAATTTTTCTGACCTCTGTGAGTGGTATATAAATCTTTCAGTTGCTCAGACTAAAAACTTGAGAGTTATAGCTGAATCCTCTTTTTCTCACACTACACTTCCAATCTATCAGCATAGCTTGTCAGCTCTACCATCTAGATATTTTTGGAATCTCACCACTGCTCCCCAATTTCATTCGAGTTTCTATCATCCTCATTCAAGTCTCTACCATCTTCCACCTGGAACAGTGCAATGGCCTCTTCAAAAGCCTTCTTGCTTAATATAGTCCTACCCCAACACATACACCAGCACACATACTCTAGTGTGAACACTGCAGCAAGAGAGGGCTCTTTAAAAAAACAACAAAGAGAGTGGCCAACCTCAGCTCAAGCCAGCAAAGATTTCACCCCATTATAAGGGATGACCAATCTGCACCCTAATTGAGAAACAACCCCCAACCCTGGGTTCCATCTCCCTTCATTCACCCAGAGACCTTGCTTCTGTAATTATTCCCATTCATAGATCATCAGTATCTCTCTTCTGGATCTTCCCCATCAGCATTAAAAAAAGAAAAAGGCTGTTCTAGCCCTAGCCAGTTTGGTTCAGTAGATATAGTGGCCGCCTGTGGACTGAAGGGTTCGATTCTGGTCAAGGGCACATACCTCCGTTGCAGGCTCAATCCCAAGCCCTGATGAGGTTCATGCTACAGGTAACCAATCAAGATGTCTCCACTCACTCTAAAAATCAATGGAAAACTATCCTCAGGTGAGGATTAACAACAACAGCAAAAGACCGTTCTAAGTAGATCGTTAGCTACCAAGATTCTTCTTCTGTCCAGTATACCTTGAAAGTGCTGTGCATACACATTACATTAAATACTGTCCCCTAGTCACACCCTAATTTCTGACACTTTTTTTATTCTCATCGAACATATCACTACATGAAATTCAATTACATGCACACTATTCACACTATTTCTCAGTTTGCTTACTGTTGTCTTCTTCTCTAGATTATAGAAATCATAAAACAGTATCTGTGTTGTTCACAGCTACTCATCAAGTGTCTAAAACCAGAGACTTGTATATAATAGGTACAGAATAAAGATTTTGGAATAAATGAATGAATGAATATAGTAGATATATTCTGATACTCTTTCTACATTTTTTCTTTGCTATAAAGAAAACCAGTCATTTGAGATACGAGCCTAACCAATATTCAGCATATTTCTTGGACCTTTCATATAATATTATTATTTTAATATATATTCTAGTAGTTTATTAGACATCATAATAGTAGCTATATATGGCTACACTATTTAATATAAATACACCACAACCTTCAATTGTATTATTCTACTTATCCCCTGAATTATTCACTCTGTGTCTAAATAGTTGAATCCACTATCTCCAATTTCCCCAGCAACCAATGATCAGCACCTTAGTTTCCTTGAACACATTCAATTATCTTTTGTGATCACTTTAAAATCCACTTTGTTATCTACATTGTTACAAACGCTTTTGGCAAAGGCTTGAAGAAAACAAATTTATATATTTAAATTGATGTATTATCTTTTTTCAAAATTAAACCTTTCTTAGTCTCCTAAATCTGCTTAATAATTATATATATACTAGAGGCCCAGTGCATGAAATTTGTGCAGGGGGGTGGAGGGTGGGGAGAGGGTCCTCGAAGCCCAGCCTGAACCCTCTCTAATCCAGGACCCCTCAGGGGATGTCTGACTGCTGATTTAGGGATTGGGTCTAAACTGACAGTTGAACATTCCTCCCACAATCCTAATTGCTCATCTGCCTGCCTGCCTGGTTGCCCCTAACTGCCCACCCCATTCCCAGCCCCACCAGCCTGATCACCCCTCTCTGCCTCTGCATGCTGGCCTGACCACCCCTAACTTCCCCTCCTGCCAGCCTGGTCACTTCTAACTGTCCCCCCGTGCCAGCCTGATTGCCCCAACTGCCCCTCTCTGCTAGCCTGGTCACCCCTAACTGCCCCCCTTGCCAGCCTGGTTGCCCCATTCAGCATACTGTTCAGTTATTTGGTTGTCCCTCACTAACCACCCTGAGCCTGGTAGTAGGCAGCCATCTTGTGAAGGTGTGGGAGTTGATTTGCATATTA
>JAAGEH010000012.1:72626885-72644002 GCA_011751065.1 Lasiurus cinereus | reverse complement strand
ATGACCTGGTGCACAAAATTTGTGCTTGGGTAGGCTCCCTGGGCCTGGCTTAGTGCCACTTTCTTTCTCAGACTACAAAAGCAATTACACTTGTAAGACTCTATTGCAAAAAAAACTACTCACAATAAAAAGAATGAAATGTCACAAACATTGGTATTCACACAACAAACACCAATTTGCTGAGCCCACCAATAGGTTGCAGGATTCTTCCTACAGTGTTGACAAGTATAATTGTAGAGGCTGCTTGAAAAGAGACCAGGAGAAGGCTCATGATGATAGTATTTAGAGTTTATTGCCTTCCAATAAAAATAATCAGACAAAACCATGTTGTCCATATGGCCTTATTCTGGGAAACCTCATGGAGTGTCATTCAGACAGTGGAGGGAGAGGCCTGCCTTTCTCTCCTGACCTACAGAGAAATGGGGTCAAGATTCTTAAGGAAAGCTGTGCCTACCCAAGATCTGTGCAAGATCTGTGCAAGAGCCATTGGAAAATATCAGGACAGCATTGCCTCGTGTGCTAGGCAAAAGCTTCTTAGGGGTTCCTTACAGGATGAATAAATTCCAGAAATGTGCTATACAATATAGTGTCTGTTAGTAACAATACTATGTTGCACTCAAACTTTTGTTAAGAGATAGATCTCATGTTAAGTGCTCTTACCACACAAACACAAAGGGAGACAAGAACACTTAGATAGATAGATAGATAGATAGATAGATAGATAGATAGATAGATAGATTGATAGATAATAGATCAATAATAAACCAGTTTCCACTTGAGTGGGAAATATTGCTTATAAGCCAAGTTTCTCTCTCTGAAGTATAAAAAAATGTTCCCACTTGATGTGTAATGTGGGAAGTCTAATGGGACACCACCATGGGTGCTCACAAGCAACCATGAAGATCAGGAATTCTCATCTGTCACTCCCTTAAGGGGCTATTGAATCCCTGAAGATGGATTCAGGCTGCCTACAGCATTGGACTTGCTCGCCTCTCCCTGGAAGTGTTCACATGACTGAAAGTGAAATTAGTTTCCAGAACAGTCTGTCTTTAATCAATGCAACTACTACCTTTCTGAAGAGGAAGAAACAAGCTCACTCTTTTTCAAACTGGCTCTGTGAAGTAGTCAGTGGTGGAAATACATATCTTCAAGGTCCAGATATCAAGGGTTCATGGGCTTCTTTATAGGTGGCCTTGGGACAGGAAGTAATTACAGATAGAGGCCTCAATATAGTGTCTATAGGTGACAACCCCTTCCCACTGGGCAGCCTCATCTATTAAATATTGGGATTTTTTAGAACATTTTTTTAAAATATGAAAAACTTTATTTAGTGATTTGTGTAGAAAAGAGTAAAATCTTAAAACTTCACTTTGTCCTGATGGAAGTGGCCTTCTTTAGACACACAGAACCTTACTTACCTTCAGGAGCTCTGTGGAGATGAATATATTTAGACTAGAGGCCCAGTGCATGAAATTTGTGCACAGGAACAGGGGTGTCCCTCAGCCCAGCCTGCACCTTCTCCAATATGGGACCCTTATCAGGATCGGGCCTAAATGGGCAGTCAGACATCCCTCTCATAATCCAGGACTGCTGGCTCCCAACTGTTCACCTGCCTGCTTTCCTGATTGGCCCTAACTGCTTCTGCCTGCCAGCTTGATCACCCCCCTAACCACTTCCCTGCCAGCCTGATTGATGCCTAATTGCTCCCCTTCCAGCCTGTTTGCTCTTAACTGCCCTCCCCTGCAGGCCTGGTCATTCTTAACTGCCCTTCCATGCAGGCCCAGTCACTCCCAACTTCCCTCCTCTGCTGGCCTGGTCATCCCTAACTGCCATGCCCTGTAGGCTTGATTGTCCCCAACTGTCCTCCCCTGTTGGCCTGATCACCCACAACTGCCCTGGTCCATCCTAATTGCCCTCCCCTGCTGGCCATCTTGTGGTGGCCATTTTTGTCCACAGGGGGAAGATCTTTGACCACATGGGGGCAGCCATCTTTTGTGTTGGAGTGATGGTCAATTTGCATATTACTTTTTTTTTTTAGATAGGCTAGAGACCTGGTGCATGGGTGGGGACCAGCTTGTTTGCCCTGAAGGGTGTCTGGATCAGGATGGGGGTTCCCTTGGAGTATGGGGCAGCCTGGGAAAGAGGCCTGTGGTGGTTTGCAGGCTGGCCACATGGGCCACATCCCCCAGCAACCCAAGTGGAGGCCCTGGTATCTGGGATTTATGTATCTTCTACAATTGAAACTTTATAGCCTGGAGCGGAGCCAAGCCTCCTGCTTGCTCTGTGGGGTTTATTTATCTTCTATAATTGAAACTTTGTAGCCTTGAGCAGAGGACTGGGCCCACCAGGGCAGTTGGAAACCTTGGCTTCCTCCATCTCTGGGTGCAACTCAAGCCTCCTGCCCTCTCTAGCTCCATGCTACTGCCATTTTTGTTGAAGTTTATTTATCTTCTATCATTGAAACTTTGTAGCATGGAGTGGAGGCCTGGGCCTGCAAGGGCAGGTGGAAAGCTTGGCTTCCTCCATTGCCAGGGAAACCCAAGCCTCCATCCTGCTCTCCTTGGTTGCAGTGATCTTGGTTGAGTTTATTTGCATATTCACTCTTGATTGGTTGATGGGCATGGCTTGTGGGTGTGGCAGAGGTATGGTCAATTTGCATATTACTCTTTTATTAGGTAGGCTTTAAAGACACTCTGAGATCTTAAACAAACAAAAAAAGACTATTCAAAATATTTATGCAAGTTTTTGTTACATAAGCTATTATATACTGTCTTTTGTTCTTGTGCTACATATATAGTTAGACTTTAATAAATACAACAAAAAATTTATTAGGACAAAGTGGTTCATCTTAGCATTTTTGTAGAGAAAGGATAAAGGATGTCTGGACTTAAAGCATGTTACCTTTTGGCATGTGGGTTACCTGATTGTTAAACTAAAAAGACTTGTAAACTCATTTTCAAGCTTATAAAAGTCAGATCAGCTCTTCACTGCAGAGAAGTTCCAAGGCCACATTCCTTCCTCTCAGTCCTCCTTCTAGTCAATGTCCAAGGCACAGCTGACCATGCCTTCCTGGTGTCTTAGAGAGCACCCTCTTCTGTTTCTCACCTTAACCTGCCTCTCCACTTTTCAAGCCTTCTCCATTCTTTTTTGTCAGCCTTTGCAAGATTGGTGCTGTCTTTCCAGGTAGCAAGGGTGGACAAGGTCTAGTTAGAGGCAGCCACAAATGATTAGGGCCAGAGGAAAGCACACCACCTACGGGAAAATGCCAGAAGGTAAAATTAATAAGACTTATTGACCAGTTATCATAGTATTAGGGAGAAGATGCATTTCAAAATCACCAGAGGTTTTAAATATAACAGATTTGCTGAAAAAAATAAGCAATATATATGAAGTGGTAGATATACATTTCTAACTTACTATAACATCAATAATTTCCCAGGTGTTGCTCAAGGACCTAAAATTGTACTGAATTTTGAAATATTTGAAGATCAAGTTTTTTGGAAGAGAGAATCACGCGAGGACCCTGTGACAGATCGTGGTGAAGATATGCACTAGATAGATGCACATTACAGTGCTTAGACAGAATAAAGGCATGATTAAATGTACAATGCTAGCATATAGATGATAGTTTCAACTCAAAGAGTAGATAAAAGTACCCAGAAAGAGGACATAGAGGGAAGCAAAAGAATATAGTCATAAGGACAATCTTGGCAGAACATCTGAGTGCTCTGTTCTTGGTGCCACCATGCACGAGGTCATTTAGAACACAGTGAGACAGTCTTGGGGCAAAGGCTTCCTCCCAAAAATTAGGAAATGTTCAACTGGTCCATATGTCCCTGGAATATGTTCTCAAAGAGATACTGGGTAAAGGAGAGATAGAAGCAAAATAATCCAACGTTTGTTTATCTAAATCCCCCATACACACCAATGTTTAAGAAATCTGAATGAAGAGAAATACTGTTTACAGTGGACCTATTTCAAAAGAGTTTTGGCTTATCTAGATATAATGTAACTGGCTACAGAAAAATTATTTGGTTTTGTAGCTCACACAATTAGAATCTATCTATAAATAGCTGTGCATACAACATGCATAATAAATGCTCACTGAATGAGAACACTACTATCCCCCCTCCACCCCTCCGGTACCATGGGAATTGATTCAATTCTTTCTTGCATATTTTGTGACTGTATAAAAACGTAGCATGTAGTCTTTGAGTAATTTCCATTTAGATTCCTTATTGTGATTTATTTTTCCCCCAAGTGAACACTCTTCATTATTACTTATTGTTAATGATAAATTGTTAACTTTTTTATTTATTTTTTTTAGGAATGTTCTCTGGGATTAGATATTAACTTTAGGGAAGTTAATTGCCATAGTTCAAAATTATAGGATGTGAAGTATGTTTTAAAGAAACAAGTGTTCAATGAAAAGTTATTTAAACAGCTTTGTCTATAATTGTTAACTCCATACCTTCTTGACCAACACTGTACATTATTTGTTCCTAAGAGAATTTTCACAATGAGATTAAATGAAAATTTTAAAAATGATTAAATTCATGTTCATCCTCAGCAAAAGCTGATAGTTTCAGAATTAAAATTTGAATCTATACTTGCTCTAAAGTTGGGTCCCAATTCTGCATAGTTTTGTGGACCAGCTTCTCCCTACCTTTCAAACTACAAAGTGGAACATTGGCATGCAAAGGTCATCTCGGCCAGCTACTTTTTCAGAAAACATGGTGCAGTGACATTTGAATTCAACCTCATGTCTACTGAACTACTCACTCGACTTACTTTGACAGATCTGAGTATGATGGATGCAGATTTCCATCCAAAAGGTTTGGCTAGGCCTCAGCAGTAATATAACCTTTTTAAAAGGTTATTTTTAACCACTTGCTAAAAATTCCTGGAGAGAAAAAATGTGACGTGCCCTTTAGTAAAATGAATACAATAATATACCTACAATTGATACCACTGCAGTCAATTTTGGCCAATTGCCTGAGAGAACCTTCTTCTCAATAGCCCAGAGCTGTCCAGTTCTGGCCCAGCACCTTGAGTAGGGGCCTAAAGATTATGCAGAAACTGTATCACACTATAATTCTGAAAAGAAAAGAAAGAAGGGGGAGGGGGACCCTCTAAGGTAGTTCTGATACAGCTTTCATTATATTGTCAATTAGCTCTGATATTGTTTTTATAAAGTCAAATCAAATAAATACAATAGATTTATTCACTAGGGATCCCATTGACTTAGTGAAAGTTAATCTAGCAGTTAAATATTGTGTGGTTTTACTTTAAAAAGATTTTAATATTTTGCCATCTCTGAGAGATAAAGTAGAATTAAGAACTATAGCCATCAGCACATTTACTGGACCAACAAAATTAACAGCACTCCATTTGAGATAATAACCTAAAATTATTTCCCAACTAAGAGTCCATGTACTCTTATAATTTGTTAGTGATTGGTTAAGAAAAAAAGGTTATACAAATATAATTAATCTTCTGGCTCACGAAGTGTAGGTAATGCAGATTTCATTATGACAGCATCAAAGTTAATATATTGCCATTTTCAATTCATAACTGAAAATGTATTATTCTAGTGCTCTCCACTTATTAGGGTAATAAGAGTAATTAGCAGCAGCACCATGCTGGCTACACATGATTTGAACTGTATGTGTGTGGGTTTGGGTGAATGGGTGGCATTGATCAAAGCTTTTCTCATGAATTCCTGTTGCCTCACCACAGGCAGCTATGGATACAGGCAATTCCAGGAAACAACTCTGAGGAAGATATAAACCTCCTGGGAAGATTCCCCGCACTCCTTCAGAGCAGAAGTAGGGACCCATGGCAATGCTCAGAGTGGGATGCAAACTAACAATGTAAAGAAGAGCTGCTGAATGGCATCGCTCTTCTCTGAGATCAGGTACATGCTTTTGTCTAAAAGCCATTTAATAGCTTTTCAATATTTCTACTAAAAAAAAACAAAATTTTCTATTTTATTCTTTTTTTGTGAAATACTAAGTGTATTTTGTCTGTTACTTTACGAAAAGAAAAATATTTCTCCCAGCCAATTTAACTACATAGTATAAAAAGCTAGAAAGAAAATAAATGCCCATGTTTTGAGATGCCCATGACTCAAAAAAAAAAAACAACAATAAAAAAAAACACCTTACTATGCTCTTTTCTTTAAGGTAAATATGCAAATATTAATACTGAATATTATTTTTTAAAACTCATTTACTATTGGCCTCTATGAAGACTCGAAGCTTAAGTCTACCTCAGGAAAACAGGTACTATAAAATACATGATATGTGAGGACCTAATTAAAATTTCATCTTAAAAAATCATTGTTTCTAGCTTTATTGATTAGACAATGATACCTAAAAGAAAACTATAATAATAGGCAACCCTATTTAGAGTTTTGTAAATTAGTTTCCTGTCTCATTCTTTAGTTGCATGAATGTAGAACACTTAGAGAGAGGGGGTAAAGCAATCTAGGATAGGGTGTCTGATGTGTTTTAACATATGGAGGTACAGTGTGAGTAAACTTCCCATTTTATGGCTTTTCTAAAAAGCCCAGAGCATGTCTTTACATGCATTCAACTATCAACATGACCGTTGTGAAATCCTAGTTGGTCCACATACCTTTATTTCTAAAAAGTCTTCTGTGCATTGAGGGCTCCATGAAAAGGCTCATGTGCATAGCCTCTCCAAAGGGCATAAACACCCCTGACTCCAAATTGTTAAGTTCTAAATGCACAAGGGCTATGACTACCAGATATGAAAATTATTATAGGTGCACAGGCCCCAGGCAGGAAAGAAATTGGATTGGATTCAAATAATATTTCTAATAAGTAGCATTTATGCTTAACATCTTCTGGATATAATTTTGTAGCTTTTGATGGAAAATAAAATTTCATTATTTGCACATACATTTAAATTTCTCCAGTTGGCATTAAAGTATATAGGATTTATGGCAGACATGGATGGACAGCTAAATGGATTGATTGATAGATGGGTACCCCATATGTGTAAGAGAGGTTATGAGAAAACTGTATTAAGTAAAAAATTAAAAAATAAATGCCAGGCCCCTTTTTTCAGAGATGAGCACTAAAATAACAGCAATTAGATGAAAATAGAAATGTTTTCTCTAGAGAGATATTCTTACACCCTTAGATCTTTGATAGAAGAGACCCTTCTTGATCAAGAAATTTAGTTGATGAAGAGTTCCCATCAAAGCACAGGAGAATGGTACTAAAAACAAAAATGAACTGAGGAAAGACAGCAAATTCATTTGGAGGATGAAGATGGGCCTGAATTGTTAAGTCCTTTGTAGAGCGAGGTTAAACTTTATAGTACAGAAAATCTGTGGAAATAGGGGCTTGTGATGGACAACCATCTCTGCATTTTAAGAAAATAATTTTAGTGGCAATTCAGAAAAAAAAATCTAATAGGAAATACATAGAGGAGAGCTGCAGGAATGGAGAACAGAGGCCAGACTTGAGGGACATTTCTTAAGTCCAATGGATAGGCCCTAAAGGATAATTAAAGGAAGGAGATGGAGGAGGAGAAGGAGTCAGCAAGGACTATCATTTCCAGTTTGGATACTGGACATAAGGTGGAATCATCAACAGTGAATTCAGGAGAAAGAGCAAATAATTTAGCTGGGGTTGGGACTTAGTATGACTTATAAAATGCTAATATTAAAGTAACTATGAAATAGTCAAGAAAATAAATGTCTTATAAATTCCTGGAAGCATATGTCTGCCATTCCAGAGAGAGGTTGTATATTTATGAGGCACCTAAAAAGTCAATAGGCTGAAGAATGAGGAAAGAGAGAAGGGGTCACTAATATTTAAAATATTGGTAAAGAAAAAAGATCCAGAAAAGGAAAAAGAATTATTAGAATCATATAAGAATCAGGATAGCTATTACTTTTTTAAAATATATTTTTAATTGATTTCAGAGAAGAACAGACAGGGAGAGAGAAATAAAAACATCAATAATGAGACAGAATCATGGATTGGCTGCCTCCTGTACATCCCTTACCGGGAATGGAGCCCACAACCAGGGCATGTGCCCTGAGTGGGAATTGAACTGAGACCTCCTGATTCATGGGTCAATGCTCAACCTCTGAGCCACACCAGCTGGACTAGAAGGCAACAGAAAAGTGGGTGGTATGTATGTATGTATTGTGATTTAAATCTTTATAGTTGAAAGAATCACATAGGTCCCCTTTCCTCCCCCTCCCCCATTGACCCCTTCTGAAAAGTGTTTGTTTTTTTTTAAATAGGAGGTGATCAATTGGGTCAAATGCTGGATCGGGGGGTTTTAAGAAGAGTGTAATCCAAAGAGTAGCATACAATTTGACAGATGTGATGTTTATTTTAGTAAGATAGTTTTTGTATTTTGGAGGATCAGATGGGGTTGACTGTAACATGCTAGATAGTAAATGAAAGTAATCAAAAGAATGACTACTGTTGATTTATTTATTCAGCCATTCCAGAGATATTTATTGGTCATTTATCATACTATATCAAGCACAGTTCAAGACACTGGGGATATTGCAGTGGACAAATTAGGCCTCCTTTTTCTTACATACATGTAGGGAGAATATCCTTCCAGAAAATTCATCATGAAAGCAGAAAAGAGAATAAGACTATTGCTTGACTTGGAAGGCACAATGAAAAGGAAGATTTTTAAGAATGAGAGAAATTTGAGCCCCTCTATGACCCAAACAAATAAGATGCGAAAGGTAGAGGAGAGAAATATACATTAAAAAATCAAAGAATAAACAGGAGCTCAAGTCTTGGATGGTAGCAGGTAATATCCAAGCCCACAATAGAGGTGCATATAGCCCCATCTGTGATCACTGTAAATTCCCAAAGCCAAACTCTAGTGAACTGGAAATTCAAGGAGAGCATTATTACAACTGTTTGATGACCCTGATGTCACTAAGTGCTGGACCAGGCTGGCCAGAGCATATTGTGGATTAGGCTGCCACACAAACCTCCAGGAAGAGAATACCTTACATCCAGGAAGAACTCACAATATCGCTGTTGTAGACCTTGACCTCCAAGACACTACATCATCATTGGGCCCAGAATCTCACATAGAAGGAAACTGCATCCCAGAAGCATCAATACTTCAATTTTCAAGCCTCTTAGTGGGATTCCTAGCACAGAGTTTAGTACATGGAAACAATGAAATCTTGAAATTATTTGAATGGAGTACAAAACTCCTAGTAATTATAGCCACAACACAAGCAGGAGATGAGTGCTTTAGCCAGATGACATGTCAACTTCCTTCCTCAGTACTTATTAACATCAGACATACTGGTGACTGTGGTGTTCTCCGCTACAGTGGCTCAGTTAATTATGCTCCAAGTACACAGTACACTCTGTTCATCAGTTGTTGCAAAATTCCTCTCCTGTTTTACTTTGTTTTCTCTCTTTTGTTTGTGTCCTTTTTCCAATTTCACTCTCTCTGAATAGTCACCTACCTCTTCTAATGTGTTTGAGATGGATCCTTAAATATGCATGTATCCTTGTAAAATTCATAGTGTTCTGTTTGTGTTGCTAATTTACATAAGAAGTCTTGGGCAATAAATTCCCTGCTGTTTCCTACCTTTTCATCTCAGCATTATGTTTTTAAAATCTATTCATGTCGCTGAATGTACAGTCTGTCACTATAATGCAAATTAGCTCATATACAAATGCTAAGGAGGGAAGTGATGTCAGGATAACAAAGAAGTTACATTGCTTCATAAGCTCTTTTCCCAGCTTTTTAATGTTTATGAATAAGAGCTACTGATCACAAAGTACACAAATCCAGCTGACTGAAGCCAGCATGGAGGACTACATCAGTGTTCAAAATTTATTGTGGTGACCTTGGTTGGTAGAATTATGTAGGTTTCAGGCATGCAATTCTGTAGTACATCATATGTGTAATGTATTATGTGTTCATCTCCCAAAGTCAAGTCTCCTTCTATTTCTGGATCTTCTTGAGCTCAACACCAAAGCCAATATTTGTATAATGTGGAAGGATAGAGAGGGAGACAGGCTCATCATTCTGAGATAAACTTAAAGGCATGAAAACCAAGGGAGATAGGTTGGTAGATGGCAATGAATTAGGAAGCACAAGTCTTCGTCCCATGTACTTGAGCTAAAGAGTATGGAAAGTTGTGATTACACAGTTGAATATTTATATGTGGTGATTACTGCCATTATTAGATTACTAGAGGCCTGATGCATGAAAATTCATGCAAGAGTAGGCCTTCCTTCCCCCAACTGCCAGCACTGGCTTCCCTCTGGCACCTGGGACCCGGACTGGCTTCTCTGGGGCTGCCCACAGGCACCCAGGGCCTGGGCTGGCTTCCCTCAGGCCCCAGCTTCATCAGGAAAGGCGTCTGGAATGAAGTCTAGTCTAATTAGCATATTACCCTTTTATTATCCTATATAATGAAAGCTCAGCAACCAAATGGTAGAATGATCAAAATGACCAGAATGACTGTGGCCCCTCACCTCGGCTGGCCCCACCCCCCATCGGCTTTCATCTGGGCAGGCCAGCTGGACCCCACCAGTGCAAAAATTCATGCACTGGGCCTCTAGTTATAGATAATTAAATATATAACTTTTATTAGTTATTAAATCACACCATTTTACTGTTACATGTTTTGACAGATTTTAAATAATAAACTTTCATTCACAAATTTAAAAAACAAAAAACATTTACCCCACCTCCTCTACCCATTTAGATGCCTTTAAATGTGCTTCTCTTCAATCTTTGCACCTTTGGCTCTTCTCTCCAAACTCATCAGGATAAATATTTTTTACACTATCTTCCATCATTCTTACATTTAAATTATTATGGTAAACCCTTATATCTACTTTATAGTACTTTTATGCATTAGTAATCTGATGTTTCTTTTCAATTGTGAATGCACCTATCAGAATAATTTTTGTTCTTTTCAGTATTTTTAGAGTGATAGCACATAACTTTGGAGTGACTTGCTTTGGCTCTATTCCACCCATATGTTTCATTAATTTTAAGGCATGATTTTTCTGAAAATAAGATTTTCACACTTCAAATATCATTTTATAGCAGAAAAATATGTACATCTACCATTGTGTCCAGACCATATAGCAAGTTGAATTCATTGTGCTTCTTTAGTATGTACTTACACATTGCCCTAGTAATAAATGTTTAGGCTATCTCCAACTTACTAAACATTCAGTAAATGACTAAGTGTAATACTGATAAAGGACAGTCCCTGCTCTTAAAAATCTTATTTAGTTGTGGGGTATAAAATAGATTCATAAAAGGATGAATAATAATACAAAATTATATCTCACAATTTCAGATAAGTGATATAGCAGATCAGTGGAAATAAAGGAAATATTACATTAAAAGTTTTAGAAAAGTTGGTTCTTTTGGAAGATTTTATTATTGTTACTGACCAGACTTACTTATTGAACTCATATCTACCATGCCTATCACTGAGGAAGAATATACTTCTCACTCATGGTTGTTAGTGTTGATCATATGATTTATGTCGTCCTATAAAATATGAGTGGAAGCTATTGGGCCACATCTGAGGAAAAGCTTTAATAATCAAGGTGCAGTTGTACCATCTCTCTTCCTCCTCTGTTGTAATGTCACAGATAAAGCCTGATCCTTAAAGGTCTAAAGTGAAAAAGACACAGACTCAGAGCCTTACCTGAGAAGTTTTAAGCCACTGAGATCTGAGATTGTTACTGCAGTTTAAACTAACCTAAACTGAACAATAGAGATATTAATTTAGTACAGAAGGGGAAAAAAGTTAAAACCTTACTTTGCTCTGTAAATTAGTTAATTAAGGAGTAAAGTGGAGTATAAAAACATTAAAAATATAGTATTTTTAAAAATATATGAATAATGAAAGATCTTTTAAATAAGATATAAAATCTAGTAGTCATACAAGAAAAAATTGACATTTTTGGCTATATAAAAATATAACAACACATATTGTCATACAAACTGGAAGAAAATTTACAATATATAAAACAATAAAATGATCTATAACTACAATGTAAATATGGATTTTAATACAATTTAATATGCAAAATATTAAATTGGAAAAATGGACTAAAGAAACTACCAAGCAATATGAAAAGAGAAAATAAAAATGTTCACAGAACATATGAAACATGCTAAAACTTATTTGCATGGAAAGGGAACCAAATTTAAAAAATAAAATAGTATTTTTTAATTTTCAGATGGTTTTAAATAGTCTGGAAAGGTTCCTGCTCTAATAGTGGTTTTCTCTAAAAAAGAGAGTCAGGAAAGAGACAAATTGTGGACCACAATTTTCTTATCCCCTACAGTGTTTTGTTGTTTACCATAAGTATATATTGTTTAGGCAATTGCAATAAAAAAGTTATCACGGATGAATGTATGTGACCAAGAATGGCTTCATGGTGTAAGTTATGTTTAGCTTTAGGAATAATAGCTAGATCAGTGGTTTCTTAACTAAGGGCATATTTGCCTCCCAAGGGCATTTGGTAATGTCTGGAGGCATTGCTGGTTATGACCAAGGGCAGTTTCTATTGGCATCTAGTGAGTAGTGACACTTACACATTGCCCTAGTAATGTGTGCTAAGCATCCTACTGTACACAGGACAGCCACTGACACCAGACAATTATTCAGTCCAAAATATCAACAGTGCCATGGGTAAGAAAGCTTATTTAGAGAAAGAGATGATACATGTCTCAAAAGTAGAAGAGCTTAAACAAAGGCAAGGAACAGAGAAAGCCAACAGCATGAACAGTCCACACCAATTACACCAGTTGCTAGAGGGAAGGGCTTAGGTATTCTCAGAGGGCCACTCAGCTCACCGTTAATACACTCATAAGAATTTTATACCCTTTAGGGAATGAAGCAGAGGGAAATGAGAGAAACAGCATTAACGCTGTTTTGGTTGACTTACATTACTTCAGACTTATTCCACTTGGTTTTATACCCTGTGATTATTTTAATTAAGACTACATATTGCATTTTAGAAGTTTTTTCTGCATAAAATAATACCACATGTACACAATGGCATTTTGAATGTTCAATTTGATGCTTTCTTAAAACAATGAGTTCTAAAACATGATTATTAAATACTAATTTCTATCTCATAAGCAGGATTAGTGAGGTCTGGCCATAAAAGAAAAATGATGAAGAGAATAAAACATTAATTTTCAGTGAAATTCCTGCCACAAAGTGTCAAAATATGCTCTGGCAAGTGATTTCACTTGGTGAACCTGAGAACTACTGGATCCAAAACTATTGATCAGGATGATAAAATGCCATCTTCATGCACTCCCAAAGAGATATCTCTGCCATTGCAACCAACTGGAAAATTAATGTTTTAGTCTTAATCTTCAGGTAGCTTCATTAGGTTAACTGGGAAAAGCAAATGAAGGTCGCTTCGATTGTCAAATATCTCTTCAGATCTTGCTGCATGTGGATGATTTGGTAGTGAGAAAGTTATGTTTTGGGCATACTCACATGTTTTAAAAAAAACGATTTAATCGAGGTTGTTAGCATACAGAGGAGGAGACATAATTTTTTACATTTTACAAAGATATTTCTAAGCTGTATTCCTAATATTTTAATCTCTGATTACCTTGCCTACCAGGGATACTGTCCAAAAAGCTTCATTGATTTACCATAGTAGGCCTGTAGTTTGACAGAATGCACCAATAAACCCCACAGTCTAGACTAGCCTGGCAGATACTGAAGCAAATGCATCTCAGTAATCCGGTGGGACCATTTGAAACATCTTCAGTAACTGGAGAAAGAAGGAAAAGACATTCATCTTCCTTAGCCTAGGCAGCTACAAACGCAAGGATTGCTGGTTCAGGTGAGCAGAGCATTGTGCTAATGAGACCAAGGTCACCATCTGATTCCTGTGGCCCAGTTTAATTCTCTTCTGTTATAGGACTGCAGTGTCAACGTATGTAAAACTCCTTGTACTCAAAGGGATTCAATGGGAAATTGAAGATGAAACAAAACAAAATCAGGGAAAGAAAGAATGGATTAGGAATGATATATGCACAGAACTTCATGAACTAATCAAATTTTTGGATGGCATCACCTAAATGTTTTCCTACAAATCTGCATTTAAATGGTAATCACTTTGTGGAAAAGGACAATTTTGTGAAAATAGACAATTAGGTGAAAATTAAATGCCCAACTTATAGGCTACACCCAAATGAGTAATTTTTTATTTATTTATTTATTTGTTTTTTACTTCTCAAATGTTTTTCTTGTCTTCATAGGAATACCCCGGAATAGGAAGCGAGATTAGAAAGAAGTAAGGTAAGTTCTTTAAACTATATCTTGTATGGCACCTTCATTTGTTCTCTTATGTACTAGTATATGGACCTGGTTAATGGACACAATCACCCCACTATAGAATTTCTCCCACCAAAAATTCTTTAATAGCACTCTCATACCTCACTTCTCCAGGTATGATCCATGAACAAACAGCGTCAACATCTCTCAGGAACATATTAGAAATGCATAATGTCAGGCTCTTCCCAGACATCTTAATTCAAATCTGTATATTGACAAGGTGTCCAGGTGACCCTTACGTAAATGAAAGTTCGAGAAGTACCTTCCTAATAGAGATTTAGAAAATGGCCAGCCCTGTGGCTCATCCAGGTCACATCCATGGGGGTCACATGTCCTCAGCAGCCATTCCTTGTTGTGCCAATCACCTGCTTCATAAGGTTAACAACACCTGGTGTTGTTTTGTGTTTGACTTGCTTGATGAGAATTCTTTTCAGAGCTTATCAGAATTTCATATGGTGTCACAGGCATCAAGATGTCTAAAAGATCAGTGTGAGAAAACAACCAATAAAAGTTTCCCAGTTCAACATGTTCCCTCACCTGTGAGTGAAAATCAAAGGCTGCCATTGAATGAATATACAACATACCATGCATTAGTTGACTAGCCAGTTAACTGTAAATGGATTACCTGTAGTATCATTTAAAGTGCTCACAGCACATAAAATTTCCATTTGAATCTGTTGAACTGCATACTCAACAGTGGAAAAATATCATTTTGCAACTGAACTTGTTAGCTAATAAAAATGGCAAATATTGAAATACTGTAGGCTTTGATGGTTTCATGCACAAGTAACTCTTTTCAGAAGTTTGGAAGCAATCGCATGCAGGAAAGCTCATTGAATATATTATCTTTTTAATAAGCTAGTACTGAGAGCATCAGTTAAAAATAATGTATCAAATATTTCTACTTCTTAAAACGTAACCCAAGAATGAAATGACTTTTAAGGGAAAGAATAAAGATTCAATAGATCCAGAGCACTGAACATAGAATTCAATATTTACAGCTCACTACCTCTGTTCCAGTATTTAATGAAGTAGATGTGTATAGTTAGAACTTCACTTGTTTTTATTTGAGACATACATTTTTACTTGAAATGCTGAATATGTAGAACACTTTTCTAACCTAAATTCTGACTCTTGTTACTCTGTCCTCAAATTTAAAAAAAAAATTATCTGGTAGGTTCAACAGTGTTGTGCTGTGCTATGTCTTTTGAGAGACAGAAAAATTCAGAACAAAGGTCATAAAAAATAACAAGGATGATTTCTTTGATCAGACAATAATCAATCAAGCTGATTATTTGTTTCATCCTGAATGGTTGTTTATTGCAAATCCTTTGTTATGAAGACAGATTCCTTCAGGTCCATTCCTCTTTGCCCAGGCTTGGCCATGTATTCTGTCCAGACATCTGATTGCTAAGCATTGGGATATCGATGTGTTATGCACTAATGCTGCAAGCTTCCTGGGCATGGAAAGGGGTGCCCTATGGTGCCAGAAGGGAAATATTTACTGAATAAACAAGCAAATGAGTTATTCTGAAAGCAGGCTAGCAATTCGACTGGCAGGCTTACAGTTCAGACCAGCCAGCACTCCGCACAGCCTTCATCTTCCTCTGCCACAGGCCACCCTCATATTCCATAGCAATTTCCAAAAACATTGTTAGAATGGGTTTATGTCTGCTGATTTGGCAGACACACTGTATATTTACTGTGATGAAAGAACAATGTCATTAAATCCACAAACAGCAGACAGTTGAGAAAGAAATTCCAAAATGGAAATCTCCACTTGTGACCTTTTCTTGTCACAAAGATGAGAATTCTGACCAAGTCTTTTAGGAGAATGAAGGAAAAGGGAGATAAACCTGGGATAACTGGTTTGATTACAGCAAACTGGAAAGAAAATGCCCCTGTGAATAAGAAGCCCACAGGAAAACGCATTGACTCTATAGAAAAATGCTTTGACATAAGTTTAGTAAGGTGTATTTTTGGTTTTGGACCTCTGATGTGATTTGAATATCAATTTTCTTAGATGAAAGATTTCTCTAAATAGCAGATCTTGATCTTACATCAGAAACTTGGGGGAAAGGCTTACATCTCCCTGAAATTCATCCCATTTCAATGTGCAGGCCAAAAACTCAATAGCAAGTTTAAACCTTTGGAATTTTTCTTAGCTATTTACAGTTTTAAAAGCTACCAGGTAATATAGATGTTAGCAGCTATAAAACCACCTTCCAACAGGCTCTCAAAGTGCATTTACAAACTGAGTTAATGTAACTCCTGAAAAAAGCCTAGTCCCCTCTTTACCTTTCTCCCCATTAAGTGTTGAACTACTCTATGGTTTCACCCCAGCATAAAGTCTACTGAAAGAGGAAAAATAAAAGTAAAGATAAAGTTTATAAAGTGAATCTATTAAAGTTTTGACATGGATAGTGGTTGTGCTATTCATACTTCCAAGAATGAATGGGGCATAATTGTCATTGTTGTATCAGTCCAAATTTTACATAGGAAATAAAAAAGTGTTTTAAGATTTTTATACAGTCTCTTACTCATTTCAATCATGAACTTCAATGACATTTGATTAGAAAACAAACTCAAATCATGTGTCTTATCATGCTATAGAAAGTTGTCTTTACCTGATAATGCCACCTCATATTGAATTACTGTCTACCAACAGACCTCATTTGTAGACTTTATCCAAAAGTGACAGAACAATTTCACATATACATTTATATATATATATATATAT
>JAAGEH010000012.1:72614504-72626785 GCA_011751065.1 Lasiurus cinereus | reverse complement strand
ATATATACACACACACACTCGGTGTATATATCACCGAGGCCTGTAGAAAATTGCATAATCAGAGTTTATGCATTGCCTTTGCAACAACTTTCTCAATGACATTCCAGAAAGGATTCTGATAAAAACTGTCTTGACCAAAGATTGGAGTTTCAACATTTAATTCCCACCAAAACCTTTCATTTATTATTTGACTTCATGTAATCCCATTTACTAATCTCAGTAGTAAATATTAATGCAGTATCCTAACAATTAACTGTGGGAAAGAATGTGTCCATTACCCAACAATGAAGAATGGCTAACATTTACTATTGTACATATCTAAACACATATATTATGTCAAACTACAGAATCAATACAAAAGCCTTCACCCTACACTGTAATTATTAAAAAAAAGATGCATTTAGAAATATATGGTACATAATTATATTGTAGAAAATTTAGCAAATATCTTTGCATACCATTCCCTTTAGCTTGACTATCTCATTCATATAAAATTTAAGTTATATAATACCTAGCACTTTTGATTTGTTGGTATTAACCAATCCTCTTAGTTTAACAAATTATTTTAAATCACACTTTTCAATTATGATGTAAACATCAGAGGTGATGCTCCATGGAGCAGGTGTTTGTAAAATGGAGATTAATTTTCTCAACATCAATTAAAAAAGCAAAATTAAAGCCTTACTATATGTGTGATGTGTCAAACACATAAATGAAATTTTAGAGTTGGAAGATATAGTTGAGATTCATAACCCAATCTTGTCATTTACAAAATGAAGTCTGAGAGCAGAAGATGTCAATTAACATTCTCCAGGTCGCAAAACTGGTTAGAAGCAGATTAGGAATTAAACATCCCAGCCAATCTGCATGTCCTTCTCTCCTCAAACAGTCTGGCATTTACCCTGCTGCAATGACACCTTTAAAGATACACACACCTGGACCCAATTCTGTTAGTCTATTGAGAAGAAAATAAATGCTCTAAAGGCCCTTTCATTGTTCCAGGACCATACTTTTCTGAGACAAGACAATTATCTGCCCTGTTAAGCCAAATGGATTAGTCTGCCCTGAAGCAGACTGGACATCAATCTGTTAACCTTGATATATTCTCATTGTTAATAAATATTAAAATATTGACATCTTCCGGGATAATTATCAAGAGGACTTGAGCTTATAAAATCCATTAGTCCCATTGTGTCTGTGGGAGCACTTCAGAATCTGGGCACAATTACAAGGTTATCCAACCATTCCGTTAATAGGCAAAAGAAAAAGAATAATAATAATATAATATTAATAATAATAAATAAACCAACACTATTAAATAAAGTGTTCCTTAAAACCATCTTTGGTGCATCTTCTCTATGTCTCCACTGCCTAAAAGAATGCCTGGAATTTAGTAGTTTTATTGAATGAACTACTCTTTGATGTTCATTCATTAGTAATAAATGTACAAATAAAAGAAAATAGGTCTGCACACTAATTTGCTAAAACCAGTGTGACGTTAGCCAAAGGCTGGTGGGTTACTCAACTTAGCTGAGAAAGCCCAGACCCGAGTATAAGATCAGCAGGACTGGAACACTGACTGGGATGTTTATATTTAGGAATCAATGTAAACTAAGCACCATTAATAATTTGAACACAACACAAAACCAGAGGTAAAAGAAAAAAGTAACTTTCAGCCAATTGGTACAGGCCTATGTAAAATAAATGGGTATCTGGAGAGTTTGACTGGTAGGAAATGAAAACATAATCTCTTTCAATATTCCGCAGATACACATGTTTTTAGAAGTAATAGATGTGTTAAAAGCTCTAAATGTTTCATTTTTTTTCTTTTCTGCCATTCAACTGAATAATACTAGAGCTGAGTTGTATGAATCATTATATTTCTGTTCTATATCCAGGTATGAGATAAGAACAAAAGATAGGAAGACTGTAATGGATAAGAAATAAAAGCCCAGAACAGGTCTTTAAGGTTGTTGGCTGTGGGTACTTTTGGCATTCCAATGAACTAATTTCAGAAAGATGCTTTTAAATGTGTAAATTATATATATATATAATAAACATTAAAATATTTACTATAAATATGAATGTAATAGATATCCTATTTAATAAAAGAGTAATATGCAAATTAATCATCACTCTGCAACAAAAATGCCAGCACCCATTGCCACAAGATGGTGGTGCCAAGGCCTTTCAGCTCCACCAAAGTCCCCCAGGACCAGGGAGGGCTGCTGGTGAGAGCTGGGCAGCCCCAGGTATCTGGCTGGGAGGCACCCATGCTCCATGCCACAATCCCCTCCCAGTGGTAGCCCCGGGTGTCTGGCTGGGAGGTGCCCGTGCCTCCACGAAGCAATTCAAGTACTGATGATCTACCAACGGAAAAGTTAAGAGAAGGAGCAGACAGAAAAGGAATTAAAGGAGAAAAAAAAGAAAGGACAAAACATGAAACATCAAGAAAAAGAAAGAGAGGAAAAAAGGAAGAAACAACCACATGATATCATCTATCCAAGGTCTCGTGAAATTCCTGTTTAAGGAGTTTATTTTATGACACTTTTAGTTTGGGTTTACATTTTTACTGGTTTGTCAAGACCACAGCAGGTACACTGTCCAATATGTGTTTTTTTAAATATATTTTATTGATTTTTTTACAGAGAGGAAGGGAAAAGGATAGGGACCTAGAAATATCTATGAGAGAGAAACATCTATCAGCTGCCTCCTGCACACTCCCCACTGAGTATGTGCCCCCAACCAAGGCACATGCCCTTGACCAGAATTGAACCTGGGACCCTTGAGTCTGCAGGTCAATATTTCATCCACTGAGCCAAACCAGTTAGGGCTGTCCAGTATGTTAAAAAAAAAATCCTATCTAATAAAGAGGGTATATGCAGAGGAGGACATTTGGGGGTGACCAGGCTGTCAGGGGAGAGCAGTTGGGAATGATGGGACAGCAGGGGAGCAGTTAGGTATCAATCACACTGGCAGGGAGTGGTTAGTGGGTGATCAGGCTGGCAGGCAGAAGCAGTTAGGGGCAATAAGGTAGGCAAGGGAGCAGATGGGAGCCAGCAGTCCCAGATTGTGAAAGGGATGTCTGACTGCCTGTTTAGGCCCAATCCCACAAGAATTGGAAAGGGTGCAGGTTGAGCTGACGAACAACACCCCTTCCCCAGTGCACGGATTTCATGCACTGTGCCTCTAGTATAAAATATAAAAAATAAAACTCTGAGGACTACAAAGAAAACAAATCATATTGAAATGTACATATCAATAGATTATAAATAAGCTACTGTGATTTCTCAATAATGGTAAGTAAATGCTATTTTGAGGTATCTGCAAAAACTGAATTGTGATAGGAAAACAACTGTGATTTTTATAGGTGTTAAAATCCACGGATACTGCAGATACCTCTGTGGTTGACTGCATTCATAATTAATGAAAATGTTCAATTTCAGTTGGAATGAAAATAAACATGTAATTTTTTTCCCATCCAAGCTCATGGAATTCCTAAATTCCTTCCACAGACTCCCTGATGAAGTGTTGGTCCAGGTTAAACACCCCTGATTTGGAAGACAACCCACCATGAACTGGAATTCTAGTTCTGCCATGGGTGATATCTATGACCTTGAGTAGTTGTTTACCTTCTATGAGCTCCATAAAATGAGAGGCAGGAGTGCACATCCCATGGAGCTGTTGAAAGGAGTAAAGTATGTAACATGGTTAGCACACTATCTGGCATACATTTAACTCTCAATGAATTATCCTTTTGATTCCCAATAGGACAATTTTTTGCCCCTGGACTTTTAGCCTTTTAGAGTATATTGCAAGAAAGTATGCAATATTTTTGTTTATTGCTGAGGATTATATTCCTCTTCATTTTAGCAACTTAATTCACAATGACAAAAAATAGTGCTGAGGGGATCAAGAGCACATGTGATTCTATCAGAGCTCTAACACAAACTTGCTAACACTAAGATTAAAGAATACTTCACAAAATGCACAAAATATTAAGTTTTTGCATATATCCAAATTCATATTGTTATGGAAGAAATGGGCCTTGAATTTGGGGCCCTAAATCCGTTAGGTCAATGAGACAAGACAGTGCCTCCAACAATATATACCAATTTTAAGTTTTCTATTCATATTAACTAAGTATTTGTACTTAATTGATCAAAATGCTTAAGTTTAAGACAAGCTAAGCAGAAAAAAATCCATGAATATGTGATTTGATTTTGGTAGGGAGTCTTTCATTTCTAGAATGTGTAACCAGCCAATAGCTATGGTTAATCTAACCTCTGATGATCGATCATCATGTGAAGACACAGTCTGAGAAAAATAAAAGGAATATTTAGGAACTTCAATACATAATCATTTTATGTAATAGGATGCATATAAAAACATTGTAAAAATTTTTAAATCATTAATTAAAGTCTATTTTTGTTAATAACACTGAATTTTATACCTTCAAATTAGAGCACAGAGAGTGAGACAGCATGTTGAGGATTTTTGTGGAGTGAAAACATTTGTTTCCTCCAGGAACATATTGATAAAAATCAGGTTTTCTTCCCTATGTGTGCCATGCCAGCACAGCCAAGGGTGAACCTGAGGAGGAGCAGTGAAGGACTGAAGAAAAGACAGACAAGAAATACAGCTGGGGCTTGGTGGATCTCCTGTGCCTGGATGAGGACACAAAAGACCCAGCCTGCAAGCTGATGCTTTACTTTATAGTCTGATAAAAACAAGGGTAGATTAACATGTATACAAATGTTCTTGTTTTGGCAATACTTTCTGCACCTCCCACAGCCCATTAGCTACTTAGGAAGGAATTAGGGAGGGCTACAAGGTCAGGCTTACTAGTAATTATGCTAGGACCGTGTTCAGCAAACTCATTACAACAGAGCCAAATATCCACAGTACAATGATTGAATTTTCTTTTGAGAGCCACATTTTTTAAACTTAAACTTCTAGCACCACTTCTTCAAAATAGACTCACCAAGGCCTTGGTATTTTGTGGAAGAGCCACACTCACAGGGCCAAAGAGTCTCATGTGGCTTGTGAGCTGCAGTTTGCCAATCACTGTGTTAAGAGAACTCTGCCCTCCAAGCTGGGACTTGTTTGTGGCTCTGCCACAGATCAGCCCAAGATTTGACCCTAGAGCCACTCCCTACACATATGAATTTTGTATCTATATCATTTAGTATTGATCTCCCCTCTATTCCAGAGAAGTATTTGCACTAACACAGAACCACTCAATTTCACCCACATTGTTATTAATTATAATACATTCAAATTTTAGAAATCTTTCTGTAGGGAGATTTGATTTTACTAAGTTAATACTTAGTGACATAAATTATGCCTAAAAGTCCTTAATAAGTTTATTTTCTCTTTCTAGAAAATGGGAACTACCCCTTCAGTTAATAAGGTAAAAATAAAAATATCTTCTTTATTGCCATGAATGATTCAAATCTTATTTTTGTGCTCTCTATCTTGTACTATTTAGTTCAAATTTTGTTTATTAATTTCTTGTCTACCAATCGGAGATCCCAAATTATATGAACCTACAAAATGTCATGTGGCCTAGTTATGTTGATCTGGATTATGGTATTTTATCTAAGATTCAATTTACTCAACTGTAAAGTGGAAATAATAATAATCAGGTAGGGTTGTGTGAGATTTTTGATAAAATGTATAACAGGCGCCAATCACATAGAAGTATCTTATAATTAATAATCACAATTTTTCTTATCTTCAGAAATATGAATGGTTTGGGCTTCAGGATGAAACAGCTGCAATCCTTAATTACATCTAATTCCCAAATGCCTTACTAATTGCAACATATTGTATCTTCATAAGTCATCTACTACTTGAAAACCATGGAGAAAATTAAGAATTTGCCTTATAAATTTTTGCATATCAGTCAAATATCATTAAAAAATATTTTAATTAAAAGGAATGTCAACTTATGCTCTGTGTCTCCAAACCCCAAGTTTTCTTTTTATATTTATTCTATTTTATTTTTTCTTTGAATGGAGGAAAGAGTGATATAATTCTTCAAGAATCATTGAAACTACAAATAGCATTGGCATTCTAATTTTTAAAATAAGTTATTACTTTAAAACACGTTGGTTTTAAGAATAATTTTCTAGGATAACAAATAATTGAAGAGTAGATAGTAATTACATAGCACTTTACATTTTTCTTTTTTTTTCTTCTCTTTTTTTTAAATTTTTATTTTTTATACATATCTCCCCATTGCCCCGCCTCCCTCCCAGGCATACTCCACCCCCACCCCAGTGTCTATGTTCATTGGTTATGCTTATATGCATGCTTATATGTCCTTTGATTGATCTCTTATCTAGCTCACCTAACATTAATCTTCCTGCTGTAATTTCACAGTCTGTTTGAAGCTTTACTGTCTCTGTATCTATCCTTTTGTTCATCAGTTTATAATGTTCTTTATTATACACAAATGAGTGAGATCATGTGATGCTTCTCCTTCATTGACTGGCTTATTTCACTAAGAATAAGGCTCTCCAGTTCCAACCAGGTAGCTGCAAATGGTAAGAATTCCTTCTTTTTAATGGCAGCATAGAATTCCATTGTGTAGATGTACCACAGTTTTCTGATCCACTCATCTGCTGAAGGGCACCTAGGCTGTTTCCAAATTGTAGCTATTGTAAATTGTGCTGCTTTGAACATAGGAGTGCATAAATCCTTTCTGATTAGTGTTTGTGATTTCTTAGGATAAATTCCTAAGAGTGGGATTACAGGGTCAAATGGGAGATCCATTTTTAGTTTTTTGAGGAAACTCCATACTGTTCTCCACAGTGGCTGCACCAGTCTGCATTCCCACCAACAGTGCACAAGGGTTCCTTTTTCTCCGCATCCTCGCCAACACTTGTTGTTTGTTGATTTGTTGATGGTTGCCATTCTGACCGGTGTAAGATGGTATCGCATTGTCGTTTTGATTTGCATCTCTCGGATGATTAATGACTTTGAACATGTTTTCATGTGTCTCTTAGCCTTCCTTCTGTCGTCTTTTGAAAAGGTTCTATTTAGGTCCGTTGCCCATTTTTTTATTGGATCGTTTATCTTCCTTTCATTAAGTTGTATAAGTTGGCTGTAGATTTTGGAGATTAAACCTTTACAAGTGATAACATTTGCAAATATGTTCTCCCATACAGTGATCTTTCTTGTTGTTTTGTTGATGGTTTCTTTTGCTGTGCAAAAGCTTTTTATTTTGATTTGGTCCCATTTGTTTATTTTTTCTTTAGCTTCCATTGCCTTTGGAGCAGTATCAGTGAAGAAGTTCTTTCGGCATATATCTGAGATCGTGCTGCCTGTGGATTCCTCTAGTATTTTTATGGTTTCCCTTCTAAGGTTTAAGTCCTGTATCCATTTTGACTTTATTTTTGTATTTGGTGTAAGTTGGTGGTCCAGTTTTATTTTTTTACATGTATCTGTCCAATTTTCCCAACACCATTTATTGAAGAGGCTATCTTGGCTTCATTGAATGTTCAGGCCTCCTTTGTCAAACATTAGTTGAGCATAGTGGTTTGGGTGGATATCTGGGTTCTCTGTTCTATTCCATTGGTCTATATGTCTGTTCTTGTGCCAGTACCAGGCTGTTTTGAGAACAGTTGCTTTGTAGTATAGCTTGAAATCTGGTATTGAGATAACACCAACTTTATTCTTCTTTCTCAGAATTGCTGTAGATATTCGTGGTCTTTTTTTGTTCCAGATGAATCTATGAAGAATTCTTTCTAGTTCTGTGAAATATGTCATTGGTATTTTAATGGGTAGTGCATTGAATCTGTAGATTGCTTTGGGTAGTATGGACATTTTAATGATGTTGATGCTCCCAATCCATGAGCATGGTATGCTCTTCCATCTATTAACATCTTCCTCTATCTCTTTTTTCAGTGTCCTGTAGTTTTCTGCATATAGGTTTTTTACCTCTTTAGTTAGGTTTATTCCTAGGTATCTTAATTTTTTTTGGTGTGATGGTAAATGGGATTGCTTTTTGAGTCTCTCTTTCTGTAATTTCACTACTAGTGTACAGAAATGCCACAGATTTCTTGGCATTATCTTTGTATCCTGCTACATTGCCAAATTCATTTATTAAGTCAATTAATTATGGAATGGAATCCTTCGGGTTTTTTATGTACAGTATCATATCATCTGCAAATAAGGACAGCTTTACTTCTTCTTTTCCAATTTCGATGCCTTTTATTTCTTCTTCTTGTCTAATTGCAATGGCTAATACTTCCAGTACTATGTCGAACAGGAGAGGTGAGAATGGGCATCCCTGTCTTGTTCCTGTTCTTAGGGGAAATGGTTTATTTTTTGCCCATTGACTATGATGTTAGCTGTGGGTTTATCATATATGGCTTTTATGATGTTGCGGTTTGATCCTTCTATTCCCACTTTGCTGAGAGTTTTTATCAAGAAAGGGTGTTGGATTTTGTCAAATGCTTTTTCTCCATCAATTGATATGACTATGTGATTTTTATCTCTCAATTTGTTTATGTGATGTATCACATTTATTGATTTACGGATATTGTACCATCCCTGCATTCCTGGGATGAATCCTGCTTGGTCATGGTGTATGATCTTTCTGATGTACTGCTGGATCCGATTTGCTAGAATTTTGTTGAGGATTTTGGCATCTATGTTCATGAGAGATATTGGCCTGTAATTTTCTTTCATTGTGTTGTCTTTATCTGGTTTTGGTATTAGGGTGATGCTGGCTTCATAGAAGGTGTTTGGAAGTGTTCCTTCTTCTTGAATGTTTTTGAATAGTCTGAGGAGGATAGGTTTTTAATTCTTCCTTGAATGTTTGGTAAAACTCTCCTGTTTAGCCATCTGGTCCCAGGCTTTTATTTGCTGAAAGCTTTTTGATGACTGCTTCAATTTCTTCCATGTTATTGGACTATTGAGATGTTTGACTTCCTCCTCATTGAGTTTTGGAAAGTTATATTTTTCTAGGAAAATGTCCATTTCTTGCAGGTTGTCCAATTTGTTGGAATAGAATTGTTCATAGTATTTTTTAACAATCCTTTGTATTTCCACAGGGTCTGTTGTTATTTCTCCTCTTTCATTTCTGATTTTGTTTATTTGGGTCTTCTCTCTTTGCTTCTTGGTGAGCCTGGCTAGAGGTCCATCAATCTTGTTTATCCTTTCAAAGAACCAGCTCTTGGTTTTGTTGATCTTTTGAATTGTTTCTTTGGTCTCCAAGTTGTTTATTTCCTCTCTGATCTTCACTATTTCATCCCTTCTGAGTACACTGTGCTTTTCTTGTTGCTCTCATTCTAGCTCTTTGACTTGTAGGTTTAGGTAATTTATTACCATTGTTTCCTGTTTTTTACAGTAGGCATGTAGGGCTATGAACTTCCCTCTCAAGACTGCTTTCACTGTGTCCCATAAATTTTGTATTGTTATGTTGTCATTGTCATTTGTTGCCATGAGGTTTTTTATTTCTTCCTTGATCTCTCCGGTTACCCAGTTGTTGTTTAATAGCATGCTGTTTAGTCTCCAGGTGTTTGATTTCTTTCTATTGTTTTTATTATAGTTGATTTCCAGTTTTATGCCACTGTGGTCTGAGAGAATGTTTGATATGATTCCTATCTTCTTAAATTTGAAGAGACTCTTCTTATGACCCAACATATGATCTATCTTTGAAAATGACCCATGTGCACTGGAGAAGAATGTATATTCTGTGGCTTTGGGGTGAAATGTTCTGAAGATGTCAATTAATTCGACCTGGTCTAGTGAGTCATTTAGGATTGATGTTTCCTTACTGATTTTTTGTTTAGAGGATTTGTCCCAAGGTGACAGTGGGGTATTAAAGTCTCCTACTATGATTGTATTGCTGTCAATCTCTCCCTTAATATCCTCCAATAGATTTTTTATGTATTTAGGTGCTCCTATATTGGGTGCATATATGTTTACCAGAGTTATTTCTTCTTGTTGGATTGTTCCCTTTAGTATTCTGAAGTAGCCTTCTTTATCTCTTGTTATGTCCTTCACTTTGATATCTAATTTGTCAGATATAAGTATTGCAACCCCAGCTTTTTTTCATTTCCATTTGCCTGAAATACCATGTTCCATCCCTTCACCCTCAATCTGTGTGCATCTCTTTTCCTGAGGAGGGTTTCTTGCAGACAGCAGATATATGGATCATGTTTTCTTATCCACTCGGTTACCCTATGTCCCTGATTGGAGCATTTAATCTGTTTACATTTAAACTTATTATTGATCAGTACTTATCTGTTGCCATTTTTAGTCCTTACCCCTGAGTTCCTTCTTTGTTTCCTCTTTCTTTTTATTACAGCAGACCCTTTAACATTTCTTGCATTGGTGGTTTGGTGGTAATATATTCCCTTAGTCCTTTTTTGTCTGTGAAGCTTTTGATTCACCTTCACTTTTGATTGTGAGTCTTGCAGGGTACAGTATTCTTGGATTCAAACCCTTCCTTTGCATGACTTTGTAAATTTCATTTCATTCCCCTCTGGCCTGATGAGTTTCTGTTGAGAAGTCAGTAGCTAGTCTTATGTGGGTTTTGTAGGTAACTTTCTGTTTCTCTCTGGTTGCTTTTAAGATTCTTACTTTGTCGTCGTTGTCTGCCAGTTTAATTATAATATGCCTTGGTGTCAGTTTGTTGGGGTTCATTTTGCTTGGGACTCTGTGAGCTTCTTGGATTTGTGTGGGTTTTTTCTTTCCTATATTGCGGAAATTTTCTGTCATTTCTTCAAACACGTTCTCTAATCCTTGTTCAGTTTCTACTGTTTCTGGAACCCCAATTATGCGGATGTTGTTTTGTTTCATGTTATCCCAAAGTTCCCTTAGGCTCTCCTCCTGCTTTTTAACTTTTTTTTCTAAAGCTACTGTACTTGGGTATTCTTTTACCATGTCACTAGCTCACTGATGCAGTCCTCTGCTTCTTCTAGTCTACTTTTGATGCTTTCTATTGAGTTCTTTATAGCAGTGATGTCACTTTTCATTTCTTCTTGATTATTCTGCATTTCTTCTACATTCTTCTGCATTTCTTGTTGCTGCTTCTTCATCTCCTCTTGGTTCTTCCTCATTTCCTCTTGGCTCTTTTTCATTTCCTCTTGGTTCTGACTCAGATTGTTGATTTTGTCTTCCATTCTTTTCATCCACCTTATGATCATTTCTCTGAACTCTTTCTTTGGCAGGCTTATTTCTGCTCCTGTTTTGTTTACTTGCTTTTCTGGTGAAACCTGCCTTTCTGTCTTATGTGGGCTGTTTCTTTTTCTGCCCATGGTCTTTCTTCTCTGGGTGTCTGGTTATGTAGTTCTCTCCTACGTTGATTGAACCGCACAAACTACAACACGACCAGGTACAGCACACAAGGCACAGAGTAGAAATATATTCAAGATGTGAATAATCACAAGTAAAGTGACCATCAATGAAAGACAAATTAGGGGTAAATAAAGAAAGAAGAAGAGGAAAATGAGGAAAAAAGAAAAGAAAGAAATGCCAAAATCAAATTGGGAGAGAGAGAAAAGAAAAAAAATTAATAAATAAATGAACAAAAAAATAAAATAAGAAAATAAAAAGGAGAAGAAGGAGAAGTAAACAGGAAGAGAAAAAAGTCAGAGAGAAAAGAAAGTGTATAAGAGAGAAAAGGGGAACAAACTATAGATGTCAGGAGAAAACTCCAATAGAACAGTCACTAATCCCAATAAAGGCCAGCAACCAGTACCTAGAGATTAATACAAACTGCAAATAGCAACTGGTATCGAGGTAGGTGAGGGAAAAGAGTGGTTAAAAACAAAGCAAGCATAAAGCAAAATAAAACAAGTAGAATAAACTAGGACAATCTCACAAAAAAATTTCAAAAAATGGATATAATCACTTTTTAGGCAAATATCAACAAAAGGACATCGAGAAAAAACAACTTTTTGGCTAGTGACAACAAGAAGAGAGAGGTTTGTATGGACTTGTAGTAGGGGATTTGAAATTAGATATATAAATGGGGTGAAATTTTAACCAGGTAAAGAGAAATAATAGAGGGAATCTAAAGTTGGAAAAGGGAAAGAGAAACAAGACAACAAAATGGGGAAAGTTAGGAGGAAAGTGTTGGCATAAAGGTAGAGTTGAGTTGGAGTAAAATTATGCTAAACGAAAAATTAAAATAGAATGTAGAACTCTAATCCCAAAATAAAATAAAAAGAAAACAAAATGACACCTGTTTTTTTTCCAAAAAGTAAAGTACTAGTACTAATTAATAATACTAGTTTAAAACAAATATGTAATAATTAAAA
>JAAGEH010000012.1:72598977-72614494 GCA_011751065.1 Lasiurus cinereus | reverse complement strand
GGAAGAGGGGGAGTAGGAGACCTCACCCTGTCCCAGGCGAAATCCGACCTTTCCTTGCACTATGTGGATCTCCAAATCCGCTGCCTGCTCGTCTGCGCCTGGAGAGCCATGCTCTGGGTCCCTGGCTGCTCTGTGGGTGCCTCCGTCAGCCGCAGCTTTCAGACCTCCGCAGACATCCACCTCCCTCTTATCTCAGGCGGAATCTGACCTTTCCGTGTGCTCTGTGGATCTCTGATTCCGACGCGTGTCTGCACCGATTGGAGAGCGGAGGTCTGGGTCCTTGGGTCCCTGGCTGCTCGATGGGTGCCCAGCCGCAGGCTTCAGACCACCGCAGACATCCACCTCCCTCTGCAAGATGGCGCAGTCTCTGCGTCTGAGCTGGTGCCTCCTGCAGACAAAATCCCCGTGGCAGTGGGGCTGCCTGGCCGGGAGAGCCCCGTCCAGCAGTCCCCCACCTTCTCCTGGAGGATAACTGACTCTTAACTTGCCAACAAACACTCCCAGTGCGACTTTCAGCCGCTCTCTCTCCCTCTGCCCAGCGACAAAGCTCCAGACGCATCCGTCTACTTCGCTGCCATTTTCTCTCCTCAGCACTTTACATTTCTCACAGTTACATGTAAAAGAAAAAAAAAGTCATAAAATATTGGCCAGATACTATGAACTTTAAAACATGGACAAACACTATTATGATTCTACTCATAAGAAGGTCATACTTTATGGCCATTGCATGATTGGCAAAAAGTACAGCCCAACAACCAATGGAATAACTAAAAATGCAGGCATGGGTCATTTTTTTTTAACATAGGAAAAAAAAAAAAGCCTGACATGTCACTTTTGTCGATAATTGTGGTCCAATATGGCACAGTATGGTCAATTTCAAGCTACCAATGATTTACAACCAGTTGTAAAATTCCCAAAGAGTTACCAATTGGCCTTTGTAAGCCTGTACAAAAGGACTTCTGCACATTCCTGAAGGTCAGTCTCCTGATTCATAGACTAGTGCTATCCTTACTTTACTAGGTCATCTCCTCAACAAGCATCAGAGATATATCCAAAAATAATGAGTGTCTTACTACATTTTTCTTCTGTTTATTTTTTATTTTTTATTGTTGAAAGTATTATATTTGTCACCTTTACCCACATTGACATCTCCCCACCCACAGATTTTTTTTACATTGCCCCCCCTCCCAGGCATACCCTAATCCCCCAGTGTCTTATGTCCATTGGTTATGCTTATATGCATGCACAGAAGTCCTTTGTTGATCTCCTATCTACCCCACTTCTTCCTAACCTTCCCACTGTAGTTTGACAGTCTGTTTGATGCTTTACTGCCTCTATATCTATCTTTTTTCATCAGTTTATAATAAATAATCCATCAATGAGTGAGATCATACCCACAGAGTTTTTTTAATCCACTCATCTGTTAATGGGCATTTAGGCTGTTTCCAAACCTTAGCTATTGTAAAGTGTGCTGCTATGAACATAGAGGTGCTTATATTCTTTCTCATTGCTGTTTCTGATTTCTTGGGATATATTCCTAGAAGTGGGATCACTGGGTCAAATAGAAGCTACATTTTTAGTTTTTTGAGGAAACTCCAAACTGTTTTCCACAGTGGCTGCACCAATCAGCATTCCCACCACCAGTGCATAAGGGTTCCTTTTTCTCCACATCCTCACCAACACTTGTCTTTTGTTCATTTGTTGATGATAGCCATTCTGACAGGTGTGAGATGGTATCTCATTGTCATTTTGATTTGCATCTCTTATATGATTAGTGACTTTGAGCATGTTTTCATATGCCCCTTGGCCTTCTGTATGTCCACTTTTGAAAAGTGTTTATTTTGGTCCTTTGCCCAATTTTTGATTGAATTATTTTTCTTTTGTTAAGTTGTTTAAGTTATATGAATTCCCTATAAATTTTGGAGATTAAACCCTTATCCAATATAATATTGGCAAATATTTGACAAAGGAGGCAAGAGCTTATACTGGTGTCAAGACAGTTTCTTCAATAAATGGTGTTGGGAAAAATGGACAGATACATGCCAAAAAATAAATGAAATTATACACAATGGAATTCTATGCTGCCATTAAAAAGAAGGAATTCTTACCATTTGCAGCAACCTGGTTGGAACTGGAGAGCCTTATGCTTAGTGAAATAAGCTAGTCAATGAAGGAGAAGCATCACATGATCTCACTCATTTGTGGATAATAAAGAACATTATAAACTGATGAACAAAAGGATAGATACAGAGACAGTAAAGCTTCAAACAGACTGAAATTACAGCAGGAAGATTAAAGTTAGGTGAGGTAGATAAGAGATCAATCAAAGGACTTGTATGCATGTATATAAGCATAACCAATGAACATAGACACTGGGGGGTTGGGGTATGCCTGGGAGGGAGAGGGGGACAATGGGGAGATATGTATAAAAAATTAATAAAAATTAAATTAAATAATAAAAATAAAATAAATGAAATGAAATTAGACCACCAACTTACACCATACACAAAAATTAACTAAAATGAAAAAAAAAAGATTTAAACATAAGACTGAAAGCCATAAACATTTTAGAAGAATCCATAGACAGCAAAATATCAGATGAATCTCATAGCAATATCTTTACTGATACATCTCCTAGGACAAGGAAACTAATAAAAAAATAAACAAATGGGACTACATCAAAATAAAAAGCTTTCACACAGCAAAAGAAACCATCAACAAAACCACAAGAGAGCACACTGCGTGGGAGAACATATTCTTCTGTTTTTACATCTGTGTCTTTCTGTTGTGGTTTTGGGCATGCATTCTAAAGTCAAGACTGTGTCCTACTACTTCGAAATTGTGAACCTCACCTGAGGCAATTTTTTAAGTTTCTCTGTGCTCAACATACTCATCTATAGAATGATGATAATACAAGCTAATAATAGTATCTATTTTTCAGCATTGTTGGGAAGCTTAAACAAAATATATATGAAGTCCATAAGACAAGTGCCTGGCATAAAGTTAACTCCAAAAATGGTAGTTCTGATATATTAGCTATATAACTTTTAAATTAATATAGAAAATATTAATAGATCAAATACTTAACACTTAAACCTTGTAAGTGGCATAACTGAGATTAGAGATTGCATACTCTTTATCAATATGTTATACCATCTCTCAATGCATATATTAATATAATGTAGTAATACATCAACAGTAATAATCATCATGTGGTAGAATATGAGTTGTAATTATGTTTTTCTTATAAAATTTTTCATATTTTAAATCTGTTCAAAATATTACTTCTATATATATATAAGAATGTGTGGGTACATACATAAACATAGACACATACTTTTGTAGAGATATAGCTAGCCTGATAAAGGCAACCTCAATCCATGACTATAACTATGTCTATTTTAAGGCCCTAACACATATAATACAATACCTAACATCTGATATATATGTGTTATATATTATATGTACATATTTATCAACATTACCTCCTTCTACCTAGCTTTCTCAATAAGAAGATATAACTCTACAAAGTATTAATGATAAATGGACATTTTCCTAAAAACAGTGATGTCACTTGTAATAATCTCAAATCAAAAAATTATTATGAGATATAACCTTCTTCCAAAGTACCTCTTCAACCACATCTTCTCTTTCTCCTTTTCCCTCTCCTGGGTTCTAAAGGTTATAGTTATGTCTTGAGTCCATTATATTTCAAAGTCAGAAATATAATTCAAACTATTCTTCATTGCATATAGAAATAATCCACTTTTGTTTAGTTAAATAATTATTGACTATCGTTATGTTTTATACATGGATGGGGGGCATATTAATAATTTGGTTTGAAATCTTGACAAACTAAGAAGTTATTCAGCACAATAGAAGTCAGGCCAGGCTCTGCCTACCTCCGAAGCAGTTGAGTAGCTACCTGTGGCAACACCAGGTAGGACAATTGAGTAATGTATCCTCACCAGCCACTCTCCCCCTCAAAGCATTAATAAAAATTTCACTCAAGCCCTAGCTGCTTTGGCTCAGTGGATAGAGCATCAGCCTGAAGACTGAAGGGTCTCGGATTCAATTCCAGTTAAGGGTACATGCCCAGGTTGTGGGATCAATCCCCAGTGCGGGGCATGCAGGAGACAGCCAATCGGTGATTCTCTTTCATCATTGATGTTTCTATCTCTCTCTCTCCCTTTCCCTTCCTTTCTGAAATTTAAAAAAAAAAAATTCACTCAAACTGCAGGCGTCACATAACTTGGAAGGGAATCTGAGACTAAGAAAATATAATAGTTGGCTTTTTGCCTATTTATAATATTACCAAATACCAAACTTCCCAAACCAACTAATATTTATCATCAATACTTCCATTTAGCTGTCATCTTGGCCCTTAGCTATACAAGAGTGATTCAGTTCATTTAATCAAGCACATTTTGAGGACTATTATCTCAGTCATTCATATTCAACAATTGCTTATTGGTGTCAGCTACTGCTTTACATACTGGAGGCAACGAACATGAATAAAAAATGCCTTCTATTTTAGGGAGCTAATAGTTTAATGCTCAAGATATTAAGCATATTCAAGATTCATAAAATTAACCCTGGTTTATTAACACCTGAAAATAGCTTTCTGGAACTGTGGGTGTTGTTCTTGTGGCTAAAAGATACTAATAAATTTTTGGAGAATCAAAGAAGGAAATGAATGAATATATTCAGGAAGAATATTCCCAGAGATGTTTGTATTCTGAATATATTTATACTGAATTTGTATCTGATGAATGTATACAATGATCTCCCCTCTATTCCAGAGAAGTATTTGCACTATCACAGAACCACTCAAGGCCAGAGGAGGGCAATAAATTGTTTAGTTGCCAAGAGAACACAAAATTACTTTGCAAAGAAAGGTTTCATTTATTTTTTAAATTTAGTTTAATTTATTTTATTTTATTTAAAAGACCCTCAGGAATTGAAATTCCCAGAAATAAAGATTAACTTTAGTTAGAACTGAAGGAGGAAATATATAGCTTTAAAGTGGGGGGGGGGCGGGGAAAGGGGGGAGAGGAGAAGGGGGAAGGTGGTAATGTGAGTCATAGAGACTGGCAGAAAAAGGAAATAAATGAGAAGACTCTAGCAATATACAAAGTGATCTGTATCTGTAGATGGTAGGAGATAAGGAGCAAAAAGCTTATTGACAAAAAGAACAACACATGATTTCAGCACAGGCTATTGTCAAAAAGATAGAAAAACAAAAATAGAAGCCAACACATAGGAATAAGTACCAGGGAAATAATGGAGATATGTTACTACCCCCCCAAAAAAGAGCAGACTGCTTTATGAGGTAATAAACCCCCATCTTTGAAAGCATTTTAAAGGGAGATAATCAAAGGTAAATTAAAACTGACTCATTCATTGAATACAGGGATGAGCTCAGTGACATTTGAGAACTTGAGATTCATTTATGTGTGAAGAAAAGTCTATGATTCTATGAGTACCCTCAAACAAACAAACAAACAAACAAAAATATGAGGGCATACAATGAAAGCAGAAAAAAGTAAAAAATTTCAGAGAGAAAAAAAGAAATGAAAGAAAGGAAGGAAGGAACGGAAGAAGGAAGAAAGAATCTGTCATCCCTAGTACAAATATCAATTACTTACACCTTCCACCAAATATTCCTTTTGAAGACACCTCTATAAGTCCAAGAAATGGAAAGCTCAAGAGTTGCTACAAGGGAAATAGCCCATAATCTGGCCTTGTGAAAGCAATTTCAGGGACACAGAATAAGCACTGGTTCTGATTATGCCACAGCAGCCACAAGGGAGCTCCAGGAACAAAAGGCCCCTAGAGCCCAGTCCTTGGACTCTTACCTCTGGTTCTCAATAACGAGTTTATGAATCCCCCCTCCCCAGAACACTAGTAATTCACACCACGCTAGTAACTAATCCAATAAATGCCTCTCCTTTGCTTGAGAAATTCATTCCTGCTGAGATTTGAACCATAGACCCTTAGATCAAGAGGAACTAGAATCAATACTGTGATGACCAACTCCAGAAATATTCACTTAATCAGCTCTCTTGTTAACTCTCCATGTGTTTGTAAATTGCTAACTGAGAATACATCTGTGGCTTGAACTAACTTGAATAACCATAGCTTTGTGGCAAAGGAGCTGACAATGAGGCCAAAGATCCTGATTCTTTCCCTTCTCCCATTGTTCATTGAATTCCTCCAACAAGGAGGTCTGATGCAGAATGAACAGTTTTATTTCACAGGGAATCTGAATTTAAAGTTCTTTTATCTTCTGAAACAATTGTTCTTTCCAGTAAGATTTTTTTTTTCCCTAAAAACATTTCATTGTAGAAACTTTCCTTGGAAAACAGATCCTCAATGTTTCAGAAACTGAGCATTTGTTTTCATCAAGAATTCAAGTTGAAAGATCAACACTTGCAAAATTAACATATAAATTACAGGAAAAGAGACAGACTTTGACTCTCAACTGAGTTACATTAACACCCCTGTTTCCTTATAAACTTTCATCATTTATTTTCCTTTCTCTAATTTTATTACTCTAAAGTTCACTTTGATGCAGTTGTATTAGAACCAAGAAAATTAATATTAAACTACTGAAAGTGAAAATCAAAGCACCTCTGATTTAAGCATGTGTTTGTTTGTTTTTTAAACAGTGGCCCTGAATTAGTTGCCTGACTATTATATACCTTAGCAAGAACCAAACTTTCCTTAAAACATGTATACATAATTCAGAGGCTGAAGTATGCCAAATGAGAATGTCCTTATTCAGTATAACTTCTTCCGTTTCTCCAGACCCTACAATATTTTGAAACATTATTTATTGCCATGGTAAAATATTCAATGCAGAAAGCACTATTGTGTATCAACACAGAAAGTGATATCTTTTGCAGTATTTCTCACATTCAAATGATACAAAGATGCCCTTCTCCAAAATCTTTCTCACTCTGTTTTTTCACAAGGTCTAGCTGTCCTGCTGTCTTGACACTAAAAATTTTGTCTTTGTGACACTGTTTTGATTTTAAACAAGCTACAACAAAAGGGCTCATGAAATTGCAATTTTAATAGGTTACTGATATTAAAATGCCAATTAATATTCTTCATTTTCTTTGAGAATGAAGACAGAAGGTGGATTTTAAAAGATGACAGTTTTTAATTATTTTCCTTATCTGTGAAAATTCTTTGTTTTCAAGTACAATAAAAGGCTTCTAGGCGCAAATGTATGATTTATGCCAAGAAGGAGATACAGGTACACATGGAAATAGCATCCACAAATCTTGTATGCTATGTACATTTTCCATTTGCTTGGTCTTCTGCTAGATTTTTTAAGATATATTCTTTAATGAGAATATAAATTCACATAAATCTATGAAGAATGAAATAAGGTGGTGAAAACTGTCATAGAGGTTCAAAGTGATGTGATTTACATTTGGGGAAATATGCAGAAAAAGTTTTCCTGAGGAGGTCTGTAGGTGAAAAAGCCAATATCTCAGATGAGAAAGATGTAGAGAATGAGACAGGAATTCATACTAATCTTAAGAATATAGTGAGAAAAGGTAAGGGATCAGTCACCAGTGAATGCTCTAGGCAGATCTAGGGAAAACTAATAGGCTTTCTTGATAAAGTAAAAAACAAAAGATAGGATGGTGTTCTGAATGTGAGATGGCATAGGTGTTTGATGGAAAGAAGTTATGAAAAGCACATAATCCCTATAGCCAGTTAGGGGTCAAAAAAAGTATTCAATATAGGACATGGCCCCGGGAACCAGAAAGGTAATTCTCTCTCTGAAAGTAAAACCAGACATGTCAAATTCCAGATGATGGTATCCATATGATGAAGTCTTCATGGAGAAGCTTTATCTTAAAAGAAAGCCAAAAAAATTTAAATCAGGGAATTCTGATCTTCTAAAGATGAATTTTAGAGTGGTATCTATGAAAGCAAAACTTCATTAATGGTAATAATCCAATAGAAGAAAGAACATAAAGGCAGAAGTAATGATATTTCATGTGACTGAGAAAAGAAGCATTCTGAGATCTTGGCAGATTTCATCACACACGTCAAAGGAAGATGCAGAGCCTTAGTCCATTAGGGCAACATACTGCAATTGTAAAGGGCAAGAGCTTTTAATTTAAGCATCCTGGCCAGGAGGAAGTATGCTTAAGATTACCTACCTCCTTAGCTTGTATTTCATCTCCATTTAGCTTCTTTAATTTAATTTTGCTTTCTTGGACAAGGATTCTGGAATGTGTATGAAAGTATCAATTTGCCAAGCTTACCTTTGAAAAATAATGAATTTAGATTACAGTGCATTTATTAGTTTTGTTGTTTGTTTGTTTGTTTGTTTTTGTAAATGATGTCAGTGTCACTTCTTATAGGTTGATTAAATCTTGGGCATAAAAATTCAAATTGAGATTTTTCACAAAGATATCTGTTTTTTCATAAACCTTGTCTGAGTCACCACCAGCTCACTTGGCCTCTCCCATCTTTTCGATATTATTTTTTAACTTTAGCAAAGCTTGGAGAGCCAAAACCTATTCATGCTATATGCATGCATGGTAAGTAAAATAATGCTCTCTTCCAAGATGTTCACCTTCTTATCCCTGGAACCTTTGAATACAGTAGGTTTCATGGCAGAGGAAATTAAATTTGCAAATAAATTTAACATTCCTAATTAGATTAACTTAATTAAGAAAAGTGGCTTAGATTATCCAGGTAGCCCAAGGTCATCACAAGGGCCTTCAATAATAGAATAGGGAGACAGAAGAAGAGAGTCAAAGGGAGATGTGATGAGGGTCAGAAAGATGCTACCTTGTTGGCTTTGAAGATGGAGGAAGAAGCCAAGAGCCAAGAAATGTGGGTGTCTTCTAGAGGCTGAAAAAAGCAAGGAAACAGATTCTCCCCAAGAGCTTGCAGAAGGAATGCAAGCAGCCCTGCCACACCTTGGTTATAACCCAATAAGATCCATGATGGACTTCTAGCTTACTAAAGATAATAAAGTTGTGCTATCTTAAGTTACTTTTAGTGGCAATTTGCTAAAGAAGCACTAGGAAACTAAGAGAGCATGCATGCAAGTAAAACTGCAATATAATTAAATTGAATTAGACATAAAGAAATGAGATTTTGTGACCTAGGATCTGAAGAAAATGCTCTATTTACTACAATGGATAAGATGATGATCTTCAGAAGTAGACAAACTAGTTTCAAATTCCAATTGGTACCATTCAGTACAAGATGAGAGATGAGTAAATTATTTAACCACAACAAGTCTCAACTTCATCATCTATTAAATAAAAAGAATACCTACCCCAGAGATTGTAGTGTGAATTTCTTAAGATAAAGTTTGCTTCATCCAATAAAAATGTCTGTGAAGCACTTATATGTGGTAAAATGCTTGATAAAAATAAGTTATGTAATGACTTAGTTCATGCCTTAATGAAATGCTGGGGCTACTATGATAAACATATTAAACTGAAAAATAACCATAATATTTTAATATAGTTTGATATACCTTTGGTAAGACTTCAGGAAGTTCTCTTACCATGTGAAGGGTACTTTGGATAGATTTATGCACGAGAAAATACTTTTTAGAGAAAATCAACTCCAAATGGAGGTCTAAAAAATAAATGGAAAGTAGACAAAAAGAAGAGTATTGTAGAGGAGGGTACAATGTGTGAGGGCATGGGAGTTTGGCAATCATAGAGATTAAAAATAGCAGTGAGGGTGGTGCGTTTCTGAGCTAAGCAAAGGCCAACACATAAGGTATCTTTTATCCTCATCACCATACGGATTTCTTGCAATGTTTTAACTGGACAAGAGTCACTGGTTGTGTTTGTGTTTTAGAAAAATTGTTATGGCTTCAGTGTGGAGAAAAAATTGAAAAACTAAAAAGACAAAAAGTCAGTAGAAACCAGTTGAGAAACTAATGTAATAATACAAACTAGTTTGGTTACTTTTGTAATCAAGCATATAATATAAGAAATGAAAATAAATATGAGGGAAAGAAGTGAAAGAGTACATGCAAGCCAATCTATCTACATATGTTTCATTTTAAGAAACCATTTTTGAAATATGGAGGTATTACCTTACTTTATAGTGAAAATGCAAATTAAAAAAAATAAGACAGAAAGAAATAATTGTACAGCAGCGATTGTTCAAAGACATGAGTGAAGGTCAGCCAATGTCAGGCAAAGTGAGAGGAGAGCAGGTTAGAAGGCAGGATATGGCCGAGGAATGAGATCTCAGATGGAACAAAAGGCAAAACTATCCTAACAGAGAAGAAGTTTCATGCCTCACTCTTACTCTGTTCTCCAGGGAGAATGCTAAATGAAATATTGACAATAGAAATGCAGGATGTGACTTACCACAAGAACATTCTTGTGCAATTCTGGGTTTAGAGTAAAGAGAAACCAACACATGAAGTGTCTTTTATTCTCATTGCCAGATGGATTTCTTACAATGTTTTACCTGGAGAAGAGATACTAATCACATTTGTGTTTTTAAAAAATCATTGTAGCTAGTGAAGAGAGAAAATTTGAGAAATTCAAAAGATCAAAAGTCTCCCTGGCCAGGTTGGCCGAGTGAGTAGAGCCTCAGCCTCAGGACTAAGGGCATCCCAGATTCAATTCCTGTCAGGGGCAGGTGCCCAGTTGCGGGCTCTGTCCCAAGTGGGTGGCATGCGGGACGCAGCTGATCGATGATGTTTCTATCCCTCTCTCCCTCTCCCTTCCTCTCTGAAATCAATAAAAAAATAATAATAATTTTTAAAAAGACCAAAGGTCAATAGAAACCTATTGGGAAACTGTTGTAATAATGTAGACAAACTGGTATTTCTACTTTTGCAATCAAGCATATGAGAAATAGAAATGTACATGAGAGTAACAATTGGGATGAGCACATACAATCAACCCTATCTACATGTTGAGAAATAACACTCACTCAAACCCACAAATATCTCCAAACCATGACTTACTCTGAGTCAATGTAGAGAAATTGAGATTCTGCTCCATTGGGAGGCTCCTCACCCAGGATTACCTAGGACCCTCCAGGAAAACTGAGTGAATGAAGGCTGGAAGACAGGCAGTACATGTGTGCATATCAGGTGCTGAGGAAAATGGAGACACTACCTGTGGAGCAGGAATGGGGAGAAGCAGGGCCCCTGCATGCTACCACTTGGGTGGAGCTGGGCTTTCATAAGCAAAAAAAACTTGGTGGGAATGTCCCCAAAGAGTCAACAAAAAAATCTGGACATGTCAACAAAACCTTCTATATAAATAAATTCCACAAGGAACAGGAATTAAAAAGAATACTTTGAACAAAATGGTAAACCAAAACTATAAGGTATAATCCTATCTAATACAAGAGTAATTTGCCAATTGGCCATCATTCCAACACACAAAATGGCTGCCCCGTGTGGTCAAAGATGGCTGTCCCTATGTGGAGACAAGATGGCCAGCAGGGGAGGGCAATTGGCAGGGACCAGGTCTGCAAAGGAGGGCATTTGTGGGTAATCAGACCAGCAGGGGAGGGCAGTTAGATATTACCAGGCTGGCAGAGGAGGGAAGTTGGGGATGACCAGGCCTGCAAGGAAGGCAGTTGGGGAGGGACTCAGGCCTGCAAGGGAGAACAGTTGGGGCAAGGGGAGAGACAGGGACCAGGCTTGCAAGGAAGGGCATTTAGGGACAAATAGGATGGCAGGAGAGCAGTAAGGCATAAAGCAGGCTGGCAGGGGAGCAGTTAGGCAGTTAGGAGTGGTTAGGGGGTGATCAGGCTGGCAGGCAGAAGCAGTTAGTGGCAATCAGGAAGGCAGGCAGGCAAGTAGTTGGGAGCCAGCAGTCCTTGATTGTGAGAGGGATGTCCGACTGCCCATTTAGGCCTAATCCCAGTAGGGTCGGGCCTAAACGGGCAGTCGGACATCCCTCAAGGGGTCCCAGATTGGAGAGGGTGCAGGGGTCTTAGATTGGAGAGGGTGAGGGACACACCCCCCAGTGCACAAATTTCATTCAGGGGGCCTCTAGTTTTATATAAAAGACTAATGGCCTGGTGCACAAAATTCATGTACATTTAAAAGGGAATTAATTAGAGGGAATATTTTAATATTGCTATTTGCCTTTCTATTTCTCTATAATAGAAGTGTCAGTGATGAAAGAAAATTAGTAAAATGTATATGAAAATCTTCCTTCTGTCAGAGTCTGGGATGCACCGCAGGACCCAGAGTCAAGTCCCCACCCACCCACGAACACCTTGAAATCTCTTAAGACCCAGATCTGGGCAGCTCCACCCCTATTAGGCGAGATCCAGACCCAGCAGGCTCCACCCCCATCAAGCCCCACCAGGCAGGGGTGGGGAGGCATGCAACCTCAGGTGCTCTGGCTCAGCACCTGGCAGGGGGTGTAGCCTCAGGTCCTCTGGCCTGGCACCAGGCAGAGGGCACAGCTTCAGATCCCCCGTGAAGCCCTCAGGTTCCCCAGCCTGGTGCTGGTGTCGGTGGGCATGCTCTGAAGCCCTCCAGCCAGATGTTGAGGCAGGAGGTGTGGCCTTATGTCCCTTGGCCCAGCACTGGGATGTGGGGCATGGCCTAAGGTCCCCCACCGGAACAGTGGGGAGTGGCCTGAGATCCCCAGTCAAGTCGCACTGGGCAAGGGGGGTGCAACCTCAGGGCCCCGCCCTGGTCCAGCATCACGCAGCCTCAAGTTCCTGCTGATTGCTCATTATGGGAACCCCGCCTCCACTGTAGGTGCAGCCATCTTGTGATGGCATGAGGGTCAATTTGTATATTACCTCTTTATTATATAGGATTATTTTCATAAAGAGTATAAAATTATCACTCTCATACTATATAATAAAAGATTACTTTGCAAATTGACCCTAACAGCAGAACAACCAGGATCAGACACTATAATGTGCACTGACCACTAGGAGGCAGATGCTTAATGCAGAAGTTGACCCCTGGTGGTTAGTGAGCTCCCACAGGGGGAGCTCCACTCAGCCACAAGCCAGGCTGATGGCTGCCAGCACAGCAGCGGTGGGTAGAAGCCTCTCCCAGCCCATCAGCAGTGCTAAGGATGTCTGAGAGCTCCCAGGCTGCCAGAAGGATGTCTGACTGCCAGCTTAGGCCCCATCTTCTGGGGACCAGGCTTAAGCTGGCAGGTGGACATCCCCCAAGGGGGCAGAGGCCAGACTGAGGGATCCCCCCAAGTACACAAATTTTTGTGCACAGGGCCTCTAGTGTAGATATAAAAATGAGCACATTTAAGATTTTATTTAACTCATGAATAAAGAAAGTGGTGAGGTGGTACCACCAATTCAAAGGAGAAAAAAAAAGGCCTATATAGAAATTAGAAATATTGAAATGAATGTGCAATAGAGAGAAAACTGGCTCCTTCCACAGTCAAGAGACCGAAGTCAATTGAAACAAACCTCCACTGGACAGAATTGGTATGTCTCCAGACAAGAAGTGTTTTCACCTTGCTATCACTTAACTACATCTCCAGAGGTGTAAAATAGCATCCAAAGAATAGAATCATGAGCTATAGACAATCATAGCTTTCCACTGAAGTTCAAACTTTTTCCAAGAGTGCTACTACTGGCATTTGTCTTCAGTAATTTACCAAAAGTACACTGCAAATGACATAGAATTTTTTAAAAAGAAACCAATCTCCAGGCCACTATTTCACATTGAAGGCTGTAAGTAAGAGGCAGTAAGCAAGAAGTAAGAAGTAAGTAAGTAAGAGGACCTTGCTAATGCAACTGGCTCACATAGCACTTTTCTGGAGACCTCTTTATTAATATTTAATCACAGAGCCAGCCTGCATCAAGCTCCTTGTTTCTCAGCTTATAGCCCCTCTCCCAACCCTGAAGCACTCTATAGACTTTGCAGTCTGAACCCTGGCCCCCAATCCTAACACCATCTAACACACTAAGCCCAGGTCTAGGAGATTCTCCAGCACTAAGGTGAAATGTGAAAAAAATCAATCCTTCAGTTGTTTATCTATAACCCAACACTGAATCCTTGTGCCATTCCATAGATAAAGCCCAAACTTCCCCCATCTTACTTAGGTTACAGATGTTAACAGGATTAGAGCTAGAGGAAGTTTGATCCTGTTATAATAGACAATGACAAGAACTGCTTATAGACTGGAGTTACTGGAAGGCCTGCAGCAGTATGTGGGTAATTCATTCTGAAGCAGAAAGCAAAAAATATGTGGGAGAAATGAAACAAACAGTAACTTCCACATGAAGCTTATGAGAAAAAGTACATTTTATAACTCCAGGGACCTCCCAGAACCTCAGATAAGAACAAACAATCTGCCAATATGTTGTCTCAAAATCAGCGGATAAAAGATGTTAAGTCTGGGTTGAGAGGCAAATTCTGCCTCTAGATGCCAGAAGCAATTGTAACACAATATGGGATCAACGGTGAGAATTTCCCAGAAGAGATTTTACATATGCACGGCGGTCATTTCCAATCTTGAAGACAGCATGACAAGGAAAAACGGCTGCAAGAAATGGAAATATTAAGTATCTAGACCAGGAGGTTTTAGTACTCTCAGATGTTGATGGTTACACATGATCTAAAGAAAAAAAACAGCAGTTTTCTTATTTATGTTCAAACCATCTTTTAGCTGAAGTCAAACAAAAGAAAGACAAAAGTAACGAACGCATTTTATAAAACTTTACAACAAAGGTATAGCTACTTGTCCTCCAAATTGGGATATAAATGCCCTATTTGCTAATGGAAAATCCATTATGGCATTTGAGGATTATCCATTTTGTTAAATCAGATGAGAAATTTTTCCATTTCACTGACATTACTCTGCCCTAGTTCAGAAATCTTGCAAATATTAACAGTGACACAGTAGATGCTGACATGTCACTAAGTGATTAAGAAGAAAAGTAACAAATACTATTTATCATCACTGTATTTCAGGCGTTAAGCTGAGTGCTCTCGCTCTTATCTTATTAAATTGAGTCAAATACTAGTACACTTCCAGGTACAATCCTAGATACAAACAGAGGAAGATTTTTAAAAAGAAAGACAAGAACTCAGATTCTGATCATGCTTGCACAAACAATTAAACCATGGAGTTTAGATACAAACCTGATTCTATCTGACTAGAGAAAAATTTATGCTGCCTTAGGTGAAGGGTGGACTGTAGTCTGGAATTCTCAAAGCAATACTATTCTATAATTAAACCAAAATTATATTCCACATCTTTGACCATGTTCAGCTAAAAATATATTTTGGCACTTATTATATGCTAGACGTTGTTCTAAGCTCTGAGGACACATCAACACACTGCAAAGGAAGAAGGAAGGTAAGGAAGAGGAAGAGGAGAAGAAGGAAAGAAGAGAAGGAGACAGGAGAGAGGGAGTGGGAGGGGGAGGAGGAGGAGAAAAGGAAGGGGGAGGGGAAGGAGAGAGAGGAGCGGGAGGAGGAGGAGAAGGGGAAAAAGGAAGAGGAGAAGGAGGAGAAGGGGAAAGAGGAGGGAGAGGAGGAGGAGGA
>JAAGEH010000012.1:72423914-72598877 GCA_011751065.1 Lasiurus cinereus | reverse complement strand
GAAGAAAAGGAAAGAAGGAAAAAAAAGGAAGTTTTGTCCTTTTTTATTTAGATTATAAAAAGGCATAAATTTGCTAATGTCTTTGGAGAGATAAAACATTTTAATCATTTTTTTAAGTTAAAATTCCAAAGGAAAAAAAGTAAACCTAGGAATAGTGCAGTTAAATTAGCAATAGTATAGTTAAACTTCCAAGTATAGTAGAATATCACCTCATGCAGGACCACTGTTGTCCCAATAAAACAGCAATTCCTTGCCTGACTTCACTGTGCATGTGTGATGGAGTCCAGTGTGTAGAGGACACAGTATAATGGCACATATAGGCGTAGGGTTCTGGAGATCTTTGGTGTTCCAGTCCCTACTCTATTTACTAACCTCTAAAAAATCAGTCTAGCTGCCTTGAGCCGTTTCTTCAGCTGTAAAATGAGATAATGCCTCCTCCATAAGGTTCATGGGGGAACTAGAACTCCTCAAGTAAAGAGATCCCTGAATACAAAGTATTTATAAGCTATAATAAATATGATTGCAGTGGGAATGATGACACAACTTACTGCCATTATGCAACTTAGTTGTCTTAAAGGAGGTCAACATCTGTGCAATATTATTAATGCTTTTATGGTATACAGGCATGTACACATAGCTACACACACATATAAAAGAAAAAGAAAATAGTGTGTGTGCTTGACATGCCTAATTTCTAATGTTCACAAACATTATGCTTTGCCTATATTATTGCTGCATTTTATAGAAGAGGACACTAAAGATCAGAGTCATGGATCAATATAACCAAGGCCATGCCATAGCCAGTTTGGCTCAGTGGATAGAACTTCAGCCTGCTGATTGAAGGGTCCTGGGCTCGATTCCAGCCAAGAGTATGTACCTCAGTTGCAGGCTCCTCCCCGGCCCAGGCCCCTGGTCAGGAGGCAACCAATAGATGTGCTTCTCTCACATCAATATTTCTCTCTCTCTTCCACTCTCTCTAAAAATCAATGGAAAAATATCCTCTTCAGGATTTAAATGTGTGTATGTGTGTGTGTGTGTGTGTGTGTGTATAAAATCTCCAAGGTCACAAGGCATTAAATGTTTAAACATAAACCCACATCCTCATCTTTTTTTTTTTTTTGCCATATAGGTGCTTCCAGCCATGCTTCTCTCATATATAAAGAGTTAATAATATTTATTTCTGTAGTAATCTCCCACACTTATATTTGACAAATGTTTTCCCTTATATTCTCAAATACCCTAATGCCTCCATCAAAAAGCATGAATCACTGTGAAAAATTGTACTCCTCAGGAGTCCTTTATTAACTAAGAATCACCAAATTCTCTCTCCATTTTGGATATATATAATGCATCTCTAAAACTGAAACAAGTTCATAATGAGAAGTACCTTCTTCTCCACACATCTTAGAGTCACAGCCTCTAGATGACACATCTGTGAAGATCTGGGGCCAGTGTGTGGATGAATAAGTGAATGAGTCAATGAATGCATTGGATGTGAACTAGGTTAGAAATTATTGATCAGTTGTTAACTCCAAATGCTTAGGTTTCCCTACTGTCTACTCTTAGTCCATTCCCAAAGTTGATCAAAAGAGCTTACTATTTAACATATAAGAAAAAAGTGATGAATGTATGAAGTTTCAAAAATGTTGCTATTTCAATGACTCTAATGTAATCTAAATACTTGTAAACACATATTTTATACTTCAAATTGTAACACTGGGGATCTTGATCCAGCATCTAGAAGGGTTCAGGAAACCTGGAGAAGGGGCTGTGTGTGAATTAAATAAGAGTCCAGAGACGAAACATAATTTTGAAGGGCATTTTGGGAAGCAATGGAGTTCGGCTGAAGAAACCAAGTTCTCTTCATCTCAAGACCCCTTGTTTTTTTGTTTGTTTGTTTTTGTTTTAAATATATTTTATTGATTTTTTACAGAGAGGGAGGGACAGGGATAGAGAGTTAGAAACACCGATGAGAGAGAGACATCGATCAGCTGCCTCCTGCACACCCTCTACAGGGGATGTGCCCGAAACCAGGATACATGCCCCTGACCGGAATCGAACCTGGGACCTTTCAGTCTGCAGGCCTACGCTCTCTCCACTAAGCCAAACCAGTTTCGGCAAGACCCCTTGTTTTTTATGAACACAAATTGTTCTAAGGTGAGGTAGAGATATGCACATCAAAGGGTAGGGTTAGGTATAGAAGCATTGTCAAGCAGATGTTTGGCCAACAGGAGGCAATAACATGTAGAGTGAGATGCCCTGAGCTGTCTGGCAGCAAGCAAGCAATTTATGCATCCCTTTCCATTTTGGAGAAATGCCTTCAGCCATTCCCAACAGGTGATAACATATGTGACTCAGCCCTTGTTGAGTCCCCAAGTTCCATCAACCTTTCGATGAAACTCTTACAATTATGACATGCTGGAATTGGCTTTTAGAAAAATTGTAATTCAAGTAAGATTTATACATTGAGAGCTGTACAATTTTCTTTGAGAACCACCATAACAACAGTTTCACTTCAGATGTGGTCATTTACAAAGCAAGCTGTACAAGCTGGGATTCCCCTTGATTATCAGGGAGAAAGATCCAAAAATAACCAACCAGAATCAGAGGGACATGAGGTGCCCTCACACCTTCTTAACTCATGTGACCATCAGTCATGCATACAAAGTCTCAAAGATCCCTTGGACTTTGTTATTTTACCCATTCTGCTTATAATCAGTTTCAGTTTTTAATTTGACTCTGAAGTTGTAGTTAATCAAAAGATATTTTACTTTTAGTACCACATTTTCATTTCCTTCCAGCTAACACTGCAATAACTGGAGTTTCAGCAACTTATTCCTCATTAAATGCCCATTAGAAACACCTTCTCCTCTGTATGTTTTGGAAGATAGCTTGTATTTCTGATCCCTTTTGCCTTTTTATAGTACTTACAATTTTTCATTGATAATCATACTTTGATTCCTTTTCATATGAAAGTTGAATTTTTATTTTTTTCATTTTGTTTTCTTTGTCAACATTCCAAATTGAGTTTTATGCAAATGCTTCTTGGAAAATATATAAACATTACATCAAAATCCAAAAGTAGAAAAAATTGTATTCCAATAAAACAGTATTAATACATATAGTATTCCAATTCACATTTACTAGGTCTTTAGGTCTACATGGGGGAGAAAAATACACTTTTCCAAAGAAGTTGTCATAATCTATATAATTGAATATATTAATGATTAACTTAGCCCAACAGTTAACTTTTTAATAGAATATGCTTAATCAGTCTTAATAAAATATTTAAAAGTAAAAAAAAAATACCTGGAATAAATAAAGCACTTTAAGAGAACATATAAGTTTAAAATAATCAACAAACTCTTCTCCTTAGTGGTCAATATTCAGAAAAAAAAAAGAAGTTCATTTGATTTTATTGATAAGTGATATTTGGCAAATTGGATATTTTTCCCCTTTTTAAATTTTTAGGAATTTAGTATTGAAGACCAGCCAGGTTGTCAGCACTTGAAATTTAGGTTATTTCACAGAATTGGCTCTCCCCAGCACTGTGCTTCACAGTTTGAGATGTAAGTTGTGTGGGATTCTTTCCTCCTTTAATTACTTTTCCCCTATAGCACAGCCATTAATGAATCAGAGAAACCAACCACAGGAAAAGTGATTGACCTACTCTGTCCCTGGTGAGAAATAATACTGACTTCTTAGCAGTAGGAGAGAAGAATTTGAATGGAGAATTGAGGCAAAGGAAAAGAGGAAAAAGAGGAATGGTTGTAGATCATGTATTCCTGGTTGTTAATATTTAACAGGCTGTCTGGATGGTTTCTAACCCCATCTGAGTAGGACACAGGAAATACCTGAGCTTCAGGAAGATCCTGCTTATTCCCATAGGCAGAACTACAGAATCTTTTACTCTAATGGTGAAAGGACCCTTGAGCTGAAATACAACTCAGAGCTAATGTTTGCATCCCTCCTAACACATGCTTCCCGGGTGATCGTCTGCCAGGGACAAGAAACTTTATATCCCCTAAGGAAGCTCACTGCAGAGATAAATATTCTTTTATTGAGTTCAAATGTCTTTTCTTCCTAACTTGGACTCTAAATGCTGTAGTAGTCACTGGATCTAATTCTGCTCCTAAGGTCCAGTTCCTTGGAAACTTATTTTGTGTGAAGGTTTAGACTGTCTTCCTCTTTCTAGTCAAGTCAAAGTTAATATGAAAATAATCAGTCTCATAAATGATTGTTTCTTCTGTCTCCAAATGAACCCAAGCTAAAAGACAGGTTTTCATTTACTCTTATCTAAACCAGGGATTTTGGGGTTATTTTGAAACTGAGGGACACATTTCTATTTGCTAATTTTCTTTATTCAGTAAGTGTGTATTTCCAAAATGTAAATAGAATATATCTAGACATTTTATTGTTAAAGGAACATTGTTGAAAAAAAGAAAAAAAATGCCGGGTTCCACAAGAAAACTAGAATTTTTAATTTATAGTTCTAAACTTATGAAACACCAAAATAACTTTGCTCTAAGTGCTGATCATACATAACAAAACACTCTCCAGTCCTTGGTTTGAACAGAAAAGCCCCTTGTTCTATGACTTGAATAAGCAGTATCACAGAACCATCTCAGATGACTTTTTCTTCTCGACATATGGTCAAACCAAAATAAGCACATATATTAGCCAAATAGAAAATTAACAGAAACCATTGAAAATGAGCTTCTGTTTGCACTCAAGAAAGTGCACAGAAGGGTGGGGTGCATAACCAGTTAAAAGCCTATTTTCCAATGTCTAAACTATTAACATATGCAACTATTTACAAAAAGTGTCATACTCGGTAAACTACTGCAAAATGATACACATGACAATTGCAGCTTTTTGCCCTGTAATATATTTTGCTGGTGATGAAAAGATTCAGAAGAATGACGAACATTAATGGATTCTGCATGTCATAAAGAGTGAACTGCACTTTCTAGAACAAATGCTGAAATAGAACTGTGACAGAGAGAGATTAGAAAGGCGCATTAGAGAATGCACACAAGAGGCTATCTCTGCCTATTGATTCAGACAAGAATTGAAACCAGTTGTTTAAAGGCAAGCATTCCTATGTGCCTCTTTTCCCATGAAATTTATATTGCTCACTAAAGAAACTTGGCATTACATATCCCATTTCTCTACAGACCCTCTCAGGAAAGAAAGAAAAAGTTGCACAAGGTATTCTGAGTAGAACAGTTTCTGCAGCTTCTATAGGTAATGACAATTAATCTCTATTTCACTCTACCTAAGGATGTCCACCAGCTCCCGGGAGTTTCTTTCTCTCTCTCTCTCTCAACATCTTTATTGATTTCAGAGAGGAAGGGAGAGGGAAAGTAAAATGGAAACATCAATGATGAGAGAGAATCATTAATTGGCTGCCTCTTTGCACGACCCCTACTGGGGATTGAGCCCACAACCCAAGCATGTGCTCTTGACCAGAATTGAACTCGGACCCTTTAGTCCACAGGCTGACGCTCTTATCGACTGAGCCAAACCGGCTAGGGCTGGGAGTTTCCTTTTTAAGAGGTAGTATGACTCCTATTCTATTCAGCTTTCCAAGCATGATGTGAATGAAAACCTCCGCATTGGAGAGACAGCACACTTTCAATGTTGGTCTGAATACTCAAATTTGCAAAAGCACAACAACCAGAATGACACAATTTCAAGCCTTTTTACACTAAAGCATGTCAGATTCATCTAGCAAAAAATTAAATTTGTGGCTAAAGGTGACAATTTGATTTTCTTGAATCCACAAGCACTTTGACCCAGTTGCTTCAAAAATACTGAACAAAAATAAACATAAAACATTTTCTGAATTCATGCTCCCCCCTTTTCTAACACTGTGGGCAGGAAAAGATGAGATGAAGGTAACTATTTTGAATGTGTTGTATTAATTCATATGTGTGGGAGATTTTCAAATTAGTAGGATAATACAGAAGTTTTTCAGGGTAGTTTCCCCTCTGGAGTAATTAAGACCTTAATTATCTATGGGGGATATAGTTATGATTCAGTTTGATTTACATATAGAATACACTATATAAAGATGAAATGAAAAAAAGGTGGTTAAAATGCAAACTATCTTCTGCTTTAAAACATTTTCCTTTATTCTTTCTATTTGTTGTTTTTTGTTTTTTGTTTTATGGTGGGTAAGCTAATTCAAACTTAGAGACAAGACATGAGTAAAACTAACTTACCATCTTAAGACTATGAGAAACCACTCAATTCCCCTTTTTACATGAGTAGTATTATAGCTGAAATAAATGGAACAATTCTTGTGTGCCTTCTCTACACTGACATATCCTATTTTTCTAACTGACAAAAGAAGTCTCAGAATTATAAGTCCAGGAAGAAAAAAAAAATGTACTGGTACACTTGCTCAGAAGTGTTTTGATATGACTCTGGTACTGATGAGTTACTAAAAACGGATCAAAATCTGGTCTAGAAAAGGGAAAATATGTAAAACAAATGCTCAGAAATAAAATAATAACAAACATGGCAAAAGTAAGGAAATTAGTTTCCATAAAAATTCAATAAACCCTCAAGCAAACATAAACCTATTCCTTACTTCATCTGAAGGTCCTGCTTGCTTACGACATGAGAGATGTTAACCATTATGCCAATATGCCAGATAATTTTTTAATAAATTAGATCTTTCAAGTTTCTATCACAAATAAAACAAGCATATCTAGCCGAGACCGGTTTGGCTCAGTGGATAGAGCATCAGCCTGCAGACTGAAAGGTTCCAGGTTCGATTCCAGTTGGGGGCATGTGCCTTGATTGCGGGCACATCTCCACTGCGGGGCGTGCAGAAGGCGGCTGATCAATGTCTCTCTCTCTCTCTCTCTCTCTCTCTCTCTCTCTCTCTCTCTCTCGTCGATGTTTCTGACTTTCTATCTCTCTCCCTTCCTCTCTGTAAAAAATCAATAAAATATATATTTTAAAAAAAGCATATCTAAAGTTGTAATTTATTTCTAAAAGGAAGTTGAGTTTAGTATTTCACTTTAATGTCTGTGTAAATCATACAAAATACAATGTATTATAAACAATGCAAATTTATTCCCAAGGAAGAGATTAGAAAATAAGACAATGTCCTTTGGGAAGCCACTTACCTGATTCAGAAAACTTTCCCATAGTCTTTATATCACTGGACCTTAAATACCTTCCCCTAAGAAAGAATCTTAGTTTACATTCAAATAACCATCTGTTTTTTCAAGTAACCAGTGAACATAACTGATCATGTGGAAGCTATTGACTTATATAGCTAATAAATATTATATAAACCAAAGAACAGTGGTAAGTTTATGACAAATGGCATTATGTTTTATTTTAGATGTATTATAATATACCAAAATACCATTCTTTAAACAACACAATTGAATGTTTTCCAAAGTAATATTTTTTACAACATATATATACATTTATACCAATACATCATGTGATAAATTGATTTGATTTTAAAGGCGATTTATCCCATAAAAACTAAAGTAAAAGAAAAAGCACTCCATCAAAATTAAGAACTTAAGGGACACACACACACACGCACACACACAAATGCATTAGAATTAGTAGGCTTAAAATATCATATATATACACCCATATATATGACACATGGACAGGGGCAACAGTGTAGTGATAGCCAGAGAGAAAGAAGGGCAGAGGAGATGGAGGTAAAGAGGGGATAAATGGGGAAAAAAAAGAGACTGACTTTGGGTGGTGAGCATACAATGCAGTATGCAGATGATGTTTTATTGAGTTGTACACTTGAAATCTGTATGGTTTTAGTAACCAATGACACCCCAATAAATTCAGTTTAAAAAGGAAGTACAATTTTAAAAAGTTAAAAAATATTTTAAATATCTAGTAAGAAAGGCTAGGTTGGATTTAGGAATTTGTTCTGGAAGAACTATACCGAATGATTTTAGAGTACTTGCACCATAACTAAAAAGTTTACAGCTTGGATCAATTATGAGTAATTGATTCTCAGTTGCATTGGCCAACATGTGTGTGAACTTATTAGTCATAACATAAATAGAATGATGTCTGTCTCTATTCTGACTAAAAGCAGCTACTGAGACAGGGCCACTTTAATGACTATGCATATGTGTGTCAGTACAGTGAAGTGTCTTACAAGATATCCAGCCTTTTACCAGGTCAAGGTTTTGTGTGTTTTTTCAATGTGGGGAGGGAGGCAGCACTGCTAAACCTTAGTGATACGCTTGCTAGAATGCTGACAACACACCTTGGCCAAAGTGTTACATCCCATTCTCTCCACTTCTCCCAAATTCCCAAACTCATTTCACTCTTTCCCTAAGAGATTCACTATTAAGATTGTGCTTAATAGCCCTCTGATATAAGGAAAAGATTATATTTAATGAATTTAAATATCCTTTTCCCTATCATGCTCAACCTTTCACAATTCAGGATCTTAATTGGTTTGCAAAGGTACAAGGGGGGAAAAAAAAGAGAGATCTCTGAATTTTATATGTAGAACTTTCTTGCCCCCTACTGGAAAAAGTAAGCCTGGCAGCCTAAGAATTCCAATTTTAAAGTATTTTCTGACTGATTTTTTCTGTAAGTCAGCTCACAGACCCATATCTACTTCAAGCAAAAAAATAAAATGCAGTAAAGTAGAGTATAAATGCTTTAATATTATTAGTTATTCATTTTATTGAAAAATTAATGAATTTTAAAAATCCAATCTATAGGGAAAAAAAGAAATGAAAACCATCAGTAATGCAAAAGTCTATTTACCAATTGCACAGTAAAAGTAAATCCACCATATCAGGTTGAAAACTGGTAGAGTTCTTTGTAAACAGAGCTTAAGGGGAGCTTAATATTCAACTGGATTTGTAAAGATTAAAAAGGAGTTATGTTTGTTTTCTACTTTTAAATATTATTCATGATTTCTTGGCCATCAAAACATAATTCCAGGAGGAAGGGTATTTTAATAATATATTTATTTTTTAAGGCACACATGCCACTTTCTTCAGAAATATTCTTCAGCCTGGAGCATGTGTGCCCTCTGGATTCCCTTTTCACAATTTTCCCTCCAGCAATACATTACTGACTTCCTCTTTTATCAGGATGATGACCATCACTATTTCTTGGGTATGCTTTCCAGTTTTCAGGGCTCAAGACCTCTGTACATTTTTTAAACAAATATAACTAATCACAAACCAAAATTCACGCATTGGTTTGTGTTCTTCTTAGACCGACATTCTCTTTTCATCCAACCCCAGTGGTTGTGAGGTTGATAATAAGGATGACAGGCTCTCAAACAAAACAGGGGTCATTCTTTTCAAGGTATGCCACTGGGACATGCCTCTCTGACTTTTCATGCCTCTTTAGGTCTTTCAAACCAGCAGCCATTCCTCCTGGGTGTCAGGGACCTTTGCAGACAGCTTCTCAGTCATAAGCAACACAGAGCATTTTACTCGGTGACCTCAATCTTTCAAATGACAGGTCACTTCCATGGTGAAGAAAATGTCCTCATAGACTCTCATCCAGCAGAGAGTGGCTCACGGGGACAGGAAAGGACACCCATAAAGAGAAAGGACCTTTGCTTTTCCCACTCTCCCCTCTAATACTGAATGCCTTCAAAGGCCAGGTCTTAGCTTGATACCAAGACCAGTTCTGCGCTCTAAAGGCACCAAGCAGACAGCTGTGATCAGAACCCCATTTGCAGCCTTTGGCCCTTGACTTCAGTGTATAGAGAATTCCACTGCATAGATTCCTTTCATTCTTAGTGTTCTTCATCCATCCCAATGCCTTTCATGCAAAGACAGAGCTAGCCAGCCAGGTGATACAGAAGAGCATGATTATCTTTGAGAATTGTTTTTGAAATCCGAATTGCAAACATATGCTTTAGTATAGCACCTATCTCTTCCCGGTAAATGGCATCCTGGTGGGAGCAGGGAGAGGGCAGAATTTCAAAGGTTTCATTTCACACAATGCCTGAGAAGGGTCTTGAACCTCTTAGGACTAAGTCATTCACTTCAGTTATGGGCACCAGAGATGCTTGCACAGAAAAATTATCTGCTCTGTAAATATCAAGTGCCAAATCTCTGAGCTGACTTTTCTGTGACCTGCACAAAATGAGCATCTTCCAACAAATTTCCTAGCAAACGGGTGTGCATATTACCACACCAAGGTTAATAAACCCGCCCCCTTCCCCACTGTAGTAAGAGCTGGAAGCGGGACACTCAGAAAGTAAAAGTCCCAGATTTAACTGAAGTCTGAATAAAGTCAGCTCAGTGCCAATCCTGCCCCGTATCTAGCTATGGAAGAAGTAAGGTTCAGTTGTAAACCAATTTTGAAAGCATCAAAAGATCAGCACTGTCTCAAAAATATATCTTCCCGTCTCACTCCGCCCTCTAGGGAGTTGACTGGCTAGACAACTTGTAAAGAGAAAATCAATAATATGAGTTTTTCCAGTCTTTTTTTCTCCTGATTTGTCTGCATAGGTATCTCCTTAATGTTCACTGATTTGATTTTAAGAAAAAGGGAAACAATGCGATCCCATTAAGTCAAATCACTCATATACCCATGAATGTGGTTAAAAAAATTTTATTAATACATGTGGAATATTTACAATATCGCTATGTAGGTCAACTGATTTAGTTATCTGTAAACAGAGGAAAATTTTGTAGTTCATGTTTGTCTTCAGAATCTTCCAGGACTGTTATTTAGAATTTAGGATACAGAACTTTTATGGCTTCAACCAAAAATGGACCTAAGAATGTTCTCACATCCCAAACAATTCCTAAGAAGAGCTTTATTAGCCTAAATGCAAAGAGAGAGGAGAGGAATCTCCACACAAAAGAAAAAACTCTTCATTAATCCTCCTAAGAATATACTGACAGAGCTATCTGCTTTCCTGCTTTCTAAACACATCTCCAACAAGTCAACAGGGGGCCAGAGATACTGAGCCATAGCCATTCACGTCCAGCAACCCATAGAAAAGGAGCATTTCTAGGCACCACCCCTCTACTGCTTTGGGATACCCAACACTGAAAACAGGTTTCAAGAGGCCTTTGGAGAGTGGGGCTCAATGCCACATTTCCTTTGTGTGTAGCGTCCTTATTATAGTCAAGAACACACATATCTGTGTTTCAGCTTAGCTCCAGAGCTCAAATTCCCAGCCCTCCACCTCCTGTCCACAGTTCAGCTGAAATGGTTGCTTTTCCAAGGGTCTTTAGCCATATTGGCTAAAAGTAACTTTCTTGAAGATCCAATTCCAAATTTACAAAAAAAGTCAAACTCTGGGACAATTAATCAACTAGTCTTATATTTAAATAGTGCATCAGTAATTCATGGCACTCATATTTTATATGTATACACAACTTTTTTACAAAGTAGGCTTGAAGAAACAATAAAAAGCTTGCCTTTTCAGATGAAAAATAACATTAATGTAACATCATGTTTCCCTTTATTTGCTTTTCCATACGATTTAGTGCTAAACTTTGTCTATTATGGTGATATTTTTTTAATGCAGGAATTCTGATGCAAATAGCTTCTTCATTTCTTGAGTGAAGTGTCGTGCAGTGCCTGACAGATAGTAACTGCTCAAAAAAAAATTGGTTTCCTGCTTTCCTTCATTATAGACCTTAAGTATGTAAATAGCCTCCCCAACTTTTATTTTCCTTATAAGTAAAGTAAAAATAAGAATAGTGTCTGCTAAACAGAGTTATTGAAAAGATTCAGTACATTAGTAGATGTACAGTGCCTACAAATAAAAAACAGCAAAATAAGTGTCAGTTGATGTTGTTGCTGCTTTTGTGATACTATTGAATTTCTGTGTTCTAATGATGGTACAGTGTATCTGTCTTGTAAGTTACTGCTCATCCAAATAATAGGTGAATAGCATAGGTGACAGATTAATGATATGTATAAACACATCTAAGCCAAAAAATCAAAAGTAATATCCAATTATGTGTTCTAATTGTAAAGAAGAAAACAATAAGAGCAGACTTCCTGAGCTTTAGGGGAAAAAAGGTTTTAAAGGCTATTTCAAATTACTGAAGTGGTCATCAAAAACTTTTATGACCACAAGTAGGTATGTTTTATGGAATAAAGACATCTAGAATAAATGTCTGTGGGAAGACACTCCTGGGAGATCTTGGGAAAATGAAAAGATGACTGAGACATGCAGCTGTGTCATTCATGTCCAGCAGCCAGCAGAAAATAAGGCCTTTCTAGGTGTCAGCCTCTACTGCTCTGAGAGAGCAACTACAGAAAACACATTAGGAGGGAGGAATTTGGGGATTGCGAGACTTTTTTAATTTTAGTGCTTCACTTGTCTTGTTTACTAAGTCTTTGAAGTTACAATGGATAAAGGAATTAATCTGTTGCTTCTTTGAGGCTTCAGACATTTTCTCTTCCTATGCTCATTTCATGTTCTTTTCCACTGGATCTGCAGCTGAATGTTTGTGTGTCACTAAAAACATGGATTGCAATTAGAAAAACAAGAAAGCAAATGGGTGTATCCTAACAATCAGTCTAAATACCTGAAGGGGGTTGCCTCTTCCCCAAACACTCATCAAACTCTCCATGTAGGGTTTTATAGATATAACTGTCACAGTTGTTCCCTACAAGTGTTATGCAAGGGAACCCATATCTAAATAGCAAAAATAAAAAATAATAATAATGCAAGAAATAACATAAAAAGAATAAATTAAAATGAACTTCTCAAATTTGTATGTTATTTGAAATATCATGCTTCTCCCCTCCGTCCCTGGATGTTGGCCTTCATGTCTTACTTTACCATCTAGTTTCTGGATTTTTCCTCTTCATAGCCCTAGAAGGTAGAATCACTGTTGCAATTAAACCATTCCTTTAAAAGGTAATAAAAATAACTATGGCTTATTTCAAAAATAAAATATGAATAACTGAAATAAATTTTGATTTCTTTTGACTGCACAAATTATTTTGAAAGCTAACAGCTCTGCACATTTTAAAATAGAGCCAATCACTCAAACTCAATCACAAATTTTCTACCCTATAATAATTTCTAATCACTTTGCAGTACACACACACCCGCATCTAAATGCCTTCTTCCACATGTCAAAATAAAATTCATATCTATTACCACACCTCTGAACCATCACATCATCCGAATAAAGATCATAAAATGAAGATGTATGGAAATTATGTGTAATGCCACAGTGGAACTTACTCAGGAGCAGCAAGCCAGCCAAACTCTAATATTACACTTCTAAAACTTAACAGTATTTTGCCTTTGAAATAATTTATTTTTAACTTTCTAAATCATTTGTAATATTTACAACTTAAACTAAACTTTGCTTAAAAGAAAATAGCCCAGATTTGAACTTAACACAATATTATTGTTAGAATCAGCTACAGGGTTCAGTGTTAATATCATTATTCCTGTCCCTCACTCCATTTATAAGTATACTAGTGAGCAGTGCCCAGATTCATGCACATTGAAAGGAAACTAATTAGAAGATGGCCAGCAGGGCAGAACAGGGTGTGATGGACCAGACACCCTAGAGCCAACCTCCCATGGTCTCACCCTGGCCAGCCACACCTGGGGTGGTGCTATGGCTTAAAAGGCATCTGCGGAGTGAGCAGGGTTCTTTTGCCAGGTGGGTTCCTCAGCCTGGCCTGTGGGAATGGAGCCAAAAACAACTCTCCTATATCCCCCAAGGGGTCCTGGAGTGCGAGAGGGCACTCTGCAAAGTTGTTGTTGTACAGGATGTGGAACACAAATGCAAGTGTGCAGTAAACCAGATTTGGGGTCAACAGTGCCCCAGCAACAACATAACCCACAGCCAAAGGTGGAATCACAAAGCCCTGGGGGGAAATCGGCTCCCTCATCTCTGGTTTCAGGGTGTAACACAAAACCACTGCTACCAAATCACTGTAGCTGGGCAGCTCCTGCATTGAGTGTCTGGCCCCTGGTGATTAGTGCATGTCACAATGACCAGTCAGATGGAGGGAGGGACACTTAGCATATTAGCCTTTTATATAGAGAGATTATATATAGAGAGATTGTAGTAATCCATGCAGAATTTTGGTTTATAGGAAAATATAATCCACTCCAAACAAAGAATGCATAAGTAGGAAACTTTATTAAGACTGAATCTTCTATATACACTTACCTTCTTCCAATAAATAACAATCTAAATATGAATGACTCCCTCCCATTTCTCCCTTTCAGGGTCTCCAATCCTATCCATACATGGAAACACAGAAAAATTCCATGTACACGTATTCACACACATCTATACTCAATTAATATACATTCCTTCATACACACCTACACATATACACACCTAGACTCACATTCCCACACACTCACACATAATGCATGCATGCACATGGACCCCTACATACAGATTTTCAGGTGAGAACCATGCAGATAGTTTAATAAAGGTGACATGATAAAACTCTCCTTCACGCCACCTTTATTCTGAGCTCAACTTACAGAACAGAAATATATTTCTGAGCACTGTACATACCTGTGAATGAGCTGCTAGACAGCAAAAGACTTCATGACTCTACTAACCTATGTCCAAGGCAGAAAGCAATTAGTTACCTATGTGGTATGCTTGACCACATTTTGATAACCACCCATGCTAAGCTAGCCCTCACTCCAGCTGGCTCTGTAATAGACTCTTTTACTGAGGATAAAGTTTGCCTGGAGCAGTGGTCAGCGAACTGCGGCTCTCGAGTGACCCACATGCGGCTCATGAGCTGCAGTTTGCCGCTCTGTTGACTAATGAGTTTGCCAACCACTGGTCTATAGAGCACTATTCCATTCTCCCCAAATAACCGTGTCCCTCTTTTCTTCCTTTGGCGGGGCTGCCCTTTCCAATTATTTACATCCTCTTTTGTATTCCCCAGTTGATTATAATACCTCAGTGGGTAGGTGATAACCCAGCACAGATCTCCTTCCTCTCTCTTCCATCAGTTTTTTATATTAATGATTCTTATATTTCATTAATCCTAAGCATCCTGTTTCTATATTCCTCCCTCAGTACGTACCACTCCCTTTCCTGTGATAGTGTCTCTTCTCCAGTACATCCCTGTGTGTCTTACAAAATTGGCCACTTCAACTTGGGAGGCCAGTATTATCTTCAGCAGTCCTGTTCAGCTTAGAGTGTTTCTATCACAGGAAGTGCTGAGAGTGACTATCTTCAGCAAAACTAGCCTTATACTTCATAACTTAAACATTTTCTAAGTTAGATTATTTCCATTCATTCATTTCAGAATACTCTTGAATTGCCACACATATCTATTAAACTTGTGTTACTTGAATGAATACAGCTTTCCAAAACATCCTATTTGGACACCAACTGTGGAATTATCTTCTTTACATCAATATGTAAGATTTGAGGAAACATTTGTATTCTGATTAAAGGAGATATTGCTTCTGATTTGTTACTTATATAATAAACTAATTTTCATCTAGAATTTGTTCTTTCCCTTTTAAGTTCTTCAAGCCCCCAATTCAGAAAGGACATGATAGAGCTCACATCATACTGCCTGCTCCTCTCAACAAAGTATTAGACAGCCTACACTCTGATAGTGTCAATAAGAAAAGAAGATAGAATTCTGTGCTTTGATAGTGATGCCAGGAAATTGCAGGGAAGTATGAGATATACATAAAGAATGCTATTTTTTGCCTTCTGAGCAAATTTCAATATCTTCATTTAAGAGTCAGGGAAGATACTTTCCTTGTGAAGTGAATAAGTGGGTAAGCAAAATCAAAAGGCAATAGTAAGGACCAAACTTGCAGCCTTATGGAATTACAGACAGAGTGTATGCTTGCTGGCCCAATCCCCTGAAATTATGCTTCCAAAATAATATACTCTGCGGCTACATTCATCTCTGTATAAATCATCATGCTATCACTTACCTTTCCAGAAGCCATTTTAACAAATAACTTCCTCTCAAACCAAACTATTTAGAAGTATAAGTTCACCTTTCCTTTCAGCTTCCACTAAACATAACTCAAACATCCTGCAAACATTCAATGAAAACCTCTGACCACTAAAATATGCATAAAAGACTTTTAGCACATATATTTACAGGAATGGATAGTTATGCTTTATTTTACTCATTTATTAATTCATTCAAATAAAATTGATTATACACATCTGTGATCAAAGCACTGTGTTAAGAACTGAATATAGTATTAGCCTTCATTATATTTCAGTGCTAAGAAATGATAAAACATAAACACAACAGAAAAAGTAAATTAAACCACGTATAAATAAAATGCCTTGCAGTTTAGAGGAGGTAAAGATTAATTCCATCCTAGCTGTTAAGATGACAGTAGATTTCATGGAGGATGAGGCATTTGAACTGGGGAAGAATAGGTAGCATTTGATCATTGGGAGATGTAGAGGTAGGGGTGAAAAAGGGGAATGTGATAGCAGGGGGAAGGGCACATACAAAGGTGAGAAAACATGAAGTATTGGAGTAGAGGGCAGTGTCCCCCTGACTTTGCCTGCAGCAATGGCTCGGGAAAAGGGGAGTGATGTGAAGCTTACTTGTCAGAACACGTTGAAACCAGATCAAAGAGAGCCTAGCATGCCAGCTGAGAAATTGCTCTTTATTCTAAAAGGAATGGGAAATCTCTGGAAGGTTTGGAGCATGCGAGTAAATAATCAAAAGTTACTTCGGGAAGATTGCCAGCTGTGTGTAAAAAGTGTAGTGGAGCACAGCTGGAGACAAGACCAATAAAGAGGGTACTGCAAAGGCCACAGAGAGAGAAAAGGAAAAAGCCAAAGGGTGGGAAGGATACCTAAGAGAACTAATAGGACTCAATTGAGTGGATAGGAGGAGAAGCAGAGGGGAAGGACTCATAGAGCTTTGAGTAGCTGGGAGAATCATAATGCTCTTCATAGGCAACACAATAGAAGGAAACAAAAGATAGTAAATTTATGTCCAGACATAAAAATTTGTGTAGTATTTCTGAAAAATTTAGGTACATTCCCCCAACCCAGCCTGGTGTACCAAATTATCTATAGGAAATACCTGTGTTAGATAAATATTATTCACATTAATTCTAAAGCAACATTTGCTCCATCAATACCTTGAAATGGTCTCCCACCTAATCTGCTTTTATTTTGACTTCTCAGCAGCCAGCCTTTCCAACTCATGGTTGGCTTTCCACCATCCCATTTACCAGTGGCTCACACCTTCCATGTTGCACATCCACTGACTTCACACTGCTCCTTTTTTTTAACATATTTTATTGATTTTTTTTTACAGAGAGGAAGAAAGAGGGATAGAGAGTTAGAAACATCGATGAGAGAGAAACATCGATCAGCTGCCTCCTGCACACGCCCCACTGGAGATGTGCCCACAACCAAGGTACATGCCCTTGACCAGAATCGAACCTGGGACCTTTCAGTCTGCAGGCTGATGCTCTATCCACTGAGCCAAACCGGTTTCAGCTCACACTGTTCTTGAGCAATGGACCTTCAGCTCAGCCCCGGCAAGCTCTCACCAGGACTTTCCTAATAGAATCATCCACTGGACATAGCAGATCTAAGGGGTTGCCCCAATTGGATAGCTGGCCTCGGAGGGAATCTGCAGTGTTAAAGGGATGGCCAAATGAAGATTGGACTTGAGATTTCTGAAAAGATGGAAGATCTCATGACAGTTGTCCTCAGTTACCACCACAGTGGGGGCAGCAGTGAAGTGTGCCTTCTCATCCTGCAGGACCCCAGGTATCTGGGAGAGGAAGGAGCCTTTGAGAAAGGAATCTAGTGTCTTCCTACATCTTGGATGTTTGCATGAGAAGAGGATGGACAGGGAGCAGGAACTATTTTGCATCATTGAACCTGCAGTGTAAGTGTGCTCTCAGGCAACTCAAGGATCCAAAAGAATACCAGCGTTCCACTCCAGCCACAAGCAGCAGGCACTCTGGTAGGCGTGGAAGAGTTGAAGTGGAATGAACAGAGGTTAAATGCTCTTTCACTTACTTCTAAGTGACAGGTTTTAATTTAACATGATTCACACCTCAGTTGATGGAACCAGCTCAGCAGAGAGTCCAAGTTTCTGCTGCTGACAGACTTGAAGGCTGTCAGGGAGCAAGTGTGCAGAGGAGACTTATGTGTGGATGGGTGGGAGGGGGAGGAGGTGCAACTTATGAAAACTGATCAAAATTAAGGAAGGAAAGAAAATACACTCAAAGGAATATGCCATGAATAAATGGTTTACTCTACTCACAGTGGTGATTTCATGTTTTCACTATCTTTTTAAAAAGTAGCTAAACAACTTGTCTGTAAAAAAAAATCATGTATCTCAAAGTTATTTTTTATAGTTTCAAAATTATGAAAATATGTTATGTATTTCATGACATTAGAAGCATGATGTATGCAAGTGTGCCCGTTATACAGATTCAACCACTGACACCAAGAGAAAGGAACAGGGACCAATTGATGTGCAGTAAAGTGTCCAGGGCGACAATAGAATTTGATTCCTCCAAACAGGACCCCAACCTGGCTTTACATGGAAGAGACTCTGACAGGATCGGTGGCTTTTACAATTCAAGCCATTCCCCTTTTGTTTGCCAAAGCTAAAAAATTAATGACAACAAAAATTATTCTTGCTCAAATTCTATTTCTGGGGTCACAGCTGCAGGATTACCATATGCTAAAACTACTGAAGGTTGATTGTGCACATCTTTTCAAGTGCAGCTTAATCGCCCAAGAATGCAGAATCACATTTCAGATTTCAAAAACATTTATATAATTAGAGGATAAATATTAAAATCCTGAACACTCTACTTAAGGTCCCTGACTTTTTATGTTGACTTCCACCTCCGTATTAGGTGGCCCTTCACTGATTAGCCAAACCCTCTCCACCCACACAGTTCTAGTTCAAATCCACATCCTCCAGGAAGCCTCCCCAGGGCCCTCAGGAGACCGCCTCTCACCACTGTGAAACCCCAGAGCAGTCTGTCTTCCTAATGAGGCACTCGTGCCCATGCACACACCTTATCTCCCCTGCTTCCCTATTGCATTATGCAATCTCCAAGGCCAGGGCCAGTAATTTATGCATCAGCATATCTGCTCTAAGAGCCTCATGAAAGACATCCTGCTTTGGAGGTGTTCAATATATGTTTTAAACGAATGATGACTACATGGAAATTCTCTAGGGGACTCAGGCTTTCCTTTTAAAGTTTTGTCTCAGAATATGGGATGCAAGACTGCCGGTTACACCTAGCCTGAGGCTGCTCTTTCACCACAAAATCACAAATGAATACCATCTGCTGCTCCTCTCCACTGGGCCCCATTGGAGATTCCCTTTAGGCCCATTGGTCACTCTGTTCTAGCCTTGGATTTCTATCAGTTCTTACTCCTGAGGAATCCTCAGTTGGACCAACGGTCTAGGATGCTGGTTTTTAAGTTATATGCTCAATACCATATGCTTTTCCTCTTTAAACTCCTAGTTATTACTCTCTTTTTAGTTATCTTTATTTCCTCCCTCCTGAAATGTTTCATTTCCAGGTCTCTTCTAAAACTATCTCCTTTGAGCCATCTACAAAACATAAGGCAAGCAGATGGTAGTTCGATTACACTGGTAATTACCCCCAGAGAAAAGCATCCTTGTTCTCAAAGCAGGTAATTTGGATTAAAATAGAACTTTCACCAGAATATCTCAGGTAAGAAGGGTGTTGAGCCAAATACATATAAGGTTATATTTTATATAATAGGAACCATCACCCTTAGTTTTTCACAACACCAGACTGTTGTTTCCTACAATAAAGGGCGGCCAACATCTAAAAGCTAAAATTAACTATTTTATTTTCTATCTAAGAGGAACTCTTATAGGCTCCCCCCACTTCCACATCCAATTCCACCTGTGCTATGGGTTTAAAGGGCACTTAAATCATAGTAGGAGAACTCTTAAAGTCCTACTCTTACCAATCACCAAGTATGCTCCTTCTCATATCTAGTTCTTAAGCATAATGACTTCACTTTAAAATATAATACCTATTTTAAAGGAAATGACTAAAGTACAGTTTCCACTGGTATATGAATTATTTTGACTTTTTGGAAAAGCCAATATCAAATCCTTAAACTTTGACTTGGGACAAATAAACAACCCTCTTTACTTGAGAGTAAACAGAATTCTACCTGCATATTCACCACTCTCTGATTTTAGCTGCAAACCCTTGATCTGCTGAAATTCTTCTCTAACAGCCAGACTAACTAGAGGTTTTCAGGCCAAGAACAGAGTACTCTATGTCATCGGGTGAAAAATGGCCAAAGGTCATCCAAGCGAACTTCACATTAAAAAAGGAGAAGCAGCCAGAAATGATAATTGCCCTATTCCAACCTAGACCAGGTCCAATTACCATCAATTCTTTGCGGTGGTGTTTTTCCCTCTCTTTTTAATCTGGTGTAATAGTGTGATTATCCTAAAGCAGCAATTTAGATGTAGGACTCATTTAAAAACAGGTTGGGATTTTATTATGTATACCCAACACAAAAGCAAGATATTTATTGCACTTGCCCTATCACAGAGGTTAAAATTTTACTGAGAAGATTTTTTCAGAGATTAACATAATGACATATATTTATTTTCCTCTTACTCTAGAGATGCAAAGTATAGTGAGGGTGGGGTGTATGTTTACAGGTGGAAAAGCTCCCTGGATTTTTCAGCCTCATTAACATTAAGGGTAGGTGACACCCAATTTTATAAGAAAGTATCTGTGTTTTTTGCTTCAGCATTTTAGTTTTTTCTGTTAGAAAGTTGTTGTTTTTACAATTCGGTAACCTTCTCTTCCTCCACTGTTTCTGACATCGCAAATTATTCAAACTTTTTGTGTTTTCTATTATCAACCTTCCTATCTACTCTACTATAAGCTTGCTGAAGAAAATAAGAAGTGGGGCCGAAACCAGTTTGGCTCAGTGGATAGAGCATCGGCCTGTGGACTGAAAGGTCCCAGGTTCGATTCCGGTCAAGGGCATGTACCTTGGTTGCGGGCACATCTCCAGTGGGGTGCGTGCAGAAGGCAGCTGATCAGCTGATCGATGTCTCTCTCTCATCGATGTTTCTAACTTTCTATCTCTCTCCCTTCTTCTTTGTAAAAAACTCAATAAAAATATATTTTAAAAAAAGAAGAGAATCCAAGATGGCGGCATAGGTGAACACCTACACTGTTGCCTTGCACAACAATTTCAAAACTACAACTAAAAGACAGAATGGACATCATCCAGAACCACCGGAAAGCTGGCTGAGTGGAAGTTCTACAGCTAGAGGGAAGGAGAGGGGCTCACAGAGACCCAGAGGAGCTGCAAAAAGCTGAGGTATGGAGACATGCACGTGGAGAGAGCGGGTGCCGGAATACCTAGCTGGTTTTCTCTGGCAGGAGGAAACGGAGACTCTCAAAGGTATTGAACCCCTTATCTTACGACACTAAACCCCAGATCCAGCCGAAACTCATACGGGAGGAGTTTGAACTGTGAAAGAGGAGAGGTAGACCGAAATTTAGGGAAGTCACAAGAGATCAGAGGCCTGATGGCACGCACGGCACTGTGTAGAGGACAGATTGCTGATTGTGCTGCTGGCTTTCGAGAGTGGGCGGGAGACAGACCCTCCCAACTGTGCCACTTCTGACTACACTAAGCCCCTGTTTTGGGTGAAACACTGGGGACCTAGACATGTGTGGTCCTGGAGCGCAGGGGAGCTGGAAAGGCAGCGGTCTAGAGGCACTGCTCCAGTGATTACCCAGTCACGTGAGACTCAGGGGCCATGGAGGGCGGGGCTGACTGGAAGGTAAGGCGGTCCCTTAAGCCCTGAGACTCCCCCCATCCCAAGCTCATCAGAGGCTTCTTCGGTTTTGCAAGTCTGGTATCATAAGGCTGAATCCAACACAGAAGTTCTCCCGGCATAGTGAAAATGCTGAGACAAGGGAAGGGATTACAAACAAAAGAATGGAGGGGGAAAAACGACTGGATATAGAGTTCAAAACTATGCTTATAAGGTTTTTCAAGAATATGCTAGAAAAGTTGGATAAATTTAGCGAGACCAAGAGGAGATGAAAAAGGACCAACTAGAGACACTGACTGAAATAAAAAAAATATTATACAGAGTCCTAACAGCAGACTAGAGGAAGGCAAGAATCAAGTCAAAAATTTGAAATATAAAGAAGCAGAAAACATTCAACTGGAAAAGCAAGAAGAGAAAAGAATCAAAAAATGTGAAGATAATGTAAGGAGCCTCTGAGACAGCTTCAAGCGTACTAACATCAGAATGGTGGGGGTGCCAGAAGAAGAGAGAGAGCAAGATACTGAAAACCTATTTAAAGAAATAATGACTGAAAACTTCCCACATCTGGTAATAGAAATAGACTTTCAAGTCCAGGAAGCACACAGAACCCCATATAAAAGGAATACAAAAAGGACCACACCAAGACACATCATAATTAAAATACCAAGAGCAAAAGACAAAGAGAGAATATTAAAAGCAGCAAGAGAAAAACAGTTTATTACCTACAAGGGAGCACCCATACGACTGTCAGCTGATTTCTCAACAGAAACGATGCAGGCCAGATGGGAGTGGCAAGAAATATTCAACATGATGAATAGCAAGAACCTACAACCAAGATTACTCTACCCAGCAAAGCTATCATTCAGAATTGAAGGGCAGATAAGGAGCTTCACAGAGAAGAAAAAGATAAAGGAGTTCATCAACTCCAAACCAGTGAAATGCTGAAAGGTACTCTTTTAGAAGAGGAAGAAGAAAAAGGTAAAAGCCAAAAAATTATGAACAACAAATATATATCTATCAACAAGTGAATCTAAAAATTAAATGAATTGAAAATTTGATCAACAGAATAAACTGGTGAATATAATAGAATCAGGAGCACAGAAAGGGAGTGGACTGATAATTCTCAGGGGGAAAGGGATGAGGGGTGTACAGGAAGAGACTGGACAAAAATCATACACCTATGGATGAGGTCAATGGGAGGGAGGTAAGGGCAGAGGAAAGGGTGGGAGCTGGGTGGAGGGGTGCTATGGAGGGGGAAAAAGAGAAACAAATGTAATAATCTGAATAATAAAGATTTAATTTAAAAAAAAGAAGTGGGGAGAGTGAGCATATATTTTATTTTTTTATTATTCTACTTAAAGGAATATTAAATTAATTTTCTGTTTAAAAGTTACTGTTATTCATTAAGGAGAAAGTGCATATCACATGAATGGCATCAAAATTCATAAATATTAGCATTTTAAGTAAGACACAATTCTTAGCCTGGTGACTAGAAAAAAATAATCCTCTTGGTCACTTGTAAGAGTAGACCTGAACCACATAATTCAGCTAAATATGAGGCTATCTGATTTATGTTGTGGTGAGAATACCAGCATAGAGTAATAATTAATTTATAAAAAATAATTTTAATATTAAGGCTAATAGCTAATAAATTGACTAAAATCTATATATAGAATTATTAATGCCATCAATATAAATAGCTCTAGTTTCAACCCAACCAACAATTGCTGTTTACAAAAGCAGTCCTTGACGGGTCCAGTAAAGCCGTGGACTATATGTAACATTCAAGTCACGTGGATGGTATTTGTAACACATGTCATGTTAATGTCAGTTTTAGATAGCCTATGTCTAATCTTTAAAAATTAACAATCTGTTCAATTAGGGCCCAATTTAAAGTTCTGTTGTGAGCAATAGTAATTCATTACCTTAAAAGGAGCTTATGTCTTAGATGAATTGTCCTTCAAAAAACTATGGATTGAAGTATGCAGCCCTCATATTCCTCAGAATAGTTAGGATTTGTCAAAGTCTAGCTCTTTTCTGACCAACAACTGGAATACCCCGTAGCAGCGGTTCTCAAAGTGGGATCCCCAAAGAGCACCATCAGCATCACCTGGGAACTTAAGAGTCAGGTAAAATATCAGGCCCCACCCCAGACCTACTGAATCAGAAATTTGGGGGTTAGGGACCAGCAATTTGAGATTAATAAATCCCAGGTAATTCTAATGTAGGCTCAAGTGTGAGGGCCAATGTCCTCAAAAGAGATTTCTCCAAGTGGGGTGTAAGGACTGTTGGCTTTGGAATCACCAGTGTTAATTCCTGGACCTCACCTTGACTTGCTGAATAACCATATCTATAAATCTCCATTTTTCATAAGCTCCTGGGCCACTTATGCACCCTATAGTTTGAGAACATCCCAACTAGATTTAAACAAACAGAAGATTCTTATATTGAAAGTAAAAGGGAGGATATAAACCCAATGACTGTATTCACTAAAAATGTGTCTACTTGAAGACATCAGGCCCAGAAACAGGTAGGAAGAGCTTACACACTGGTCAATATGAAACAAATGTATGACCTCTCACTGTAGCTTTTAAAATCCTTAAGTCAACAAAAAGAGCAATTATTTTCTAATTGAAAAGAATGAAGCTGAAATAGAACTAACATCTTAGTGTCCCCTAGATCATTCTGTAATTAGCATAAGGCTGCAAATAGCCCAAGAACTAAGTCTTTTTTTTTCTAAATCAGGTATTTTTCTGTGGTCTAGAAATGTTGACATTCCCACACCACACATCAAACAGCACAGCATCCATAAGCAACATAATTAAAAACTCTCCCTCTCCATCAAAATACAAGTAGAATTAGTCTAAAACAAACACACCTGCCATTACTAACAAATAACTTCATGTATGAGAAGGGACAGCAGACTTTAATATGAGAGAAGGAGGAAAAGGAAAAGGAAAAACATAAAGGCAGTAGACTAAAAGATGAAAGCCAAGCTCCCTATTGGCCTTAAAAAAAGTCAGTCACCCTCCTGCCCCCTTTATCTTCCTTCGAGAAAATAAAAGAATCTGCAAGAACATTAACATCCCTATAATAACAATTATAATCATGATAGCAGCTTCAAAATTCCACTCTCTTCCTCTCAGTTCTTTGAAAATAAAAACCCATAGAAACAAAACATAACTTAATTAAAAACCTGCACAGTTTAAGTGTTGAACCTATCAGATTTTCCCAGCATCCTTGTACATCACTGAACCTGTATAAAGGTAACACTTGGATTTTGCCAAATGAATCCATTTTAGCCTTATTATCAGAGTAAATGTGTCTACCTTCCAACACTGCCAACAGCAGGAAGAAGCACACAAATCTTTCAGATATTGGAAACTGCTTTCTCACAAAGATAACATGATTATTTTGGAAAAAGCAAGATGTTTGCAACAGTACTGACTGGGTTCAAATACGTGTTCTCCCATTTAATTGTAATGGTAAAGGGAGCAAGTCAACCAATCTGGGTTCAGTTTTCTCACATAAAAAGAATCCCTCATAGGGTGATGTCACAATGATGTGAAAATTCTTTTTTAAAATATATTTTTATTGATTTCGGAGAGGAAGGGAAAGGGTGATAGAGATAGAAATACTTCTTGCCTCCATACCTCTTGAAAGAAACAATTACATCTTAGTCAACTCCTTTTATTTTTAATTTCCCTCAATGCCTATCTAGGGCATAAAATATTCACTTAATATATATTGACTGACAGAATAGCCACCAGAATAAATGTGAATAGAAACATGACAATAAACACCATAAGTACACTGATAACTGCCCCAAATGTAGAGGATTCATATACAAAATTGGAGGAGAGGAAGTAATAGCAAATGACTGATAGTAGTGCTTATTGAGAGTTAGGACAATACATCACTTGTTCAGCAATGACAGTATGATTAATAGGCCAAGCCTCCAGAAAGTTACAGGAGGTGGTTCTTCTATTCTTATTTACACATCCCCTGTGGTAGCAAGGGAAGGCCTCCAGGATGGTTTCTGGGGGAGCTGTGCTCTAATCCTGACTCCACTGGTTTTCAACTGATTGGTCTTAGACAAGCCCTTCCCATTTCTTCATCCAAACACATTGATGTTGACATTTACCTCAACCCAGATTTTAAGAAGGTAAAAAAAGATAGCTGTAAAAGCACTTTGAAAAAAAACCCTAAATAATATATAAAGTTCCATTTTAATGGAAAGTATGGTCTTCCAGGAGAAAGGGGAAAGAGATAGGAGCAGGACCACTTGTTAAGAGAAATGAAATCTAAAGCTTTATTCTCATCAGCCATAGAAGCATACCTAGATACTTGGCCCATCCACAGTGCAAGCTTCAAATTCTAGCTGATTCCAATAGGTAGCATCCACATCAGCAGTAGAACCAATTCTTTTTAAAAATTATTGATGTGAGAAAAAAAGAGAAACACATCCACTTGTTTTTCCACTTATGCATTCATTGGTTGATTCCTGTGTTTATCCTGATCAGGGATCAAACTTACAATCTTAGCATCTCTGGATGATGCTCTAACTAACTAAACTATCTGGCCAGGGCTATAAAATCAGTTTCTTACCTAAAACAGACTCTGCCTTGGGCTTTGCAGTTGTTGGCTTCTCTGATTTAGCACCCAGAGCCACACTGTAGAAACTTCATTGAGGAATTAGTTAAACAAAGAAATGCCTCTCTCTAAATCAAGCCAAAGTGTCATGAAAAATAAAACAATTAAGCATAAATAAAGGAACCAATAAAATATTCAAGCAGAACAAGTTTATACAAAAACATAGCAAGGGTTCATCATTACAAATCAGAAGGCCAAGAGGCACACACTTTATAAAGCAAGAATGCAGAGAGGAAAACAGACAATTATTCAGAAACAACAGTATGCCACATCTCTGTCCTGCATTGATAGGCAACATCTCATTTAATCCACAGCAACCTCTTTGAAATGGATATTGAGTTTCATTTTACATTACAGGAAGAAACTCAGAGTTTAGGTAACTTGCCCAAGTTCATATAATTATGAAGTTACAACCAGAATTCCACTGCACACTGCCTTCCTGGAGACTCAAGTGTTTCCCAGGAGGTGACAATTAAATTCTAAACTAACCTGCTCTCAGTGGCTGGGTCTTATGGAATGGAGACATATTTGCTCATTGAAGGGTGAAAACTAACTTTCAATGAGCATCAGCTGTGCTAACAACACTGTGCTAGGTGAATGCTAACATGGCAGGGAAGATAGGCACAGAGCTAGATCTCCTATCTAGAGTACACCTCTATTCCTAGGAAAAATGCAAAGGCTTAACATCTTCTCTCCAGAACAGCCGTTTTTAAATTATGCCTGGACATACTTGGTCTAAGAAATAAAACTACAACCCACTTCACGCCCCCCACAACAAATTTTTTATAATTTTTTTATGATTGTTACTTACCTGTATAATAAAGTGGCCCTACAAACATTGATATACTATCAAGATCCCAAATACATTCTGACCAAGAGGACCTTAATGTTCCTCTCTGCTTGGGTTAAGTTTACACAGGTTCCCTTTGACTACGGGCCCCTGCCCTTCATTCTTAAAGCATTTCCTTTAGAAAACTTGTAGTTGTGATTTCTTCCTCACCCTCTCTTTTTTTAATATGTTTTATTGATTTTTTTAAAGAGTGGAAGGGAGAAGCATAGAGTTAGAAACATCCATGAGAGAGAAACATCAGTCAACTGTCTTCTGCACACTTCCTACTGGGGTTGTGCCCTCAACCAAGGTACATGTCCTTGATGGGGATCAAACCTGGGACCTTTCTGTCTGCAGGCCAATGCTCTATCCCTGAGCCTTTGAGATGTAATCTTCTACAGGCCAGCAAAGTCTTTCTTCAGAACCTGGGAGCCATCTCTTTGAAATGTAATCAGAAGAGAATGCACCCCCACCTCCCAGCCTCTGCTAGAAGGTAGGAGCCTAACACTCCTCAGTGTCAGTTAGCAAACACTGGTAGCCTCACCACATTGACCAATCTCTCCCTAACATCTCCCATTATTTTTCCAGTAGCTCACCCCAGCACTTAGTCTCCCATCTTTTGTTTCAGTGAAGTTGAGTTCAAACTCTCTTCCCTATTGTAATAGTCTTGATCCCAATAATCATGAAAAAAAATCATCCTTGAGTAACTTGTCTGGTGCAATTTCCCTTTTACCAGGCAGGATGCAAGCTACTAGTCCTGCAAATATGAACAGGACAGGATTCTGCTCCGGAAAGATCAAGATACAGATCTGAAGAAGAACTACATCAAGACTTGTAAGTAACACCTACTAGATAACTTCACCTTTGACAACAAATCACCAAAAATTCTAAAAATGTGATCCATAAAACGTAACATCTTATTATTGAAAAATGTATCTTTTTAAATGGTATCTTATAGAGCAGAACTTAAAGATACACATGGGGAGATGGGAAGGAGATAAAGAAGACGAATAAATGAAAGGCAAGGAACAGCAACAACAGAAAGAACAAAACTTATTTTATTTAATCATCTGCTCATCAAAAAAAAATAACTTACTTTAAGCATCTGTTATAAATAATGTTAACACTCAGAATAGAATTTACTCTAAAAAGCAACGGATTATCACCAGGCAGAAATTCTATTCCTTGATTAGTAATCACCAAAAAAAAAAAAAAAACAACATTAGTCCTGAACATTTTTTTTCCCACTAGGAGTTACAGAGACCTTGTTCAGCCTTTACAAATTAAAAAGTCAGGCTCTTAATGCCAGAGTTTCCTGGTCCAAGGCCCGGACACTCTTTGGGCAGCCTGCCTATGTTCATGTACTAACTCATTAATAGTCTTTTTCTCTAAACATTGAACTTCCCCAGTTCATCTCTTTCAGTCCATTGAGAGTACTGCTTGGAACATGGCATGCTGAGGTTTAGAAAATAAAGAGCATTTTTTAAATAGCACACAAATTATGGATGCTGTTTTTACTCTCCCATATGAACACCATTACTTTCCAAGGATCGTGTGCCTCTCATTTATTAAAAACTCTTTGATTTAGAATACAATAATAAAAAAATAATAATTTTCTACCTATAGCGTCAATTATGCAGATTGGCTTTTCTGGAGAGGAAAGGTAACAAGACATCATCAGTATTCTTTGAATTTCTAACTTAATTCACACAGTTACCATGATAGTGTAACTTGTTATTTGTTACCTGAGGTTGATGAATTCTCCATAGGCTGTCAGTAATTATTCTCAAGTATCTATTATGAGGGCACAGAAAATTGCTATTATGTGCTGACTCAGTCATGTGTGTGAACACCCTGCTCCCTCCAGCTCTAAGATTTCATTGTGGTATATCTTAGCTGATTCACACAGGAATGTTCTATTAAATTTAAAATTATCTAATCACACGACTGATATTATATTGAGACATAAATAAAGGGAAATATAGACATGATTTATTTGTGCATGTCACCCTGAGGGAAGAAAATGCAAAATGAAACCTCAAGATGATATAAATAACCACCACAACAAAAATATTTCAGGCCATTTCTGTGGCTTTCTGGTTTCATTAGGCCATGATTTCAAATTTCAGTGGAATGTGGGAGATCCAAGCACAGGAGAGTCCTCCCTGGAACCCTGTTGAATTCTGGTCCCTATAGATACAAGCAAGAAGATCTTAACAAAGCAAAAAGGGAGGTGATTGTATTTAATATCTGAGAAACTCAGGTCTCAGGAATGGCAGAAACGTAAGTGTTGTTGTTGGATGGCTCTTATACCTTAAAGATCCCTTTCCCCCTGTGTATTGGTCTTGTTTTTGGTGATGTCTTATTATGGTGATGTTTCTCCTTAAGGCATGAGGTGGAGAGGCCTAGATGATCTCTTGAGTGTGGTCAGCTGAATTTAGGGTCCTACCTGAGGGGTGGGAAATAGAGAATAAGCCACTCTGCAATTGGCAGCCCTGTTAAGATTATGCTCAGTGGGAAATGGGCATCTCCTCAAAGGAAGACAATGTTATTACCAGGAGCTGAGCAGGAAGGAACGTTGAGTAGACAAGATCAGGAAATGTCAACATGGATTCTAACACCATTGGCCTGTAGCCTCCACTCCAGACAGAGGTATGGAATTCCTTTGGGAGTTTGGAGAGGCAAAGATGGGATCTTAAGCAGACACTGAACTATTGAGCATGTGAGGGCTTGAACAAAGGTCTTCAACGCAGAGGAGTTACTCTTTATGTTACCTTTTCCTCTTCATTTCCAACAAGGAAAATGAAAGAATGGAGGCCTTCTGGTAGTGGAGGGACTGAGGCTGGAATGCTGGAAATCTGGAGGACCAGCACAGACTCCTTTCAGAAATCATTTCTTCTGTTCTCTAAGTACAAATTAAACAAGCCGCTACCAAAACAAACCCAATTTTATTTTAGTTCTTTTAGCCTTTTAATAAAAATTTAAAATCTACTGGGAGCCTATATATCTGATGCTGTTGTAATGAACCCAGTTATTAATAACTGGAAAGGAGCACAGGGAAGGCCAAATATTATGGGCATGCCATTTGTGCAGATTTGCCAGAAAGCTGCAGTTTAGGTGCAAGCCCTGTAATGTCTGGGTGAAGTGTTAAACCAGATTCAGCTCCACCATGGAATGGAAACTTGGGGTTCTGGCTTTGTTTGTAGCCAGAATTCAAATTTTTCCCAGCTGCACATTTTCCAGGATTGGGTAAGGGGAAATGTGACTTTTGCAAACTGAGGGATGTAATTCCATGCAAATCAAGCTTTCTACCACATATAATCACCCCATGGGGGTCTCTGGAAATGCTTATTCCAGCAGTACCCCAAAACCCCACTCCCACTAGCCATGGATAAAGACCACACATGCATTTCTCTTATAACATATCCACTTTATAGTTCTTTAGCAAATAAGATAGAAGTATAGGATATTTTTATTGCAATAGATGGCACTCCATGTATTTCCTTAAATATTTAACACTCTTTTTTGTTAAAATGCTGATTGTATATTTTTAAAAATGGTATCTGATGGACAATCTGCCCTCCCATACTCCCTTCTCATTGTAAGAGAAAGAAAGTCTAGTAAGATTAAAAATGCACTATGGTTTCACTATACAGTACTATGAAGAGGAGAAAAAGAAGATATTTCTTTGTGGCCCTCTCCAGCTCCAACTTCATTCATTCACTGAATATTTTCCAAGATCCCACTGGGCAGGCAGCACCACTTCTCCTAAAATAAATGAAACAAGACTCCTACCCTCTGGAATCTAGAAAAGAGAGTCACAACCACAAATAAATCCTAATACACGAGGAAACGTGTACACGAGTAACCATGTCACACAGGTGCCCAGTAGATGAGCTAACAAACTCTGCCTGGGAGATGGGTGAAGAGATCCCAAAGGGTAATATTTATACTGTACCTTGAAGGACAAATTGGACTTTGCTAAGCAGTCATATTGGATAAGGGTCTACTCTACTCTAGTTTGACCTCATTTTAACTTTCATCTTCGTAACATCTACAAAAAGCCAAAAACTTCCTTATTTCCAACTAATGTCACACTTACAAGAACAATGAGTTAGGACTTCAAGACACCTTTTATGGAGAAAATTCAACCCATAACACCAAGCAGTCAATGTCAAAGAAAGTTTACACTGGACTGTTAAACAGGTGATATAGACTTTAGTCAAGACTGATGGTTTCAAGAGAAGAAAGAGATTAAACTCAACTCCACTGAAACAAAAAGTGGGAGATTTTAAGAGCTGGGGTGGGCTAGTAGAACATTAATAGGAGATGTTAGCAAGGAATTTGGTCAATATGATGAAGCCACCTGTGTTTGCTGAGGTTCCTACCCACTACCTATCCCCAGACTGGGAGATGAGAGTGTTATCTTTCTTAATTAATACATTTCAAAGGGATGGATCATAGGTCCTTGAGAAAAATGGTACTGAGTTGTAGATGATTTACATCTCAGAGGGGCAGAGAAAAAATTTGCAACTATGAGTTTCTAAAGTAAATGGTCTAAGAAAAAGAGATAAGGGGGACAAAGTCAGAAAAAAAACTTTCTAAAATTTAGTCAAGCAGAGGGGAACATTAAGGCCATGTTAGTCCCAGAGTGAGAGCTTCTCAATGATGTGCATTGGTTACCTGTGTGACCAGATACTGACTATCTCACCTCCCTAGCACGAGACTATGAACAGCCTTCCATTCATTTCAGTACACCATAAAAAACATGAAAGTTTTTAGGTAGCTGCTGAAATTTGCTTCTATAGAAGACATTCTAAAGACTGTGTGAAGGATAGTTTATAAGGAAACAGAAATTAACACAAAGCAAGCCATTGGGGGTGAAGGGCCTTGAAATTTTCCAAAAACAGTGTTGGAGAAGACAAGAGATTAGAAGCATTTCTAAAGTGTCTGAAATAGTCTCAAAAATTGAGATGATTCACCTGTCCTGTGTGGCTCAGTGGTTGAGTGGTGACCTATGAACCAGGAGGTCAGGGCTTGATTCCTGATCAGGGCACATGCCTAGGTTTTGGGCTTAATCCCTCATAGGGAGTGTGCAGAAGGCAGCGTGCAGGATTTGCTCTGAGCCAAATACAGTGCTAGACACTAATACATACAGCAGAGCCTAAAACTCTTTGGTCTCATAGAGTTCACCCCCACACAGTTGTCCTCTAACCTCAATGAGCATTAGATTCACTAATGTCACCTTCAAAGATGACAGAGAGTAGATATTTTTCAAAACATGCCCCCTACCAATTAAACCAGGATCTCTGAGGTAGGGCCTGGTCATCCTCAGAGAGATTTGCTTTTAAAAACTTCCACTGGCCACACTGCAGCCTCCAAAGTTGGTTTAATTGTTTTGGGGTAGGCGTGGGCATAGATAACTTTAAAGTTTCCAAGTGATTCTAAAATACAGGCAGGATTTTGAACACTGGCCTAGAACTTCTAAGTAGGCAGATTTGATGCGTGAGACTCATGGGTCCCCTTAAAACACTCATACATAAAAGCAGTTGGGAAGGAGCCCTTCCCCACCCACATCCCCAGCCTGCTCATGAGTTTACTTCCATGGAGCCAGAGTGTTCAAGCTTTGGCCAGACCTGCAGACTCTCACTCTCATAGCCAGGTTCAAGTCTCACAGCTTCTCACCCTGAGATCCAATTGTTTCAATTACTTCCCTTGCACTACATGTTCACACCTCAGTTAAGTCTTTCCTCCAAAATATAATTTTTAATATATAGCCTTCTTCAAGATCTATGCAGAGCAGTGATTCTTGGTATAGCCCTGATCCAGCATCATCCAGGTTACCTGAGAAATTATTAGAAAAGAATATTTCTAGCCCCCTTCTAGGCCTAGAGATCAGGAACTATGAAGATAGGTTCTAGCAATCTGTGTTTTAACAATCCCTCCAGATGATTTTGAAGCACACTAAGGTTTTGAGGATCAGTGGCATAGAGAAATGAAGAGTACAGTTAATTTTGAACATATCACTAAATCAATTAACAGTTGTTTTTTTAAAAAAAATTAACCAAAAGCTTCAGCCTGTGGTCATGACGCCATAATGGTGTCACGGCCATATGAGCAGCGGCTCTCCTGGCGGGCAGGGCAGAGTACCCGTGGCGCCGTTGAGCATGCGAGGCATCACGGGGTCCAGACATGGCCCTGATGGCAGGCTAGGCCTAGAGTATCCTACATGCACATGATTTACTTGTACGTTGGGCATCTGGTTGTATTATAATATGCATAGTATTACAGATATAATAAATGTAATAATATTATTTAAATTTACTTAGATTTCAAGTGTTCTCACCACACACACAAAAAATGGTAACTATATGAGATGATGAATATGTTAACTAGATTGATTGTGATAATGATTTTTGCAATGTATACATATATCAAAATGTCATGTTGTCTACCTTAAACATATACAATTTTTTTGTCAATTCCAGGTCAGTAGAGCTGGGTAAAAAAAAAAAATATATGGAGTTCTTGCAGCCAAAAACTTCAGCTCTTGGGTATATATCTCCTGAATTAGAATATTCTTTTAAGCTGAATTTTGTAAAACATATGACAAGGATATTTCTGTCATTTCTAGGTCACTGGCATAGAACCTAATTTGAAAGTGGAAGATAGAATAGTCTATTGCTTGCTTGAAAATTAAAACTCCTGTGAGGAGGTTTAGGGTTGGCATTCAGAATGGGAGATGAGCTATGACATCACATGGAAAGCGTGAAAGAGGCTGGCGGGCGTGGAGCTGGTAAATGGCAGGATGACACACTAGCCACTGTAGTGGTGTTTGGATTTGCTGCTTTAAAAGCTGTGTTTCCTTTTGTTTTCATTGTCTGCCTAGACATAAAACTGAAGACCTAAGAGATACATAAGGCCATAGAGTCTACATAACCATTGTCAAAGACAAACAAGCTGGACACTAGCTAAGGTGGTAAGAAGAGATTTTAACCAGTAATATACTGTTGCAATGGGAAAAGTACTCCAGTGATAACTCAGCTTCATTTTGTGCAGTGATGAATCGGCATTTTAAAGGGAAAAAGGCGGGGCAGAGAGGGAGAACATTAGGGGCTTGACAAGAGTCAGAGAAGTAAAAAGTTACAAAAAGTTTGAAATAGAGATTAGTCCATATGAACATCATCTGGGTTAGGCTCCTACCCTCCCACCAAGGCCCAGAGACAGAGGCTCTATCTTCAGGTGCTGGCTGGAAACCGTCAAAATGAGGTCATCTGTTTGAATACTTATGGGCATACCCTTGCTATGTCATACTGTATGTGTGTGCGTGTGTGCATATGCGTATTTGTGTGTTTAAAGAGCAGTGCTAAAATCTCTCAAGCCCACTGAAGAAATGGTATCAGGGGAAAATGAGCAGAGAATTAACAAGTCTCACAAAGACATTTTTATCTCAGAGAAAGTGGAGCACCACCCATGGCTGCCTCTACCCAGGAGAGAACCTGTTTAGAAAATGCTGATATACCATGAACCTTAGAAGGAAGGTTCACTGAGATATTTTCTTTTTAACTTCAGAGAGAGAAACAAAGTGCTAAATATTTCAAACTGCTGATCTAAATTTGTCAAAGAGACAAAAGAAACAGCAGAAGAGTTACAGGCACGGTCATCTAAACAACAGACAGCAGAAAGCCTGTCTCATGGGGTCCAGGGGAATCTTGAAAAATAATAATGGGGCACAACAAATATTTTAAGTGGAAAAAGCAAACAGAAAAATACAGGTAGAAAATGTATTCCTTGGCTATATCCAATCTAGGGGGAAAAAAAGGTAAATAAGAAACTGTAAAAGACTTCAGAATATAATCAAAAGGGCAGTGAGAAATAACTACCATATATCAGAGAAGGTAGAGAGCAAAAATGCCGCCAGGGTGCATAATGAAAGAAGTAAAAGAAGAAGGAGAATATATTTCACAGAGTTTGACCCTCGTGCTATTGGGACTATTAAATTCCAATTAAAATCAATGTTATCCATGTAGGAAAACTTTTAGCCAGTTCAAGAAGATATAACATGGATATATGATAAAATTTATTCTTTATCCAAGAAATTAAATTGAATCAAGATTCTCTCTGGTATTTTTCCTCCACATATTTTGTCCAATGTTATATGTGATCACCTTCTGTACTCACAGAAACCCACACAAGTAGGAACATGAAGCATGATCACTGTTCAAGGCGCCACCTACAAGACTCAAGAATGCTACAAGTTAAAGCCAGTGGGTCCCAGGAGTGAAAACTTCTCACAGGTCCTGTGGTGAGTAGGGGCAAAAGGTAACTTCACAATTGCTGCCCAAAGAGTTTTCCTGACTAAGATGAGGTGAGTTCCCAGAGAGATAGGTATGACAAGAGGGAGGAATATGGAGACTTATCAAAGGAAAAAGTGAAGATGGAGATGACCACAGAGTGCTGAGTAGACCAGTGGTTCTCAGCAGTGGTGATTTTGTCTGCCAGGGCACATTTGGCAATGTCTGGAGACTCTTGTCACACTGGGGGCAGGTGCTCCTGACACCAACAGGGTAGAGGCTACCAATGCTGCTAAGCATTCGATAATGTACAGGACTGCTCCTATCCAAAGATTTCTCCAGCTCCAAATGTCTGATGCTGAGATCAAGAAACCATGGTGTAGAATGAGAAATAAAATCACTGTTGAAGAGTGAAATGAACTCAGCTTGTGGTAGAAGGGTCGATATTAAGTATTGGGGATGACATGACAGAGAAATGAAAAGTCATGAGCATAGTATGGGAATATTAGTATGGCAAGTATGTTCTGAGAGAAAAGAGACAAAGGCATGGAAATAAAGTAATCTATCATACTCTGTCCTCTACAGAATCCTTAATAGTCCCAAGATTGCATTGGATGTTTGAGATTTCTTCGAAAGCAAGGTATGCAAGCAGTTTAGAGTGAGGGGTTTGTATAAGTCATATAGGATAGGCTACCAGGGAGAAGAGAGGCTAATTGAATTCAAAATCACCTTAATCAATACTTGGCTACAAAGATAAAAGATGCATAGTCCCCTAGTCAATCAGGAACAAAGTTTGGAATTCTTAGATTGAGGGTTTATTTGCATGGTTGGAGAAGCAGTTTCCTCTATAGAAGAGGGCCAAAATATAAGAATTAACCCAAATTTATCAGTTCATCTAGATGGAAAACTAGAAATTGCAGCAGCAGTATCCTATTGGTATTATGTCAAGAGCTTTTTTCTAGATTCTTCATTTACATATGGCATTTTTGGTCCTGCCCCAGAGTTCTCTGACAATTATGTACAGGACTACTGACCACATCAGATGAAGTGGAGCTTGGATTTCATTCTGTCTCATATTGACATGTCCTTATATAGCTAAACCCAACAGTAAATTTAGTAAATCCCACAGATTGGAGTATTTAGTTCAAATCTAGTATGTTCCACTAGTGGTTTGTGTTTTATCAGGCTTTAGGCAGTCTCTCTGGAACTATCTAACTATACCTTTTTTTTTTTCTGTAACAAATTTGTGTTCAATGATCCATAGATGTTGTGATACCACCATAAATCCCTACAGTAATAGGTACACTTTAAGAGATTTTATTTTGGTTGCTCCTTATATTCTCATCTTTTTGATGTGAAGAAAAGCCTTTATACAAATTTCAAAGGGCTAAAGGATTACAATGGCAAAAATGTCAACAATTTTGCACAATGAACTGAGAAATGTTTCTGAAAACTGCTCTCTTTATCAAAAGAGCATCCACATCTAGCTATTCTGAATCTCTGCCAATCTCCTTGCAATGCTATCTTTAAGAGAATTTAAAAGGGTTTTGTTCCTTTATCATGGCTGGAACAACAATAAAATACAGTTGGAAATGACACCTCTATAAATCAATTAAAATGAAGGGGATAATTAATAAGGCCAGAGCACATGTAAAGTGCCATCATCTTTCAAAATCTGTTTACCTGGGTTTCTACTTAGCTTGAACTACCAGAAAATGTCATAATAATCCAGAGATACCCTAAAAAATCGCACTAAAATAAAAAATGTGCTGCTTCAAAAAGTTTATAATATTTATTATTGCTATACAGTCTTTAATTTTTTTTATTTCTTTTTTATTGTGTTATGTATATATATCTTCCCATTGCCCACCACCTCCCAGGCATACCTCAACCCCCCAGTGTCTTGTGTTCATTGGTTATGCTTATATGCATGCATACAAGTCCTTTGGTTGATTTCTTATCTATCCCACCTTTCCTTCATCTTCCTGCTGTAATCTGACAGTCTGTTTGATGCTTTACTGCCTCTGTATCTATCCTTTTATTCATCAGTTTATTTTTTATTTATTGTTATTATTTTTTATTAATATATTACATGTGTACATATCTTCCAATTGCCCCCCATGCATGCCTTAACCCCCCAATGTCTTGTGTTCATTGGTTATGCTTTATGAATGCATACAAGTCCTTTGGTTGATCTCTTATCTATCCCACCTCTCCCTAACCTTCCCACTATAATTTGAGTCTGTTTGATGCTTCACTGCCACTGTATCTATCTTTTTGTTCATCAGTTTATAATGTTCTTTATTATCCATAAATGAGTGAGATCATGTGGTATTTTTCTTTCATTGACTGGCTTATTTCACTTAGCATAATGCTCTCCAGTTCCATCCGGGTTGCTGCAAATGGTAAGAATTCCTTCTTTTTATGGCAGCATAGTATTCCATTGTGTAGATGTAGCATGGTTTTCTGATCCACTCATCTGTTGATGGGCACCTAGGCTGTTTTCAAATCTTAGCTATTGTAAATTGTGTTGCTATGAAAATAAGGATGCATATATCCTTTCTGGTGTTTCTAGTTTCTTAGGATATATTCCTAGGAGTGGGATTACTGGGTCAAATGGAGTTCCATTTTTAGTTTTTTGAGGAAATTCCACACTGTTATCCAGAGTGGCTGTGCCAGTCTGCATTCCCACCAGCAGTGCACCAGGGTTCATTTTTCTCCGCATCCTCGCCAACATTTGTCGTTTGTTGATTTGTTGATGATAGCCATTTTGACAGGTGTGAGTTGGTATCGCATTGTCATTTTGATTTGCATCTCTTGGATAATTAGTGACTTTGAGCATGTTTTCATGTGTCTCTTGACCTTCCTTCTGTCTTCTTTTGAAAAGATTCTAGTTAGGTCCATTGCTCATTTTTTTATTGGATCATTTATCTTCCTTTTATTAAGTTTTATAAGTTGCCTGTAAATGTTGGCGATTAAACCTTTCTCAGTGATAACATTTGCATATATGTTCTCCCATAAGTGGTCTTTCTTGTTGTTTTGTTGATGGTTTCTTTTGCTGTGCAAAAGCTTTTTATTTTGATGTAGTCCCATTTGTTTATTTTTTTCTTTAGCTTCCATTGCCTTTGGAGCTGTATCAGTGAAGAAGTTCCTTCGGCATATGTCTGAGATTTTGCTGCCTGTGGATTCTTCTAGTATTTTTATGGTTTCTCATTTTATGTTTAAGTTCTGTATTCATTTTGAGTTTATTTTTGTGTATGGTGTAAGTTGGTGGTCTAGTTTCATTTTTTTGCATGTATCTGTCCAATTTTCCCAGCCTTTTCCCCTAAGAACAGGAACAAGACAGGGATGCCCACTCTCACCACTCCTGTTGGACATAATACTAAAAGTATTAGCCATTGCAATTAGACTAGAAGAAAAATAAAAGGCATCCAAATTGAAAAAGGAGAAGTAAAGCTGTCCTTATTTGCAGATAACATGATATTGTACATAAAAAACCTGAAAGACTCCATCAAAAAACTAATAGACTTAATAAAGGAATTCGGCAATGTAGCAGGATACAAAATTAATGCCAAGAAATCTATAGCATTTCTATACATTAATAGTGAACTTACAGAAAGAGAGACTAAAAAAGCAACCCCATTTTCCATTAACCAAAAAAAATTAAGATACCTAGGAATAAACTTAACTAAGGAGGTAAAAGACCTATAGCAGAAAACTACAGGACACTGAAAAAAGAGATAGAGTAAGAAGTAAACTGATGGAAGAGCATACCATGCTCATGGATTGGGAGAATCAACATCATTAAAATGTTCATGCTACCCAAAGCAATCTATAGATTCAATGCACTCCCCATTAAAATAACAATGGCATAGAAAGAACTCTCCAAAAATTCATCTGGGATAAAAAAAAAAAGACCTTGAATAGCCACAGCAATCCTGAGAAAAAAGAATAAAGTAGGTGGGATCTCAATACCAAATTTCAAGCCATATTACAAAGCCACTGTTCTCAAAACAGCCTGGTACTGGCACAAGAAAAGACATATAGACCAATGAAATAGAATAGAGAATTCAGATATTGCCCTAAACCACTATGCTCAGTTAATCTTTGACAAAGGAGGCATGAAGATACAATGGAGTCAAGACAGTCTCTTCAATAAATGGTATTGGGAAAATTGGACAGATACATGCCATACTGTCTTTTTCAATAACTTTAAAATTGTTATTTTAGAAAGTTTCTTAGCTTTTATCAAATGTTCATGAATATCACTTTTTATAATCATTGACCACACTTTTCTTTAAAAAGTAAGTTTAAGAAATACACATAGCATGCCTTGAGAATCTTGTTTTTATTTCAGATAACCAGATAAAAGCTTCCTGCAAAATAAATTGGTCTGAAACAAGAGGAAAATTATATCCAACTTAGGGTAACCTACAGCATAAATTAAATATCAGATATTTAACATTCTATTTCAAATTTGCATATGATGTATATATTAACATTAAGACAAATAATAATCTTAAAGCACTTCAAATCTACCATACACTTTTTTATAAAACTATTACCATATTATTTAGAAATAAATATTCACACAAATATCTATACATATAAAAAGCCAGAGATCACAACACCATAATGACTGAAATGAACGGTCACTACGACACTCACTGCAGCCAGTGAGCCAGCCTGATTTGTGGGTGGGGCTGGCCAACCAACTTCCTATGGCCCCTCCCCCAGCTGGTTCCACCCTTGATTGCCCCTCCTACTCCAATAGGGGGCATGGTTGGCCAGCCAACCTCCTGTAGCCCCTCCCCCACAGCCAACTGTGACCCCAATCGGCCCCCCCACTTCAATCAAGGATAGGGCCAGCTAGCAAACCACCCATAGCCCCTCCCCATGGTGAGCCCTACCCCTGATCAGCCCCCACCACCCTGATAAGCCCTCAACCCCTTCCCCTAGCCAGTTCCACCTCCAATCGGCCTTCCCCACACCAATCAGGGAAGGAGCTTGGCTGGTCAACCTCCCATGGCCCATCCCCTGGCCACTGACCCCCTATCAGCCTCCCACACCCCAATCAGGGGGCAGGGCCCACCAGCCAATTGCCTGTGGCCCCTCCCCCAGCTGTCCCACTCCTGAGGTCCAGCTGGCTGGTCTCAATCAGGGGCAGGCCAGCCAGCCAACCTCCCACCATCTCCTCCTCCCAACAAGCCCAGCCCCAATCTGCCCTGATTGGGGCCGGCCAGCTGGACCTCATCTGTGCACAAATTTGTGTAATGGGCCTCCAGTGTTCATATAAAAACACCTTAAAGGGAATATACAGAAGCATTATACTAATCAAGTATGGGTAAGAAGAAACTAAAATACTTTCTACTTACATAATTCTAACAAAAATTCTTTGGGAAGATCTGTAGGCCAGTGAATAAAAAGTTAAAATTATGGAGACTAAGGAGAAAATAAACAAATGGGACTACATCAAAATAAGATGCTTTTGCAGAGCAAAAGAAACCATCAACAAAACAAGAAAGCCCACTGCATGGGAGAACCTATTTGCCAATGATATTTCTGATAAGGGTTTAATCTCCAAAATTTATAGAGAACTCATACAACTTAACAAAAGGAAGATAAACAACCCAATTAAAAAAATGGGCAAAGGACACTTTTCAAAAGAGGACATACAGAAGGCCAAAAGACATATGAAAACATGCTCAAAGTCACTAATCATTCAAGAGATGCAAATCAAAGCAACAATGAGATACCATCTCACACCTATAAGAATGGCTATCACCAACAAATCAATAAAAGACAAGTGCTGGAAAGGATGTGGAGAAAAAGGAACCCTCATGAACTGCTGGTGAAAATGCAGACTGGTATAGCCACTGTGAAAGACAGTATAGAATTTCCTCAAAAAGTTAAAAATGGAACTCCCATTTGACCGAGCAATCCCACTTCTAGGACTATATTCCAAGAAACCAGAAACACCAATCAAAAAGGATATATGCACCCCTATGTTCATAGCAGCACAATTTACAATAGCTAAGATTTGGAAACAACCTAATTGTCCATCAGTAGATGATTGGATTAAAAACCTGTGGTACATCTACACAATGGAATACTATGCCACTATAAAAAAGAAGGAACTTTTACCATTTGCAACCTGGATAAAACTGGAGAGCATTATACTAAGCAAAATAAGCCAGCCAGAGAAAGATAAATATCACATGATCTCACTCATATGTGTGATATAATGGATCAGCATAATTTGATGAACAAGAATAGATTCAGAGACAAATGGCAGGGAAGAAGGGGTTAGAGAGCAACCAAGGGACTTATATCCATGCATATTAACATAATCAATGAGCACAGACACTGGGGTAGAGGGGGCTTTCCCAGGATGGGTATGCCTGGGTGGGGGGGTCAATTGGGGAAAAAAGAGACATATGTAAAATTTCAGACAACAAATAAATAAAAATAATAAAGTCAAAATTATAAAATATTAATTTCTATTTAGTGCTGGCCTGGAGTTCTTAATTTTCCAAAGAGCAAAAAAAGAAAAATATAGGAGGGAGAAAAACAATAATATTCTGAAGCAGCCATTATGTCATGGGCACTATGATTAATTTTATACAAGTTTCCCTCCAGTGTCATATCTTTTTGACTATCCTAGAATTGCTCAAGGACCTATAAGAAATTACCCTATTTAATTTTATTCATTCCAACATTTTAAAATTAATTTGACCACAGGACACTTTAATTTCCTACTGATAACTATTTAAGGATCATTACAACTATACTATATCAGTCTTTTTGGAATGAGTAGGTTGCACATATTACTGGAAAATGCAAATGATAGAATTTGTCAAGTACACTCAAAACAAGTTCACATGTAGGGATTTTGATCTCGGTGTAATGCTACATTTCACCTCTTGCTTTTTTAATATTCCAAGATTCTCAACTTGATCCCCTAAAACCCATATCAAACTGTTATGGCTTAATTAGTGATCCTCTCCAGAAATATTTGCACATTATAATGGGGGATGATAAGAATTCCCTCCTTTAACCCAAAAGTAAGATCCAGTGGAGGAAGTAGAGGTCTGCACTGGAGTTAGCTAAGCTTTACTAGGGTATCTCATATCTCAGTACATTCAAGATTACCTGCTCAGCATATCTTGGGACTTGAGCACCTGGTTGATACAACTGCATCTGAGTTCCCTTTTTTAAAAAATGTGAACAACAAAATGTCACCCTTTGCAAATGTACAGAAATACTTAACAAATGAGCGAACTGTTTGTGATGCAATTTGAGCTGTCCATACAAAAGTTGTGTAAGAAAAGGAGGCCTAAAAATGTAAGACACTCCCATCTGGTAAAGTCATTGATAAAAGCAGTGGTTCTCAACCTTCCTAATGCCGTGACCCTTTAATACAGCTCCTCATGTTGTGGTGACCCCCAACCATAAAATTATTTATGTTGCTACTTTATAACTGTAATTTTGCTACTGTTATGAACTGTAATGTAAATATCTGATATGCAGGATGTATTTTCATTGTTACAAATTGAACATAATTAAAGCATAGTGATTAATCACAAAAACAGTATGTAATTATATATATTGTGAAATATTTATTTCTAATTACAAATAAATGAAATTTTGTCTTGAATCATGGTGTAGCATGGGTAACAGTCTTCATATGACAATAACTACATTGCTACACTTTGTTACACCGAGGAGCGGTGTGCTGGTTCCTAAGACCATGGGAAATATGTGTTTTCCGATGGTGTAGGCAACCCCTGTGAAAGGGTCGTTCGACCCCCAAAGGTGTCGCGACCCACAGGTTGAGAACCGCTGATAAAAGTATAGGTTTCCATTTCTAAAATAAAAATAGCATAAACAAAGAAATCTGCATCTTAGTAAATTCAAAACATGTTCGATAAAAATTACTATTTTATTAAATCAGGAAGAAACTAAAAGTCTTTGACTATGAGTTTGCTGAGTATGATACTATTACCATAATATCCCTATTTAAACATTAAATAAATGCATAATTTTGGTTTTTCAAAGTGAATATCAGAAAACCAAAGGCAATTTAAATTGAGAAAATCCCCTATTTTCTTGTTATTGCATTGTCATCAAAAAGGTCAGCAGAATAAGCAAAAATATGTTACAGAATTTCAACTCTAATATTACCACAGATTCCATTATTTATAGGATGTTTTCTCTGCATTATTCTGTGTGAAATACCATGTTAAAATGTGGATCTGAAAAATTCAAATCAAAAGTTTTAGAAACTGCAAGCATTTGCAGCTCTCCAAGTATTTACTTATTTTGCAGAATTAAAAACATGCTGTTGTTCTAAAATAACATTGACTCTAATACTTGAATCCATAAATAATTCTTAAACAGAAATTGTGGCCCACTCTGTGTTAAAGACACTGTAGGAACACACACACATAAAGTGTATACAATACACTTGGTGCCCTTACTGAACTTACAATTCAATTATGAATTAAAATTTTTAAAAAATGATAATGGCCGAGACCGGTTTAGCTCAGTGGATAGAGCGTCGGCCATGTTGACTGAAAGGTCACAGGTTTGATTCCAATCAAGGGCATGTACCTTGATTGTGGGCACATCCTCAGTGGGGGGCGTGCAGGAGGCAGCTGATCGATGTCTCTCATCGATGTTTCTCTTTATCCCTCTCCCTTCCTCTCTGTAAAAAATCAATAAAAATATATTTTTTTACAAAAGAATGATAATGACTGAACATATAATTACAGTGTAGATCCTTGATATGCATGGAGAGGCAACCAGAGAGCTTCATGGATCCAAAATATCAGGTTCTCACTATAGCCCTCTTTTATTACTGAGATATGTAACAGACCAACAAAGTGAATTTCAGAAGTGAAACAAGAGAAAACATGAAGAGTAAGTTTACACATGCCCAAGCCTTAAAATCAATTGTAAAGTTATGTGATACTGATAGTAATGCTAATAAAATTCAAAAAGTACGCATATATACAATCATCTATTCACAGCAAATATTATTGCACACCTACTGTGTACCTGGCAACTGTTCTCAACACTGGGCTACAGCAGTGAATAAAAAAATACACACAATACTCTCATGAAGCTAACATTCTAGTGGAAGGAGACAAAAAGTAAATGAATAAATATTTAATATATTAGGTTATGCTATGAGTGCCAGAGGCATAGGCAATGCTGGAAATGGGGATTGATTGTGATTTATTTGGAATAGTCAGGAAATATTTCTAAAACTTCGATATTTGAGTAGAGAACTAAAAACGTAAAAGAGAAGAACTCACCCACCAAAAAGGAAAGCACATGCAGAGGCCCTGAGGTGACAATGATGTTAGCAAATTTGAGGAGCAGCAAGAAGGGCAGCAGGATAGGAAAGAAGTGGGAAGGAGAGAAGTGAGAAATAAGATAGAGATGTACATGTGGGACAAGAGCAGCAAAAGCCAACTGTGCTGGCCTGAATCAAATATGAGCTGGAGTATTATTAGAAATGTCATGACATAGGATAGCATTGCACAGATCTTAAAAGAAATGAGATTTATCTCACCTGAAGGAAAATAAATAAACATGCTAGTAATCTGATTTTAGGCATTTCTAATATTTCTGAGAACAAAGCTTCTACTCAGACTTCTATTCAAATGAATCTTCTATTTCTGGTCATTTTCTCCCATCAGAGCATCTTCTTGGATACCACTGAATTCATCTGGCCAGTTCACTGGCTTTCTAGCTTTCTTCATTTTATTCTGAAAATAAAAAGAGAACGAGAGAGAGAGAGAGAGAGAGAGAGAATAACCAAGCTAGTCACATATGGCTCCTTGTGAAAGGAAAACTGAAAAACCATCTAAATGTCTGATTAAATTTTTTTTTAAAATCCGTGGTGGTCTCAGTCTGCTCCCAGTTTATAATAGCAGAAACTTGAAGAGTGCAAAACGGCGAAAGTTCAGACGCTTGTCTGATAAAGGTGTTCAAGCATGGTTTGGGGAAAAAGATGAGAATTAATCAAGCAAGATGATCTCATCCAAAATATACATTTATGAGGTGTTAACAACATGGGAATTAACCTATGAAATTATTTTATTAAACAAAAAGAATTAAAATGTGCTACTCTCATTATAACAGAAATATGAACTACATCATACCAAACTACATCATACAACTAAATAATGACTGAAGTTGGTTTTATAAGGACAACATGCCTACTAAGTTGTTCAGTCCTTTTCAAGTTCAAGATATTAGATCAGAAACTAAATTTTCAAACTGACTTTTTTAGCCTTTATCCATATATATGGGCAGTTGATGGCTGTTTCTATTCTTCAATTTCCTCAGCTAGCCATTGAGGAAATTCCCTTACAGTGTTTCCCAAGGGGAATCTTTTGGAATTGTTCATGTCTGCCAATTGCTAAATATTACGGTTTGCTCTACTGTGTGTCTATAGACCTCAAAACAATTATTTGCAAATTCCAAGGCACGTGCACACACACACCAAATCAATGTATTCTCATTTCATTTATTGGAAATCTCCTAAGGTCATTGGAATGCATAGTCCAATATCCTGAATATCATTTCTTCAGGTCTGGAATTGATCACAGAGTGTTCTGTCGAACTTATATAAGTGGAAAAAAATCCAAATGGGCAAATTTAATTAGAGATGGAAGTTTAAAAATGCTGCTACCTTCATAAAGCCTTTCTCAGTTAGTTACATAAAAGTGATTTCTCCTTCCTTTGAAGTCTTTTAGCAATTATAGCCTGTATTACTCATTTGTCAATTTATTTTACACTGCTTTTTGATAGATCTTCTAGTTTTTGCACTTAAGTGTTATTTTAATAATTTATTGTTACATTTCTCCATGTTTAAGATTTATTTAACTGAATTTTTAAGCATTATAAGATTAAAGACTAAATATTTAATAGCCATTCCATCTCTTTCACACAATATAGGTACTCAGGTATCAGTGGCAATATTTGGAATATTGCAGACCCTCCTGAAAACATGATGATCAGATTTCTTGATTTGGGGTACATTGTTGGATAAAAGTTCACAATTAACTAATAAAAGATACTGATGCCAAAACAACTTAGTCTTCCAAAAAAAATATTCACTCAGGCCAGAATAAGTGAACTTATAAAGATAATCACAATTTTCATAAAATTGAAGTTACAAAAGCTGTGGATTTAAGAGAATTCTGGGATGATAGCAGGAAGCATCAGGAAGCAGTCTTCATACCTACACAACAATTGTACTGGCAGAATCTATCTAATGTAACTATTAAACTTTGGAGTCTATTGAAGGCTTAGAATTCCCAAGGTAAGGTTTCGATGGGAAATTGTTAATGTTGGTCAATTTCAGCACTTACCACAGTAGTTGCTATCCATCCCCCAGTTTCCGTCCTATGGCAGACAACTGTGAATTCCCGGAGCAGCTTATACACAGTAGGTTGGAGCCAGTGGGCTCAAGAAATACCCTGCTTTCCAAATATCAAGAATCTGTGTTCTGATGTTGCTCCTGTCACAGAGGGCAGATAAAGAGGAGGGCAGATAAATCATGAAGAAACAGAAAATCTGAATAGATGTATAACTATTAAGGAGATTGAATTAATAATAATAATAAAATTCTCCTGATAAAGAAAAGCCCTGGACCTAACAGCTTCACTGGTGAATTCTACCAAGCATTTAAAGTTAGTACCAATCCTCTCAAAAGATTGCAAGTAGAGGAAGAGGAAGGTGTACTCTATTACTGATTCTATAAGCTAGTATACTTCATAACTAATTCCAAAGCCAGCCAATGACACTATAAGAATAAAATCCCACAGACCAATATTCTTTATTAACATTGATGCAATATCCTTAATAAAAGCTAATAAACCATATTCAGCAGCATAATGAAAGGATTATACACCATGACTAAGTTGGATTTTTTTTCTGGAATGCAAGGGTAGTTCAACATGCAAAAATCAGTCAATGTACTATACTGTATTAACAGAATAAATGAAAAAAACACGTGATCATCTCCTTTGATGCAGAAAAAGCATTTGACAAAATTCATCATAAAAAGGCTCAACAGCCCTAACCAGTTTGGCTCTGTAGATAGAGCATCAGCTTGGGAACTGAAGGGTTTGATTCCAGTCAAGGGCATGTACCTTGGTTGCAGGCACATCCCCAGTGGTGGGTATGCAGGAGGCACCTGATTGATGATTTTCTCTCATTGATGTTTCTAACTCTCTATCCCTCTCCATTTCTCTCTGTAAAAAACAAACAAACAATAAATATATAAAAGAGACTCAACAGATTAGAAGTAAAAGAAACTACCTCAACATAATAGAAGTCATATATGAAAAACCTATAGTGAATGTCATACTCAATGGTGAAATAGTAAAAGCTTTCTTCTAAGATCAGGAGCAAGGCAATGATATTCACTTTCACCACTTATATACAACATAGTATTGGAAGTTCTAGCCAGAACAATTAGACAAGAGTTAGACATAAAAGCATCCAAATTAGATAGGAAAAAGTAAAATTATCTATGCATGCACATGATATAAGTTTATATTGCAGAAAACCCTAAAGATTCCACACAAAAAAATAACAGCACTAATTCAGCAAAGTAGCAGGACAAAAAGTCAATGTGCAACCGTCACTTGCATTTCTATACACCAACAATAAAAAATATGGAAAAAATTATAAAAGCAATTTTATTTATAGTGGCATCAGAAATAATAAAATACTTAGGAATAAACTTAAGGAGGTGGAAGACTTATACAATGAAAACTATAAAACATCTACATATATATATATATAAAAGCCTAAGTGACCATACGACCAAACAACCAGAACAATCAGAATGACCAGTCACTGTGATGTGCACTGACCACCAGGAGGCAGATGCTCAGCACAGGAGCTGTTCCCTGGTGGTCAGTGCACTTCCATAGCCAACCTCCCCTGGCCAGCCAACCTCCCACAGCCCCTACCTCCAGCAGGAAGGCCCCAGACTGGGACGGGGAACCAGGGGTGGGTGGCCTCAGGGCTGTGGCCAACCTCCCTAGGTTCCTCCCTGTCTCTCCCCCCAGCCCAGGCCCTGGTGGCAGCGTGGTGGTTCAGGAAGGAGGAGTAGCCATGCAGTGGTGGAGCACCAATGGTGGCATCAGCATCCAGCATCCATTCCTTCCACACCTGGCCGGGCGACTGTTGCCTCCTCTCCTGACACCACTGGGGCCTTCAGGCCCTGATCAGCTGACCTTGATCACCACCCAGACCCATGGACCCCATCTGTGCACACATTTCATGCCCTGGGCCTCTGGTTTAGTCTTATAAAGAAAAAGAAAATTCTGACATGTGCTACAACATGGATGAACCTTGAGGACATTGTGCTAAGTGAAATAAGCCAGTCACAAAAAGACAAACACTATATAATTCTACTGTGTGAGGTACCTAGAGTAGTCAAAATCATAGAGACATAAAGTAGATTTGTAGCTGCCAGGGTCTTGGGTGGGGTGGGGGAAATGGAGGGTTATTGTTTAATGGATATAGAGTTTCAGTTTTACAAGATAAAAAGAGTTATGAAGATGGGTGGTAATGATAGTTGTATAACATTATGAATGCATTTTATGCCACTGAATTGTACAGTTGTTTGGTTAAAAAATGGTTAAGATGGTTTTTTATAAATGGTTGAAAGCAGAATTATGTAGAGGGCAAAGCATGTACTTTGATCTCAGAGAAACTTGGGTTCAATTCTCTGGTCCTCAGCTTATTGCTTCTGTGACTTTGTATAAGTTACAAAAGATCTCTGAGGTTCCATTTCCTCATCCAAATAAAGGAAATGGTAATAGCTTCTTGGAAAATTATTGTGATTATTGAAAGAATATATTAAAACACCTGGATAAGACAGAAGCTCAAGAAGCTATTCATATATATTAGAGCCCTCACTGGACACTAACTGGTAATGTTTGCCATTAGCCAGATGGACTTAGGACAGAAATAATCTTGTAACTGAGAGTATTTTCTGTTTAATTTTTATTTTTAAGGAAACTTGGAACTTTTAGCCCAACTTTAATAAGTGTAAGCTCCACTGCAAGCATTCTGTTTAAATTTATTTTACTCGTCCCCCTTTGTCTTACTCTTACTAAGTATGATCTTTTTACTTATGGTTTGTTATTTTATATTGTATGTGTTTTGCAGCTGCAAAATTTTTAAGAAGTTATCTAAATACATGTAAAGGGTAAATCAGCTAAACATTTAACATTTAACATTGACAAATTTCCTGAAGGATTACCCAGTTCAGTTATTATTTCTTTAAGTCAATAAGCAAAAGAAGAAACAAAGTTAAAGGCAAAAACGTCAATTGATCATGTTTTTCAATTTTCATTTGATTGTCATTAAAAAGAAAACTTGTAGTTCTGGCAGTAGCTTATGAAAGAAAATATTTTCATGCGTTAAATTAAACAGGATCTTGCTGTGGTGTAGGGAGTAATAGCTGCAAAGAATTAAGAAATGGTTATAATTGTTTTCACTAGTCCTCTCTGTGCCACTTATCCTCCATGAATGTCACGATTTTCTCATTTTACTGAGTTTAACAGGAAACCAAACAAAAAAAAAATCTGAAAAAGCTGAGATTTTCATGTTAGCCCTATCACTTTATGATTTCTCTCAGTTTGGACCACACAATTTTGTACACATAGGAATACCCACCTTCCAAGTCATAAAGGTTGAAATTTTGACCTACACCTCTTACTTTGCAGAAGATATCACACTGCACAGGATCTACAAATGAGTGTTTTTAAAGCCTTCACGACCCCCAACTCATTAACTTTTAAAATTGTAACTGAGTCATTTCTTCAAGACCTTTTCAGCAAAATGCTGATCATAACAAATTTGCTTTAAAAAAATCTGGATATGATTTTTGCAACATTTTGAAGGCAGAATGCCAAGTGCTTAGAACTATTAAAGACAGGGTAAATGACCAAGCAGACATGCAGCAAATGTTATCAGCTATAAAAGTTGTCAACTAGAAGTTTCACAATTAATTCTTACATTTCTTCAGCTATGAATTTATCTGGATCAGCTTTTATAGTAAATCTGATTATCCTTTTATTTAGGAATTACAATGCTATTTGAATGGAGAAAAGATTGGCACTAACTTTTTTAAAAAATATATTTTATTTATTTTTTATAGAGAGGAAGGGAAAGGAATAGAGAGTTAGAAACATCGAAGAGAAAGACATTGATCAGCCATCTCCTGTACGTCCCCCACTGGGGATGTGCCTGCAACCAAAGTACATGCCCTTGACCAGAATCGAACCTGAGACCTCTCGATCCGCAGGCCGACGCTCTATCCACTGAGCCTAACCAGTTTTGGCATGGCACTAACTTTGATGTGGTAAAAGAAATCCCGTGACATTTCAGTTCAGGCGTCACTGCCTCTATGTATGCTCATCAGGGCTGCTATTTTCCCCTTTAAGTAGTGGGTACATTTTGTGAACATTTATCAAGCCATATAATCATGCTTTCTATGCTTTTCATATGTAAATTCTAAAAATAAAAAAGCATTTTAAAAGTGTTTTTAATAGGTGAAATTGATCTGAGGCTCAGCAATAACTTTATTTCTCCAACACACTTAGCTTTACAAAGTTATAATATCATCTAGGGTTTTCCATCCACATAATTCAAGGAATGTTAAAAATAGGCTAGAGATATAAATTTTTCATGTACACATCAAACCTGAGAGATAATATTGAATCCTGCATGTATTGGAATTCATATCAAATTTATTGCAGGCAATAATGATCTTGTCCCCGTTCACTTAGCATCTTGTTCCTCTCTCTCTCTCTTTGTTTAAACTATTTGCTACTCAGTATATACTCTTCCAGAGAATGGAAAAGAGAAGAAAAAAGGGGATCAATGTAACCTAATGTTTTGCTACCATTATGGATGCACTAAAACATCCTGTATAATAAAAGACCAGAGGCATCAAGATGGAAATGACCAGAGACCAGACCACCACAGCCCCTTCTTGGGCTGGCCCTGCCCCCAAGCAAGTGGTTAGTGACAATCAGGCAAGCAGGCAGAGTGGTTAGGGGTGATCAGGTAGGCAGACCAGCAGTTAGGGATGATCAGATAAGCAGGCAAGTAGTTAGGGGTGATAAGGTAGTTAGGTCAGCAGTTAGGGGCGATCAGGTAGGCAGACAGCCCTTCAAAGGGCTGGCCCCACCCCCCAGCAAAGAAAGAGGGAGGCCCAGGCCAGCCAAGACATCACAACTCAGCCTATCATCTGCAGAGGGAGGCCACTAGTGGCAGGGGAGAGGGTAGGACCAGCTGCCCTCAGCCAGGGGAAGCCCCAATAGTCCTGATCTCAGGCCAGGCCTAGAGAGTGAAAGAGTGCAGGCCGGGCTGAGGGATTCCCCCTCCCTGAGTGCACAGATTTTTGTGCACCAGGCCTCTTGTCTCATTATAATGGAGATAAAATGATATTTTCCAAAGGGAAACTTGGTGATTATCAATGGGATTTTATTGGTTCTAATGATCACTCATTTGAATGACACTTGAGAAATATTCATATGTAAAATGATGATATCTGTATAGATTTATTAATTATCCTTTCATATTTGGACTTCTGTCAGTGACTCTAGATTTTCCCTTTTTCCTAACCAGAGGGTATACCAAAGTACTCTCTTTGTCCACCCTCCCCCACCTTACTTGAACTTCTCTTTTTTGCTCTAGAAGGGTTATAGCAGAGCTACCTAGTTCTTGCCATATTCACTGACTCGTTTTTAGTCTTATTTCCCAAATTCCACCTCCTGGGACACTTGTTATATGGTCTTACACGTGTCTCTTGATCATTATGGTTTAAAAAGTCTACTAGGTATCAATTTGAATGACAGTATATAAATTTTTTTTTTCTCATCAAGGAATTCAGTCTGTGTGAAACGTACTAGTAGTCTGTTTACAGGAAGTATAGATAAAAATACAACCTGTTGAAATATATGTGTGGGTGCATATGTGTGTGAGAAAGAGAGAAAGGTAGAGACAGAAATATAGAGACAGGAGACAGAGAGAAAGCAAGCACCAAACTGCTTCTTGGACACTGAACATTCCATATATTTATTACAACCTTCCAAATCTCCATTCAGATGCTATTGACTTTACAGATCATTTTCATTGATATCCAAAGAAAACAAATTACATACATGTATATCTTTTATAGCTATAAAGCAATTTTACATCTATCGCCTCATTTGATTATTACAACCACCATTCCATAATGTAGGACTCTCATTAACCTATCAATTCCATGGAAAGAAGCTTTTTGGTAAGTGCTTACAAAAAAAGTTAACCTATGTAGTCCAAAGTCAAAAAAATGGAAATGACAAAATTTGAAACTGTCCTGAAAACTAACTAAAAATGAAAAAATTTGCTGAAGAACCTGTATAAATAATTTCATTTTATATTTTACCTGGAATTTTAAACCTATCAAGTAAAATAGATTAAAAGATTCAAATAAAATGGTTAGTTGGGCTTCAGAATATTTTAGGCATGTTTTTCTCTTCTTTAAGATATACAGTTAAGAACACATGTTAATGGAGAGATAATAAAGTTGACTGAATTATTTAGACTGGCTACACACACACCATATTCACAGATTATTTTTCAAAGTAGTAGCAACAAATTCAACTCAATTTTAAACAGGCAGTTTTTTAAAAATTGGTGAAATTTCTATTTTAAAACATGACCCAACTTCTTTTTCCTATCTCCTATAATATTAATTATTACAGAAGTGACATATATTGAATGAAATTTAAATTGTGATGAATTCCTTATGAGATTTGCAGATTTCGAATATTAATGAACTCAATTAAAGGCTATAACTTTGTCAACACAAAGTGCCTTTCACATATGTGATTAATAACAAAAGAGGCTATTTGGAGTTCATTTTTTTTTTACTAACTTCCCATGGTTAGATTGTGATATCCATATCACAAACATGATAAATATTCTTAATCAGTGGTATAAGAGTTCTCATTAGGTACTCATTAAACTCCTTCCTGAACCTTAGGATAACCTTGAGAAGCACAGTAGACACTAACGAATATGTGCTTTCATTTCATAACTCTTATTAATGATAGTGTAATTTATATACATATAGTAAGCAAAGGTAGTATACATAAACTATAAAATGTAATAGTGATTGGAATTTCATACCTTAATACTAAAATAAAAGACATATTTATTGATTTGTTTAAAATAAAACTATCTGTATAAATGCCACATATGAAATAAAAATTAGTTGCAAGAAAAAATCTTCAGACATCTAAAAATACATAAATGTTTGGTAATAGTTAAGATAAAAATAAATAAATACCTGGATTTTTTTTTACAAGAGTAATTTTTTTAAACAATCATTTCAGATTCTGTAAGATATTACAATCAAGTTCCTTAATGTTGTTAGCAATACAGTTGATGGAGTGATAAATCACTAATCTCCCTTCTGCCCTTTCTGTTTTTATTTATTGTTGTTTTTCTTATTTAAAATATCCCCGGCTCAAAAATCCCTGCTAAAGGGGAAGATATTATATAGGTCAAACTAAACTATAGTTGGAGGAATTAAAAGCCTGCCTATTTGCCGAGACCAGTTTGGCTCAGTGAATAGGGCGTCGGCTTGGGGACTGAAAGGTCCCAGGTTCAATTTTGGTAGAGGGCATGTACGTTGGTTGCGGGCACATCCCCAGTGGGAGGCGTGCAGAAAGTGGCTGATCGATGTCTCTCTCGCATCGATGTTTCTGGCTTTCTATCCCTTTCCTTCCTCTCTGTGAAAAATCAATAAAATACATTTAAACAACAACAACAACAACAACAATAAAAGCCTGCCTATTTGCTTCCTCTGGTTTTGAACAAGCTAAATTATTTTAATAAAATGACTATCCAGACTTTTGTTCAAGTTAATCTGCAACTGAGATTTCCTAAATCTTCAAAAATACCATTGTCTTTCAGAAGTGGTTTCCCTTGCTACCTAAATTGTCCCAACGTACTTAAATTCCATCTCTTCTTAAATCCTTTTTGGAAATGAGAAGAGCCAGGTTGCCATCTTGGAACATAGAATCTTAGATCTAGAAGAGACTAAAAAAGACTATGTACCTACCAAGTAGTAATTATTCTTCTTGCACATCACTAGCATTGAGAAACTCAATAACATAAAAGGCAGCCCATTTTCAATTGTTAAAATATTCTTTCTTATAATTAGCTGAAATCTACTCTGTGGGTAATTTCTGCCAGAAAAGCCTAGCTCTGAAAGCTTAATGGAATAATTTTAATTCCCTTTCCACATAACAGCCCTTAAATACATGAAGGCTCATTTCTGTGATGATGTCTCTTTTCCCCACAGAACATCCAAAGCACCTTCACCCATTGCTTATATAAGATAAGGTTCATTACCCGCTGACCTCTCTTCATAGATGTCAGAGAGAGGCTCTGCTACTTCAATAGGAACCTAGAATTAATCACAATTCACCTGGTGCTGAATGCAGGGAGCTTATTATCTTCGGTGAACTGGATACCATTCTTCTATTAATGCATCCTAAGATTGCATTAGATCTTTTGTCAGCCTTGTCACCTTGGATAACCCTCCATATCCATGGATACATTACCAAGAGGGAACTGAGAGAAACTTTTAACAGACTATCTAATTTGACCCCCTGATCCCTTGATCAAATAGTAGTGCTTTTATAGCAAGCTATCTGGGGACCTACATAACTAGGTCATTATAAACACTGTAGTGTTTGAGCTTCTAAAAAGAGGTGGGGAGGAGATTGTTCAAACATCCATTCATTCATTTCTGTCTTCACAAAATCAGTATTTATTATTGAGCTACAACCATGGGTCTGGTTGGGACAGAGAGATGAAGAACAGACTCATGAATCTCATTTCTTAAGTTCCTCAGATAAGCAAGTGAACAGTAACATTCTGTACAGAGTAGTGTGATGACAATTTCAATAGTGATTTGAAAGCACAGGAGAAGGGCATCCAATTTGACCTAGGTCAAATGAGTGTCATGGGGACATCACTGAGAATGCCTTATTGAGTTGAATCTTACAGTAAAATAGCCCCTTCTCAGTGCCTTGGTACTGAAAAGTCAGTGAATAACAAGGTAAACAACAACAACAACAACAACAACAAAAACCACAAATGAAAAAGGTAGTTGAGTTAATTAAGTAAAGAGTTAATTGATGATTAATTATTTAGATATAGAAAGTATTTCAAGCATATGATAGTTATGGAGATGAGGGGTTGGCCTATTCATAGTGGTAAGTAGATTGATTGGTGAAGCAGAAGCTTGTACTTATGGAGGAAGAACAAGAAATGGAAGTAGAGAAGTAGATAGTGGAAAAGGAATGAGAAGAGAGTGACTAGATATAAAAGAACCAGCTTGTGCTGCTCTTGCAAAAGTCCAGGCAACAAAGAGAAAGAGGAAAGAAAAGAGGGGACAGATTCAAGAGACACTGAGGACCAAATAGATATCAGAGGTAAGGAATAGAGACCATAATCCCTTTTTCTCTTGCTTGGGCAATTATGAAGAAGATTGCACTTACCGACCTGCAGACCACATGTAGGACAGGTTTTGAAAGTGAAGAAGATGACAATTCAGTTTGATTTTTATTTGGACTAAGTTGATGATGGGATGCTCACAAGAGATTTCTGTGAGGTGCTGGCCACCAGACTCAGTCTCCAGTTGGGGAGACAGGTCTAAACACATATATCCAGGTCATCAGAGAGCAGAATTAATAGCAGAAGTCCTTTAGTGTAGATATTGTCGAGGAAAAGTGCATAGCGTGGAAAGCAAAATGACAAACAAGTTCTTAGGAACATAGGTGTCTAAAGGGCTGCCTAAGAAAAAGGAGTTTAGAGCTTTCCTCTGTAAGATGGAGGGACTCCATACATTTGTTGAGTAACAAGGGCCAGATGAGCAAACCTTGAATACAAAGGAAGAACAGAATTATTAATGGATCCAGGCTTCTTGCATTCAGCTATAGTTCTGAAAAGTTCCACCATCTCACAGACTTTAATTACAAGATGAGAACTTTATTCCCAAAGAATCCACTTTTCTTAGAAATCAGCACGAAGGGTATTAATTATTAATTATGTTTTCTTTGTCATCTTTCTCATATTCAGGGTTTCCATTTAGCTACCTTCTGATGCTAAAGATTTCTACCTAGAATCCTCTGGAAAAGCTAAGGTAGGAAGGACACTGGGTTCAAATACAGGCGTTAAGATGAAATTTGAATTTTATTCTCAGTGAAGTAGAAAGCTCTGCAGTTAGTATTCAGCAGCTCTGGACTGCAGTGTCTAGACTTTACCAGTAGGTGCTGATATCTAACAAGACACCTTTGCTTAAGACCTCACTTAATGCAAAATCCCACTGACATTACTCATTCTGAATAGCTTGATGACCCAACACTTTAAACAACCAAACTGCTTCCCACACCCATTTACATTTTTAAATAAACTTTTTCTAAAACATATCTGCAAATGTTTTTTGATTTGTTTCTAATTATATTATAATGAAAAAAACGAAAACCCTCATATTCCCATCATCAAATTTACCAGCCTTGTCATATCTATGTCTATTCTCTGCATTCCCTCTTTATACCCTGAGTTAAGTGCCTCAGATTGTACCAAAATCTAGTCCTCCTTTGGTGTTCTGAATCTCATCCTCACTTACCTTCACAAAGACTTCAGCTGACTATTATAAAAAAGGATCTCATCTCCCCTCTCTCCTCCATACTTACATTCTCCCTCACTACTAGAACTTTCTCTTTAAAATAAAAGTATACCATAAATTTCCCACCTTACAATTAGCATGCAAATACCTTAACCAGCCAAGGTCTATGCTACTCTTCACAGCATGACCTCAAATAGGTGCTATTCCTGGTACCTCTACTTTTCACCTCTCATTCACCCCAACTGATGTTTCAATTCAATTTCCAATTTTGCAATAGAATTACAATCAGATTTCTTATATTACAACTAGTGGCTCAATGTACAGATTTATCACATTGAAAGGAAATTAATTAATTAAAATGCCAGTGCACATCATATGTATCAGCCAGTTGATGGCATCTGATTAGCTCCAGCAAGAACTTTGTATGTATCGTGTATGCATGAGTCAACATTTATTTTTAAATTGCCAGTGTACATCATATGTACTGGCTGGTCAGTCAGTCAGATGGTCGGACAGATGCATGGACGGTCACCTAGCCTTTTATATATATGGATAGAGTTCTATCGAATTTCTGTTCTCACTATAAACCAACCAAATCAAGGGTACAGGTGAACCCCATATTGGAATATCCAGTGATTCCTCTTCAGCTATTATGATTCTGCAAACATGATTGAGTTGGCCAACCCCCACTTTTGGAGTACTTTCTTCTGTTGATTTCTATGATAATACTGTGTAGTTTCCACTCATCTCACCAACTTCCCCTTCTCATCTTCCCTTTATTCATTTCTCCCACTCCTCCTAGTATCTCCACTTTGATGAGTATTATGAATCTCACAATCAACATACAAAGCAGATTTGTGACTTATACCTTAAATCTCTCGGTATTTCCCATTTCAGTAAATGGCACCACCAACCATTCACACTGTTGCTCAAGCCAAAAGCCTGTGAATCACCCTTGCTGCCTTCCACCCTTCCCTTCACTCCCCACATGCAGCCCACCACCAGCAAGTCCTGTCAGCCTCTGAAAATTACCTAAAAGTCCCCCATTTCTCTCTACCTCTACTGCATCCTACCTGGCCCCAAGACCACCCGTACCTGCTTGAACTTTCCTAACCAGCTGACAAGCCCTCTTATTGTACTTTCACTTCCCTATAATCCAGAGAGACCATTTTTAACATTGTTCAATTTATATCCATTTCCTGAGTAAACCTCGCCAATAGCTTCTCATTTCACACAGAATAAAATCCAAACTCCATATCAAGGTCTTGTATCTGGGCACAGCCTCCTCTTCAACTTCAGCTTTTCCAGAATTTGCTCTATTCACCCTGCATCACTTCAGCCACATGAGTCCTTCTGCTCCTTGGAAGAAGCTTATTCCAACCTCAGGGCCTTTGCATTTATAGTTCATCTGGAACACTTCTCCCTCCAGGCTCCTGTTCTGCTGAAAGGTGTCCACCATTAACAGACTTCCCTAATCTGGTCTCCTCTCCCCCAGCTATAAGTTGGGTCTCTATCACACTAACCTGTTTTCTTCATCTCACTTTTCACTATCTGAAATTAACTTTATTTTTTTTTCCTTTTTACATTATTATCTGTCTCTCTCCACTGAAATATAAATTCAGTGAACCCAAGTCTCCTGTCTGTTTGACTCACTCTGGATCTCCTCAGTGCCTGGCATATATGAAATGCTTAATAAATAATAAATAACGATAAACAGGGAATAAATGCTGTCTGGCTTTGATTCTGAGAGTCCTGATAAATCAAAATCACAATTATGGAGATAGCAGTTTTTTCCTTTAAGTGTTGAAAATCTTGCAACCTGGTTGTAGTCACTTGAAAACCTCTTTTAGAAGTGTAAGGGTGGATATGAAGCCCAAACGGATTTAGTTTAACATAAAATTTATACAAAGCTGTGAAAAAAGATTTCATGTGACTTCTCCCAATGACATTAAATATTTTTTTTAAATTTTAAGCATTCCTGATTATTGTGGTATTTTTAAAAAATATATTTTTATTGATTTCAGAGAGGAAGGGAGAGGGAGAGAGAGATAGAAGCATCAATGATGAGAGAGAATCACTGATAGGCTACCTCCTGCATACCCTCTACTGGGGGTTGAGCCCACAAGCTGGGCATGTGCCTCAAATGGGAAATAAACCATGACCTCCTGGTTCATGAGTCAACCACTTTGCCATCCCAGTAAGGCCCAATTATTGTTTTATACTGAAGGGTGCAAAAAGGATGTTAAAAATACTCTAATTTCATTTTTAAACTAGAAAGACAGACTTTGTGGAAACCACCCAAAGGAAAACATTCCAGAGTGAGATGGGAACCCTGAAAATTTTTAAATTTGCAATTTCCCACAAAAAAGGAGTGAGCACCTAACTGGCTGTTAAATTGCCGTCTCCTACTATAACCCCATTGTATCTCCAGGCCCACAAACTGAGACAATAAAAGGCACGTGAGATGTAGCCTCTAGCGGAAGTTTTCTTCACAGAGGTCATCATCATTAGTTTGGCATCCTGACCACTACGGTTCCCAAGCTCCAGAGCTACCCAGGTTTGTTTGTGAGTCTCTTCCTGCCTGTATTCCCCATGGTGATTAGAACTCTTAGGATACAAAGGTCCTACACTGGTCTTAGGGGAGCCCGTTGCAGAGAGTCAGGTGGAGAGCTGACGAGGCTTGTGGGGATGCTTTGAGTTTTACAGAGGAAACGAACTATGAGAATCACTAAGGACCCCAGCAAGAAAAAAAGGGAGCATGGAGATCCAATTTAGGTCTAACAAGCAGTAGAAACTGGATTTGCAGTAAAATAAAAAGACTGTGATTTCTCCAAACTTCTCCCTTTGGTATAATTGGCTGAGTGGAGCCAGAGTACAGCATGCCCTTCAATATGCTGTTGCCTGCTCCTTGGCCTTGAACTTCAGGGAATTACTTGACTTTCTCATCTGTAAATAGATGTTCATGGTCACTATTTATTCAAAGGGCTTCTGGAAAAGTTAAATAATATTAATAAGCCATAATAAGAACTTAATAGAAGATAGTTCATATTATCATCACAAAAAAAAGAGCTAAATCCATAGCTTTTGTGTCTTCTTGCAATATTTCTTCTGCCTCCACCTTTGCAGATGGACCATTATCTGTCAGTGAATCTTCTTTGGGCAGCTATTTTATCCCATCAGACTTGATACTGTTTATCTACATAAGGTCTGTGCTTCTTAAAATTTAATATAAATGTATGATTTATAATTTACTCCCTCTCACTCTATACCCTCACAGCCTAGCTTTGGGTCTAAGCTGACTTCTAGTTGACTCCTGATTCAATAAATATTTATTGAATGTTGTTGAGTGAATGGCTGGAAATCTGGTCATCCTAGCTACCACTCTACTGATAAATACAGACATGAGTGAAAGTTGGGGCTCCTTTATGAGCTGTAGTGTATAAACTTTTAAAAATTCTCCAGAGACTTATTTTCTTGCTTCCGAATGGTTCAGCAAAAAAGACTTTGGAGAAAAAGTGACTGAGGGAGGCCATTCACCAATCTCAGTGCCTGTGGCCTTAATTACTTCATCTATAAAATGAAAATGATAATGAACCCATGAGAATGTTATGAAGACTTAGTATTATATTGAAACAATTTTCAAATTTGTGTTTACCTAAGAGTAACCATTTTTAAAGCCAATATGACAGGAAATCCCAAGATACAATGGATCCAGTGGAACTTCAGGGAGTAGGAGACCATCTGCTTGGTGCTTGGAGTGTCCTGAGGACACCTCATTGAGAGCTAGAGCTCTGTGGACCACAGTGTCAAATCCACTGGCACAGACTCACAAAGAGTATGATAGACTTGCAGCAGACAGCATTTCTGTCTTTCTTTACTTTTCCTTGTTCCATCGAGCTGAGGTTGCTTGATAAATAAGTTACAGATCCATTGGCAAGCGAGTAGAGGGGTGCTTGACTTTCCTCCAGTATGAGATTTCAGTTTTCATTTAGAGACATACAAAATAAACTAGCATATGTGCTGGCAGTTCTCTAAGTTTTAAATTGTTGAAATTGCATTAAAGCAAAGATTCAAATCATTGAGCACACTTCAGACATGAAAGAAAGAGCACTTCTCCAGTCCTCTTTTAAGTCTTCTAACATTCCAAAGATAAAACTGAGCCCCATCCAAGGATAAAGCAAAAAACATTTTATCTAATTAAATGGTAATATGCAAACGGACAGAACGGCAGAATGACGGGTCATTATGAGGCACACTGACCACCAAGGGGCAGACACTCAACACAAGAACCAGGCTTGAAACTGGAAAGTGCAGCGGTGCAGGCAGCAGTGCTAAGGATGTCGGTGAGCAGACCTAAGCCATCAATCGGATATCCCCCAAGGGCTCCCAGACCCCCTTCTCCGCTCCCACCCTCCAGTGCACAAATCTCATGCACTGAGCCTCTAGTTATTTAATAACATCATGGGCATGCAATTGGACTATCCACAGTAAAAGCAAGTAGTAAAAAATATTTCCACAGCTACAATTTAAGGATGAAACAGCTATAAATTAGGGATGAAACACACAGATAATAGTCAATTTCTTGTTGTTTTTCATTTCCCCTCAATTGTCAGAGAGAGGGAGAGGGATTGGTTCATGGTGGTTTCCAGAAGTGAACCCTCCTCATATTGGCATGTTTTCTTCTCTTCCTCCCCAGACACAGTCCCCTCTGCCCTGCCAGGCTCATGGCTCAGGCAGGTCTGCCTGTCACCATCAGCTGGGAATCTCAGCCAGACCCTTGGCATCTCCTCCTCTCCTTGTGGGGCCCCATTCACTGACTTCCCAGACTTCATATAAAACAATTCAGTTGCAGATGCACCCAGGGCACCATCTGTTAATTTTTGCATTTCTTCATCTTTCAGTTCATCTGATGGCCCTTCGTTTACACTTAATGGTGCTTTTCACTCTGCCAGCATGCATGGCTTTATCTATTTTTTATACAAAAGGTCAGCCCATGGAGACAGATTGGTAGGTGATCTGCACAGCCCAACAAGAATATCAGGATGTCTTTTTTCCCTCCTCAACTCATCAGAACTGCTCCTAGCAGCCCCTTATAAAATTGTCCTTCTTCCCATAGGCAGCTCAGCATTGAAGGACATTTTCTAGGAAAGAAACAAAAACATCTAGTCTGCACAAGAGCTCAAAAAATAACCTGGACCTTGGTTATCATCTTTTATTCAAGCCTGCCCTCTCCCTATGAGAAGACATCCAAGACTTACAAACAACAATTTTACATTATTTTTTGAGTTTCCAAGTCTGAGAAAAAAAAGTGTCGGCAACACAGGCTTAGCGAAAGCCTAACAATGCTAATCATCCAGTTTAATTTTGAGGGGGAAAAAAAACAAGTGGTTGTAAATTATTTCCTAAGGTTGCTTTGGACAAAGTACAATAGAATATCATTACTTTAGTCCCTGCCAGCCAAGTACAAACCAGAACAAACCAACCTTTCTCTCAGTAAGGCAGGTCTTAAAGGAACTTGATTGCTGCTTACTGCTCCCCTGTCTGCTTTGATCAAGAAAGCTAAGGAGCTGGCAGGGCCAGCCTCATTCCCAGCAGGCTCCTTAGACTGTCTGCTGCAGAGAGAAATGCCCCCATGGGGTTAACTTGCTGTATAAGAGACAGAGTGAAAATTGTCCAGACAACCAAGAAGGACTCCTGGCCTCAATCAGCCTCACAATGTAAGAAGGCCTATTTCACACCAAAGCAGTGCCTAGTGGGCCCTCTTCCAATGCATTCCCTGTGCCCTAGAAACAATGAACTAACATAGTCTGAGCTTCTTGTTATTCTTACCAAGAACAAAAATCAGTGTAAGTGTAGTCAGGAAAAAAAGGGAAAGAAACTGAAGGGAGGAATCAGGAAGACATGCCCTGGGTGACAAAGGCAATAGTAGCAAAATGCACGTAGGAATCTAAAGAAAGTGGCTGCTAAGGAGAAGGCATTCCCTGAGATGCAAGGCCAAAGATTATCTTCCTATTTATACAGTGCTATTGGCCTGGTGCACATAACCATAGGAGTAGCCTCAGGGGACTTTATTTCCCTCTCTGTTAGAGAGTAGGACTGGTGATCCAAGGGGAGCAACCAGAGTCTCTCCCAGAAGGTAAGAATTTGGAAACAAGAAAAAAAAATGTGCATTATATTTGGAGGCCAGGATCTATGGCATGTGAGTTAGCTAATAGCAACTTTGCTCAGGACTTCAAGTGAAGGACCTTTTGGGTCAGAGCGGGAGCATTTTCCACTCACCAACTGTAAAAGCAAAGAGAGACACTTTGTAGATAAGTTAGCTTGAGGCAAATAGATACACAAGATCTCAGGTTTCAAATCACTGTCTTCATGGACAAGCTTGCCAGGGAATATCCCTTCCCCCAAAAGGTCAACTATTCCTCTTATTTCACAATCTAGCAGAAATCTGTAGAAAGTCCTCTTTCATTCATTCAACAATATTTGTTGAATCAAGCACTATTCCAGGCACTAAACAAAATTAAACAACAAAATCTGACTTTTGTAGAGCTTACATTCTAATGATAACTGATTAAGAATAGAGATAAGAGATCAACCAAAGGACTTGTATGCATGCATATAAGCATAACCAATGAACACAAAATACTGGGGGGTTAGGGTAAGCCTGGTAGGGGGGGGGGGCAAAAGGAAGATATGAATACATGTCATACATTAATAATTTTTTTAAAAAAAGAATAAATCAGAGCCCTAGTTGGGTAGCTGTGTTGGTCGGATCATCATCCCATACAGCAAAAGGTGGCCAGGTTCAATTCAGGGAACATACCTAAGTCATGGATTTGATCCTCAGTCAAGGCACAAATGGGAGGCAACTGATCAATGTTCATCTCTCTCCCTTCCTCTCTATCTAAGACCAATAAAAACATCCTTGGGTGAAGATTAAAAAGTAAGTTAAGTTAAAAAATAAATCAGAGAATATAAAAAGTAAATAATATAGCTAGTACCAGTTATGGTAAATGTAGTGTAGGATCGGAATCAGATGTGTTAGGGAAAGCCTTGCAATTTTAAACATTGAAATTTTAAGTTTCAAAGTAGACTTTTCTCAAAGGAGAATAGATTTTAGGGAGCTATGGATATGTAAGGGCAAGCATTCCAAGCAGATGAAACATCCAGTGTGGAAGTCCTAAGGTGAAAAGAGCAAGGAGACCAATGTAGCCTGGCAGACTGAGGGTGAGGAGAGGTAATGAAGTCAAGGTCAGAGATGAAGGGAGCACTGATTGTGTAAGGCCTTGCCGGCCATTGTAAGGATATTATCTTTTGCTCTGAAAGAAATCAGGAACCATCAGAGGTGTTCTCTAGGTGAGCAATGTTGTCTGACATATTTCTTTTCTTCTTTTCTATATGTTTTTTATTGATTTGAAAGAGAAAGATAGAAACATCCATGATGATAGAAAACCATTGATTGGCTTCCTCCTGCATGCCTCCTACTGAGGATTGAGCCCACACCTAGGCCATGTGCCCTGACTGGAAATCAAGTTGTGACATCCTGGTTCATGGGTGGATGCTCAACCACATTGGCAGACTTACATTTCAATAGGTCATTCCCACTGCTCTATAGAGAACATTGAAGGGGACCAAAGGTATTAAAAGAAACAGGGAAATTCTTGGAAAATAAACCAGGAGAGATGATAGTGGCATGGATCAGGTGGCAGCATGAAAGGCAGTAAGAGTTGTTCAACATTTAAGATATATTTTGAAGGTAGATAAAATTATTTGTTGATATTAATTTAGGGTTATTTTTACATCATCCTCAATACTCTAATCACCCATTTATTCACTTTAACTAATTAAACCTGACTTAGTGTTCAGCCTTGTGTTATGCTTTTTAAGCAATAAAAGATGATTTAAACAAGAATTCCAAACGCTATGGAATTTACAATCTAGTTGGGAGGAAAGGAAGACAACTATTTAAATAATTATAATAGTGGGGAGGTGGAGTGATTGCCGTCATAAAGAAATGAAGATCAGCATTGCAAGAGTTCCTGCTTTGGAAGATGCTAGACTTGCCTAAAAGCTGTAGGAGACTCCCAGGTTCACCACAGAGCAGCGAGAACCACCTCACAGTATGATATAATCATTCAGCATTTAAACACAACTCCTTTAAAGCAGCTTATAGTTCTGCTTTATTTTTCAGAACTATATTTGAGAAGATTATGGTTTTGTCCTGGAAGCTGTTATGGGAAGCCCAGTGGCCTGTTCAGGAATGTTTTCTGCAAGTTTCTAGGGCTGCTGCTGACAGGTAATCTCAGGTGTCAGCCCTCTTTGGGGATTGCCTTGGCTCAAGAAAGTAGTTTTGCCAAAAACATACTTTCTTTTTAAGGTGACCCAGGCCTCTTCTTCCAACTCAGGACAACTCTGAAGGGTCTTCTCAGTTTCAGAGCTCTTCATTGCCTGAGACCTCCCTGAGACTACATTGCAGTCTGATTTCTCTCCCTGACCAACTCTACTTCTCTCCCTGCCTTCTATAGGTGATAGTCCCAGGAACACATCCAGATGAACTTCCTGTACCCTAACCTTCTTCTTAGAGTCCACTTCTTCAGGAACACAACATGCAGTGCATTTATGTAACTACATTCAGTGAGCCAGATAAATGGACTTCTATACTAGTTCAAGGTTAAAGTTTGCCTTTGAATGAGCTTCTATGATTTATTTGGCAATAGAAAAAAACTTTATAGCTCTTTTTTGTCTGAAACTGCCAAGAAACAATTGAATTCTTCAACCACATGACAGAGATTTAGTCATCAGAAGAATTGAGAACAACAAATGTGCTTAGGCAGGAGTCATAAACTTGAATAACAATGATTGTTGCCTTAATACACAAAATAAGTGAATGAGGTAAGAAAAGGATGCATGGCCCTAACTGGTTTGACTCAGTGGATAGAGCGTCCACCTGCGGACTCAAGGGTGCCAGGTTCGATTCTGGTCAGGGGCATGTACTTTGGTTGTGAGCGGGTACAGGAGGTAGCTGATCAAAGTTTCTTTCTCATCGATGTTTCTAACTCTCTATCCCTCCCCCTTCCTCTCTGTAAAAAAAAAAATCAATAAAACATTTTTTTTAAAAAAGAAAGAAAAGGGTGCATGCTGGGTGCTGGGGTGAATCGGAGAATGAATGATTTATCAAACAGGGCAGCTATCTTTAGGTGCAATCTGTTGTTTGGCATTGCAGATAAAAACCCAGTGTTTCCAGCTCTTTTGATATTTCATGAGAAGAAAATTCTGAATGTGTGTGAAATCTTCCACTTTTTAAACATTGGCAGCTAATTTTAAAAAAGTAATGCACTCATCTGGCCAAACTAAACACATTTGTGCCATATTTGGCTTGCCTTTATCAGTTTATAATCTCTGGCATAAAGCATTCTTCTTATGATCCTTCACATTGTCAGTAGTGGGCCTGTCTTCCCACATGATGTTGATGTGAGGGCTTCACCATGTGACTCAGCTGGGGACTGCTTCCATTGTTAGGAATACAACAGATTGAGGTAAGCCTTAGCTGAAGTTAGAGTGGAAGTATAATGCTGGCATGTCATAACAAATTACCTGGGGGTAAGAAGGAGGACTGGCGTAGAACCCCAAACTCCTTAGTCAGTAATGCTCAACCCCATTGATTGACCTTGTCTATCATTAGCTGTGTTACTGTGTGACTTGATTTAGTGACTCCCTTGTGTGCCCTTGAAGTAACAATATTGCCAAGAAATAACTATATATGCTTGAGAAATAAATATTCCAGGTATTTGTAATGCTCTAAGTTTATGTTAAAATGCCAAGTAAAGTAAAAAAGAACGCAATTATCTAAAATGTATTTTATTCAGAAAAGAGAGTAGAGCTTCTTTTCTTTCTTTATTAAGGGAATATGTCATGAACTCCTTAATGCGATTGCCCAGGTTCAAATCCAGACACTGTCACCCATCACCAGTGAATGACCTTTGGATAAATTATTGAACTTGTGTATCAGTTTCTTTGTCTCTAATAAGCAGGTAATAGCATCTACCTACCTTAAAGAGTTGTTGTGAGTTTTAGGTAAGGATTTGATGACACAAAAGAAATGTTTTATGTGTTATCTATTATTATTAATAAGTTTATAAGAAAGTGACTGATTAAAAATAATGTAAAAAAGTAACTAAAAATATGGCCATAAATATTAACTTAAAAGTCTTCTTTTAATAAGGTAGGAAATTGCTTCTTACAAGTTTTTTTTAAATACAATAATTTGTTAAGAATTGAATGATAATAGCTACCAAAGTCATTAGTATTCTACATAATTTTAAAGCGGGTACTTTCTTCATAGATATTCAGAAAAAATAATAAATGGAAGGTGATGGAAATAGTTATAGATACTTAGAGTATTTTTCCAAGCATAAAAAGGTTGATGGAACCATGACTCTGTACAGGGGTGACATAAAATATCAATTCAGGAAAAGGATGATAAAAACTTATTTTAAAGCGTTCTGTCAGATACCTCCCAGAACTGCTAAATTGCCTTTCTATTCTCAATAACAGAAGTCAAAGGCCTGCAAGCCAGTATAAAAAATGTGAAACAATCCATCCCAGAAGCAGCACCTGATAGGAGAAAACAGGATTTCCAAATCAATTTGTCATGATCCAATATGGATTAAGCAGTTTATGTGTTTTGACATTTCTCATTTGCTAAGTGCCAGTATGCCAAAGTAATATCCCTATGATACATATACAGACCAGAACATTTATCATTATTTATTTAGGGGATTTATAGCCCCCTTTCCTCCAGAGAAGTCATTGGAAAGTAGAAATATTTTGAAATTGGTACTGCAGGTGGTTTCACCTGATAATAGTTTAATCTCATCATTTCACTCCTGCAGTGGAACACCATGCTCTACCACCTCAGACATGGGAGGAAAGACCTTCTAGATTTATGTAGTGAACATGAGGGTAGACTTGAACAACTATCCCTGATAAAAAATATAGTTCTCAAGTTAGATTATGGTGATGATTGCAGAACTCTGTAAGTATACTTAAAACCAATGAAGAGTACATTTTAAGCTTTATGATATATAATTATATATCAATAAAACTGTTTTTTAAAGAGAAGTGATAGACAATAATTTGTATTCTAGAACCTTCCTATTTAAGTATATATACTTTAATCCCTTCCCAATTCTCTTACTATTGAATTGGGCACAAACAGAAACTTAGAGACTCTTAATAGGGGCTCTTAAATAGAGATGATTAAAAGTGCAAGAGATCAGATGGGGGAGAGAAATGATTTCATTTGGAGTTGACTAATTTGAGTTTGATTACTAATACTTTATTGACTACTTGACCTTAAGCAAATTACATAATCTCTCTGAGCTTCAGTTTTCTCATTTAAAAGACAGTGATATAAAACTTTTTTCATTAGATACAATAAAATTAAAATCAGATAATTTAAGTAAATTGATTAGCACAATGCTTGGTGGACACTACCTCAATAAATGTTTGCCCTCCCTTCCCAGAACTCCCCAGTTCCCCTGGGCTCACACTTTGTGAGTTTTATGAGTTGAGGGGGGGCAGGGAAGAGTGAAGGTACATACAAAAATTAATGAAGGGACATCTTTCCAATATGGTGCAGATTCATATAACTTAAAGTGACTCCCAGAGGCTCCATTCTCCAAAGTCCACTTTAGCCCATTTTGGAGCTATTTGAAGAAATATACAATGCATAAAAGAAGATGAGAAAGAGAAGAGAGAAGAATCAGAGCAAAATTAGTAGATCAGTGTAGGGATTTTACCTTGACATGGTGATAATCAATCTCTTAACTGGAGAGTTATGAGTATCATTAAAGAACACAGTTCCAGCATCTCAAACCCAGCTGTCCTTTGATGGCACCCCTTGGTGAAAGAGTCAGTTTACACAAGTTATCTCCATTTTTGCTTGTGTGTATGTATTACATTCCTCTTTGAATCTTATGAATGTTTATTATCTCTTGAATGTATTGGCTTAGGTACACTGTAGAATTGCTGTTAGTAGTTGACACCGAAAGCAATGGACTAAAACACCAAGCTAGAGAGCTTCTGCCTTAAAATTAAAGGGGTGGATGGGAGTGAACAGATTTTTAAAAAATCTATGTTTCCAAGCATCGAAATATAAAGTAATTGAATTAAGTACCTACCCATGCAGAACCTGATTTCTGCTTGTTAACCAGAGAAAGAAGCATAATCATGGACTCTTCCAAACTGAGAGCCGTCCCTCAGTCTCACTAGAGACCCAAATGCAAGCATTCCAGCAGGGCCTGTGCTCAGCACTGACTGGGGTGAGCACTTCCCATACACACCACATTTAGACCACACAGCGACACTCAGAGTGGATTGCTAAAATGAGGAAATTAAGCCTTGGAGATTATTGGTCCACATTGCCACTAAAAAACATGACCCTAGAAGCCAAAATGATTCTAGTTCTCAAATTTATGATCTTAATTTTAATAAAAACCTCTCATTATCACTCTGAACAATGAAAAAAATTTAAGACAAAGGATAAAAGTCATGAACTAAATAAGGATACCTCAAAACTGTGAAACAGACATGAGGGGAAAGAAGACAAACACTGCCCTAGCTGGTTTGGCTCAGTGGGTAGAGCATTGGCCTGTAGACTGAAGGGTCCCAGATTCAATTCCTGTCAAGGACAGGTGTCTTGGTTGTGGGCACATTCTGAATAGGGGGTGTACAGGAGGCAGCTGATCAATGTTTCTCTCTCATCGATGTTTCTAACTCTCTATCCTTCTCCCTTCCTCTCTGTAAAAAATCAATAAAATATATTTTTTTAAAAACACTAAGTTGGGATGAGATTCAAGTAGACCATGTCTTCAATTCAGACTTTGGATGATCACTAACATCCTCTGGCTCCCATGACACACAGCACAGTAGCTAGGAGAAGTGGATCCTGTCAGCAGAGGGGAATATGTACCCTGATGCCACTTCTGCCCAAAAAAGCTGATCTTGCTCCAACCACCACACACCTGAAAGGACCCTCCATGGTTCTGACTTTGTACACAGTGAAGTTCTAATTCAGTGCTCCTATCTACAAAAATATTGGGAAAGTATATGTTTAGCATTTTTTTTTCTTCTATAATGGGAAGCTGACTCTCCACTAATACTCATAAGATGGGGAATTCCCTTCGCACAGACAGGAAATCAAATACTGGACAGCTAAATGAATAATAAATGTTCACTTCTGAATTGTTTCACTTCATGCCACTTACTATAGCCTCCAAGTACTACACAGACAGTCCCATAAGGCCTTCCTCACCACATCCCAAAACTCCAGAAAGTTGCAGAAGTCCAGGGATTTCTGTGGAAAGCATAAATTGCTTCCTAAACCTATCTTGCCCCTAAGATTGTCTATGTTGGATTTGATGAAATTTCAAATTCCCAGACCTCCCAGATTCCTCCCCAGAGTGGTTGGAAATGTCCCAAACCATAGAGCTTTTGGAATGAGTTCCAAAGGAAATAGCAGAACTAAATATACCCCAAGGTTATGACACCATTCAAATCTGTGCCTCTAAATGTTTCTATTAGGCCATGCCGCTGACCTGTGCCCTTGTCATGGACACTTGCCCTACAGGAATCTTCAACACTTGCAATTCTGGGGAACTCAGTGTATTGTGAAGTCTCTGTCATTTGCACTTACCTAGCCTTTTTTTATATAATCTTTTAAATTTAAGTGTAGTTAAGTTTATTTAACAGCTTTTAAACCTACATTGTAACAAAAAACTGTGTTATAAAAACTGTGTTATATATTCACCAATAATATATCTAATCTGTTGCATATTCCCCAATAATACATCTAATAAAGGGTTAATATCCAAAATATATAAAGTACTTATAGAGCTCAACACATGCAAACACACACACACACACATTTCAATTTAAAAACTGTGTAAAAGATCTGAATAAACACTTCTCCAAAGAGGAAATACAGATGGTCAATAGACATATGAAAAGATGCTCAACATCACTATCATCAGATAAATACAGATTAAAACCACAATAAGATATCACCTCCCACTTATTAGAATGGCTATCATTAATAAATCAACAAACAACAAGTGTTGGTGATGATATGGAAAGCCTCATGCACTGTTGATGGGAATGCAGACTGATTTAGCCACCATGGAAAGGAGTATGAAGTTACTTCAAAAAATTAAAAATGGAACTGCTATTTGATCTAGTGATCCCACTTCTGAGAATATGCTGAAAAAAAAAAACAAAATACTAATTTGAAAGAGTATATGCACCCCAATGTTCATTGCAGTGCTATTCATAATAGCCATGATTTGGAAGCAGCCTAAGTGCTCATCAGTAGATGAGTGGATAAAAATGCTGAGTAGTACATTTACATAATGTAATACTACTTGGTCATAAAAAAAAATAAATCTTATCACTTGGGACAGCAAAGATGGACATTGAGTATATTATGATAAGTGAAATTAGCCAATCAGAGAAAGACAAGTACCATATGATTTCACTTACATGTGGAATCTAAAGAACAAAATAAACTAACAAACAAAATAAAAATACACTCATAATTACAGAGAATAGATTGTCAACTGTCAGATAGAAGAGGGGTTTGGGGTACTGGGTGAAAAAAGATGAAGGAATTAATAAAAAACAAAAAATCAATCATAGGGAGGGAGAAAATGGCGGCGAAGCAGACGGATGCGTCTGGAGCTTTGTCGCTGGGCAGAGGGAGAGAGAGCGGCTGAGAGTCGCACTGGGAGTGTTTGTTGGCAAGTTAAGAGTCAGTTGTCCTCCAGGAGAAGGTGGGGGACTGCTGGACAGGGCTCTCCCGGCCAGGCAGCCCCACTGCCACGGGGATTTTGTCTGCTGGAGCCACCAGCGCGAACGTGGAGACCCTGCCATCTTGCAGAGGGAGGTGGATGTCTGTGGCGGTCTGAAAGCTGCGGCTAGTGGAGGTACCCACTGAACAGCCAGGGACCCAGAGCATGGCTCTCCAGGTGGCACGAATGCGCGCGGGCGGTGGATTTGGAGATCCACAGGGCGCACAGAAAGGTTGGATTTCACCTGGGTCAGGGTTCGGTCTCCTACCCCCGCAGGGCAGAGACACCCACACTGTGGGAGCCGGGCTGTGGGAAAGCTGCCTCTGGAGAGGTCCACGGAGGTGGGCAGGGCGTGATCCCTGAGTGTGGAGGCAAACTCTCTGAGCTGTTGACAGAGGGGGACTCTGGAAAACGACTCGTTTTTTTCTGGGGCAGAGGGTCAGCCTGGGAGTTATTACAGTGTACCCTCTGCAGAATCCCCACAAACTGGCTTTGAGAACCACAGAGAAGCAGGATCTGAGCACAGTCTAGACAGGTCCTGTGCTTTGTCTCAGAGATCAATTCCGAAACACTGCCACCCAGTGGATGACACACAAATTGATTCTAGCATAACCACAAAAGAACAAAGAGATTAAAACACCAACAGGGGAACACAGGGAACTGCAATACCTCCCCTACTGGGAAACAGGAGTGCCAAGCAGAATAATAGTGGAAGTGAATGACCATGCTATTTTTTTTCCTTTTTTTTTTTATTTTTCCTTTTTCCTTTTTTTTTAAATTTTTTTTTTTTTTTTTTATTTTTATATATTTTAATTAAAAGACTATTTTTTCTTTCCGTCTCAATTGATTTTATCTTTTTAATTATTAAATTTTTGTTTTAAACTAGTATTATTAATTAGTACAAGTACTTTACCTTTTTGGAAAAAAACAAGTGTCATTTTCTTTTCTCTTTATTTTATTTCGGGATTAGAGTTCTACATTCTATTTTCATCTTTCCTTTAGCATAATTTTACTCCAACTCAACTCTACCTTTATGCCAACACTTTCCTCCTAACTTTCCCCATTTTGTTGTCTTGTTTCTCTTTCCCTTTTCCTACTTTAGATTCCCCCTATTCTTTCTCTTTACTTGGTTAAAATTTCACCCCATTTATATATCTAATTTCAAATCCCCTACTACAAGTCCATACAAGCCTCTCTCTTCTTGTCTTCACTAGCCAAAAAGTTGTTTTTTATCGATGTCCTTTTGTTGCTACTTGCCTGAAAAGTGATTATATCGATTTTTTGAAATTTTTGGTGAGATTGCCCTAGTTTATTCTACTTGTTTTATTTTGATTTTTGCTTGCTTTGTTTTTTACCTCTATTTTCCCTCACCTACCTCGATACCAGTTGCTACTTACAGTTTGTATTAATCTCTAGGTACTGGTTGCTGGCCTTTATTGGGATTAGTGACTGTTCTATTGGAGTTTTCTCCTGACATCTATAGTTTGTTCCCCTTTTCTGTCTTATACATTTTCTTTTGTCTCTGACTTTTTTCCCTTCCTCTTTCCTTCTACTTCTCCTTTTTATTTTCTTATTTTATTTTATTTTTTTGTTCATTTCTTTATTTATTTTTCTTTTCTCGCTCTCCCAATTTGATTTTGGCATTTCTTTCTTTTCTTTTTTCCTCATTTTCCTCTTCTTTCTTTACTTACCCCTAATTTGTCTTTCATTAGTGGTCACCTTATCTGTGATTATTAATATCTTGAATACATTTCTACTCTGTGCCTTGTGTGCTGTACCTGGTAGTGTTGTAGTTTGTGCCTTTCAATCAACGTAGGAGAGAGAACTACATAACCAGACACCCAGAGAAGAAACACCATGGGCAGAAAAAGAAACAGCCCACATAAGATAGAAAGGCAGGTTTCACCAGAAAAGAAAGTAAATGAAATAGAAGCAAAAATAAGCCTGCCAGAAAAGAGTTCAGAGAACTGATCATAAGGTGGATGAAAAGAATGGAAGACAAAATCGACAATCTGAGTAAGAGCCAAGAGGAAATGGAGAAGACCCAAGAGGAAATGAAGAAGCAGCAAGAAGAAATGCAGAATAACCTAGAGGAGGTGCAGAATAAACAAGAAGTAATGAAAAATGACATCACTGCTATAATGAACTCAATAGAAAGCATCAAAAGTAGACTAGAAGAAGCAGAGGACCGCATCAGTGAGCTAGATGAGAGGGTAGGAAAAAATACCCAAGTACAGCAGCTTCTAGAAAAAAAAGTTAAAAAGCAAGAGGAGAGCCTAAAGGAACTTTGGGATAACATGAAACAAAACAACATCCGCATAATTGGGGTTCCAGAAAGAGTGGAAACTGAACAAGGATGAGAGAATGTGTTTGAAGAAATAATGACAGAAAATTTCCTCAATATAGGAAAGGAAAAACCCACACAAATCTAAGAAGCTCACAGAGTCCCAAGCAAAATGAACCCCAACAAATCGACACCAAGGCACATTATAATTAACTTGGCAAACACCGACGACAAAGTAAGAATCTTAAAAGCAGCCAGAGAGAAACAGAAAGTTACCTACAAAGGAACCCCCATAAGACTAGCTACTGACTTCTCAACAGAAACTCATCAGGCCAGAAGGGAATGGAATGAAATATACAAAGTCATGCAAAGAAAGGGTCTGAATCCAAGAATACTGTACCCTGCAAGACTCACAATCAAAATTGAAGGTGAAATTAAAAGCTTCACAGGCAAAAAAGGACTAAGGGAATATATTACCACCAAACCAGCACTGCAATAAATGTTAAAGGGTCTGCTGTAATAAAAAGAGAGAGGAAGCAAAGAAGGAACTCGGGGGTAAGGACTAAAAATGGCAACAGATAAGTACTTATCAATAATAACTTTAAATGTAAATGGATTAAATGCTCCAATCAAAAGACATAGGGTAACAGATTGGATAAGAAAACATGATCCATATATCTGCTGTCTGCAAGAAACCCACCTCAGGAAAAGAGATGCACACAGATTGAGGGTGAAGGGATGGAACATGGTGTTTCAGGCAAATGGAAATGAAAAAAAGCTGGGGTTGCAATACTTATATCTGACAAATTAGTTGTCAAAGTGAAGGACATAATAAGATATAAAGAAGGCCACTTCATAACTAAAGGGAACAATCCAACAAGAAGAAATAACTCGGGTAAACATATATGCACCCAATAAAGGAGCACCTAATTACATAAAAAAACTCTTGGAGGATATTAAGGGAGAGATTGACAGCAATACAATCATAGTAGGAGACTTTAATACCCCACTGTCACAAATCCTCTAAACAAAAAATCAGTAAAGAAACATCAATCCTAAATGACTCACTAGACCAGATGGAATTAACTGACATCTTCAGAACATTTCACCCCAAAGCCACAGAATAAACATTTTTGTCCAGTGCACATGGGTCATTTTCAAAGATAGATCATATGTTGGGTCATAAGAAAAGTCTCTTCAAATTCAAGAAGATAGAAATCATATCAAGGATTTTCTCAGACGACAGTGGCATAAAACTGGAAATCAACTATAATAAAAACAATAGAAAGAAATCAAACACCTGGAGACTAAACAGCATGCTATTAAACAACGATTGGGTAACCAGAGAGATCAAGGAAAAAATAAAAAACATCATGGCAACAAATGACAATGACAACACAACAATACAAAATTTATGGGACACAGTGAAAGCAGTATTGAGAGGGAAGTTCATAGCCCTACAAGCCTACTGCAAAAAAACAAGAAACAATGGTAATAAATTACCTAAATCTACAAATCAAAGAGCTAGAACAAGAGCAACAAGAAAAGCCCAGTGTACTCAGAAGGAAGGAAATAGTGAAGATCAGAGTGGAGATAAACAACTTGGAGACCAAAGAAACAATTCAAAAGATCAACAAAACAAAGAGCTGGTTTTTTGAAAGGATAAACAAAATTGATGGACCTCTAGCCAGGCTCACCAAGAAGCAAAGAGAGAAGACCCAAATAAACAAAATCAGAAATATCAGAGGAGAAATAACAACAGACCCTGTGGAAGTACAAAGATTGTTAAAAAATACTATGAACAACTCTATTCCAACAAATTGGACAACCTGCAAGAAATGGACATTTTCCTAGAAAAATATAACCTTCTAAAACTCAATGAGGAGGAAGCCAAACACCTCGATAGTCCAATAACTATGGAAGAAATTGAAGCAGTCATCAAAAATCTTCCAGCAAATAAAAGCCCGGGTCCAGATGGCTACACAGGAGAGTTTTACCAAACTTTCAAGGAAGAATTAAAACCTATCCTCTTCAGACTATTCAAAAACATTAAAGAAGAAGGAACACTTCCAAACACCTTCTATGAAGCCAGCATCACCCTAATACCAAAACCAGATCAAGACAACACAATGAAAGAGAATTACAGGCCAATATCTCTCATGAACATAGATGCCAAAATCCTCAACAAAATTCTAGCAAACCGGATCCAGCAGTACATCAGAAAGATCATAGACCATGACCAAGCAGGATTCATCCCAGGAATGCAGGGATGGTACAATATCCACAAATCAATAAATGTGATACATCACATAAACAAATTGAGAGATAAAAATCACATAGTCATATCAATTGATGCAGAAAAAGCATTTGACAAAATCCAACACCCTTTCTTGATAAAAACTCTCAGCAAAGTGGGAATAGAAGGATCAAAGCGCAACATCATAAAAGCCATATATGATAAACCCACAGCTAACATCATACTCAATGGGCAAAAACTAAAACCATTTCCCCTAAGAACAGGAACAAGACAGGGATGCCCACTCTCACCTCTCCTGTTTGACATAGTACTGGAAGTATTAGCCACAGCAATTAGACAAGAAGAAGAAATAAAAGGCATCCAAATTGGAAAAGCAGAAGTAAAGCTGTCCTTATTTGCAGATGACATGATACTGTACATAAAAAACTCAAAGGATTCCATCCCAAAATTAATTGACTTAATAAATGAATTTGGCAATGTAGCAGGATACAAAGTTAATGCCAAGAAATCTGTGGCATTTCTGTACACTAATAGTGAAATTACAGAAAGAGAGACTCAAAAAGCAATCCCATTTACCATCGCACCCAAAAAATTAAGATACCTATGAATAAACCTAACTAAAGACGTAAAAGACCTATATGCAGAAAACTACAGGACACTGAAAAAAGAGATAGAGGAAAATGTTAACAGATGGAAGAGCATACCATGCTCATGGATTGGGAGCATCAACATCATTAAAATGTCCATACTACCCAAAGCAATCCACAGATTCAATGCACTACCCATTAAAATACCAACGACATATTTCACAGACCTAGAAAAAATTATTCATAGATTCATCTGGAACAAAAAAAGAAGACAAATAACTACAGCAATTCTGACAAAGAAGAATAAAGTTGGTGGGATCTCAATACCAGATTTCAAGCTATACTACAAAGCAACTGTTCTCAAAACAGCCTGGTACTGGCACAAAAACAGACATATAGACCAATGGAATAGAATAGAGAACCCAGATATCCACCCAAACCACTATGCTCAACTAATATTTGACAAAGGAGGCATGAACATTCAATGGAACCAAGATAGCCTCTTCAATAAATGGTGTTGGGAAAATTGGACAGATACATGCAAAAAAATGAAACGACCACCAACTTACACCAAATACAAAAATAAACTCAAAATGGATACAGGACTTAAACATTAGAAGGGAAACCATAAAAATACTAGAGGAATCCACAGGCAGCACAATCTCAGATACATGCCAAAAGAACTTCTTCACAGATACAGCTCCAAAGGCAATGGAAGCTAAAGAAAAAAATTAACAAATGGGACTATATCAAAATAAAAAGCTTTTGCACAGCAAAATTAACCATCAACAAAACAACAAGAAAGACCACTGTATGGGAGAACATATTTGCAAATGTTATCACTGATAAAGGTTTAATCTCCAAAATCTACAGCCAACTTATACAACTTAATAAAAGGAAGATAAACAATCCAATAAAAAAATGGGCAATGGACCTAAATAGAACCTTTTCGAAAGACAACAGAAGGAAGGCCAAGAGACACATGAAACCATGTTCAAAGTCATTAATCATCCGAGAGATGCAAATCAAAAATGACAACCTGATACCATCTTACACCTGTCAGAATGGCAACCATCAACAAATCAACAAACGACAAGTGTTGGCAAAGATGCAGAGAAAAAGGAACCCTTGTGCACTGTTGGTGGGAATGCAGACTGGTGCATCCACTGTGGAGAACAGTATGGAGTTTCCTCAAAAAACTAAAAATTGATCTCCCATTTGACCCTGTAATCCCACTCTTAGGAATTTATCCTAAGAAATTACAAACACCAATCAGAAAGGATTTATGCACCCCTGTGTTCATAGCAGCACAATTTACAATAGCTACAATTTGGAACAGCCTAGGTGCCCGTCAGCAGATGAGTGGATCAGAAAACTGTGGTACATCTACACAATGGAATTCTATGCTGCCATTAAAAAGAAGGAATTCTTACCATTTGCAGCAACCTGGTTGGAACTGGAGAACCTTATGCTTAGCGAAATAAGCCAGTCAATGAAGGAGAAGCATCACATGATCGCACTCCTTGGGGGATAATAAAGAACATTATAAACTGATGAACAAAAGGATAGATACAGAGACAGTAAAGCTTCAAACAGACTGTGAAATTACAGCAGGAAGATTAAAGTTAGGTGAGGTAGATAAGAGATCAATCAAAGGACTTGTATCTATGCATATAATCATAACCAATGAACATAGACACTGGGGAGATGGGGTATGCCTGGGAGGGAGGGGGGGCAATGTATAAAAAAATTAATTAAAAAAAGAAAAAAAATTAATAAAAATTTTTAAAAAATCAATCATAGACACAGACAACAGTATGGTGATTACCAGAGAGAAAGGGCATGGGGGAGGGAGGAGAGGTTAAAGAGGGGATAAATGGTGATGAAAGAAGACTTGACTTGGGAGAGTGAACAAACAATACAATATACATATCATGTATTCTAGAATTGTATACCTGAAACCTATATAATTTTATTAACCAATGTCACCCCAATAAATTCAATAAAAATGAAATTAAACTAAAACTGTGCTGTAGTTTACAAAAGAATCCTGATTAAGACTGCCTGTTTTCAAATCTGGCTCTACCACTCACTAGATATAGGATCTTGGGCAAATTGAACCTTAGTGAACCTTAGTTTTCTCATCTGTAAATTGGGAATGCCAATAATCTCTGCCTCATAGGTTTCTGAGAGGTTAATAATCTACACTAATAAAATAGAAACATGCAAATTGACTGTACCTCTGCTACACCCACAAGCAGTGTCCACCAACCAATCAGGAGTGAGTATGCAAATTAACCCAATCAACATATCTGCAGCCACAGAGTGAGCAGGAGGCTTGGGTTTTCCTGGCAATGAAGGAACCCAAGCTTTCCACCTGCCCTGGCCTGTCCTGTCCTTCACTCAAGACTAGGAAGTTTCAATTATATAAAATAATTAAATCCCAACAAAAATGTCGGCAGCCATGGAGCTGGAGAGAGCAGGAGGCTTGTGTTGCTCCCACTGATGGAGGAAGACAAGCTTCCACAGCCCTGGATTGCCCTGCCTTCTGCTCAAGGCTACAAAGTTTCAATTATAGAAGATAAATAAAGTCCAGATACCAGGACCTGCACTTGGGTCACCAGGGGGTGTGGCTGGCCTGCAAACCCCTACAGGCCCCTCACACCCCAAAGGAAACCCCACCACAGGCCACCGCATACCCTAAGGGAACCCCCACCCTGATCGGGGACACCCTTCAAGACAAACCAGCCAGCCCCCACCCATGCACCAGCCCTCTATCCTATCTAATAATCCTATCTAATAAAAGAGTAATATGCAAATTGGCTGTCACTCCAACACACAAGATGGCTGCCCCCATGTGGACACAAGATGGCCACCACAAAATGACCAGCAGGCGAAAGCAGTTGGGAGGAACCAGGCCTGCAAGGGAGGGCAGTTGGGGGCAATCAAGCCTGCAGGAGAGGGCAGTTAGGGGTGACAAGGCTGGCAGAGGAGGGAATTGGGAGTGAGCAGGCCTGCATGGGAGAGCAGTTAGGGGCAAACAGGCTGGCAGGGGACCAGTTAGGCATCAATCAGGCTGACAGGCAGAAGCAGTTAGGGGCAATCAGAAGCTAGGCAGGCGAGTAGTCCTGGATTGTGAGAGGGATGTCTGACTGCCCTACCAGGATTGGGTCTAAATAGGCAGTAGGATATCCCTCAAGGGGTCAGTTTGGAGAGGGTGAAGCTGGGCTGAGGTACACACACACCCATGCATGAATTTTATGCACAAGGTCTCTAGTAATACATATGATGCATGAAAAGTACTTAAAATGGTTTCTGACATATTCAATGCTTTGACAATCCTATCATCCACCTTATATATTACAAAATCAAGGTTTAAGAAGATTAAGTTACTTGTTCAAAATTCTATAGCTTTTACTGAGGGGAGTAATTTTTCCAAATTCATTCCAAAGAGTTGGCTAAGGACTCTGAAGAGCTATGAAAAAATAAGTAAAAGCAAACAGCAGATGATCTAAGAGGAAGGAAATCAAGAGATCTAGGCCCAGGTTTATACATTTCGAAAATGGTAGGTTAGGATTGAGTTCCAGATTAAAACATTTCTGTAGCAATTCCTGGTAATCTCCAAATTTCCCCTTTGGGAATAGGTGTAAGGACTTGGAAAATTTTTAAATGTACAATACTACAGGAAATTAAGGATAATAGTGCATCATTTGTTCAGTTTTGGAGGAACTTCTAGTATAAAATGGATGGAGGTAGACTAATCAATAATACTATTGGACTGGATATATGTTATTCTCTAAAATAGAACAGTATGTGCTGCTTAGATGTTGGTAAAAATGCCAAACCTTATAGCCACTGTCTATCATCCCACTGTCTTTCAAGAGCTTGAAGTTAGAGAGTCAACCAAAAAAAAAAAAAATGGGCATCCATCCCCACCCATCTTGCTTCACCCCACCATGCAGATATTCTCTTATAGATTGTAAAAGTTACATCCCCCATGTGGCAACCACAGTACTATATCCCCCAAGCATCTATTGGTATACTCCTTTAACAGGCATTTTAAAATATCTAGAACTTCAAAACCATAATGACCAATCAGTGTATATCATTTTTGTAAATAAACAAAATGAGATCAAAGGCTACTTATTCAAAACTTGATGTAGTAAGGAAGGCAGTCATCATCGTTTGCATTTCACAAAGACTTAAAGGCAGGCAGAAGAGGGGGAGAGTTTCATAGCAGAAAAAGGAAAGTCTCCAGGTAGGCCCTGATTGGAATCTGTTGGCCTGGAGAAGCTAGGAGCTGGGTATACTATATGATTGGTTAGGGGTGCATGTTTGGCTTTCTCTGATTGGTGCTAAGGTGGAAGCAGGGGTGAAAATCAGGGAAGCTGTCAATTATTAATCAAGTCATGACCATTTGGGGCTGATTGTGGTTATTGTTTGGCTTCCTGGACCGATTGCTAGAGGTAGGAATGAGACTTCCTTTAGGTCTCACATATAAAGGCTGGCTTCCTGGACTGATTACTGTAGATGAGGGGTTAGTTTCCTGGGCTAGTTGCTGCAAATCCCTATTTATGTATGGTCTTGTCATTATCAGTTTATATATTCAGACTCAAATTTATAACATTTAGGATGTGCATGTAGAAGCAGAGACAGGGCAATTCTGTTTTCAGAATATGTACATTATAATTGTTCACATAAACTGCAACAGGTGGCTTGAGGTGTAGTTTCTCAATCCCAGAGTCAAAGCTCTTGAACTGCAGGATAGAAGAAGAGTTGATCTAAGTCTAGGAGAACTGTACTGAATAAATTCTACTTTTAAATTCACATCTTTGATATTGGTCTGAGATAGGTTTTCAACAAGCACCTAAATGGATACTGAGAGCAGCCAAAGAAAGATTTTATTTTCTATCGTGGACAAACACTAAACTAGAACAATGCCTCTTCAATCAAAGATAAAGAAGCAATAAATCCTCATTTTTCTTGTGAATGATTTTTCTATGGTATAAAGAAGGAAATATTAACTGTCTTGAAGACTTCAAGGAATTATCTCTGAAAACTATTTGTTATAACTTAAAGAATAATTTTTAGGAAAAGAGATTTCATTTTTCTTAAAGATATGCAAGAAATCAGAGACTTCATTAAAAAATGTATATAGAATATGTTGCTCTAAAAAGAGATCAAGGTAAGGCATAAAAATAATACAAAAAGATGAAATGTAATCTGAGATAAAGAAAACCTGAGGTCTTCTCAAAAACTGCAAAAGTAAGATTAAAGTAAAATAAACATCTTTAAAAAAAAGAATTCGCCGAAACCAGTTTGGCTCAGTGGATAGAGCCTCGGCCTGCAGATTGAAAGCTCCCAGGTTTGATTACGGTCAAGGGCTTGTACCTTGGTTACAGACACATCCCCTTTAGGGGGCTGTAGGAAGCACCTGATCAATGTCTTTCTCTTATTGATGTTTCTAGCTTTCTATCCCCTCCCTTCCTCTCTGTGAAAAATAAATAAAATATATTAAAAAAAAAGATACATTATGCCAAAACCGGTTTGGCTCCGTGGATAGTGCATCAGCCTGCAGACTGAAGGGTCCCAGGTTCTATTCCGGTCAAGGGCATGTACATTGGTTGTGGGCACATCCCCAGTAGGGGGCATGCAGGAGGCGGCTGATCGATATGTCTCTCTCTCATCGATGTTTCTCACTTTCTATTCTTCTCCCTACCTCTTGGTGAAAAATCAATAAAATGTATTTAAAAAAAAAAAAGAAAGAAAGAATTCACACATAATTAGCTCCTAGTCTATCAAATGTAAAAGAAACAGAAAAAGATTCAGCCCAGCCGTTAGCACTGATTTAGGAACCAAGAGGTTTTCTATTCAAGGCACATGCCTGGATTATGGGCTAGATCTCCAGCAGGGGGTGTGCTGGAGGCAGCCAATTTATATGAGTCTCTCTCATCATTGATGCTTCTCTCTCTCTCTCCCTCTCCCTTTCTCTCTGAAATCAATAAAACCATATTTTTTAAAAACAATTAAGAGTAGAAAGAGAAATTACTATATATAATCCTATCTAATAAACCAGTAATATGCAAATTAACCATCACACACAAGCCATACCCACTAGCCAATCAGGAGCAAGTATGCAAATTAACCCAACCGAGATGGCTGTGGCCACAGTGCGAGCAGGAGGCTTGGGTTTTCCTGGTAATGGAGGAAGCCAAGCTTTTAGCACACTCTGGATGCCCAGGCCTCAGCTAACGGCTACAAAGTTTCAATTATAGAAGATAAATAAATCACAACAAAAAGGCAGCCACAGAGCTGGAGGGAGCAGGAGGCTTGAGTTGCCCTTGGTGATGGAGGTAGCCAAGGTTCCGCAGGGCTGGACTGCCTTGGCCTCTGCTGAAGGCTACAAAGTTTCAATTATAGAAGATAAATAAATCCAAATAAAAATGGCTATGCTCATGGAGTGAGCAGGTGGGTTGGTTCCACTCAAGGCTACAAAGTTTCAATTAAAGATAAATAAATCCCAGATACCAGAGCCTCCACTTGCATCACCAGAAGATGTGGCTGGTCTGCAAACTACCACAGGCTTCTTGCCCAGGCTGTCCCATACCCCAAGGGAACCCCCATCCTGATCCAGAAGACCCTTCAGGGCAAACTAGCTGACCTCCACCTGTGCACCTGCCCTCTACCTATCTAATAAAAGAGTTATATGCAAACTGACAATCACTCCAACATACAAGATGGCTGCCTCCATGTGGACACAAGATGGCCACCACAACATGGCCAGCAGGGGAGGGCAGCTGGCCTACGATGGAGGGCAGTTGGGGACAATCAAGTCTGCAGGGGAGGGCAGTTAGGGGTGACCAGGCCCACAGTGAAGGGCAGTTAGGAGCAAACAAGCTGGCCGTGGAGCAGTTAGGCATCAATCAGGTTGGCAAGGGAGTGGTTAGGGAGGTATCAGGCTAGCAGGAAGAAGCAGCTAGGGCAATTAGGAAGGCAGGCAGGCAAGCAGTTGTGAACTAGCAGTCCTGGATTGTGAGAGAGATGTCCAACTGCACTTTTAGGCCAGATCCCAATCAGACATCTGCCCTATTGGGATTGGGCCTAAACAGACACTCCAACATCCCTTGAAGGGTCCCAGATTGGAGAGGGTGCAGGTTGGGCTGAGAGACACATCCCCCATGCACAAATTTCATGCACTGGGCTTCTAGTGATATATATAAGTATATATTATATATAATGATATATATAAGTATATATTCCTATCTAATAAAGAGAGAATATGCTAATTGACCCTCACACCATTGCAAAGATGGTGGTGCCCACAGCCAATAAGGAGGAAATATGCTAATTGACTGCCATGCTCTCAAAGATGGCAGTGCCCACAGCCACAAGATTGCAGTGCTTGCTTCTGGAGTCCCCCAGTCCCCTCAGCCCCCCAGCCACCTAGGCAAGCCTTAGATGGTGGCTGCCCAGGGCCGCCCGAGGCTCAGGCAACTAGGGCAAGCCAAGGCTTGTGCTGCCAGCAGTGGCAGCAGCAGAGGTGTGATGGGGAATCACCTTTACCTGATCGCCAGTTTGCCTCCCACTCCTGAGGGCTCCCAGACTGTGAGAGGGGGCAGGCCAGGTTGAGGGACTTGCCCTCCAGTGCATGAATTTTCATGCACTAGGCTTCTAGTTATATATATTAGAAATTTAAAAGAAATACCTAGAACTGGAAATAGTAACTCTTTCTTTTATTAGTAATTCCATCTTTAGATAAAAAATATTTTCTTCATTCCAGAAACAGAATGTAAAATTTGCCAAATATCTTAGATCAAGAAAAAAGAAATCCTGGCTTTCAACAATTGACATTTATCTTCATATTTCTCCTCTATCAGACTAGATTACAAAATAAAATAAAATGATATTTATAGAGTTAGATAAGAAATTAGAGAATTCCCTCTATCAAAATAACTGTTTATTTGCAAATGAGATGGAAAGATTTTTTTCTTTCGGGCATGATAAGGAAACTGAAAAATAGTTTTCATGTAGATTGCCTGAAAAACATATTTCAAAATATATTTTAGGGGATCAAGGATTTCATCACAATTAAATGCCAAAAATATGTAGAATAGCATAAAGAAAAAATCCAAGACAGCCCAGCTGGCATGGGTCAATGGTTGAGCATCAACCTATAAACCAGTAGATCATAGTTCAATTCCCTTCTGCACACCGCACACTGGAGTTTGAGCCTGCAACCTAGGTAGGGGGTGAAAAAGGCAGTGGATGATTTTCTCTCATCGTTGATGTTTCTATATCTCTCTCTCTTTCTCCCTTCCTCTCTGAAATCAATTTTTTAAAAAACATTAAAAAAAACCACAAGACTGATCATTGAATAAAATTAAGCAAGTATATAATTATAGATCTAAGCATTTGTCTGTGATTGAGATAAATTAATATAAAATTTTAAATTATCTTTTATGAAATGGGCAGTAGGCAAAAATTGTGTAGTTACTAATATAACATATGCCAATAAAGTTTAGATTTATTAGTAAAAGAATAAAAATGTAAAAGTTTGCTAAAGTGTGCTGCATTTAGCCTTACATAGGGCAGAGTAAGAAGTTATTATATTGCAATTCATCAATTAGAAAAAAATTTAGATTAGATGATATGGGTTTTTTTAGAAACTTAAAAGTTAATCATCACTGGAATTATAAACAGGATGCACACCTGTTTATAATTCCAAATCATTACAGAACAAAAAAGGAAGATTCAAAGATCTGCAAAGAATAAGAATAGCTGATACTTATTTAACTCTCACTCTATGCCAGGTGCTGTACATTTACTTTATTTTGTAAATTTATTCTCGACAACTATTTAGTTCATTTATTTTTCCCACTTCTTAGGAAATGCAATTGAGGATCATATATTTAGTTATTTATTCAATGACAAATAGCTAGTAAGTGTCAGAACTGCTATTTTAACTCAGAAAACTGGGCTTCAGAGCTAATGAACCACAAGAATACATTATTTCCCTCTATATGTTTATGGAAAGCTTATGCTATGTCAAAAACCATGCCATTATTCAGTTATTCCTTTAACAGTTCTGCAAGATAGGTAAGAACATAAAAAGGAGAAGCAGAAAACAGAATGAGCTATCAAACATATCAGTTTTCTAGACGCTTAAAACTCTTACATTAAAGTAAAATGATGTATGGATTTGAATTTTTATATTTAGTTTTCCTCCATTATTTATTTCTAAAGCTAAAATAAATGATACAAAAAGTAAGTAATTAAAAAGATGAAAAAAATGAAGGAAGGAAGGAAGGAATGAAGGAAGGAAGGAAGGAAGAAAGGAAGAAAGGGAGGAAGGGAAGAAGGAAGGAGAAAAGAAAGTGTAGAAGACAAGATTAATTCTAAAAAAATTTAGTATTAAATTTATGAAAAATAAAAAAGGAGAATTATTACTATATTGATTGTATAAATTTAATCTATAGTTAAGACAGTCAACAAATGTTGACTATACATAATATAATTATATTCTGTTATAGGTAACTTACATGTAATCCTACATAATCACATTATATATTTTTAAATAATAATCATATGTATATGAACCTCAGCAATATACCAAAATCAAAATATTTTGATCAGATAAATTTAAAAACACACAAAATCAGAATACTATAATTCATAACAATTTTAGCTAAGCTAAATCAAGTTTTGCATTCCACAAAAAAAAAAATCATCAATAGAAATTTGGAAAATTGATCTTAACTTTGGCTCAAAAATTCTCAATTACATCATTATAGAGTCAAAAATTATAGAGGCCAAGTTATATGATTATAAAATGATAATATTACAAGTTAATTTGTCCCTTAAATATAAAAACTTCTTAAATATTAAAAAAATATTCAGACTTAATAACAGACATAAAAGAGTGAGTAAAACATTGCAAAATAGAACTTTGGGGATGCCACTAAAGAAATATTTAAAACTCTAGAATGTCATAATAATTTTTTAATAGAAATATACTAAAGCCAGGCTGGTGTTGCTCAATGGTTAAGCTTCAACCTATGAAACAGGAGGTCACAGTTTGATTCCCAGTCAGGACATATTCCTGATTGCTAGCGAGATCCCCAGTAGGGGGCATGCAGCAAGCAGCCAATCATTGATGTTTCTCTCTCTCCCTCTCCCTTCTTCTCTGAAATCAATAAAAATATTTTTTAAAAAGAAAAATACTGGGAGCATTATCTCAATTCCTTGAGGTTCTGCTTCCGGCATATGTCAACAGTTTGGCTCAAATAAACTCACAAAAATTCTTTACAGGTTTCAATGTTTTGTTTTGTTTTGTTTTTTGTTTTTTGTTTTTTTGTTAACATTACTTGGCGTAGTCGCAGCAGGATTCCAAAGAAAATTCACCGGGGGTTGTCCCTTGGACTTGGACTTGGACTTGGTGCTAGGATCCAGCAAAGGGCTCATTGAGCCCACTGGTTCTCTGCCCAATTGAGTGAACGTGGGCACCTGACTGTGAATGGACATCTACTCCCATCTCTGACACCTGTCTGCAGCGGAGATCAAAGATCTTTCAAGGATGAGCAGTCACTGACCACGGAGGCAAACAGCTATCCCAAGACGATGTCAACAAGGCCTGTATGCTCATAAACTGATATTGCTTGAACTTTGTTTTTATATCATCTGATTGATATTGATTGAATGTACATAAAATTATTTTCATATTATTATTATCCTTATGGTTCCCTAATGGAAACAATATCTACCTCCCCAGACCTCCTCCCTTATTAGATATGAAAAATTTAACTTGGATACCTGCTAATCTTTCCCACCTACTACACAATGATGTTCTGATTATCAGGTATGATAGTGAAATTAATGCTTTGTTAGCCACATATTGGTCTTCTTCTACTATCAATATAAGTTTTGGTTTTGTTTTTTCTGGCTATATCTATTATAAAGGACCCACCTTAAGCAAATGACTCCAAGAATACTTCCCGGATAATTTCACTGGTATAACTGTATATGGATCTAATCTGGATGAATATTGTATAGCTATAGAGATGGGTGATGAATAGCTAAGAAAAACACCTGGATATGATAGCCAAAGGCTTGCAGCAGCCTGTCCTATCTGTCATAGTATATCATGTCCTCGACTCACCAGCCATGCTCCTATGGCTGGATGTCTGTGAAACAAGAAAAAAATCAATGGATCCCATTTCAGAAATTATTAGGATCACTTGGTGAGTAGAGATGTCTAATTATGCCACCACCCTTGCATCCTGGACACTTGTGAGAAGCCCTATGGAATACTCAAACTCTAGCTCATTTGGGGGTCACCTTTACCCATTTAACTATGGCATTGGAAACTCAACATTTTTTGGGTCCAGTCAGTCTACCTTAACTGCTCCCAAGCCATAACTTCCCAATGGCAACAATATTCCTGGTGGATCCAACAAATTGCGCTCCCCCTTACCCCCCCAAAAAAAATCAAAAGGGGAATACTTGGAGCAGTAGGGGCTGGCCTTGGTATCCTGGGACAATCTGAATTTTCAGCTAATGAAGAACGTCATTCATTAGACAAAGGTTTTTATCTCATATAGAGGGAATACTGTTTCCGGAAGAAGGAAAAGGGGTGGGAAGCAGCATGGAAAGACAATAAAGCCTTAGTTTCATGGATAGAACAGACTCCACAGACTATAAAAACTCATGCACAAACCCAACAATGGGAACATGCCTGTGCCCTAACTCAACTGGACCTATTATCTATGCTAATGCAAGGAATCTGAAGTGGCTATGAAACAATGGCCAACTATAACGGCTACAGGTGCCCAGGGCAGACACTTATGTGACTCATGGTTCCCCAGGAATTTGGAAAATTGGAATGGGAAATACTATCTACCACGAGGTTGTGTTTTAAAAGCCCAGGTGGCAGTTAAATCCTAAGTTTAAATTCCCAGTAGTTCAACTGGCTGGCATATGGACCATCCTCAATAACACTAGAATACTTCCAATGGAAAGTAGAGGGGCCATATTTAAAAACAATAAACAATGTGAACCCATCTCATTGTCTGTGAAAATTGGAAAGGTGAATGATTATGTCTCCAATCCATGTGGAATATTGAATTCACCTAGTCTTGGCCTATTGTATTTACCCCAACAAATAACAAAGTATATGGTATATGGGAAAGGGGCATTTTTCTAGGAAGGGTTAAAAGACTCTTCTGTTATACCAAGCAATTTTTACTGTAATATCACCAAGTTTACATTAAATAATACTAGATATGGTGTAATACTGAAATTATAGGCAGAATGACTTTGCCTGATGTTCATAAAATCTGTGATAATATTGATACTAAAAACCAATGTATTGGGAAATTGAACTTAATCCTCCCAATGAAGTTATTTCTATGGAAACTAATTGGCCAGAAGAAAATTAGAGCTTCTAGATAATGAAATAGTAGAGAGTATTAATTCATCTGGCCAAACATATCATAAGGTACAACTGACAGTGGATGAAGAAGGTAAACATGTAATTAGCTTAATAAAAATTATAATACATGTAAAGCATTTTTCGGTTGGCTAGGATGCTTGTTCCCCTCAGACTTTTCCTTGTCTAGTATTAGACATTTTCTGTTCCTAATCAATGTTATTGGTTTAGTATTGTTACTTTTGTTCCTGATATGTAAATGTTATACTAGATGCAGAAAAACAAAACTTGACAAACAGCAAAAGGACTCGGATCATGGTGGCTCAAAAATTAGAAATAATCCAGAATACTTTTTAACAATAGGATCTGACTGCCTCACATTTACCTGCCCTTTTTGAATAATAATAATTTGACCTTAAATGCCATCTAAGGTTATGGTCTTGCCCTATCCCCAGTGGTCCACCTGTTCAGCAAGACATGCTGACACTGAGACATCCTAGGGATGAACCTTCCTAGCACCATAGGACTCCATTATTGAACCAAAAGGTTGGTTATCAATGCCTCCTTTGGATTGATTTATGACCAAAAGAGGGATGTGTGGATGAAAGGTGCCACATGCTGACTTGACAAGCTCAGGGGAGGCCTGCATGACAATCTTGCAAACTCAGAGACCTAAAGTAACCACAAAGCTTGGTCTGAAATTAAACTTTAACTTAACACAGTTATGGTGGGCAGTTACATCCTAGGCTAGTATGTTCACTGAGAAGGTGAAACTTTACCTTAACTGAGCCTATCTGTCTTTTTGCATCTATGATAACATACACTTGAAGTGTCTGGATAATTTGTAACTTCCCTTTTTTCTGGAGCCCCTGGGGCACAACCAAATGTGGTGGGCACCAGGACAGATGCCACAAATTCGTTCATTATCATGTTAATTGTTCTTATACCCACCTAAGTATGTGTACATCATTTTACTTTTTATCCAATCCCAGGGGTTTCCTCTGCTTTGCTTTATCCCACCTCCTTAATCTGTTACCAATGAATTTCATATAACCCAACTATGTCCCTCCTTTGATTGCAATGTATAAATACAAAGGTAACCCACCATTCTCCAGAGCATTATCTCAATTCGTTGAGATTCTGCTTCCAGCATATGTTGACAGTTTGGCTCAACTAAACTCACAAAAATTCTTTAAAAAAAAATAGAAAAATACAAATTTTACTGCAAGGTTATTATTGATATATTGAAAAACTATTGATTTCTGTGTTTTTATCTTGAGGGTATCTACTTTGCTCAACTTTCTTATGAATTGTAAGATATTTAAGAAGTAGATAATAATCCTATATAATAAAAGTGTAGGTGGTACAAAACCTTTGTGTGATATCATCACAAGATGGCCACCACAAGATGGCCATGTGCACAGGGGAGATGGGGCCTGGTGACCACTCCACGCAGTGAGCCCTGGGAGTCCTGCAGCTCTGTGTGATATGGAGAAGGCCTGTCGTGGTGTCTCCGCTGCCTTGCATGGAGGAGGTGGGTCCTGACAGGGGAGGCAGGTCATGGTAAAGGAGGGCAGTTAGGGGCAATCAGGCTGACAGGGGAGCAGTTAGATATCAATCAAGCCATCAGGGGAGTGGTTAGAGGGCAATCAGGCTGGCAAGCAGAAGGTTTAAGGGCAATCAGGCAGGCAAGCAGGCGAGCAGTTAGGAGCCAGCTCTCCTGGATTGTGAGAGGGATCCTAGATTATAGAGGGCACAGGCCGAATTGAGGGACACCTCCCCAGTGCACAAATATCATGCACTGGGCCTCTAGAATTTAGAATAAGTAAACCAGAATATAATAAATTTGTAAATATAAAAGAAACAATTAGTAAATCAGTGTAAAGAAATTTTAAATTAAGGTATCTACACTAATAAAAAAATAACATGCTAATTGATCATACGTTCGCAACAACCACCAGCCAATCAGGAGTGTGCAGGCACCAAGTGGCCAGGGTTGGGCAGGACATTTTCGTTGTTACCATGGTGATACACAAGCATTCCTCACCACCCCTGGCTGCTCCAGGCCTCTGGGCAGCATGGGAATGTGAAAAGGTGGCTCTGAGCTGGAGCGGAAAAGCGGCTTCGGCCAGAGTGAAGGCGGTGCTGGCAGCCAGGGGAAGGAAGGCCCATTCTTGCACAAATCTCCATGCATTGGGCTTCTAGCATTAATACAAAGGTTGATTCCTAGGGAATAATATAAATAACAGAGATATCAAATCAAGAAAATTAAAGTAGTAAAAAGTTAAAATTACAAATATAGAATACTTTGTATTCTTTCATGTATATTTCAAAAGAAAAGGTAGGTACTGGAGAGCAATATAAAACAGCCAAACTCAATTAAAAGAGCAGAAAGCATGAATCCTAGCTAATAAAAGAGTAATATGCAAATTAACCATCACTCTGTCACAAAGATGGCAGTGCCCATAGCCACAAGATAGCTGCGTCCAGTCCTCTCAGCCCCATTGGAGTCCTCCAATCCCAGAGGGACAGCCACTGAGAGCAGGCAGCATGAGTGGCCTAGCAGAATGCTTGCTTTATTGATGTGGCGATGAAACAAGCATTCCACCCCAGCTGCAGAGGGCCTCTGGGAAAGAGTCACAGAGCACCAGGGATTAGGGGGAATGCTTGCATTGTCAACCTAGCAACAAGGTAAGCATTCCACACCCTGCCGTGGATGGGCCTATGGGTCACGGAGAGCCTCTGGGCAGCGGGTGTGGAATAGCCAGGCCCCACAGAGAGCTAATGGTGCAGATTCATGTGCAGGGCTCCTAGTTTATCTATAAACAAAGCATGAATGAGGGAAAGACCACTTCCAAAAATGACCCTAGATATATGGGTAAATTATTTTAACTGTTAACATACCAGATCATTTCAGATATTTACATGTTTTTCAACACCTAGGAAAAAGATAAGCTGAGCAATTTATCTTATAAATCCACCAAAATCCTCATAATCAAAAATTTGATAATGAACAAAACAGAACTACAGATAAACTTCATGTATCTCTGTATCCTATATAATAAAAGCATAATATGCAAATCAACTGAACAGCCGAACAGTGGAATGACCATCTGGGACCATGCTATGACAACCACTGGTACCAGGCCAGCCATGGTGGGTGCAATGCAATTGGTCCGGGGCAGCCATTGCCCCATGATCACCATAGAGAGAAAGGCCCAGGTCACCAGCCAGGGGTGTGATCAATTGAGGGGCTCCACAACCACCCCGAAGAGGGAGGCCCAGGTCACCGACTGACGTGCTGCAGCGGGTGGGAAGGGCCTCCCTCTGAGGAAAGACTGGGTCCCGGGTGCCGGCAGCCGGAGGGAAGGAAGGCCTACTCTTGCCTGAATTTTGTGCATTGAGCTTCTAGTGTATATATAAAACCCCTAACTAAAATATCAGCAGATTTATAATTCACTAAAATCAAGAATAAATGTTTGGATGCTTTAATAATAAGGATTTTATCATCAGAATATATTATTAACTCAAACAAACATAAACTTTGCAGTTGCCCAATTTTTTTGGTTAAAAAGTTATTTAATAAAATTTAATCATCATTCTCAATTTTATAAGCTTTTTACAAATCTGGTAATAAAACATGAGATATAATCTCATACCAAAAGTCATCACCATTATTAAGCAGAAGAGAGTGAATCTCATTAAGAAATATTATAATTATCATTCCCTTTTAGCATTATTCTGGATGCTACAGTGAAACTAAAAACAGATGGCAATAATTAGAGAAATATAGTAGTACTAGAGGCTCGATGCACAAAATTTGTGCATGGGGATCAATGTCCTTCAGCCCAACCTGCTCCCTCTCCAATCAGGGACCCCTTGAGGGATGTCCGACTGCCCAGGTAGGATCGGGCCTAAACAGGCAGTCAGACATCCCTCTCACAATTCAGGACTGCTAGCTCCCAACTGCTCACCTGCCTGCCTTCCTGATTGCCTCTAACCGCTTCTGCCTACCAGCCTGATCACCCCTTAACCACTCCCTGCCAGCCTGATTGGAAGGAAGTTTTTGTATTAGCCTGACTCTAAGAGCAATGTATAATGATGAGTTGAGCGATCACTATTGTTTAAGTTAAAAGGGCAGGGACCAGGGGATAGTAGTGTCTCTAATTTATTTAGGTTTGAGAAAGACATATCTTTTGTTTTTTAAAAAGAAAGGAAAGTGCTAAGATGTTGTTTTGTATCCAGTGCTTCACATTGAGCAAATTAACCACCTGATTAAACAATTCACATCTATATACAGTATATAAAAGCCTAAGTGACCGTTATGACCAAACGACCAGAATAATTGGAATGACCAGTCAACCAGTAACTATGATGTGTACTGACCACCAAGGGGTAGATGCTTAACAGCGTGAGAGTGCTGCTAGGCTGACTGACCTGTCCCAGCAGCCCAGCAGCCCACCAGCCTGGCAGCATTCCTCACTCCCTTTGAAGTCCTACAAGTCCTATCTCTGGAGAGCAGGCCAGACACTGACAGACCAGCACCACTGGCACAATCCTGAAAGCACTGCCAGCCCCCTTGAAGTCGGCCTCAGGCACCATGGCTGCTTCCCTTCCCTAGACATTCCACAAGGAAGAAAGAATATAAAAGTGGCTGCCAGGTGGCTCCCAACAACTGGCACAAACATCAGCAGGACAGATCTGCCTGCCTGGAGGGCCAATCACATTCCTCTCTACTTCAGGACCCCACCTACACATTAATTCATGCTCCAGGCCTCTATTCTATTATAACAGAACTAGAGGCCCAGTGCACAAAACTCGTGCACAGGAATGAGAGGATGTCCCTCAGCCCAGCCTGCACCCTCTCTAATCTGGGACATCCCTCTCATAATCCAGAATTACTGACTCCCAACCACTTGCCTGCCTGCCTGCCTGCCTGCTTGATTGCCCTTAACTGCTTCTGCCTGCTAGCCTGATCACCCCCTAACCACTCCCCTACCAGCCTGATCAACACCTAACTGCTCCCCTGCCAGCCCAATTGCCCCTAACTGCCTTTTTGTGCCAGCCTGGTCACTCCTACCTGTCCTCCCCTACTGACCTGATCACCCCTAACTGTCCTCCCCTGTAGGCCTGGTTACCACCAACTGCCCTCCCTTGCAGGCCTAGTCCCTCTCAACTGCTCTAACCTGCTGATGTGATCACCTACAACTGCCCTCCCCTGCTGGCCATCTTGTGGTGGCCATCTTGTGTTCACATGGGGGTGGCCATCTTTGACCATATGGGGGCAGCCATCTTTTGTGTTAGAGTGATGGTCAATTTGCATATTAGGCTTTAATTATATAGTATATGATTATTGATTTTTGCCTTTTTTGGAAAAGAAATAAATCAGTTTGTTGTCATGATATACAGTTTTCAATTATACAGAGAAATAAAATTCAAAAAGAAAAAGTATGCAGTAAATCTGAGTGGGAATCAAGCTCAATTGTGGCCCCAAAACAGGCTTTCAAATATATGTGACCTAAATATTTAACTCTTTAAATCTCTGTGACTTAGTAGAAATCAGTAAGAAAATCTTTTTGCTCACTTCAGTAAAATAAAATTAAAGGTGAAATTAATGGGTTTACATTTCATTAAGCCCATTAGTCTTATCTCTTCCTATTTGAGAGTATAAAACTAAGATTTCTTCATTTTCACGAGTTCACTATTCTTTGAGATTCTAAAGGGAATAATTCTCAAAATTTGCTTATCTGGTCCCAATAAAGGCAAGATTACTTTGGGGAGGATGTTTCTTAGAATAGAAACTCCATTATTTCCCTCTATTGTCAAGATCATCTTTTACTACAGAGACAAATTCCCAATCTAATTAATCATTACTCTGACTCCCAGAACCTAAAAATTAGAAGAATTTTAGTTTCCCATGTATTTGTAAAACTTGAACTGGACATATCTAGTTGATTCAATGATATGGTTTCTGCTGTCTTCTAACTATCTATAATAATAAAAGTGTAATATGCTAATTAGACTGGATAGCCGAATGACCTTCCAAACATAATTCTAGTCATCCTTTTGGACAAAGCAGCTGCAGCTCGGGCCAAGGTGGGCACAGTTAGGGGCAATTAGGCAGGCAGGCAAGTGGTTGGGGGTGATCAGGCAGGCAGAGTGATTAGAGGCAATCAGGCAGGCAGGCAGAGTGGTTAGTGGTGATGAAGCAGGCAGGTGAGCATTTAGGTTAGGGGTGATCAGGCAGGCAGGCAGAGTGGTTAGGGGCAATGAGACAGGTAGGCAGAGTGGTTAGAGTCAATGAGGCAGGCAGGTGAGCAGTTAGGTTAGAGGCAATCAGGCAGGCAAGCAGAGTGGTTAGGGGCAATCAGGCAGGTAGGCAGGCGAGCAATTAGGAGCCAGTGGTTTCGGATTGCAAGAGGGATACAGTGGTACCTCGAGATACGAGTGCCCTAACATACGAGATTTTTGAGATACGAGCCATAGAGAGAGCGATTTTTGCTTTGAAATACGAGCAACATTTGAGATAGGAGTAATCGCGCAGATTGGCCGGCTGCACACGACCCACCAGTTTATCATGACTTGAGCACCTCATAGTTTCCCACGCCTCAAGGTTATGGAACAAATTAAACTCGTATCTCAAGGTACCACTGTATCTGATTACTGGTTTAGGCCTGATCTTGCACTGCCAGTTTAGGCCCAATCCCAGCAAGGGGGTGCAAGCCAGACTGAGGGACCCCCTCCTCCCTACCCCCATCCTGTGCACGAATTTCATGCACCAGGCCTCTTGTTCTCTATAATGAACTATTTATATCAGATAAGGTTTGAATCAATCACAATATTGTGGATCATTCATTTTCAAAATAATATGATTAATCACTTTAAATTTTAAAATTCAATTCATAGTAAAATCCTTTTCTTATTTGTTTCTTTCACCATGTGCAGTCTTCCAATTTATCTTATTTCATATAAATCAAGTAATCTGTAATACATATTAATTCATACTATTTTGTTCAGGTCTTCATGTCAACTTGTCAATGCTTTTTCCTGCACAACCCTCACTGGGGATGGAGCCCACAGCCAGGACATGAGCCCTGACCTGGAATCAAACCATGACCTCCTGGTTCATAGGTTGACACATAACCACTGAGCCACTTTGGTTGGGCATGATTTCTTCCATAACCCATTCTTTTTATACCTTAACATGCTTTTTTTTGCTCATGTTGAACACTCCTTGCTGATTTCAATCTTTTTTTTTTTGTAAATTCTGAGACAAACATTTTCTGTAATACTTTAATTTATCTAGTATTTCTATACAAACTGAGTGAATGACATGTAATAAGTTTCACAGTGGCCAGTGGAGATTAATAGGCAAATAGCTAGAATAACTACCTGAATTGTACTAAAGATCACTTCTCTCTTCTGCTGTGTGGTGCATCTATTCCCATATCAAGCCATTTAATATCTGTGCAATGATAGTGAGTGACTAGTTCTGATCCAACAATGAACTATGATTTGACTATTTTTCTTTCATCATTTTTAGATAATTTCAATATCCTTTAACTGAGTTTGATATTGGTCCATGTGTATACTTTTGGTTTCAATACACATTTTTTTAAAATGTATCAAACCCACTGTGCAATTGCTGATATCACAAATCAAAATATCAGTGGTTTACTTCCATGTAGAAACTCAAATTCTTTGAAACATAATTTCTGTTCATCTTCAGGTTTAGTCCATTTGATTAATAACTTTATTCTTGATACCTACTCTGCTCAGAACCCATATGACACATGTGGGTCTTGAGGAAGTGCTATCTGAGGTTCTTCATAAAGAAATTTATTCTCTTGAGGCAGCAGGTTTTCTGATTTATTCTGCCTCTTGGTTTTGCTAACTTTGACCACAATTCATCAAAATGAAAACCGAAAATATTAAGACAACTAAAAAAGCCAAAATATAATTAAAACAAACTGGAGTGTGGAAAAAGATAGGTACTCTGAAAAAGTATCAACAGCATCAAAGGAGTTTCCTAGGCCCCGCTATTTTCAAAACATACATTTCCGGACTTAGCCAGACCCTCTGTTCACTGTGCACCAACTCCATTTAGTATGAACACATCCAACTGTAAGTCAGATTGGGCAATAAATCCACTTCAGCTTAATGAGACAGAAAACACAAAATAACAGTGACTGAAGCTAGAAATAATTTTCCTTCCATCGTTTTTAGATAATTTCAATAGCCTTTAACTGAGTTTGATATTTGCCCATGTGTATACTTTTGGTTTCAACACACATTTTTTAAAATGTATCAAACATAATGCTCCACAATCACCAGGACCTCATCCATTCTTACCACATGGCAACAACCTTATCAATCAGGAAGGCTGCCCCTGCTCTGGCCACGTATCCAGAAGGAATGAGCTAAAGGAAAGAGAAATGGGCAGAAGTGCATGCTCCCTCCCATAAGGATCCTTCATGAAAGATTCTTATACCAATTCTGCTCACATCACTTCAGCAAGAATTTAATTATATGGCCACACCAGCTGTGAAAAAGATTGGGGAATTTCGTTTTTATCCTGGGAAATTATGTGCCCAGCTAGCATTTGGAAGTTCTATGATTAAAGAAGAAAGAAGAATGGATATTGGGGAAAAACTATCATTATGTGCCAAAGAACTAATTATTTTCATTAAGTAATGATTTGAATCATTTAATGACACATGAAATCTGACCACCTCTCCTTATGCTCAGTCCAGCTCCCCCTCATTAGGGTGTGATTGATTGCCCTTAAAAGCAGTTACAACAAAACCACAATTGTAGAAGAGATATCATTGAGCATACTATCTATATTTATTACACAAGGTGTCCTCAAAACTGTACACACACTTTAACAGCCCATAGCTCAATTTTGAAAATGAAATGTATTTTAATAAACATTGTCTTTATAATTATTCAGAGTATTCAGATAAGTCAGATTACAAGACCTATGTGTAACATTTCACACAGCAAAATTAAAATGGATATTAAAGTTCATGAAAACTGATTACTTAAAAGTAATGTTTTGATAAACACATAAAAATGTTTATCTCCTCCCTGACTATACTTTAGCATCACCTAGGGAATTTAATGTGATTTGCTTCATTTCCTTCTAATAATTCCAATGTCCAGTATACACCTGAGACCAATGATTCCAGAACCTGGAGGGTATAGAACAGGGAGTGGAACCCAGGTCTCCATACCTTTTAAAAGCACCCCCTGCATTATATGATCCCATCCACAGCAACTACTCATGAGGTCTTAGACTATAAGCATTATGCAGTGCAGCACCGTTGCTTTTAATTGCACTCAAGAGTGAAGTACAATTAAGAAAATCTGTGACGTGATTGATTTTCCTGTATATGGAAGACTTCTGCACTAAATAAGGTATGTCACTAAGGTGAATTAAATAAATTTCTGACTTTTCTTTAAAATCCAACACTTTTTTTTTCCAGGTTAATTATATAAGCCAATTGCAATGATATAACATGTGGTAACAACACACTTTTTAAGTGCTCAATATCATAGAAAATATAAGAAGGCTTGGTGGAGATCCTTTAATGCCTTTACAAAAACTGATTCAGTTCTACCCATGAGTACCAGGTAGCTGGGTGTCCCAAAGGTACCCACTGCTCCTCCAGCTGGTCAGGCTTTTTGGTGGTTCCAGCCTTCCTAAGGGAAGAAGAACAGCAAAGTAAGAAAAAATCTTAACCCTAAAAATTAATCTAGGACAAAACCTTATGACCAGGCATGAAAAAACTTGGATCCTAAGCCTAATATGCCCTATTTACTCACATGACTTCTAATAACTCACTTTCCCTGAACCAAAGTGTCCTCGTCTGTGAAATACAGGCATTTGACCAGAGTTGCCCATGCCCCCTACTAGCTCCAGAATCCTAGGTTTTACCCAGCATTCATCCTACTTGGAAAGAAAATTATGAATTCAGATTTCCTGTCCAAATAATTGCCTCAGTCCTCCCCTGACCAGAAAAGCTGCAATACCAGAGGGGAAATCCTCAATCAGAGCCTCTCCCTGGTCCCCCTGACAATTCAAATACATTAAGTTCAGGGAATGTGGTTAGAGTGCACTCAGGGTTTATGTACATAATACAGAAAACAGCTGCATTATGAGGCACAAATTCCTCCTTTTGTCCTATCAAGGTAAGATCACTGTTTAAAGCTTTTGAGACCTTCTAAGAGGTATCTATGGGTCACCGGATGTATAACTTTCCAATGGTCTAAAGAACAAAACTGAATTCAGAATGGATGGTAAAATGCTTTGAATATAAGGAAATAAATCTCATAAAAACCCAGATCCTGAGGACCATAAGGGCACACAGGCTAGAAAACTAGGAGACTCTGGTTATGAGATAAGACCCAAGTGTGTCTCAGTTTCCAAAATGAAGGTCTATGGATGCAGCACACACCCTTGAAGAGAGTCAAGATACTTGAGGTATTTGTATGTATGTGTGTGTGTGTTTTTTTTTTAACCAAGATACATGCAACCTGCTGAGGACTCCAGTGAGAAATGGCATAACATTTGGAAAAACATTCAAGAGTCTAGAGAAGCATGTATCAGGAACTAGAAAGACTGGTCATTGAACTCAGAATATAATTAAGATGGATATCTTTGCCAGATTGTACACTAAATATTGTCCCTATTGTTTCCCAAAGAATTACAATTTTGTTCAGGGCAGCAGTGAATCCTACTAGAAATACTCAGCCCCACAGCCTCCCTTGCATGAGCAGGAGGTGTAGAGGTGGGGAACAGGGTCATGAGATAGTTCTGGTCCATTGATTTAGGCAAAAATCCCTGGAGATGCCATCCTCTCCCAAATAAGAAAAAACAAAAGCCTCTGAAGGAGATGGGCTGCTGGCTCCTCCAGCCTGGAGCCGCAATACAAGCTGGCCCTGGAGCCTCTGTCTTGTAACCAGGAGGTGATGAATAGGAAAACAAAAACCCTAAGGTAAGAATAGGAGGGCAAATGACAGGAGGAGGCTGAGACATGGGATGTCACAGAACCACCAGACCATCCTGGACTCTGTGCTACCAGAGGAAATAAAGCATTATTTGATTAAGCCAAATTAGAGGCAGACAATTACATTTAATAAACCGAACAACTCATTAATTATAGCTTAATAATCCTTCATGACTCTGTAATGCTGAGGAATTGGAAAGCGCATAAAAACCTGGACAACAGAGTATATCCTGTACTTCCAACATCTGCTCATGGGAACCAAATACCTCTTGTTGATAATGTAATCCCCCTTGTGATTGAAAAAAAATAAAGTCTTCAAGGAACCAGATGAATTCAGAACTTTAAGCCACATGTGACAAAATGCTTAGCATATCCATACTGAGCAGGGGGTGTTTTTTTGCCATTTCTATAAACAATGGAGGAAAGATGGAGAGGGACTAAAATTAGAACCATGCCAGAGCCTTGACATTTGAGATGATATTAAAACTACAAAGTGGCACTTACAAATGACGAGAAACTCACAGGAGACAAGCACATCTGCCTTGTGTAGCTGATTGAAATTTGAAAGGAAGCATTAAGACTCAGCAGTTGCAGATAATGCCTGAAGAATTTCATTTAGCTGAAGAGAGACAAATAGGAAAATTCTCTTTTTCCGGTTCATGAAGAGGTAGTGAGGCACAGACACCTGACTCCTGGAATAAATAAACTCTTGGGGCTGCATTGTGTTTACTGCTTAAAGCAGGGAGCATTTGATTTCTGCAGGACCAGAGCAACAGTGTGGCTAAGCCTGGGGATGTCCAGTAGTGGGTGCACTGCAGCATTTTGGGGCTGCTATGTGGACATCAGTGAAAGTTCAAAAAAGAAAAGGTCCCCTGCGTCTAGGAGTTATTTTTGATTGAGAAACTCAAAACTTCCAGAGACGCTTCAATGCAGAACCACTGCCAGCAAAGCATTCAAACACACTTGCACAAAGGAGTGTGCCTTCTCCTTTCTATAGAGGGAGATGACCCTTTGACCTTGCATAGATTTGTCATGAAAACTGGTCAAGCGCCTTCACCTAGTCCAATGGTCAGCAAACTGCGGCTCTGTTGACTAATGAGTTTGCCAACCACTGACCTAGTAGGACCCCAGGACTGACTGCCTCACCACTGTTGGCTCAAGACAGATCAGCAGAGCATCCAGGATGTCAAAAGCAAGACCCAAACAGCAACTCAGATACAACAGCCCCATCCAACATACAGTCAACTACTGCTGCAACCAAAGGATAGATATCCCACTGTGAGTGAAACGGGGTTTGAAGGTGTGCTTTTTTCCAGCTTGCTAAAAACTTGATTGAGTGTCACTGATCAGAAATTAAGTCAGAAAGCCTCTATAAATGTAAGCAAAGGTAATATTCTTCACCTCCTTCTGCAGATGACAATATAAAGGTTCTCAAAAAATATTCCACATCAATCCTGGAACTTTCATTGGGACATATAGCCAAACCATTTGCATAATAATGCTCAGTTATCATTTGTCTTTTCTTTTTCACTGTTGGTTATTTTCTTGAAAATGACTGGCCCATTTGGTTATACCTGCCAAACACCCAAGTCTCAGAAATCACAGTTTCTGTCTACAATTCTTTCAAGTAAAAATATTGTCATATAATAAAAAATCAACTCAAACAAGGTCATTGCTTGAAGATGATAGCATATTTTGGTACGTAGCAGAAGTCAATATACACATCTGCCATTTCATTACTAGTATTTTTTAAAACATGTACTAAAGGGTTGAGATTTAATAAAATTAACTATTTGTATCACTTCATCATGAACCTATTTAACTAAAACTGGTTTTTGTTGTTTTGCTTTTACATGTGTGGTAAAGAATGTCTTGTCAGTCCAGTTTGCTGTCACTGCTATGATTCATGCTCAGGCATCTGCAGTTTTACTCATTGTTGCTTTAGCACCATTAGCACAAAAGTCAACACAGGGGGAAAAGCAGAGGTGCTGGCAGTGACAATATCTATCTTTCAAAAGAAAAAGAAAACCTTAGAAAACTTGTATTGGCAATGTGAGCTTCTCAAAACTTAGTATTTTCAGATGAAACTAGTAATAATATTAACAAGTATGATTTTTTGATGTCATACTTAAAATTTGACAATTGGAAGATCTTCATAACTCTGAGAATTCATGTTTTCCAAGTTATCAATGAATGGTATATTAAAATCATGGCTGAGTAAAAGATTTATTCAAAGTGCAAGGCCACTGGATTCTACTGTAATAGACTACAAAAAACTCATTGATGTATTTTCATATTCCACATTGCAATTAACCTTTTAAAATTTAACATTTGCCCTATTTGTCAAATTATGGTGTAATATCAAAGAAATATACCCACAATTATCTACAAAGGCTGTTGAAATACTCCCCTATTTTCTACCTCCATATCTGTGCGAAGCTAGATGGTCTTCATATACTTTAACCCAAACAACATATTGCAACAGATTGAATGCAGAATCAAATGTAAGACTCAGCTGTCTTCTATCAAACCAGACATTAAACCAGAAAGAGATCTGCAAAAATGTGAGGCAATGCCACTTTTCTCACTAAAATTTTGTTTGAGAAAATATGTTTATTTTAATTAAAATGTTACTTATATTAGCATTTAATGTGTTTATTATGGACATTTAAAATGAATTCATTAATAAATGTGTTTAATTTTCTCAGTTTCTCAGTTTTAATTTCTAATGCAGCAAATATCAATAGATATAAGCCACATAAACTATAGGTCTTTGGGGTCCTTAAGAAATATGAATAGTGTAGAAAGTACACAAGATGAAAAAGTTTGAGAACTGCTGCCTTAAGTCAAAAAATTATAAGTACTCAAAAAATTAGACAAAAAATGTGTAATTACTCAAAAAAGTCATATTTGGTAAGATGGGTCTTTTTGTATCTTTCATACATTATTCAAGAGATGTAAAATGCTAGGCAAAAAATATGACCCCCAAAGATGTCTAAGTTATTACATCCCAAAACCTGGAAATATGTTACCATGTGTGGGAAAGGAAGATTACGGTTATAGATGGAATTAATGTTGCTAATCAGCTGGTTTTAAGATAAAAAGGTTATCCTAGACCATCCAGGTGAAAAAACAAGACAGGAGGGTCAGTGTCAGTGATGCAATGTGAGGAGAACTCTACCATCCATTGTTGGTTTTGAAGATTGCAAGGGACCACAAGCCAAAGAATACAGCAGCCTCTACAAGCTGAAAAACACCAGAGAACAGACCCTCCCCTGGAGCCTCAGTAAAAAACTCAGTCCTTCCAACACCAGGTCTGTAACCTGTGATACCCATGCAAGATTTCTGACTTCCAAAAGTGTAAGATAATAGTTGTGTTTTGTTAAGCCACTGATAACTTTGAACTTCACCTGAGCCCTGCAATCCTGAAAAACAGCCAATCTTAAGGAATCACTACCTTTCTGTGCTCTGGGAAATGGCTCACTACAGAAAACCCCTCTTCCCTGTATGACTTAGATAAGACTCAAGGATGCCCCCCTTGTTTACATGAAACAAGACTAGCCACAGACCCGTCAAGTCCCCATTCTTTGCCTCATAAATGATTCATTGAATTATTTTATCCATGTTATCGATTGAAACAAAATCCTTGTTAACCAAACATTGATTAAGTTTCTCTACCTCCTCTAGGATCCTGAATTTTGACCTAACCTCAAGTAGAGCCAGCATACAGCCCCTCCTTAATGTCTTCTCAGAATAGGCTGACCTCAGGGTGAAGCATTCTGTGACTGACCATGCCACCCTTCTCACTCATCCAATTCTCTCCAGTTTTGTTCACTCCTCATAAAGAAAAGCCTTTTTCTGCTTGACTTTGGAGATGCTTGCAGATCTCACAGTTATCTCTATTACAATAACTTCTCCACTCCTCTCGCAATAATCTTTTTGAATAAAGTGTCTCCTTATGTAAGCCTAGATTTGTTTTTTGTGTGACCTCATTTTGTTACAGCAGTAGTAGGAAACTCATACATCTACCTAGCTCAGCTAATAGCAGCTTATTATCTAAAGACATCTTGGGAGAATGAACAATGCAGGAGAAGATAATGACATTGTTTCCCATCTATAATAATAAAGGCATGATATGCTAATTAGCCCTGACAGTCGAACAGTGGAACAACCATCTGGATGACTTTCCAGATGAAGCCAGGGCTGCAAGGGCCAAGCCCCTTGCACGAATTTTGTATATCGGGCCTCTAGTCCTATATAAAAAAGGGTAATATGAAAATTGTCCCTTCGACCAGGAGTTCAATCACGAGTTTGACCAGGGAGCAAGACCCCACCAATGGACCAATTCATACACCAGACCTCTAGTTCAACTATAATTACCATCACATTGCTGGTATGGCAGGGCTCATAGCAAAGGTGGTGACAATTGGAGATTGAAGGTCACCAAATGTGAGAATCTTTGATTAATCAAGTCAGTGATCCCTCCACCCAAAGTTCCAGGTAACATAGCAGCAAAGTCCAAAGAACCATCTAAAATTCCTCTGTGGCCAAGCCCAGACCACGATCATTACATGTTCCCCTGGATAGCCCAACCAGCAGGAGTGCACTTGGTCTCTAATACATGTCTGCATATGGGAACTCTTGTTTTACTTAAAAATAAAAAATAAAAAAAAACTTACAGAACAAGCACAAATCACATCATTCCTCAGGGGGAAATTGGAAAAAGAATGTCCCCTCAATCATAACATTATGAAGCCCTTTAGGAGTACCCTAAACCTCATGCCATGTACTATTTTCAAGGCTGTTCTTTAACGAGAAATGACTTTTGTTTTTCTGTTTGCATTATTTTGAGCATCAAGGGGTACAATGCAAGATAATGCTGACTGCTAACATTTGTAAGTTGTAAAATGAAACCTTTTAGTTCCTAAGAAAGAAATCTTTATCTCCTAGAAGTTATCCTGATGAACCCAATGTTTCAGTAATGTTGAATGTTATTTTAATGTCTTAAGTTCTCTCTCTTTTTTTTTACTTGAACATTTAGAAATGAAGACGCAAAAGAACCCATTAAGTTTCCTTAGCAGCTGGCCGAAAGGAGCTCATGAGTAAGGCACACACATGTGCACACACAAGCACACTTCCATCATGCCACTTCACTCCAACATAGACAGCATTTTAACCCTCTCTATCTAAATCTACAGGTTGCAAACCTTATCCACCCAGAACACTCACTCCTGTATGAGGAATCATTGCTATGTTAAAACAACCAACACATCCACTTTAATTGTTCCCATCTTTTCCACACAGTAGGTAGAATCTGAAATTTCCTATGAAATGCTGAGCAGGCAATGTAGGATAGCTCATAAAATAAAAAACATTTTAAATGGGGTGACCTGCCCACAGCTGCACTCCCAGCCATATTTTATTACGATTCCACTGATTCCATTCCTCCCTTGGAGCCCAGAAACCTGTTTTGCATTTCCCCTGCAACTTCAAATCTTCAGCATGTCTTTCCCAGCTGAGTGGCCTGAGGCAGGGGCTATGGCCCTTCTCCAAGCACAGCACACTTGCTGTTTCTAACCAGCCACCTGACAAAACTGTGAATTGTCCCCATGCGAAGGCGAAGGCGGGGGGTGGTGGAGGGGAGTTAGAAAAAGAGAAAAAAAGAAATGCAGATTATGCCTAAAACAAACTGGACTTGTGTATAGACAATCTCCCACCCATGGACCACCTTTGATTCCCGGACATGCAAAAGGTCCCTAACCTGAGGTCTCCAGCTGGGTTTTGGGAGAGAGATCACTTCCTGTTATTAGATGCGAAATCGTGGGAGGTGAGTGGAGGTGGAAACAGCTTTCATCAGTTTCTCAATAAAAATTTAAAACCCATCTTGGTAAGGTTTCAAATTCAATTGTGAAATATCCTCTTTAAAGTCTCCAGCACAACTCAAACTGTTAAAAAATAATCTGGGGAGGGAGGTATGTGGAGGTGGAAGAAGGCATAGAGGGGATAAATGGTGACAGCAAAAATTAAATAAAATTAAAAATAAATAAATAAATATTAAAATCCCTCTCATATCTGTATTTTAACTTCAGTTGCAACCAAACAAAGAAAAAAATTAAAGGGGGGGAAAAAAGGAGAAACAAAGAAACAGAGAGGAAGAAAACAAAAATTAGAGTATAGGATAAATTAATAAGCTAGATAAAGATAAAAAGTAAAGATTATCCTTTTATGGAAATGAAGGTCACAAAGAATTTGCTACTGTTTGAGAATTTGAGGACTAAAAGAATCACTTATTCCAATACTCTGTTTTAACAAATAAAAACAATTAGTGATTTATCAAAGAACACACAGCTAAACTTTTGCCTGATCACTCCCTCTTGTATCTTAAAACCAACAGCAGAAAACTGTTCGGGTGAGTGGGCAATGAGGAGACATTACACAAAGGCATCTGCTGGCTCACTGACAGGCTTCTGGAGGAGATATACCACCCTAGGTTTGCCCTTGAAGATATTATGGTGCACAAAAGTATGCAGTGGCAATGGGACTAGCGTTGAACAAATTCAAGTGAAGATTTTTAAGGTTGTATTTAGTGATTTCCCTTTGGTTTTACCACTTTTCTTTCTACCTGTCACTATGTCCCAAGAATCAAGAGAATTGGATTCAAAAAACATTTTTGTGTTTGCTTAATGCTGATTCAGTTGTGCCATGCACTTCTTCAGAGATTATTATTGTTTAAAAAGATGTTCTTCGAAAGCATTAAATTACCTGATTAAAATATTGCTGGGGTCTCAAGACCATGGCTCAAAGATCCTCAGGTCCTTCACTGTGACCCCACACACTCACAGTCTCCAACATTAGTCTTTAACAGCCTTTTTGTCAAGGTCAGGAGCAATGTTGACCCGTCAACAATCTAAACACCCTAGCTTGCAGCCTCACTCTCCCTGTCTTTGGTCTTGCTGATCCCTCTCTCTGAAATGCCCTTCCTCCTTTGTCTATCTGAAGAGGCCCTGTTTGTATTTCCTCTTTCTCCCTCATGTCATCACTGGTAGAAATGGCCCTCTTTCTCTCTATGACCTCACCAGACCCTAAGGTCGTTGAAGGTAAAAACGGCATCTTATTCATCTCTGAAGGCCTAGTAACTGGCAGAGAGTCTGACATGTAGAAGGAAGTCTCTGATTGTGTATGGTTGAAGATTTAATGGACTTAGAATTTATTCATCTGACAAGCATTTATTGCTCATCTACTGTGTACCAGGTCTGTGCTATCAGGAAGAGATACAAAAATGAATGTTACAGTTCCTGTTTACAAAATCTCTTTGTCTAATGAAAATGAATGCAAATATGTCATTTCTATGGGGAAAAAAATATTTTAAGTTTATTCCCTCTGACAATAGCTCAGAGTCATGGTATTCATGGAAGAATAATCTATCATTATATTCTACCAGTGTAAAAATATTCTACTATTCTTAGAGGAACTCATTTAACTGTGTATCACATCCACACCTAATGAAGTTATAATAATGCTGTATTTTATAAGTTAAATTCAAATTAACAGAGGCCTGAAGATGTTAGGGTTGGGCAAGGGTAGTACAAGACAACAAAGAAGAAAATTAAATAAAAGAACAATAAAACTAAAACAGAAGAAAATTAAATATAAGAACTGTAGAACAATAAATAAGATTTTACAGTAGAAAATTTTGTTCTGTTTCTTTGTCTCAAAGAAAAGGCTAAGGAGAAGTTCCCTTTATTCTCTAGAAAATCTGCCACTGGCCCACGAAGGTAGGCACGTATTTAGTCTCTACCTCAAGACTTCATTTATAGTGTACTCCTATTTTCAAAAATGGATTTCTGTAAAATGTTTTATAATGTAGATGGGTTTCTTTGGGGTCTGCCTCTGCACTATAGCTGCATAAAAAAAGACATTAATAACTTCTCCGTTAATGGGTTTTTCAGAGTCTCCAAAGACTCACCTTGTACATTATAACTTCCTCCCACGTAGTCCCCTGACTAGGTCTTGATTGCCCTTGTAAGACATCTTCAGGACATGCTGCTTAAGTTAAAGATGGTCCTTAGGAGAAATAACTTCTTATACTATGTGTAACATGTGCCCATGAGCCAACAGAGCTGAAATGCAGTCATTGTGTCATTTCACCTTTGTCCCATGAAACTCCCAGCTCTGAGAGAGCTGAACTGGCTCCTAAGTAAAGAATTTCATTGACAGAGGCAGCTAAGGCTCTATCCCAAACCTGAGAGGTGACTTTGAACTGGTTATTTCACATTTTGTCCTTTGCCAACAAGCGGTCGCCAAACGGTGGTGTGCAGACCACTGGTGGTCTGTGAGGTCTGAAAGGTTGGCGACCACTGCAGTAGTCAATTCACCTAACCACCAGTTTCATAAGGTGGGATGTAGAGTTCCCTAAAAATTTTTGCATTTTTGAAATTTATAGAAGAATGAAAAAAGACTCTACAGAATCGCATTTTTTAAACGTATGTCTGAGTGTGTGTGTCACACACATTCTTAGGTAATGTGTGTGTGTGTGTGTGTGTGTGTGTGTGTGTGTATAATCCATATAAATATGTGTGTGTGTATGTGTGTGTGTGTGTGTATAACAGTGGGCAAAAGTAGTTTTACAGTTATTCAAATGGAAAAAAACAATAATAAATAGCCCAGTAATAAACTCTGTTTGAATACTCACAACTGTAAATCTACTTTTGCCCACCCCTGTGTACAAATACATACATAGATATATAGTTACTAGAGGTCCAGTGCACAAAATTCATGCACTCAGGAGGTGGTCCCTCAGCCCGGACTCCACCTTCTCTCAGTACAGCAACCCTCAGGAGATGCTGCAGAGGTGGGAGAGGCTCCCACCACTGCTGCTGCGCTAGCCAGCCATGATCCCAGCTTCTGTCTGAGTGGTGCTTCCCCTGTGGGAGCACACTGACCACCAGGGACAGCTTCTGATTGAGCATCTTCCCCCTGGTGGTCAGTGCATGTCATAGTGACTGGTAGTTCTGCTGTTCGGTTGATTTGCATATTAGCCTTTTATTATATAGGATAATGTCTCATTATGGGCAAGGCCTCTAATTCAATTTTTTTTTTTTTTTGGTAGTTAAAGGGAGGGGTAGAATTTTCACTTGAGCCTGAAGCTAAAATTGTCCTTAGCTCAAAAATCTGCATACCACTGAGACACATCTTGGTGAGGCTCATTCTGAACCCCCACACTGTTCTATTATGTGTATAAGTATTGAGAACCATCTTATCTCTTTAGTGAAAGGAACATTTTGTTATGTTACAATGACTAACTTTATTTCATGACTTGTGTTTTGACTTCAAGTCTATATCTAGTATTCATACAGCAACTTCAGCTCTTCTGTTCAATATTTATTTGGCATATCTTTTATTTTATTTTCTCTAAATAATTCTACATTTTTATGTATTAGACTAGTTGCCTGGTGCACGAAATTCGTGCAGGGGGGAGGGAGTCCCTCAGCCTGGCCTTCACCCTCGCTAATCTGAGACTCTTTGGGGGATGTCCAACTGCTGGTTTAGGCCCAATCCTTGTGGGCTGGCAGTCAGACATCCCTCTCACAATCTGGAGCTGCTGTCTCCTAACCTCTTACCTGCTTGCCTGCCTAGTCGCCCCTACCATTCTGCCTGCTGGCCTGCTCGCCCCCAACAGCCCCCACCCCCACCAGCCTGCTCACCCCCAACTGCCCTCTCCTCTGGCCTGATTGCCCCTAACTGCATCTGCCTTGCCACCATGGCTTTGTCCAGAAGGTCTCCCAGTCTAATTAGCATATTACTCTTTTGTTAGTATAGATAGCAATAGCCCAGGGATACAAATTATAGTCTGGCAAGGCCTGAAAGGGGCAGGTGCAGGGTGAAGAAGATAAATGGGGAGAGAAAAAAAAATAAAACTAAGGGACATCTGTAATACTTTCAACAATAAAGATACATTTTAAATAATGGGAAATACCTTAGTTGAAAGGTAATTGCTCTACACTGTACTTTATATTCTCAACTCCTCTCAAAGAGATATTAATTGACCCTGTGTTCACTGACTGCAGGACTGACTTCCACCATGCTGACCCAGCACTGACTGCCATGCGGGCTGCAATTAGACCCTGCTTTTCTCTCCCAGCCTCTGTCTAGGCCTGATCACTGCCTCCTCAGCAGTCAGTGCTGGGTCGCTGAGGTGCCCGCAGCGCTGACTACAGGACTGACTTCCGCCATGCCGACCTAGCACTGACTGCCACGGGGACTGCAATCAGACCCTGCTTTTCTCTCTTGGCCTCTGTCCAGGCCTAATCGCAGCCCTCGGCCGTGGTGCAACAGTCAGTGCTGGGTCACCAGAACTGACTTCTGTTATGCCAACCAAGCACTGACTGCCACAGAGCCTGTGGCAGGCCCTGCTTTTCTCTCCAGTCCTGATTGCAGCCCCCTCAGCAGTGAGTGCTGGGTCGATGAGGTGCCTGCAGAGTGGCAGTAAGTGCTGGGTCATTATAGCAACCCAGCACTGACTGCAGGACTGACTTCCGGTGTTTAGTCACGCCTTCAGTTGTTTTGGCCATTACAGACCCTGTCTCTTTATGTATATGGATATAGAAATTAAAGGTAGACTCTTGAAATGGATCTCAAATTTTGCTCCATGAGATCTATGGCTCCAGAGAATGGAAACTCTGCAAGGGCAGGAACCATGTAGGCTCATATGGGTCATGGATTCTAGTCTTCAACTTTTAGCCTTTTCTGGTTCCAATAGAAATCAAGTCTGCATCTGTCTAATTGCCTGTCACTGCGACGAGCGAGTGCTGCCCGCCTGCTTTAGTTTGGCAAGTAAAGTCTACACTCAGATGTAACAAGCGAAGATTCCCTGAAGCAGTTCTTTACCTTTTATGAGTTACAGATAGCTTTAAGAATCAAAAAAATTGGTACATAAGTAAACACACACACAGAAGTCCACATATGATTTGTAGAAGATCATAGGCCCTGGTTGACTTAGGAGTCTCTACTCTTGAAAATATTTTCAAAAGCCGCATGCCTCATTTCCTTCCCTTTCATCTCTAGGTTGGCATTTCCTTGTTTCATTTTGGTCTATCCTGTCTTTGGTGCTGACCAGAGATCACTTGTTAGGAAAATCATCACTGAAATTAACAGTAACTACAGTAGTAGGTATGTGTCTCAACATTCTGCCCTTAACAAAATAACATTCTGATTTAAACAGTAGCACTGTTTTTACACAGATGATACAGCATTTGTGATACTAAGATCAGCTTCAAAACAAATGGCTGTCTCACGCTACTCACTGCTCTGTCACGGGACTGTCAGAGGCTGCCTGTGCGTCCTCCACATCAGAGGAAGCCTGGCCAACTGGCACTCAGAGGAGATGACATGCATCAACAGCATCAGTCTCAGAAGGCCTCCAAGTGTTACACCAAACGTGCAAATACAAAGCATGATAGAAGAGATATCCTGGGGTGTCATCTGCAAATAAATAGCAGAAAATGAAAAGTTGCTTCCAAAATTTGGATTCATACTTATGAGTCAGTGTAGCATAATGGCTTAAAGCACAGGCTGGGGATTCCAATAGGCCTCTCTCTGCCACTTATTTGTCCTTTATAACTAGTTACTGAACCACCCTAATAATCATTTTCTACTTATATAAAATGAGGGGAGGGATCTCCATTTTCCTAGGGAGAGAGAAAGATAGTGGGGAGAGAGAGAGAGGTGAAAGAGAAAGAGGTGAAAAGAGAGAGGGCAAGCTCTCTGGTATCACTTCTTATAAGGACACTAGTCCCATCAGGTCAGGACCCCTATCCCATGATCTCACTTAACCTTAATTACCTTGTTTATGTGCCCTATCTCCAAATACAGTCACATTGCAGAGTTAGAGCTTTAGGGAACACAATTCATTCCATAGGAAGTGGTAATAGATGTATATATTCTGAACAATTTAAAATAATGTGATCAAAAACTATGGCCTAATGTGATCAAAACTCTGATTTACAAATTTTATACTTTTTGAACTAAGAAAAATAAAAATTCTGAGTTCAGAAAAGAAATCACATATAAAATTTATTTTTCCTTCACATGGCTCAAGGGGAGCCAGGCTGAGCATGGCAATTTTTCACCTTCTGACCACTGTGTAGAAATGTACACTGAGTGGCCAGATTATTATGATCTCTAAATTCATAATAATCTGGCCACTCAGTATATATATATATATATCTTAGAGGCCCAGTGCATGAATTTGTGCAGGGATGGGGTCTGGCCAGCAGTCCAAGATTATGAGAGGGATGTCTGACCCAGTTTAGGCTCAATCCCCGGGGATCAGGCCTAAACCAGCAGTCAGACATCCCCCAAGGGGTCCCAGATTGGAGAGGGCCCAGGCTGGGCTGAGGACACCCCCCTATCCCCCATGCATGAATTTCATGCACCAGGCCTCTAGTTAAAAATAAAGATACAAGACCTAAAAATAAAAATTTTAATTAATCTTCAACAGCCTACTAGGCCACATTGATATCAAGAACACTTGTCTTTTACATTGTAGACTCTGAATCTAGCAAAATGTCTGGTATGTAATGAGCATTGGCATGAAGTATTTGCTGAATTGGTATATGTAATTTCTTTCTTACTCCTGACTCTGGTCTCTAGTTTTCCAGATGTAACTGGCAGGCTGACTTAATTTTCTTTTTTATCAACTTTGTTTTCTCATCATTGCCTCTGCTTCCCTCAGATATAGAGTTATGTAGTTTAAGGCCAAACTGATAAACCTATCCTAATTGCTATTTATTTCTCTACTTAATTTTTACTCCCTCAAATATTTCTTAGGACTGTGGGAAGCCTCTCCTTAGGCCTGAACTCCATTCTGCTCTATATTATAATCATTTGCATACTGAATAGTTTTCCCTTCTAACCATCAAACCATATTCACGTTAAGGGTAGAGACCCTATCATTGTATCTCCTACCATGCTTAAAACAGAGTTTGGCACACTGAAAGCACTGAGTAAATATTTTGCAAGTTGAGTTCAAGATTGCATTGTGGATAAATACCCTTTGATTTACTTTATATTTATTTAAATTTATTTTATTATATTTTGCAAATATTACTGAATATGTCAACATAATGTTTACATTTTCCCTTTTGTTCCTGTTACAGACAATGAACAATATTCTCAATAGACTCTGTGTACTGAAAGCCAAAAAAAGAAGAGAGAGAAAATAGAAAATGAAGCCTTAAATTTAATCTTCATATTTTATATTCCCAGCAGCACTTCACACTCTCAGATAACCTGGATAAGTTACAGGCTATTGTTGTCCCTTGGGATTAAGCCCCTATTCTAGTGGTCAGCAAACTTATTAGTCAATAGAGCGGCGAACCACAGTTTGCCGACCACTGTACTAAGCTATTGCTCCACTGAAACAAAATAAAATAAAAAGCAAAGTTCTAATATTATTCTTTGAGATCATACTTCTCAATTATCCTCTGGTTTATTTCTAAAGAGTCTTTCATTTCCATGAAATTTAGTGTTCTCTCCCTTTTTTCTTTGTAAACAATCACTTCACAAATGCAGAAAAATGAAATTAAGTTTAATAATAAAAAGTTATGAATGCTGATAGAAAATTAATTTGATTTCTTTATCCTGTGCTTTGCTCCTTCATCTCTGAGGTGTCTTCTTTCTGATTCTGTGTCTCTTAAGTGCCTTAAGATCTAAAAGTTGAAAAAGATGAGAAGAATTATTGTTAATGAGGACAACTGGGGACTATGACTTTGTAGTCTGTATTTTAAGTACAAAGTACAATAATGTTAACTCAAGAGATTCCTCCAACGGTTCATCTTGATTTTCAACAGGAGCACCTGGAAAAAATGTACTATTTTTGTTTAAATATATTTTTACTAGAGGCCTCGTGCATGAAATTCATGCATGGGGTCGGGGGGGACAAGGGATGGGGGCAGGGGAATGTTCCTCAGCCCAGCCTGCACCCTCTCCAATCTGGGACCTCTCAGACATCCCTTTCACAATCTGGGACCACTGGGTCCTAACTGCTCACCTGCCTGCCAGCCTGATTGTCCCCTAACCGCTCCCCTGCTGGTCTGATTGATGCCTAACTGCTCCCTTGCCAGCCTGATCTCCCCCAACTGCCCTCCCCTGCCCAATTGCCCACGACTGCCCTCTCCTGTCAGCCTGATCACTTCCAACTGCCTTCTCCTGCCAGCCAGATCAACTACAACTGCCCTCCCCTGCTGCGACCCACATCCTCCACTGGGACTCAGCACCCCCACACCACATGGAGCTGTGGAACCCCCAGGCCTCACCATCTGGAGTGGCCACTGGGCCCGCCTCCACTATGCATGTGACCATCTTGTGGTAGCCATCTTGTAGTGTCCATCTAGTGGCAGCCATCTTGTGGCAGCCATCTTGTAATAATATCGCATGCAAGGATGTGAGGACCACCTAGGCTTTTATTAGTATAGATAAGGCTTGTCATAGCCCAGAATATTATGATGAACACAAGATATTTAAGAGACTATATAAAAAATTGATTAAAAGTGTAAATATATTTTTTGTTTCCAGATTCTTCAACAGGCATTAAATCACTGAACTAGAGAAAGAGAGAAAGAGAAAGAGAGAGAGAAAAAAAAATGCTAACATTGGGAAACAGCACAATCTGTCTTGTTATAAATAAATTAAAAGATGAAATATGGAAAAATTATTTGTTGTTTATCTGAAGTTCAAATTGAACTGGGCCTCCTGTGTTTTATCTGGCAACTCTGCTCTTATATAAATTCTCCCAACATTCAAGCCCAAATCAAATCTCATTTCTTCAATGAAGGCTTCCATATCTCTCTTATTTTGAAGGGATTCATGCATTTACTTGTCACCTCCCACCTCAATTAACAAATGTGTATGGAACACTGATTTTCCACCAATAACTGTGTTAGGCACTGGGGATAAAACAAGACAGTCCACAACTGAAGGGCAGAGGATGGCCTTGAAAGCAGGTAATAATGATATAGGGGAATAAATGCATGAGAGAGATAAGCTCAAGGTACCATGGAAAATTCCCAAAGAAGTTTTGTAGGAACAATGTCTATCCATTCTTCTTATCTCCTACCTAATTGTGTCTTTATCAACATTTGGACTTGCATCTTTTACTTCTTGGCCTCTCCCTCACATAGTATTTTATTCATAGTTAGCGCTTATATTCATTTTAGTGTAATGAGCCCCTTTCTCCTTTCATTCATTTACTCTCCATCCGAGTTTTTTGAAAGATACCAGAGGACTGGGTTTAACTTGTTTCACTTTAACCAAAGTGTGGGAAATTGTGACTTTTCCAGTTGTATTAAATAGGACAGGCATCACTCTGTGTGCTTTACATAGCCATTCAATCCTCACACTGTCTCTATAAACTAGTTCTGTTTACAAATCATTGTATAAGAGGGGAAACCAAGACAGGATATGATTCAGTAATTTGCTTCAAATCTCTTGAATTGTAAAGGTGGAGCTGAGAGTCACACCCAAGAGTCTGGCTCCAAAGTGCTATGTTGCCACTCCATGAAGAAGGGTATTTTAAAAATTAAAGTTAAATAAGCTTCTAAAATTTTCTGCACTCTTCATATATTCTTTTATTTAAGAGCGATCATTTTTATGTTTCTATTGATCCAAAAATGAGCCATAGTGGCTCAAACACAATTGAAGTGAAGTAACTTCAAGAAGAAGGAAGCTAAAATTGCACCATCTTATATTCTGAAACTGTATGTTAGCTCATCACTTTTCCCTACATGACTGCACCAGTCCTCTGGTGTGTGCTACAGTCTAGGGCCTGGAGCCAAATCCTGTGCACAGCCCTGGACAATAGCAGTTCTGATAGATCTGAGAAAGCAGAGTCATGAAATCTTTTCCAAGTAACTGTTTAAGATTCATCATCATGTAGATAAAGAAATAAAAACATCCTTAAGCATTTGGTAGAAAATTTAGAGAAAACCAAACATGATACAGAGAGATGTAGTTATTATTGAGTGTTATAACCTTATTACCTGATTCATAAAGGTACAAACTTAAGTATGCTGAATGCTCTATAGTCTCAGTGACTTCCCAAATATGACCAGTAGAAAGCTACTTGGGAAATATTAAAAATCTATTTTTTTCACTTGCATAGAATGCAGATACTTACAACATAAGGGGCTGATTTAGAAGTATTCTAAGTCCTTATTCTCTAAGGAGGGTACTGCTTATTCCCACTACTTGATGGCTGGGATTTCTAGCAAATTCATCGTGGTTTAAATTCATCATGACTGTGATAACAATAAAACTGGACTAAAAAAAAAACATTTTTACTATGGAAAGAGATGAAGAATTAACCATGCTCATGAAATGTTTTTCATCTTCAAGAAATCATCTTCCTCCATGAATAAGAAAGGCTATTGTGGTCTGTTTCCAGTCTTTATGTTCCACTGAGTGTGGTGCAGAATATCAGGGGAAGGTTAGCTTATTATAATCTTGGCTAGTAGATTATGGTGTTAAAATAAATAAAATTGTTGGAATGAGTTGTCTGTCCCTTGGTGGCATACTGACACTAAAGCTAACCCTCCACTGATACTTTTTTAAAAAGTCTGTTCACTGTAAAATATTGCCTATGGCCTCTTTCACTTTCAGAGTCAGAAGAAAGTGCAGAAATGGGAAGTTATCATGGCAGATTTTGTTTAATACTAATGTAAATTAAAAATTCCCAAATCTCAAAAATATACAAAATTCTCTTACTTTGGATAAATTGTCCAATATATAAATTATTATGAATTTCATATATTATTGATAATAACACGACATTTAGAAAAATATAAAATGTCAACAGAGACATTTTGAGTAAACATGTCACAAAAGCCTGTGCCCATAATAATAAAAGAGAAATAGATTTGAGGGAATAATAGAATCTCAGAAGTTGAAAGAACTTTAAAGGTTATCAAGTTTACTCAACCTAAGATTTAATATGTCCTCTGGTATCTTCTCCCAAATCTAGGAGGTGCTAGCTTAAGTATGGGTGACTTTAGAATATCACCCAATAGTTTAGCCTATACTTTCCACTTCTCACTTTTATTATGAAATTTCTCACTTCTATTATGTGTTTGATTATCCTCTCTTTATACTGTCACACAGCAGTTTATCTTTAAAATATGTTGATATATATGCCCCATCACAGAAAACTTAATTCTCAAGGTTCCTAAGAGGAGATATTAGAGCAGTAAAGAGGAATATTATATGTAATTTAATGCTATGGTAAGCTAGCATTTTAATTTTTATGTATTAACTGCATTGAATGTCGCTATCGCCAACCTCTCTGGGACATATAAATTGAACCTAATTACAGAGTGTCTAGAAGCTGAAAATACTGTGTGAAAATGTTTTAAAATATTCCTGAGCCCAGCTGGAGTGGCTCAGTATTTGAGCGTCAACCTATGAACCTGGAGGTTACGGTTCCATTCCTGGTCAGGGCACATCCCCAGAAGGGGGCATGCAGGAGGCAGTTGACCAATGATTCTCTCTCTTTGTTGGTGTTTCTATCTCTTCCTCTCTGAAATCAATACAAAAAAAAATTTTTTTTTAATTCCTGAGTCCTGGTAAAATATATACTTTTAAAAATCAATGGATGTCAATTCTCACAAAAAGAGGTGGAGGCAATTTACTCACACATGGGCTTGATAGTCCTACCAGAGGCCCAGTGCATGAAAATTCATGAACTTGGGGGTGTTGGGGAAGGATCCCTCAGCCCAGCCTGTGCCCTTTGGCAGACCAGGAGCCCTTGGGGATGTCTGATTGATGCTTAGGCCTAAGTTGCATTCTGGCCTCCCTCTGTGGTAGGCAACCCACAGACAATGAAGAGATGACCCCAGCAAGTGGCCAGCCCCAGATCATTGTCCCCTTCCTCTGCCCTCTAGCACACACCTTGGCTGGCCTGACACCACCAGCTTGCTGGCTCTGCCCCCTGCTGACCAGTCATTCTGCTATTAGGTCAATTTGCATTTTAGGTTTTTATTATATAGGATAACATATCTTGTTTCCACAAACAGAAAACCTCATTAATTTGTAAATAATCATCAGAATGCCCTTCCCTGAGGACCTAAAAGAAAGAGCAGAGCTTCTCAGATGTGGTAAGAACTCAAAACTCTCTGCAGCATCTTGAGGAGAAGTACTCTGGAATTCTGGACTGGCTGAAAAGTTGCTGCAGCCATAGTAAATTTTAATTTTTTAACTATAACCTTTTCCATCTGTTTCACTGAGGATTATATTAACATTTGAGAATTATGGAAGAGACCATTTTGAAATTTTGGTGCATAGGTGGCCAAATAATTCTTGACATATGAAATTTTGGGAATTTTGCTAAAGAGTTTTATCTTTACTCCAAGCAGGTGGCCACTATTTGGAGTCCTATAACTCAGGAAAGGGAAGAGGAAGTTCATTGCTTCATAGGAGACAAGGTGATAGCCATTCCTACTGATAAACTGGTGCTCAGCATATAGGAATTAATACAATAAGGAGGCTGAAAGTCAGACAGAGGGACATGGCTGATTTTCCTCTTTAATGTTAGAAAGTCAACAATGCATAAAATTCAAGATGTTTTAAAATGCATTCAACATTTTATGCTTTCCATAATACCATCTCAATATTTATTGGAAGTTCTATAGTTCCATTATTTGATATTTTTATGTTAAGCTCATGTGAAATAATTTTAATGTATCTAATTTTTAGAAGAATATGCACACATAATTCCATTTTTATATGATTATCTCTATGCAAACAAAAAGACCTTATCCTTCCTTTTGTTTATCTGCACAGAAACATACGTAGAGTGAAACTCAAAATTAACAAAGGTTATTTCTGTAGTCTAGGCTTTGGAAATGTTTTTACTTCCTTATTTGAAAATTTAATTAAATCTTTTATAATAAATATGCATCAGTTGTAAAAATTAAAAAATAAAATTTAAAATATAAACTATTTACTGCTTAATGATCTATCTCTACCTAAATGTCCCCGAAAGAAGTAGCTCATATTCAATATATACCCCCCAAAAAAGAAAATAAATAAATAAATATATAGATATATATAGATATATATAGATATTTTTTTTTCTTTTTTGATATATATATATATGACTGGTCTTATCTTTTTCCCCCCAAGCTTGTTTTCTTGTGTTTCATCAAAGATAAGGCAGCCTTATCAAACTGCAACTTAAAATTTAAATCTATCTTTGACTCCTTCTGTCTTAACAAGACAACTATTTATACATCATTCTTTGTTTCTAGTTTTAATTAGTATCTCAACTTTATTTCTGTTTCTCAATTCCACTGCAGTGATACAAACTCTATGTAGGAAGAAGTCCAAATTCTTTCACACATAACTCAAATATCTGAGAATCTGTCCTTACCCTAGTTTTCTAACTTAATCACCAGCTTTCCCCAGCCTCAGAATCCCTCTTACAACCTTAAAACTGTTTTCCTAAAGTAAAAAAATGGGGAGACAAAAAAAATAACACACAATTCCCAAAGGAAAGAAAAAGAAGAATCACCAGAAAGAGAATTAAATGAAATGGAGGCAAGTAGCATGTCAGAGAAAGAATTCAGACTAATGGTTATAAGAATGCTCAAATAGCTGGATGACAAATACACACAACTCAATGAGAATTATAAGGAGCTGAATGAGAATGTCACCAACATGAAAATGAACCAAGAGGAAATGAAGAATGACATAATTGCAATAAAGAACACAATGGAAGGCTTAAACAGTAAACTAGAAGCTGAAAACTGCATCAGCAAATTAGAAGACAAGGTAGGAAAAACACACAAACAATGTAAAAACTGAAAAGAAATCTTGACAAGCAGGAGATCCTAAGGGAACTTTGGGAAAACATGAAATAAAACAATATCTGCATTAATAGGGTATCAGAAAGAGAGGAAGTGGAGCAAGGAATAGAAAACCTGTCTGAAGAAATAATGACAGAAAACTTTCCCGATGCTGGCAAGAAAAAAACCACACAAGCCCAAGAAGCACATAGAGTCCCAAACAAGATGAACCCAAAAAGACCAACACTAAGACACATTATAATTAAATTGGCAAACATCAACAATAAAGTAAGAACCTTAAATGCAGCTAGAGAGAAACAGAAAGTTACCTACAAGGGATATCCGATTAGAATATCAAATGATTTCTCAACAGAAACACACCAGGTCAAAAGGGAATAGAATGAAATATACAAAGTAATGCAAAGCAAGAGATTGAATCCAAGAATACTATACCCAGCAAGGTTATCGTTCAAAATTGAATGTGGAATGAGGAGCTTTACAGACAAAAAAGGGCTAAGGGAGTTTATTATTAACAAGACTGCAATACGAGAAATGCTAAAGGGCCTTCTGTAAAAAGAAGAAACAGAAAGACAAGAAAGAACACACACATAAAATACAAAAATGGTGACAAACAAGTACTGATCAATACTAACATTAAATGTAAATGAATTAAATGCTCCAATCAAAAGACATAGGATAGCTGAATGAATACAAAAACATGACCCATATGCAAGAGACCCACCTCAGAAGAAAGGATTCACACAGACTGATAGTGAAGGGATGGAGAAATATTTTTCATGAAAATGAGAAAATGGCAGGGGTTGCAATACTTATATCTGACAAAATAGACCTCAAAGTAAAGGCCATAATAAGAGATACGAAGGGCACTTCATAATACTAAAGGGAGTAGTTCAACATGAGATATCTCTGATAAAACATATATACACCCAATACAGGAGCACCCAAATACATAAAACAACTTCTGCAAGATATCAAAGGAGAGACTGACAAAAATAGAATCATATTGGGGAAATTTAATACCCCAATGACACCACTGGATAAATCTTTTAAACAAAAAATAAGCAAAGACACAGCAATCCTAAATGACTCACTAGATAGATGAACTTAATTGACATCTTCAGAACATTTTACCCCAAAGCTACAGAATATATATTCTTTTCAAGTCCACATGGGACATTTTCAAAGGTATATCACATAATAGGACACAGGCAAAGTCTCTTCAGATTCAAGAAGATAGAAACCATAACAAGCTTCTTCTCAAATCATAATGGCATAAAATTAGAAATCAACTACAATAAAAACAATGAAAAAAATAAAACACTTAGAGGCTAAATAGCATGCTATTAAACAATTATTGGGTTACCAAAGAGATAAAAAAAAAAAAATAAAAAGCATCTTGGAAATAAATGAGAATGAAAAACACAAAAATCCAAAATCTATGGGACACAATGAAAGCAGTCCTAACAGGGAAGTTCATAGCTATATAGGACAAAAAAGTAAGAAAAAATGATAATAAATTATCTAACATTTTAACTTGAAGAATAAGAAAGATAACAACAAGAAAAGCCCAGTGTAAGCAGAAGGGAGGAAATAATAAATATCAGAGCAGAAATAAACTACATAGAGACCAAAAAAAATAATAATATAAAAGACCAATGAAACCAAGAGCTGGTTCTTTGAAAGGATAAACAAGATTGGTGCACCTCTAGCCAGGCTCACCAAGAACCAAAGAGAGAGGACCCAAATAAACAAAATAGAAATGAAAGAGGCAAAGAAACAACTGACTCCACAGATATGCAAAGGATTATAAAAAAAAATACTATGAACAACACTATTCCAACAAACTGGACAACCTCAATGAAATGGACATTTTCCTAGAAAAATACAAGCTTCCAAAACTCAATCAGGAAGAATCAAAAACCCTGAATAGGCCAATAACTACTGATGAAATTGAAACAGTAATAAAGAAGCTTCCAGGAAACAAAGGCCCTGAACCAGATGGCTTCACAGGAGAATTTTGCAAAACATTCAAAGAAGAACTAAAACCAATCTTTCTCAGACTATTTCAAAAAATTCCAGAGGAAGGCACACTTCCAAACTCTTTCTATGGAGCCAGCATTACCCTAATATCAAAATCAGATAAAGACACTATAAAGAAAGAGAATTACAGTCCAATATCCCCAATAAACATAGATGCTAAAATCCTCAACAAAGTTCTAGCAAACTGGATCCAGCATTACATTAGAAAGATCATACTCCATTACCAAGTAGGATTTGTTCCAGGGATGCAAGCCTGGTACAATATCCACAAATCAAAATATTATACATCACATAAACAAATTGAGAGGCAAAAATCACATAGGCATATAAATTGATGCAGAAAGGCATTTGAAAAAGTCCAACACACTTTTCTGATAAAAACTCTCAGCAAAGTGGGAATAGAGGGATCATACTTCAACATAATAAAAGCCTTATATGACAAACCTATAGCCAACATTATACTCAATGGGTAAAAACTAAAACCATTTCCACTAAGAATAGGAACAAGACAGAGATGCATGCTTTCACCACTCCTATTCAACAGAATACTGGAAGAACTAGCCATAGCAATCAAACAATAAGAAGAAATAAAAGGCATCCAAATTGGAATAGAAGAAGAAAATTGTCATTATTTGCATATGACATGATACTGCAATTAAAAAATCTTAAAGACTCCATCAAAAAATTATTAGACTTAATAAATTAATTTGATAATAAAGCAAAATACAAAATTAACACCAAGAAATTTATGGCATTTCTATACACCAATAGTGAACTTACAGAAAGATAAATTTAAAAAGAAATTCCATATACATCACACCAAAAAATTTAAGATACTTAGGAATAAACTTAACTAAGGAGGTAAAAGAACTGTATTCAGAAAACTACAGGACACTGAACAAAGAGATAGAAGAAGATATAAACATATAGAAGAACTTGCCATGTTTAATGGAATCAACATCATTAAAACGTCTATAATACCCAAAGCAATCTATAGATTCAATGGACTCCCCATTAAAATATCAATGGCATATTTCACAGACCTAGAAAGAACTCTCTAAAAATCCATCTGAAATTTAAAAAGACCCAGAATAGCCACAGCTTTTCTGAGAAAGAAGAATAAAGAAGGGGGGAATCTCAATACCATATATCAAGCTGTTTTACAAAGCCACTGTTCTCAAAACTGCCTGGTACTGGCACAAGAACAGACATATAGACCAATGGAATGGAATAAAGAATACAGAAATCGATCCAAACCACTATGCTCAATTAATATTTGACAAAGGAGGCAAGAACATAATGGAGTCAAGACAGTCTATTCAATAAATGGTGTTGGGAAAATTGGACAGATAAGTGCTAAGAAATGAAACCAGATCACCAAATTACACCATACACAAAAGTAAACTCAAAATGGATAAAGGAATTAAATGTAAGATGAGGAAACCATAAAAATCTTAGAGGAATCCATAGGCAGCAAAATCTCAGACATATCCTGAAGCAATATCTTCACTGATACTGCTCCTAGGGCAATGGAAACTAAAGAAAAAATGAACAAATCAGACTACATCAAAAGAAAAAGCTTCTGCACAGCAAAAGAAACCATCAACAAAGCAAGAAGAAAGCCCACTGCATGGGAGAACATATTTGCCAATGTTATCTCCAATAAGGGTTTAATCTCCAGCATTTACAGGGAATTCATACAACTTAACAAAAGGAAGATAAACAACCCAATCAAAAAAATGGGCAAGGCCTAAATAGATTCTTTGCAAAAGAGGACATAAGTAAGGCCAAGAGATATATGAAAATATGCTCAAAATCACTAATCATCAGAGAGATGCAAATCAAAAGACAATGAGGTAACCTCTCATGCCTCTTAGAATGGCTATGATCAGAAAATCAACAAATGACAAGTGCTGGCAAGGATGCAGAGAAAAGAGAACCCTCATGCACTGCTGATGGGAATACAGACTGGTGCAGCCACAAAGAAATGAGTATGGAGATTCCTCAAAAAACTAAAAATAGAACTCCCATTTAATCCAGTAATCCCACTTCCAGGAATATATCCCAAGAAAACAGAAACACCAATCAGAAAGGATATATGGACCCCTATGTTTATAGCAGCACAATTTTCAATAGTTAATATTTGGAAACTGCCTAAGTACCCATCGGCAGATGAGTGGATTAAAAAACAGTGATACAGAATTTTTTGAAAAAATGGCAGCAGAATAGTTGGACATATTCCAATCCTTGTTCCCTGAGCAGACAGAGAGAACAGCTGAGTGCCTGGGAGTGTTTGTTGGTGAATTAAGGGACAGATCCTTCAGGAAAAGGTAGGATACTGCTGGGTGGGGACCCCTTGATCAGGCAGCCCCACAGCCACGAGGTTTTTTATCCTGGAGCCACCAGGTCAAACACAGAGATTGTGCCATCTTGAAGGGGAAAGTGGATGTTTACAGAAGCCTGAAAAGCTACAGCTGCAACACCCACCAATAGCTCCGAGTCCCAGAACACCAGTTCCCATTTGGCACACACACTCGGATTCAGAGGAGCTCTACACTCACTCCACACAGAAGAGTCCGATTTCACCTGGGATAAGGAGAGAGAGAACTACATAATCAGACAACCAGAGAAGAGATACCATGGACAAAGAAACAGCCCACATACGAAAGAAAAGCAGGCATCACCAGAAAAGGAACTAAACGAAATGGAGGCAAGCAACCTGTCAGAGAAAGAATTCAGAGAAATGGTCATAAGGTGGCTGAAAAGAATGGAAGACAAATTTGACAATATGAGTAAGAACCAAGAGGAAATAAGGAAGAACCAAAAGGAAATGAAGAAGAATCAAGAAGAAATGAAAAATGACATTGCTGCTATAAAGAACTCAATAGAAAGCATCAAAAGTAGACTAGGAGAAGCAGAGGGCCACATCAGTGAGCTAGAAGACAAGATAGAAAAAAATACTCAAGTAGAGCAGCTTCTAGAAAAAAAATAATACAGCAGGAGGAGAGCCTAAGGGAAATATGGGATAACACAAAACAAAACAACATCCACATAATAGGGGTTCCAGAAGGAGAGCAAGGAATAGAAAACCTGTTTGAAGAAATAATGACAGAAAACTTCCCTGATAAAGGAAAGAAAAAACCCACACAAATCCAAGAAGCTCACAGAGTCCCAAGCAAAATAAATCCCACAAAACCGACACCAAGGCACATTATAATTAGATTGGCAAACACCAATGACAAAGTAAGAATCTTAAAAGCTGCCAGAGAGAAAGAGAAAGTTACCTACAAAGGAACCCCCATAAGACTAGCAACTGATTTTTCAACAGAAATTCATCAGCCAGAAGGGAATGGAATGAAATATACAAAGTCATGCAAAGGAAGGGTCTGAATCAAAGAATACTTTACCCAGCGAGGCTTTTGGTCAAAATTGAAAGTGAAATCAGGAGCTTCACAGACAAAAAAGGACAAAGGGAATTTACTACCACCAAACCAGCAGTGCAAGAAATGCTAAAGAATGTGCTGTAAACAAAAAAAAATATATAGGAAGCAAAGAAGGAACATGGGGTAAAGAATAAAAATGGTGACAAAGTACCTATCAATAATAACTTTAAATGTAAATGAATTACATGTTCTAATCAAAAGACATAGGGTAACAGATTGGAAAAGGAAACATGACCCATATATTTGCTGTCTACCAGAAACCCACTCAGAAAAAAAAGACACACACAGACTGAGGCTGAAGGGATGGAAAAAGGGTTTTCAGGCAAATGGAAATGAAAAAAAAGCTGGGGTAGCAATACTTATATCTGACAAATTAGATCTCAAAGTGAAGGACATAACAAGAGATAAGGAAGGCCACTTCATAATACTAAAGGGAATAATCCAACAAGTAGAAATAACTCAAATAAACATATATGCACCCAATACAGGAGTACCTACATACATAAAAAAAACTTCTGGAGAATATCAAGGGAGAAATTGACAGCAATACAATTATAGTAGGAGCCTTTAATACCTTACTATCACCATTGGACAAATCCTCTAAACAAAAAATCAGCAAAGAAACATCAATCCTAAATGATTCACTAGTCCAGCTGGAATTAATTGACATCTTCAGAACATTTCACCCAAAAGCCACAGAATATACATTCTTCTCAAGTGCACATGGGTCATTTTAAAAGATAGACCATATGTTGGGCCATAAGCAAAATCTCTTCAAATTCAAGAAGATAGAAATCATATCAAGCATCTTCTCAGATCACAGTGGCATAAAACTGAAAATCAACTACCATAAAAACAATCCAAAGAAATCAATCACAGAGAGTCTAAACTGCATGCTATTAAACAATGACTGAGTAACCAGAGAGGTCAAGGAAGAAATAAAAAAACATCATGACAACAAATGACAATGAAAACACAACAATCCAAAATCTGTGGGACACAGTGAAAGCAGTCTTGAAAGGAAAGTTCATAGTTCTACAAGCCTACTGCAAAAAACAGGAAACAATGGTAATAAATTACCTAACCCTACAACTCAAAGAGCTAGAAAGAGAGCAACAAGGAAAGCCCAATGTAAGCAGAAGGAAGGAAAAAGTAAAAATTAGAGTGCAGATAAACAACATAGAGACCAAAGAAACAATTCAAAAATCAACAAAACCAGGAGCTGGTTCTTTGACAGGATAAATAAGATTGATGAACTTCTAGCTAACCAAGAAGCAAAGAGAGATGATTCAAATAAACAAAATCAGAAATAAAAGAGGAGAAATAATAACAGACCCAACCAAAATACAAAGAATTGTTAAAAAAAAATACTATAAACAACTCTATTTCAACAAACTGGACAACTTGGAGGAAATGGACATATTCCTAGAAAAATATAACCTTCCAAAACTCAATTAGGAAGAATATAAACATCTCAATAGGCCAATAATTATGTAAGAAATTGAAGCAGTCAAAAAGCTTGCAGCAAACAAATGCCTGGGGCCAGATGACTGTGCAGGAGAGTTTTACCAAACATTCAAGGAAAAATTAAAACCTATCCTCCTCAGACTATTCCAAAAAATTTAAGAAGAAGGAATACTTCCAAGCACCTTCTATGAAGCCAACATCACCCTAATATCCACATCAGATAAAGACAACACAATGAAAGAGAATTATAGGCCAATATCTCTCATGAACATAGATGCCAAAATCCTCAACAACATTCTAGCAAATCAGATCCAGCAGTACATCAGAAAGATCATACACCATGACCAAGATTTATCCCAGGAATGCAAGGATGGTACAATATCCACAAATCACTGAACGTGATACATCACATAAACAAATTGAGAGATAAAAATAACATAGTCATATCAATTGATGCAGAAAAAAACACTTAACAAAATCCAACACCCTTTTTTGGAAAAAAAAAAAACTCTCAGCAAGGTGGGAATAGAAAGATCATACCTCAACATCATAAAAGTCATATATGATAAACTCACAGTTAACATCATACTCAATGGGCAAAAACTAAAACCATTTCCCCTAAGAACAGGAGCAAGACAAGGATACCCATTCTCACCACTCCTGTTTGACATAATACTGGAAGTATTATCCATTGCAATTAGACAAGAAGAAGAAATAAAAAGCATCCAAATTGGAAAAGAAGAAATAAAGCTGTCCTTATTTGCAGATGACATGATAGTGTACATAAAAAACCCTAAAGACTCCATCTGAAAAGTAATAGACTTAATAAATGAATTCGGCAATGTAGCAGGATACAAAATTAATGCCAAGAAATCTATGGCATTTCCATACAGTATTAGTGAACTCACAGAAAGAGAGACTAAAAAAGCAATCCCATTTACCATTGTACCAAAAAAATTTAAGGTACCTAGGAATAAACTTAATAAAGGAGGTAAAAGACCTATAAGCATAAAACTACAGGACACTGAAAAAAGAGAGAGAGGAAGATGTAAACAGATGAAAGAGCATACCATGCTCATTGATTGGGAGAATCAACATCATTAAAATGTCCATACTACCCAGAGCAATCTATAGATTCAATTGATTCCCCATTAAAATACCAATGACATATTTCACAGATCTAGGAAGAACTCTCCAAAGATTCATCTGGAATAAAAAAGACCCTGAATAGCCATAGCAATCCTGAGAAAGAAGAATAAAGTAGGTGGGATCTCAATACCAGATTTCAAGCTGTATTACAAAGCCATTGTTCTTAAAACAGCCTAGAAATGACACAACAGACATATAGACCAATAGAAAAGAATAGAGAATCCAGATATCTACCCAAATCACAATGCTCAGTTAATATTTGACAAAGGAGACATAAACATATAATGGAATCAAGACAGTCTCTTCAATAAATTGTGTTGAGAATATTGGACAGATACATGCAAAAAAAATGAAACTAGACCACCAACTTACACCATACACAAAAATAAACTCAAAATGGATACAGGATTTAAACATGAGACAGGAAACCATAAAAATACTAGAGGAATCCACAGGCAGCAAAATCTCAGATATATGCCAAAGGAACGTCTTCACTGATACTGCTCCTAGGGCAATGGAAGCTAAAGAGAAAACAAACAAATGGGACTACATCAGAATAAAAAGCTTTTGCACAGCAAAAGAAACCATCAACAAAACAACAAGAAAGCCCACTGTATGAGAGAACATATTTGCAAATGTTATCACTGATAAAGGTTTAATCTCTAACATCTACCGCCAACTTATACAACTTAATAAAAGGAAGATAAATGGTCCAATAAAAAAAATGGGCAATGGACCTAACTAGAATCTTTTCAAAAGAAGACAGAAGGAAGGCCAAGAGATACATGAAAACATGCTCAAGGTCACTAATTATCCGAGAGATGCAAATCAAAACAACCATGCGATACCATCTCACATCTGTCAAAATGGCTATCATCAACAAATCAACAAGTGATGGTGAGGATGTGCAAAAAAAGAAACCCTCATGCACTGCTGGTGGGAATGCAGACTGGTGAAGCCACTGTGAAGAACAATATGGAGTTTCCTCAAAAAAACTAAAAATGGAACTCCCATTTGACTCAATAATTCAACTCCTAGGAATATATCGTAAGGAACTAGAAACACCAATCAGAAAGGATTTATGCACCCCTGTGTTCATAGCAGCACAATTTACAATAGCTAAGATTTGGTAACAGTCTAGGTGCCTGTTAGCAGATGACTGGATCAGAAAATTATGGTACATCTACACAATGGAATACTATGCTTCCATAAAAAAGAAGGAATTCGTACCATTTTCAGCATGGAAACTGGATGGAACTGGAGAACATTATGCTAAGTGAAGTAAGCCAGTCAATTAAAGAAAAATACCATATGATCTCATTCATTTATGGATAATAAAGAACATTATAAACTGAGAAACGAAAAGATAAATAGAGGCAATAAAGCATCAAAGAGACTATCAAATTACAGTGGGAAGGTTAGGGAGATGTGGGCTAGATGAGAGATCAACCGAAGCACTTGTATGCATATATATAAGCATAACCAATGGACACAAGACACTGGGGGACTAGGGTATGCATGGGAGTGTGGGGCGGGAGCAATGGAAAAATATGTACACATGTAATACTTTAATAAAAAAATTTAAAAGAATTAATGCTAAACAGAAAACAGTGGTATATATGCACAATGGAATACTACACTGATGTAAAAAAGAAGTATTCACAACAGCATAGATGGACCTGGAGAGCATTGTGCTAAGCAAAATAAGTCAGTCAGAAAAAGATAAATATCTCATAATCTCATTCATTTGTGCAATATAATGAACAACATAAACTGATGAACAAAAACTGATCCAGAGACAGAGAAGCATTGATCAGATGCTCAAACCTCAGAGGGTAACTAAGGGAGGGTGGGGGAGAGATCAACCAAAGGACTTATATTCATGCATATAAGCCTAAGGAATGGACACAGACACCAGAGGGGTGAATGCATGAAGGGAAGTGGGGGCAATAGGGGTTAAGAACAAATATGTAATACCTTAATCAATAAAGAAAAAATGGGAGGAAATGTTTTTCTTTGCTGCCAAGTCATGATAATTTTGTAAGGAGACATGGTCAGTATATGGGGAAAAGGGAAATGCACACACTAAATAAGAATAAATGCCTGCACATCCACTCTTCTCAATGGCAATAGTAAGTTGGCAAGACAGTGTGATAAAAGTCACTTAGTGTTTGTTTAATACCAAATTGTTCCAAGGCTTTGAGGAGAATCAGCAACCCCGCCACCTCTGCTTTCCCCTAAAAAGGAGATGGTACTCCTTTCATATACTGCTTGTGTGATCTTGGATGAATGACTCAATTCCCCCAAGCCTCAGTTACTTAATCTGTAAAACAGGGGTGCTAATACCTTCCTCGCCATATCACAGACTATTATTCTATCTTTTACTGGCTGTGGGCAGCTGTTGCTCTGCTCCATTTGTCTTCTCATTCCAGAAACAAATGAAGGATCAGCTCTTACCTAGGACATGCCATTCCCTGGCAAGAAAAAGGGGGAATGGGATACAAATACACAATGATTCTTAAAGAGTTCCTGCTCAAAGTGCCACTAACATTTACTTGACCAAAGAAATTCTCATGGCTTTGACATCCACACTTAAGGAATGCCCTTTCAACAGGGAAGCCCTGCAAGTTAATTTCAACAGGTGTCTGTAACATTCCCACCACAGGGAAATAGGAAGTAATTAAATCAAGAGCAATGATACAATACACAAGGTATGTCAGGAATTCCTAGAAATTAAGTCCTTTATAATAAATATGTATCAGTTGTAAAAATTAAAAAGCCAAATTTAAAATATAAATTACTTACTGCTTAATGAGATATCTCTACCTAAATGTCCCAAAAATAACTCTTATTCAACATATAACCCCAAAAAAGAAATGTCTGGACTTATTTTTTTCCTCATCAAGATTCTAAATGGAAACTCAAAAATGTAAATAACTAAAATTTATCGCTCACAATGGACAGCAGACAATGCTAGCAAAACATATAAATCAATTTCCCTTTTTTTTAAGTTTACAAGTTACTAATGAACCAAAAAGGACACAAATATTGGCTTCTGTAAGGAAGGTTTGCTTGAACTTTTACCTAGAGATGATTAACCAAAATGTACCTTATTAAAGATTTACAGGAATTAATGTTTTGAGACATTTTAAAACATTTAATTGACTACAGAATTACTAAGCCATAGGATGGGTAATAGAGCCAACCCAACCGTTGTTAAAATGATGAAGTCAAAATATCCCTCTCCCACACTCCCTCCTAATCCTTATCCACTCACACCCCCAACTTCTACCTCCTACTATTTATCCCATGATATCTTCTCAAGTCTAATGTTATCTTTCTTGTCTCTTGCCTTCCCTAGGCCAGGATATATACATTTCAATCTCTGCTCTCCTATAGTCCAAGAATAAAGACCATCCTTACTTCCAATGCCATAGATTAGCTTTGCCTGTTTTGTATGTGCTCTTGTGTGTCTGGTTTCTTTCACTCAACATGAACTTTGTCATGGTAGATCATTCATCCTAATTGATGTGCAGAATTACACTTTGTGAACAGATCATAATATATTTACCCATTCTATTATTGATGGACATTTGTATAGTTTCTAGTCTAGCCCTATCATGCATGGGGTTATTATTGATAAAGTAGGCACTTAGACAGACATAAGCAGAATAGAAATGATAAACCAGGTACAGAAGGTCACCGTGGTGGAAAGCCCCGGGTTCCTAGTAAAGGGCAGTATTATAGGGTAAGACCTCACCCCTGAGGTGCTCTTTTCACCTCTAGCATATTGCTGATCCTGCAATTCAGATTCTCCCCTGACCTTTCCTCTAGCCATGTCACTAGTTATGCAGTAGACCCCCTTAGAGGAGGAATAAGAGAGCCAGGGAAAAGCCTTCCACACCTTCCATACAAGCCCTTGCATGACCACTCCCTTAAGCATTTAAGCCCTCAAGACAATGAGGTTATGACCCATATCAAATAATATTAGGAACAAAACTTAGGGTCTATTGACCACAAGTTTTTGTCAAACTAATGATAACATCTAGGCCTCAATTGTGTTTCAGCTTTAGGGCCAGAAAAACAGCAAAGCCAGTGGAACAACTCCATGGCTAACATCAGGACCAGCTGTGGTGACTAATGATCCCCTGCCTGGCACCAAACAATCAGTGGAGACCATGACCCTAAAATGGCCCACCTGGAAACCTGATGTATATTCTATTGAGATCCTCCCCTGACACCTCCAGATAGAAGCCTTTACAACAAGGGCCCAGTTCACACTGGCGAGCTCTCTCTATAGATCATGCCTTTGCTTTTCCCCACCCACTTCTTTCTCCAGGTTTATTCTCTCTGGAGCACACCTTGCCCTTCTCCCTCTCCTTCTCCCAGGCTCTTTTCTTGGCCTGTCTCTCTCCTAAGATCCAAGGCCTCTTTTTATTGCCTCTGTAACTTGTCTCCTGAGTCCAAACAGACCAGTTGGCTCACTTCTTCTACAGCTCAATTCTACTCCTGTGATTTTCTAAATAAACTTCCACTTGTATTTGATTTTCTTCACTCTGAATTTTTTTTTTCTTAGCCTAACTCAAGGACCGAGGTCTAACATCTGGTGCTGTTTGCTGTTAATAGTATGACGATTCTAGGTTGTGTTTTCTGGGAACTCAATTTATGAATTTGTTCAGATTTTTACCTAGGACTAGAATGATTTGGTATATAGGACATATATAGGTTTAGCTGTAATAGTTTTTGAAAGTGGTTGTGCTAGCCTCCAGACTTTCTAAGACTTCATATTCATTCATAAAAGCCTCAACAGTTAGTAAAATATTTTCAAGTGAAGCAGACCTAGTACTCATATCTTCTGATTCCAAGTCCAGTGTTTACTGCATTCAGTAAAATTGAAGCCCTTCTTTAAACACTATGTTTTCTCTCACCAATACTTCTCTGGCTTCTTCCTTTAATGCCACTCATATAAATGGACAGCTAGTCATTCACGGGCTAATCTCCCCGGTATTTTTGCCTCAAAGAGGGTCAGTGAAGATGTCAAATAATAACTCTAATTGTGGTACTTTCAGTCTCCATAAAAGTTCAGTCCATAGGAAGGAATGGGAAAGAGGAAAGAGAACATTTCAGTCACAGGGAACTATTCAGCAGAATCACTCAAATCCCAAATGACTGCCGACTAAATGGAAGTATGCCTAATGAAACAAAATAGGAAATAGAAAGCTCTTCCTTTATCATGTGAGCTTCAGGGCCAACTCTTTGAAAAGCTATTAAACCCTTACTTCTTCAAAGTGATATTAAGAAACCAAAAGGAAGCCCATAGCTCAAGTTGACCTACAACCTGCTATGTCTCCACCCAGGAGACCAGAAGCAGGACTTTGCTGCTGGTTTCTTAAAGATGGCCTGTAGCTGAGTCCAGTGCATGAAGAAACTGAGCAGAAAAGATTGAGAAAGATGACAATAGAAATCAAGCGCCGATTCCTGCCCACTCAGGTGTGCATCTGTTCCCTGATTGTGTTGTAATTAAAGAGAATGGTTTTAACATATTCATATATTTTCCATTTATCTTCGTCTGATGCCTGAATTTTCATGCAGTTGAAGTTAAGGGTACTAGCTAATTGTGAATCACTCCAATACTTGAATAGAAGGCCTCTGGAGCCTAATGTGCAAATTTATGTAAAAACAATATGAAAATTAGAAATGCATTGGCACATTTTTTTAAGCAGAACTGTAGCACTTTGTCTAGTCAAACAGACTGCTCATTTGCAAGTTGTCTATATGCAAAGCATTCTGCCCCTGGGATCCTCAAATCTCCTTAGCAAGTCTTCTGAAATTTAAGAGCTTTGTTCTTAACTTGCTTTCTCTTCTCTGCTTCCTGCCTTGTGGACAAAAGGCTAAGTAAAGATTTCACCTGGCAACCCCAAGCATGGCCAGAATCTGAAGCCCACCCTGGGAAAAATGTGAATTGTTCCCTCCAACCTGCAAGACTCAAATTTCCCTTTGCAAACCGGACCTGGCATGTTTGTGGGTAGGTCCTGAGCCAGCTTTGGATTCTCAATAATGTTTGAGGTTAGAGCGGGACAGATGCTTTGAAAGCTGATCAATCTTATACATGTATCAGGCTCTGGATTCTGCAGTTTTTCACTCAGCCTCGTCCATGCTTTGGGGAAAAAAGCCAGCACCTACAGGTACGCAAGTGCAGCAGCAGGGGGCGCATTTGGCTCATTGACCCCAGGCCCACTGGCACCTGAGCCATGAAGTGAGCCAGAGGTCAGTCCCAGGAGTCCCAGCAGGACAGGGCCAAGTCATCCCACACCCAAAAGTGGGAGGGGAAACCTTCTGGGAATTACCTAGCTAATCATATAGCTGTGGGAGTGGAAAAGGTGATGGGAGACACAGGAGGATCCTACAGAAACTGGCAGCCAGCCAGGCAGAGCTAATGGCAGCCCACCCACACAAGAATAAGGCAGGCAGTGGAGTCTGACAGCTGAGAAAGAGCACTCCTGGGACAGAAACTGCACCAACAGTGAGTGTCAATCACTGTCACCTCTAAGAGAACAGACAGGATTTTCTCAGCAGCTCAATCCCACAGTAGAGGGACATCAACCCTAGGCTCCCAGCAGCTGGGATATTTGACTCCACCCATGTCTCTGCTTGGCGGCCCTCTCCACTGCCCACAGCTCACATCTACTCCAGCTGTGCAGAAGGTTAATTTTCTGTCTTGAGTTGTTCTGTAAATGCTGCTTTCACTTGTGACCAGTAAGCTCAATTGCCACCAGCGTGGGTAGTTGTCATCATCCTGACATCGGTATTCTAAAGCCTTGATACTCAAAGTGTGTTCCCTAGATTAGCATTATCACCCTCAACTTTGAGCTTGTCAGAAATGCAGACATCTGGGGCCCACCCCAGACTTCCAGAATCAGAATCTGCATTTTCAGAAGACCCCTAGGGGATTTGTGTGCACACTGAGTTTTGGGAAACTCTATTCTAAGGTATTTCTCTAAATCTCCAATAAGCCAAACTGCGTTTCAGTATTTCCAATTATCAGCTGGGTAATCGTGAATAAAAGAATGTATTTCTTCAACTCTTAAGTCCTCATCTGTAAAAGGAGGTTGCTAATCCTACAAATTTAAGATGATTCAATTGAATAATAAATTAGAATTTGTCCTGTAAATTGTGAATCATGATCAAAATTTTGTTTTATTCTTATGTTGCATCGTCACTAACTGATTATAAAATAAATGCCTCCTCTAGCCGAAACTGGTTTGGCTCAGTGGATAGAGCTGGTCTGCGGACTGCAGGGTCCTGGGTTCGATTCCGGGCAAGGGCATATATATACATTGGTTGTGAGCACATCCCCAGTGGGGGGCGTGCAGGAGGTGGCTGATTGATGTCTCTCTCATCGATGTTTCTAACTTTCTGTCCCTCTCCCTTCCTCTCTGTGAAAAATCAATAAAATATATTTTAAAAAAAAAGAAACCCTTCCTCTATCTCTTTTTATCTTCCTTATACACCAAGTGTAGTATTCTGTTCATAATGAGGTTGACTATTTCACATTTACAAAAATCAACTTCCCTTGGAATCTCCAACTGCCTCCCCTCTCCAAAAAAACAATTCTAATTTCAATTTCCGACTCCAAGCACTAAGAGCTCCTGTAACTTTGACCTAATCCTCTGAGGTTCATCCTCTAAATAAATTGTGTTGTCACTATCTTTAAAGCACTTTGTTACTATGGCATTGCATACATAATTGGGTGTATGAGAATTGAAGGTGGCTCTCATGGTCAGCTGCCCTCCCACCAAAAAATACAGAAAACATTTTATCCTCCCACATGCTACTCTCCCATAGGTTTGCATTAAGGCCCTGTAAGTGTCTTAATCTTATATACTCTTCATGAACACTACAGACCAATAGAGAGACTTTGCTATAGTAAGAAAGCTGTTGAGGGGAGGAAGTTGTAGGTCTCAATTTCAGTTCAGGGTCTGATACTAATGCTATTTTGCAATTTAACTTGGCACAGGGTACTGGACTTTTCAGGATCCATCACCCACCCCCTTTAGTAAAAGGAGATGAGTGGATAACATGCTTTCCCATAGCTTAACCTCTCCAATGTTCTGTAATAACTGAGTGTCACATAACTGAAATTATTTAACAAACCTTCCCAGCATTAAACATTAACACAGCTCTTTTTATATGGCACGGTTCATCACCATGCTGATAAATGATTAATTATAATTCTCTGTCTGGACCAATAATTTGGCAGGACTTTTATGATTCATTATATGTGCTGTGTTGTAATGTTACCTCTTGAAACTGACATACTGGCATTTATTGTTTTTTATTGCCTCTTTGAGGTGGCTTTAGAAAGAGACACCAAATGACACATTTAGAAAGGGTTTAAAAGTTTGATGTGCTTGCAGTAGGTACTACTTACCCAGCGAGGAGTGGAGGATTGGTGCTTCTGTGGATGTCTGTGACCATTTGAGCCAAAACCCAGCGATGAATAATTCAACGAGATGTTTGGCCACAGCAACAGTTTGCAACGGTTCGTCCTGTGTGATACCTCCCAGCAATTTCAATGCCGTTCTAAGTGTGGTCCTGAGCACTGTCTTGACCATCCTATTGGCTATGGTGATGTTCTCCATGGGATGCAATGTGGAAATCAAGAAATTCCTGGGCCACATAAAGCGGCCGTGGGGCATATGTATTGGCTTCCTCTGTCAGTTTGGAATCATGCCCCTCGTGGGATTCATCCTGTCGGTGGCCTTTGACGTTGTCCCAATCCAGGCCGTAGTGGTGCTGATAATGGGATGCTGCCCTGGAGGAACTGCCTCCAATATCTTGGCCTATTGGGTCGATGGCGACATGGACCTGAGGTAAGCCATCTAAACCTCCACATGCAGAAGTCACATTGAATTATGGCAGCGTGAGTATCTATCTGTGCTGCCACTAAATTAAGGTGCATCCGGGGGAATTAACAGAAGAGAATAAATGCATGTATTCACCTTCCTGAACAGCTGAGATTGTGTATTGGAATTTATGGGTTTGTTTTCTGTTGTGTGTTTTTTTAATCTAACTCAGTTAACAAGGTGTTGGATAATTGATGTTTAACTTTGGGAAAGATTCAAAGTTTTTCACAAAAAGAAATCTTGTCCAAGCCCACAACTGGCGGCTAAGAACATTTTCCTTGTCAGTATCAGAAAGGAAAAAGATAAAAAACATATTTTGTGGTGGCGATGAGGAGCTCCATGTGTGATTGTGAAACCAAATTGTTCATTAAACATTGGAACCTATGATGAGACAATTGTTAACGCCACCAAACACAGCTAGTTCTTTGGACAAACTTTTTCTTGATATAAAGACCAATAAATAATTTGTACATTTATTTTACTTTTACCGGTAGTTTAAAAAGCCTATAATAGCTTCTTTTTTTAAAAGTATGCTTACCTTATTATAAAATAAAAAGAAAATGGTTTCTTTGCTTCCCAGAGAATAATCTGCATTGCAATGTTTTCCCAGTTCATCCTGTACTAGTCTGAACTAGCACTAGGAAAAAAACATTGGTAGAAATAAGATGAAGCATTAATGTGATGAGACTGAGAAATTTAATGCTACAAGTCAAATAGGCAAATGTCTTTTTCCTTACCTCACAACCCTTATTTCCTGTGAAAGGTATGCATTTCTGCTAACGAGCCATGTATTAATGTAATGTGTGCTTAATAAACACTGTACACTAGCAATCAGCTCTGGTAATCACCACATACCATACTCAGAAGAGAGAAGCTCAAAGTGTAGAAATGCAAAATGTAAAGCAATCTAGGTTGATCCAGTGTCTAGTGAGCAACTAGGAACAGCCATCACATCTCAGCTCGTGCTACTTTTGCCATGAGTTTTAGAAAAACCATTGTTTGCCCGATTATATACCTTCACAATACATATTCCTCACATAAGGAAATACGTACTGTTTCTTCCCTGCAATAGAGTTTTGTTAAGGAAAGTTCTGTAAAGAACAAAGGATAGCCAAGTGCTGTTCTACTATATAGCAATAAGGTTTTTTAGACTTCAATTTGATCTGACTGGACATAGGCAAATAGGTGAGAATTCCAAAAGGCAGTTGATGGGCGTGAACTAAATTGAATATGTGCTTTGACATCCACTAAACAGCTTTGACATAATACTTAGAAGAACAGGGGTTTGAACTGTGCAGACCCATTTGCACTTGGATTCTTTCAAGTAAATACTGTAAATGTATTTTCTCTTCTTTTTTACTTTCTTAATAACATTTTCCTTTAGCTTACTTTATTGTAAGAATACAGTGTTATACATATAACAGATAAAATATGTGTTAATTGACTGCTTTTGCTATCAGTGAGGCTTCAGGTCAACAGTGTAGTTAGCTTGCGGCTATTAGAAGTTAAGTTTTTTGGAAGTCAAAAGCTATTGATAGATTTTCTGCTGTTTCAGTGCCCCTAAGACTAGCAGTTGTTCAAGGGTCAGTTAATAACTTTTTAACAAAATAGAAGAGTCTTGTACCTCAACATAATATCACACAGGTATTTGTAAGATAGGTAATCTATTCAACTGGCTAAAACTATAAGACCCTAAACTAAAAATTCCAAGTTACATTTTTCTGTAATTTAAGGAAATCTTATTTCTCTTGATACAGGAGAAGATTTATAATCTAGTCTACACTGCATAACAATTCCAATAAGAAACAATACTATTAAGAAATAGGAACCAAGAGCAGAATCTGAAACCTTACCCTTCAGCAAGTTAAAATAATCTTTAAAGTGGGAGGGATGGCATTGAAAATTTTAATTTTAATTTTAGAAAGTGTGCACTCCACAGTTCCCTCCTCCCCATCTTCAAAAGAATACCAACACTTCTCCAGGCCTATAGCAACATCTCTAGCAATTTTACCCATCTAGAATGCAAACAAGATCCAGTAAAAAAAAAAACCTGCACACCCAAAATAAATCCCACTTAATCTCATAAACATTTCTTACACAGAACCTACTTCCTCTCCTAATTCTAACACTCCAGCGTGCTATTTCTAACCCCAGAAGATGAGAAATAAGAAGTAGGGAGGAAGGTCTAGACAGGCAGGCCTGAGTCTCACAGTAACAAGCAGCCTGGAAAGTTTGACCTCAAGAGAAAAAACCAGGATGCCTCCAGAATAAAGAGGATACCTCACTATGCACAGCAGCCTCTGTATTGCTTATTTTAGGAACAAACACAATCACCCACAAGACATGCATTTTAGTGGAGCAAAAATGTTTCTCACTATGACCCATTATCATTACAAGGATGTATGTTGCTATGTAAGATGAAGACATTATACATTGCATATGTTACTGGAACACAGTTCAAATGTTTCTTTGAAGCCAATTAAGAGTGATAGTCAGCTATTGGGAAACAGTTTTCCAGAACTTTTCATTCTTCTGAAGTGAACACTGGATCACTGAAGTGTTCTGATAATTCATTCAGATAAAATCCTATCTACTATTTATATTTCTAATTCTGTTCTCTTGGAACTTTACCGTCTCCATTTCTACCTGAATTCTAGCAATGGCAGCCATATGAGTGTTTATACCAACAGGTCTCTGCTCTGGTTAGACAGATACCACACAGTCCAGCAAAACACCTCCACCTGGCTTTCCCTTTCCTGGATGTGGTTGCTGGGAGGAGAAACCAGATCATCTTTCCCACACCATATCATCTCTTCCAAACCTGGGGGACCATTGTATTTTGAAATCTCTAGTGACAAAAATAAGAAAAACACACACAAAAAAAACACACACACAAAAACAATAACAAAAATAACAGACTTTGCTCATTCTATCCTTGCTCATTTAAATATAGCAAGTGATATTTCCACTCCTTCTCTGACTCCTCCAGCCTTGAAAGTTGTGGGAATCTGATCAGTGCAAAGGTATTTTCTGTTCTACCTCTCCAATGGGTTATTATGCACCAATAGTTTCAGAGAAAATAAAGGTGACATTTCAGGTATATCTTCTGAGTCTCAGGCCCACAGTTCAAGGGCCACAGAGACATCCTACCTTCTGGTGTCTGCTCTATCCCCAGAAAGCTCCCACTTTCAAATCTCTCCTTAGCAATAGCCTCACCACACCATGCAAGGACTTTCCCTTCTCACTCTCTTTTCATATCCTTTCTTCAGTTTCCCCCAATTTTCATCTGCCATGTATTTCATACACTCCCTTTTATTATTTCCTAGATTTAATAGTTCTAGATTTTCCTACCACATCCTTTGTTTTGTGATCAAATATTGTCCCACTGTTCCTCTTCCTCCTATTGCTGTTGTTCAAGACTCCTGCAGTTTATCATAAATTGAAAGGAATCCCTCCCATTTCAACCACATAAATGTCCAGCTCCTCTCTAAGAACTAACCCAACACTGTTTCTTTTTTCCTGTATTTTTCCTCAAAGTAACCAAGCTTTGTTCCTCTCATGTAGCTAATATTTGTTAAGCACATACAGTATAAGTACTCTACATACATTGGTGTATTTAATTCTCAAAATATTCCTCTGAGGTCAGACCTATCTTCTGCATGTGATAGATGATCAAATTAAGGCTTATACCCTTGACCAAGGTAACCGAGTCAGTGCATGTCAGAATCAGAATTTGAATCCAGACCTGTCCACTTATCCCTGTCCAGACTCTTATCCTTTGCTCAGCATTATTTCTATACCTTACCACATTCCACTTTCTAGCACCACCTATACAAACTCCCTTTGATCTTTAAAACTTGGTGTTTTATTTCTAATAGGATTAAAATATTTTGCATTCTAATCACTGACTTCACCAAATTCCTCAACATTCACTGAATTCTCATTTATTGCTCTTACTTGCAAAAAAAATAAAATAATAATAATTCTCCCTGGTGGTGAATAGAGCTAAAGGCATCAATTAAAGACAAAGAGATTTTTTTTCTTACATTTTCTCTCATTCCAGTATAAGTTCATGGTAGTCTTTCTATTGTTGACAACTATGTTCTTTATAGGACTTCACATTTTTTTTCTTGTAAAAAGGTATTTTTCTTTTACTAATGAATTCCCCTACGCTGCTTTTTAAATGTACTTATCTGTGAATTCTCACCTCATTTTGAGTGGTTTGGTGGTGTTCTCATATGAATTCAAATGGTATTGCCTTGTAGCCGCCACCTTTTCTCTCGTCTCCTCCCACACCTCACTGCCAAGATGTCCCATGGAGGTTAAACCATGTCCTTTTCCAACTCCTGTCCTGCCCTCCTCGGGCCGTTCAGAAACTGCTCTCACCAAACTCACAACCATGATAAACTTCCTAAGTTGTCTTAGCAAAAACTTAGAACTAAAGCTTTTACAAGGAAATTTAAAAGAAAAACAAGGAGAGAAGTAGACTTCCTTCTAAAAGTCATTCTCAGTTTAAAACAAAAACTTCTCAGGCTTCTCTTCACTATGGTCCAGGTAGTGAGTACAGTACTACCTGGCTCCACCCCCACGTTTCTATCCTCTCCACGAGAGAAAGCGCACGATACAATGGAATCAAAGTTATTTATGGGATAGTCTTCTTTTTTTTCTTCTTCTTTTTTTTCCTTTTTTTTTAAATTAACGTATTACATGTGTACATTGCCCCAACCACCCCACTCCCATACTAGCCCTCACCTCCCAGTTTCTTGCATCCATTGGTTATGCTTATATGTATACATACAAGTCCTTCGGTTGATCTCTTATCTACCCCACCTCTCCCTAACCTTCCCACTGTAATTTGACAGTCTGTTTGATGCTTTACTGCCTCTATATCTATCTTTTTGTTCATCAGTTTATAATGTTCTTTATTATCCATAAATGAGTGAGATCATGTGGTATTTTTCTTTCATTGACTGGCTTATTTCACTTAGCATAATGCTCTCCAGTTCCATCCAGGTTGTTGCAAATGGTAAGAATTCCTTCTTTTTTATAGCAGCATAGTATTCCATTGTATAGATAGATGTACCATAGTTTTCTGACCCACTCATCTGCTGATGGACACTTAGGCTCTTTCCAAATCTTAGCTTTGGTGAATTGTGCTGCTATAAACATAGGAGTGCATATATGCTTTCTGATTGGTGTTTCTAGTTTCTTAGGCTATATTCCTAGGAGTGGGATTACTGAGTCAAATGGGAGTTCCATTTTTAGTTTTTTGAGGAAACTCCATACTGTTCTCCACAGTGGCTGCACCAGTCTGCATTCCCACCAGCAGTGCACCAGGGTTCCTTTTTCTCCGCATCCTCACCAACACTTGTTGATTTGTTGATGATAGCTATTCTGACAGGTGTGAGATGATATCACATTGTCGTTTTGATTTGCATCTCTCAGATAATTAGTGACTTTGAGCATGTTTTCATGTGTCTCTTGGCCTTCTTTCTGTCTTCTTTTGAAAAGATTCTATTTAGATCCATTGCGCATTTTTTTATTGGTTCATTTATTTTCCTTTTATTAAGTTGTATATATGGGATAGTCTTAAATCTATTCTAACTGATTTTTAAAAATAGAAGATAAAAAGATAATGGCATAAAAAGTGAGTAAGGTTGGGAAAGAGGGGAAAATAACAAACCCCAGAACTTTAATTCTAAGTAGGACAAAGTACACCTTATAACAAACTCAGTTATTATGCTGTAGGACACTGCCTTTGCATCATATTTTGTATCTAAATTAACTTGTCATGATAATCAATTGAACTTCTTAGAAATAGTTTACATATACTCTAGTATTGATTATTATTGCACTATTTTAGCTCTACTAAGACAAGTATTTTTGCCTAAATTCTTTTTTTAAATAAAGCTTTACTGTTGAATGTATTACATATGTCCCCCTTTCTCCTCTTATTCTCCCTTCTTTCCCCCACCCAAGTGTCTATAGGGTATGTATATACGCATATAGGTATATTGGGATTGTCCTACATTCTTTAAAACACAGTTTAAGTGAGGCCTTCCCTGGTCTTTTATATTTTAAAAAATAATTATTAGGGAAGTTAAGCCCCCTAGTAAATATTGCCCCCATCCTTTATTTTGCCAAAACTGTTCTAAGTTAGATGCATTGAAATGAAATTCCTCTTCTTCAGCAGTTTTCCTTAGCATTGTATAAAGTGGTTTGTATCTGTTGTTCTTTTGGAGGGGGGAGGCAGGTGGTGTAAATAATTTAGCATCTTCCTCCAAGTATACATATATACTTTTAAGAAATAATTGTTCTGATAGCCTCGATGCTACAACTATTGAAGAAAGAGACTTTCAGAAAAATTTCTCTGATTTTTTAACTTGGAATTAAGCTACAATATAACATACTATTGACTAGATATATAATAATATCGCTTTTAATGAACCTTTCAGAAAAAATATGCATTATTCTAAGTATTGGATTTACTGGCTCAGTTAGTTCTTATAGTCTGTGAGGTGGCAGTGATTAGGATTTTCATTTTACAAAAAAAAAAAAAATGGGAGAAGAGAAGTAAATTATCCAAAGTCACGTAGTAAGTGGCCATGCCTGCTTCTAACCCGGCAGTGTCTAGCTTTAGTGTCTGGCCCAGCTATTTAAGGGTCTGTTCCCTAAGCAAAAAAATATACCCCTGTATACAAGAGCACTGTAATGGGAACAGGAAGACCCATTACCCAAAATTACATCATTCCATATTAATCCCTCCAGGTCAAAAGTCAAAATCCGGTCACTTAGCCAATTCTACTCACTCAAACACATGCTGTCAGGAGGAATGTACCAGGCACTTGTTCTCCTCAATACACATTTGGTAATTTCTTAGCAGAAATAGAATCCAGGCCTCCCCTGTCTGCTTGTGTGTTTGCTTTGTTTTGTTTGTTTGTTTGTTTTTAGGGGGTCAGTTTCTCTCTTTTCTCAAGATTTGAGCATTTGGAGCAATAATTTTTCTCTTTAAGGAACTACACTGAGGCTTCCACTCTTGGACATGCATTCTCCCTTAAGATCCCAGGGAGCCCATCTCATCCCAACACAAATAGACATAGAGAAGCCCCTAATATCTCTTCCATATAAAAGTGTACTTGCTGATCTCTGTTTGGAGGTTCAAGAGTGGCAAGGCCTAGCACCTTGGATCTTGTTTAATAATGAGCTTAAATAGCCATTAACTACCTTCTCTGGTTCTTGAGAACCAACAGGGAGGGAGGGATTGCAAAAGACAAGGGAGGAAGACACCAAATATGGATCTCACCGCTTTGTCCGAGGCTGAATCCTGCAATTGCTGGGGCACTTGTGTATTTCTGTCCATCAGATTGATTGGTGTGCTGGTTGAGACAGTCTTTCGTAGGACTATCTAAGCATGAGCTGGAAAATGAAACAACCTCTCCCCTGGAAAACTCAGGTGGACATATCAACCTGCCCGTTTCCTTTCAGCGTCAGCATGACCACATGCTCCACGCTGCTGGCCCTGGGAATGATGCCGCTGTGCCTCTTAATCTATACCAAAATGTGGGTCGACTCGGGGACCATCATAATTCCCTATGATAACATAGGTAAGTCATTGCTCTGCAAGATTTCTGAATATTATTCACCTCCTCTCTGCTTACCCCCGGCTGGGTTTTCAGGCCAGGCTCAGATCCAGCTAGTGTTTGCCTCTGGCACCAGCAACAGTTTGTGCCCAGTGAGGATTTCATTGCAATCCACCCCTGCTTTTGAATTAGAGTTGACAGAATCTAAATTCCAAACCATGACACCATGGGAGAAACTGCCTTATTCCTCTGTTGAAATCACAGGGAGAGGGGCCAACCTAAAGAGTCCCCAACACAGCGATGTGGGCCTGAGGAGGCCAAGTTGCTATACTTTCCTTAACCCACAATGCAATTAGCTTGTAACAAGTGTTTGCTTCCAGACATTTAGATTGAAAAAAATACAAAAACCATTTCACCAATGATTTAAAGATAGGGCATCTAGTAAGCAATCACAAGAGAGGTAACAAGAAACTATAAGATAAAACATATTATCTATAGTACTTAACTGAGCCACATGTTGATTCAAAAGTTGATTTACTGGCACAGTCTTTTGTGTCGTACGCCAAGAAGTTAAATTTTCTGTCTCTACTCAGTTCAACTCCTAGATGTTCACCCTCATCTCAATGGAGCATTTTTTCTGTTTTGGGGACAATAAATGATGGTGGAAGACTAAGTTGTTGATATAACATGTGTCAAGAACAAGATGGTTCCTGCTTCACCAACACCAGGCATTTCCCATAGAACTATCATCATAAAAGATGATATGTAGAGGAAGTAATACATTGGTATCAGTCACCTGGTATAGTACATGCTAGTCTATTTTCAGCTGATCTTGGAGACAAATGTCTCCCTGATGGGCTACCTCAAAGAGGTACAGAGGTGTCCCATTGAAGGGAGCATGTAAGCAAAGGCTAAATAGTGACACACCAGGATGTTTGTAAAAAAGGGTTCCTGTTGGCACGGGAAGCTGGACTGGATGGCACCTAAAATCCCTTCCATTTCTAAGGAAGATTGTTTTCTGTGATAAAATATGATTTGGGGGTCTACACAAGTTATTTGGAATAAATTTTGGAAATATTAATTGGGGACAATATGCGTTACAATATTTTCAGATAGTCTCTCTCCACTTTTACTATGGCCTTTAGGGAAAAAAATTAATTTAATAAGTAGTCCTCCTTGACACACCATGTTCAGTATGGGGTTTCCCTAAAAGGTCCCTCTACTGACCCCTTGGGAACTCCTCCATGTCAGACATAATATCCTGTTGCAAACAGGTTTTAGAATGATCCTCTATAACAGTGGTTCTCAACTTTACTAATGCCATGACCCTTTAACACAGTTCTTCATGTTGTGGTGACCCCTAACCATAAAATTGTTTTCGTTGCTACTTCATAACTGTAATTTTACTACTGTTATGAATCATAATGTAAATATCTGTGTTTTCCGATGGTCTTAGGTGACCCTGCTAGCAGTTCTCAACCTGTGGGTCGCAACCCATGGCTGCTGTAGAGCCTAAGACCATTGGAAAACACAGATATTTACATTATGATTCATAACAGTAGAAAAATTACAGTTATGAAGTAGCAATGAAAATAATTTTATGGTTGGGGGTCACTACAACATGAGGAACTGTATTAAAGGGGTGCGGCATTAGAAAGGTTGGGAACCATTGCAACCACCTGTCAATGCTTATGCTGCTGACTCTCAACCTGCTTCTTTGGAAGACACCTTCCTTAAAATTAAAGAATGCAGTTTTCTTGAGTAGTATACATTGTAAGCACCTCAAAAGATCTGTCTGTGAAATGAAGAGCTTTAATTCTATAACTCATTATTTAAGAAAAAAATAAGTTTTAAAATATTTTCTTAGTCTGCATTTCCTAAAAAAAATGCTCTACAGTAATATGAGTAATTTTAACTATGGTGTGAATGATGTATATCACATCCTTTAATGTGAGTACATTTTGAAAGGAAGAGAAAGTGAGAAAGAGTAAGTAGTAATTTACTTCATTAAAGAAGAAGTAAAATGCAAAAAAGGGAAGAATGTAGAAAAGAGGAAAAAAATTAAATGAGTTTAAAAAGCAAAGATACTAACTCTGCCTATTCTCCATTCTGCTAAGCCTATTTCCAACCTAAATTTCTTACTATTGGTTTTCCTAATCTTTTAATGTAGAAAACAAACCTAATTCCTTCAAAAGTTGTTATCACTATTTTTTAGATGAGGAAGTTAAGGTTCGTGGTAACTGTTTCATTTGTCCAAGATGACAGGGAGCTGCAAATAGCCCCCTGGTCTGCTCTCCACTCTGCTCCGTGGGCAAGACTGTTCCTTACAGGTTCCTCACAGTGCTCCCTCACAGTGCTCACATGCTTTGAAGAATTCAATAAACACCTGCTGAGCCCCTCCAGATGATGACATCTGGGTGGAGGAGAAGGCAGCTCATACAACTGATTCCACTGAAAACACACTACAGAAAAAGTTGCTGTTCCATTCTTCTCTACCCTCTGTTTGAGAGTATCCAGTACCGTGAACTGTAATCTCTTCCACCACCCAATTCTCACAACACACTATGAGATAGACAAAATTTTACCCATTTCACAAACAGGGAAACCAAGGTACTGAGGGCTTATTGATTTGCACAGTTCCCACAATTTGCAGATAAGGTTCTCCTCTGAGACTATATGGGTCCATCCAAAATGTGCCCCATGACTCCATCTACCATTCTCTTTTATTCTTTTTTTTTTCTTCCTACCTCTCTTTCCTCCTATATCCAAGTTATGGTTCAAAGAGAATAGTGTAAGCTAATGAATAGACAGACAGTTGACAGAAAGCACAAGCATATGAGGAATAAGGAAAATAAACAGAGCCTGGGAGAAGAAAATAGAAAGACCTCTAGTACAATGAGGAGTAAAGAGTTGGAACAATCTACCTCTGCAGGTAGGAGCCACACACTCTAAGTGTAAAAGGCTAAGAGTGCCTTTTCCAGTCAATTTCAAATCCTGCAAAAATTTTATCCTGGCTTCATATGGTCAGGAGAGGAAATCTGTCTTGGATTTCGGTAAGTGGTCCCAGAGAGATAAAGAGGGCTCAAATGCAGGAGTGGTCTGCCTTTTCACAGATCTGACACATGAAATACATTACCAAGACCTAACCACATACATTCCGAGCACTGTATTTGCACCTAGTTTAAAGCTACCACAGTACAAAGAATATATATTAAGATGTTTTAATTCAAGGCCTACAAACTTCACACAATATAGAGAATAGTCTGGAGACCCAAGACAGGGTAGAAAGGCTCCTCCAAAAGTAGCAGGATGTAAGGATCCCCGGTGGGATTTTTCTGAGGGCTCTTACCAGTGTAACTATAAATGATCCTTTTACATATGTATTGTTCCATTATTTTTTTGTTGCCATCATTTTTTTTTGTCCTGCTCTTGGTACATTTAGCCACCAAAAGTCTACAAAAAATATGATTTTATCATTATTCATTTTAAAGTCATATTTACAGACCTGGAATCTATAATTTGGTTTTCAGTCTTAGTTCAATCTACTTTAATACTAGTTCAATCTACTTTAATACTAAGCAACATCTACTTTCAGAATTTCATTATTCAATTTCATTTCCTCTTACTGATTTAAAGGGATGTTTATAAAGGAAACAAACAGCCCATGAGAAGTTAGAAGTTGTTGATGCTCTATTCTATAAAAGCAGCTATTGAACAAATGAGTGTCAATTAATATGGAGCAACATCCACATGTCATGAAAACGGCAGTGAATTTAACACAGTGAATATGAAGTATGACTTTTTCCTTTGGCTGGGTGAGCACGTTTCTGCAAAGAATTATAATTGTTTGAGAGGTGACCAAATATATTATCTCACAGAAAAGTTAAAGCATGCTTTTCAATCTATTCTCTCACCTCTCGTCTATAGATTTGAATAACCAAAGTCAATCTTAATCATAAGTTATTAGCCCACCTAAGGCCTGGAGAAGTTTGAGCTTTTCCTTTTATTTCTACTACCATGAGGTAACATACAGTTGTAAAACATGACCTATGTCTCTCTGAGAACACACACACACACACACAAACACACACACACACACACACACACACACACACTAAAAACATATTTTCCCAGAATATAAGGATCCAAACATCAAATAAGACCAATTTAAACCAAAATATAATGATTGAAAATATAAGAACACTAAAAAAAATATAAGAACACTACAATTTAAGGAAATTATTTATAACAATATCAATTCTTTTCAGTAATATTAAATTAAGTACTGAAGTGAATAAGGAAGGAGAGTATGTTTGTTTTTTTCTGTTTTGTGTTCTCAAGGAGAATGATATATTACCCAAACCTTTTACAGGCTTCTTACTCTATTTTCCTCTTTCTTTGTGCTGTTTTCTGTTGATCAAATTGCTCTTTTGTTACTTTCAGGTACGTCTTTGGTGGCTCTAGTTGTTCCTGTTTCCGTTGGAATGTTTGTTAATCACAAATGGCCCCAGAAAGCCAAGATCATACTTAAGGTAAGTGGCCCATGCTATAGGTTGCACAGTCAAATGTTCCACAGTTGAAATGATAGGTGTTTCCAGTTATACAATGGTTTTCTCATTATAGGATAAACCTAATCCTAGAGGGACAAGCATTATTAGCCATGCAGTACACTCTTCTAGAATGTCCTTCCCTATTGATTCACAGGGCAAATTTTTGAATAATCAACTCAAACATCACCTCTTGGTTTCACTATACTCTGTACTCCCAAAGCACTTCGCTCTTATCTCTCTTATGTGGGTTTGTTTTATAAAATATATCTATACTGTAATCTTAAAATATAGATCATATCTTTCTTATCTCTGTATCCATATTGTAGTTTTGTGCCTGGTAATGAGTAAGCAATACTAATCTGTAATCATTCATTTCCCTTCACCAACTATATTCTAGCTAGATGTTATGGATATGGATAAAGATGCTACAGATATAGCATAAATGACATAAATATATAAACATAGATATAGATAAAGCCATGTTCCACTGATCAGAAGACAAAATTAGTTGGTGTTCTTTGTTTCTCTGGTCAAAAAAAGTTCTAAAATCCATTTATTTTTTCCATGTGAAAGGGAGAAAACAATAACTACAGTGGCTTTTGTTGCATATGCCTTTAACTTTTATAGAGTTTTATATCCATTTTCTTATTATTATAACAATAATAAAAGATAATCAGGGCAAAGTTTTATCCTCAATTACAGATAAAGAAACTAAGACTCAGAGAGGTTTCATGACTGATCAAAACAAGGAGAGCAGGAGGAGTGGAATCTACAAGCCATGTCTTCTAGTTTTTATTGAGTGGGTTTTCCTTATCTCTGACAGGGATAATTTGCAAGCTACATCTTCTTTAGGCTAACCAAGCATGGACGCTATATATTCCAAAAATTATTTTCCAAAAATTAAAATGTGGGGCAAGCACCGACATGCCTGGTGGGCTGACCATGGCTTCATCATCACAGTTCATGGTCATGGGTCTGCTTGTGTCTTTCTTCCAGATTGGATCCATCACAGGTGCAGTCCTTATCGTGCTCATAGCTGTGGTGGGAGGCATACTGTATCAATCTGCCTGGATCATCGCTCCCAAACTGTGGATCATAGGAACAATATTTCCTATGGCTGGTTACTCACTAGGGTTTCTTCTTGCTAGGATAGCTGGTCAACCCTGGCACAGGTATGGTATTTGGTAAAGCTAACTGGGATTTTTTTTCTGTAATAGCTGTTATATTAGTTTGTTAGTGTGGCTATAACAAAGTACCCCAAATAGACTTGCTTAAACAACAGAAATGCATTGTCTTACAGTCTGAGACTAGAAATAAAAAAAAAATGTGTAGCAGCCTTGGTTCCTTCTGAGGGATGTGAAGGGGGATCAATCCCAGACATTTTCCTCTTGGCTTGTGGATTGCCATCCTCTCCTGTCTCTCCTCACATTGTCTGCCTTCAATGCATGTTTCTGTGTCCAAATTCCCTACTTTCATAAGGACATCAGTCAGTCACATTGGATTAGGGTACACACTAATCACCTTATCTTAACTAATTATATCTACAATGACCTCATTTCAAATAAGGTCACATTTGAGAGAATACAATTCAACCTGTAACAACTGTAAATATTGATGACAAATTCAAAATTTAACATGTATCCTATTTCTAAATTTGTCATTCTAAATTGATTCATTCATTCTTAAATTATGCAACTCTCCCCAAAAGAAAATACTCATTGCCTCTCTTTTGTTGAAGTTCTTCTGGGCCATGCTCTGGACCATGCAGGTTGATCTCTCCCATTGTCTTGAATCCTTATTCTCCAAGCAAAGTAATTTCAACAAAAGCACTGAGATAGGCCTTGTAATATATCAGGGTTTCTCCAGCCAGCAATAGGATGAACTCATCATCCAAAGGGCTGGCTGTTAGAATGGGGTTTCACATTTAGGGGTTTGATACTGAGAGAAAACATTTCCTCTCCTACTAGCCCTTCTGAATCATTGTCATAAGAAATGCTGATACATATGCAAGGTTGGGAAAGACATGAGCAGCCCTGAACAGGGGAAAGAGTGGGACATGAGTTCGCTTGACCCGGGTTTCACTCCAACCAACCACCTACCAACTATGGGACCCCAGGCCAGGCACTTATATACACATTTATATATACATATACACAGAGAATATTTATTTATAAAATATACTGGTGTATGTAATATACTTATTCAATATAAGCAAAATTACATAGAATAAATGTATATATTAAAAGCAGACATATGTACACATATATTACTTATTTTCATTATATTTGCTTGTAATGTAATATGACAACAAAGCAAAACAAAAGAATAGGAACATATATTCTTTTAATGTTCTTTCAGGTGCCGCACAGTTGCTTTGGAAACAGGAATGCAGAACACTCAGCTGTGTTCTACTGTGGTCCAGCTCTCCTTCACCTTTGAGGAGCTCAATCAGGTGTTTACTTTCCCACTCATCTACAGCATCTTCCAGCTCGTCTTCGCAGCAATATTCTTGGGAGGTAAGCAATAATGCTAATCACTTTTTATTCAGATGTTCTTTGAGAAATCCTGGAGTTACTATTATGGCATTTTTAAAAATAACCTTTTTCTGGCAATGAACTATATAAATTAAATTAAACACCTCTTTTCTGGCAGTGGGTGGAAAAAAAGAATGGGTGGGAAAAGCCAGTCATAATATTATCAGGACTTCCCAACTGCTGATGAAATGATCACAATTTTTACCCTAAGGTTCTGGTAAGGATTATTTTGAAGTGTAAAGTAATGGAGATCGATGGTCTCCATTGACTTTCTTTTCCTCAGTAGCTAGGGAGGCATGTCAACCTGTTAGAACAATTTTATTGTGTCCTTTTCTACATCCTTCCACGAACCCTGAACTAGAAGCTTGTCTTTATATGCTTTTTAAATATAGAATATTTATCAGAAAAGTTTGGGACCAACCTAAGGAGATATTGATCTTGACATATTAAGATCTTTGAAATGGAACATTGTCTCTCTCAACTGTGTATCATAACGGTAGTTACTATTTACTGAGCACTAACTATTCTCCTAGGGCCATGGGAGGCACTTTCCTATTCTATTCCACTGAATGTTCACAACTGTCCTATCAGGTAGATGATATTGTTATATCACTTAAAAGTATGAGGTACTGGAATTTGAAAGTAAATAAAACCTCTTCTTCCCCTGTGGACTTTGGAACCAATTAAGATGTAGAAAAAAATCAGATATTTAGATAACAAAATAAGACTTTTATTACAGATAAAACAATTAGAAAATACGACTTGAAACTGTGATCAAATGGTGATACTGCCCTTTTCCACGGCCTTCACACATGTGCCCATAACACACATAAACTGCAGGTGTCCTCTTGCAGGGCAGTCTGTCCAGGTGAAATGGGTCTCAAAAATATGATGAGAAATGATGTCACCAGGGACTAGCAGCTCCATGGAAGAGAGGAAGGCTGATCACCAATCAGCCACTCCCACTCCCATGGGAAGGAATGAATGAAGGCTGGAAGAGATGGACTGTTATTCCAGCTCAAGTCCCACACAGACCATGAGATCACAGTCCTGGACATTCTCCCTTTGCAAGTAACATAATTATTGATGACTAGCACATTAACTGGGGAGATGGTAGGAATGGAATAAATGTTTCCTGCTATTGTTGGTGAGCACCACCTGTGTAAGTCATGAGAGCAAGTACCCTGTACAGTTGTATGCTAGGTCTGTCTGAAGTGCAGTCCTTTCTCCTACTATGAGTATTCATGGAACTAGAATGGTGCTTGCTCTTTAAGTAGCCTCCAGCCTACAGAATGTGAAAACTGCTTTTTGAGTAGATTATAACCACTGTCCAAAGTAAGTTTGTAGCTAGTTATTATAAAATTTGCTTAACCTCCTATGTGTTTTTTTCTAGTTTATTTGACATACAAGAAATGTTATGGGAAAAACCGTCAGGAATTTTCCGAGAGCAAAAGTAATGAAACAGTCTCCGAGTCATCGCTCTATAAGGTGAATGAAGGATTTCACACACATGAAAAGTAGACACCATATGGACAAAAAGAAGAATTCTAAAGAACTATAACAATATTTAAAAATATTTCTTTTGCTGGGATATTTGGCAAGAAAAAAAAAGTGAAAATTTTAATTTCACCTCAATCTGTATATTTATTGGTCTGGGTACCAAGTGAATGGTGGTCCAAGTCATTAATGTGACAAATATTTATATGTAAATAAATATTTTGTGTCTTGGAAATATGCCAAAAACAATATCTTCAAACCTTGTCTAAACCTGATAACACTGAGAACCTCATAACTCCTGAACTGAATTCTTACCCAGAATCTCGTAACTCAGAGATGAGCACCTGACTTTTTGTATGTTTTAACAGATCCACCAAATTACTACTATGGTGATTAAGATTTCCTCCAGTATTTATGATTGTAAAAAGATTGAAATGAACATCTTCCCTGACATATTATTATTTTGAAAATGTTGCAACCTATTTTTATAACTTTGTATTGTAACATGGGCAAATATCTCACTTCCTGTATTTAAAAATAAAGACATTGTCACTTTTCTAAGTGACCATCCAAAATCAAAAACAAGAGAAATGAGTTACTAAATAGAATTCAGTAACCAAATTAGAATCATGACCATACACTCATAAGCAATATTGTACATCCACTAGACTAGACTTTTTCCTTAATTAGCAAAGTATTCTATAAGCCCTGGAAAGGAACTTCCTCAAGGTTTGCCTGCATGAAGCAGGTTCATTAGGCTAATATGACAGCTATTTTATTATTAAGAAGCTTCATAGTAGTCATCAGGGAGCAGGGAGGTGGCAAGATGCACAAAGATAGTAGAAGTATTGGAAGAAACATCACCACTCCAGTGGGTGAATTCTATTCAGTGGGAAATAATGGCTAATATATGGAAAAGTACAAATAACAGAAACTCATGCGAACGCATAACTAGAGTCAAGTATATGTGCAGAAGTAAATAGCAATGAGAATAATGAAGTCAGTGAGCCATGGGGGAAGTGAGTATTTGAGAGAAAAAGAGGACAGGCCCAGGGCCCAGAAGTAGAAAGGGCAGTGCCCAGTGAGTTCCCTGAATGCTGTGAGTGGTGTAACAAGAAGAAACAATGAGAATTTGCTCAAGGGCAGCAGGCTACAATGTCAAGAGGGAAACCACACCTGAATGTTGGCTTCTCAATTATACTGTCTAATTTAATTTCCCTCATTCCACAGCAAGATGCAGGCACATTCGTAACTCGGTTCCATTTTCCATTTGGACCTTTTTTTCCTGCCTCATTGGCTCCCTTTCAAATGTTTTGGATCCAAAGAGCCTTTTGCATTTAGATACTGTGAGTTCAGATCTGCTGGTGCACCTCCATATTAGAGGAACATAATTACTAACTCTTAATTTGCCTCTCAATAGAGAGGGTGGGATTCTGCTTGGTAATGTTGTAATGTTTCTACTTTTTTATACAAGATGCACATATCCAATTGAATAAGACCAGTATATTTTTCCATCATTAGACAAATATATTACAAGGTACTAGGAGCTGTTATTAAAGGACTAGTGGCCCAATGCACAAAATTTGTGCAAGAGTAGGCCTTCATTCCACCCCTTCCCAGCACCTGCTTGTCTCTGGCACCCTGGACCCTCACAGTCACGCTTCATCAGGAAGATCATCCAGAAGGACATCTGGTCTAATTAGCATATTATGCTTTTACTATTATAGATAGTAAGGAAAAGGTGGTACCAATTTTCTTATAAGGAAGTATCCAAGAATATGTTTCCAACAGTGCAAAAAGAAGACTTTCAGTAGATCTGTGAAGTACCTCCTACACATTCCTTATCAAATAGACAACAGGCAGGTGCACTAAAGACACACTGTGAATTCATATCATAATTCCCACACACCCATCGTCAAAGGCCTGGATGCCAGCAGCTGCAGCAAGCAGGTTTTTCCTCCCTGTTGATCAAGATATGTGAGTGTGACAGAACTTGGCTTTCTTACATGATGTGGAGTCCTGAGTTGTGCTTTTTTTCCCTAATGTGCTAGAGGGAAGAAAAATAACTGAACTTTTTAAAATGACAGCTCTCTATTTTTAAATGACTTTGAAAAGCTGAATAAATTATGTATTTTATTGCCTCTGTGAGTATCATATTAAATGAATATTTTATTTGAAAGTCTTGAATAAATGAAAATAATTTTTGTAATGTTTGGTCTCTGAGTCTTTGTGACAACTATAAAGATTTCTTCACTATTCTATCAACTCTAGAGATATAAATAAAGTTTCTCAAATATTAAATTGTTCTTTGAAAAGTACCTAAAAGAAACTCTTAATTAAATGCTCTAATAATTAGGTCTTCCACTGATACAGATTGAGGTTGTCCCCCAAGAAAACCATACTAGAAGACCATTAATCAAAGACTTAAAAATAGAGTGATGATGATAGCTGGTTTAAAATAATAATAAAAGTATTATGTGTTCTTATAAATACGACTACCAGCATCTCCTATTTAAAAAAATGAAGAAAGAGAGAACCCTAGCCAGTTTGGCTCAGTGTATACAGTGTTGGCCTACAGACTAAATGGTCCTGGGTTCAATCCATTCAAAGACACATTCCGGGGTTGTAGGCTCCCAGGTCAGGAGCATGCTGGAGGCAACCAATTGATGTATTTCTCTCACATCAGTATTTCTCTTTGTCTCTCCCTTTTCCTTCCACTCTCTCTAAAAATAAATGGGAAAAAATATCTTCAGATGAGGATTTTTTTTAAAAATGAAGAGAGAGAGAGAGAGAGAGAGAGAGAGAGATAGAGACTTCAATTACTTTGCCACTACATTAAAATTTCTCATCAACAAGACTTGCAGAAATTCAGGATATGAACCTCATTTGACTACTCAAAGACATCACTCTGTTTTCTATCTAGGAAATTCTCTCTTAAAGAAAGGAATACCTTACTCTCACCAGCCCTAATCTTATCATGCTTCATTGGCTCAGGATGGAAAGACTTTGTACACCAAATAAAAGAACGATCACTAATACTGGTGTTTAAGAAAGGCTTCTTATCTTTCTTCATTGTATACATATTTCTTTAAGAAGTTAAAAATGGGATATTTTAATAGTGTTGGGTTATTTTGAATACAAAAATACAATAAAGTGCAATGGTATAAAGTGGGTGGGAATAAAGACAATTCTCCTTTAACATGCTAGTACTTCTATCCTCAACTACTAACCCCCAGAATGTATCTTGAGCATAATCCTGTGAGCACCAATAAAGAAGCATTGGTTTGAAATATTGAAAGAGCACACTTTTGGGGGAGAGAAAATGGCAGCGGAGTAGACAGATGTGTCTGAAGCTTTGTCACTGGGCAGAGGGAGAGAGAGCGGCTGAGAGTCACACTGGGAGTGTTTGTTGGCAAATTGGGAGTCAGTTATCCTCCAGGAGAAGGCGGGGAACTGCTGGATGGGGCTCTCCGGGCAGGCAGCCCCACTGCCATGGGGATTTTGTCTGCCGGAGCCACCAGCGCAAACAGGGATCCCCACCATCTTGCAGAGGGAGGTGGATGCCTGCGGCAGACTGAAGCCAGCGGCTGGGGCACCCATCGAGCAGCGGGGGACCCGGGGACCCAGAACTCCGCTCTCCAATCAGCGCAGACACTCGGCAGAATCAGAGATCCACAGAGCACACGGAAAGGTCAGATTTCGCCTGGGATAAGAGGGAGGAGGATGTCTGCGGAGGTCTGAAAGCTGCGGCTGACGGAGACAACCACCAAGCAGCCGGGGACCCAGAGCACGGCTTTCCAGGTGGCGCTGACTCGCAGGCGGCTGATTCAGAGATCCACGTAGCATGAGGAAGGGTCAGATTTAGCCTGGGACAGGTGCCTTGTGTGCTGTACCTGGTTGTGTTGTAGTTTGTGCCTTTCAATCAACGTAGGAGAGAGAACTACATAACCAGACACCCAGAGAAGAAACACCATGGGCAGAAAAAGAAACAGCCCACATACGACAGAAAGGCAGGTATCACCAGAAAAGGAAGTAAATGAAATAGAAGCAGTAATAATCCTGAAAGAGAAAGAGTTCAGAGAAATGATCATAAGGTGGATGAAAAGAATGGAAGACAAAATTGACAATATGAGTAAGAGCCAAGAGGAAATAAAGAAGACCCAAGAGGAAATGAAGAAAACACAAGAGGAGATGAAGAAGCAGCAAGAAGAAATGCAGAAGAACCTAGAGGACGTGCAGAATAAACAAGAAGAAATGAAAAATTACATCACTGCTATAAAGAACTCAATAGAAAGCATCAAAAGTAGACTGGAGGAAGCAGAGGACCACATCAGTGAGCTAGAAGACACGGAAGGAAAAAATACCCAAGTACAGCAGCTTCTAGAAAAAAAAGTTAAAAAGCAAGAGGAGAGTCTAAGGGAACATTGGGATAACATAAAACAACATCCGCATAATTGGGTTTCCAGAAAGAGTGGAAACTGAACGAGGATTAGAGAACTTGTTTTAAGAAATAATGACAGAAAAATGCCCCAATATAGAAAAGAAAAAACCCACACAAATCCAAGAAGCTCACAGAGTCCCAAGCAAAATGAACCCCAACAAACCAACAACAAGGCACATTATAATTAAACTGGCAAACACCGATGACAAAGTAAGAATCTTAAAAGCAGCCAGAGAGAAACAGAAAGTTACCTACAAAGGAACTCCCATAAGACTAGCTACTGACTTCTCAACAGAAATTCATCAGGCCAGAAGGGAATGGAATGAAATATACAAAGTCATGCAAAGGAAGGGTCTGAATCCAAGAATACTGTACCCTGCAAGACTCTCAATCAAAATTGAAGGTGAAATCAAAAGCTTCACAGACAAAAAAGGATTAAGGGAATAGATTACCACCAAACCAGCAATGCAAGAAATGTTAAAGGGTCTGCTGTAATAAAAAGAAAGAGGAAGCGAAGAAGGAACTCGGGGGTAAGGACTAAAAATGGCAACAGATAAGTACTTATCAATAATGACTTTAAATGTAAACGGATTAAATGCTCCAATCAAGAGACATAGGGTAACCGATTGGATAAGAAAACATGATCCATATATCTGCTGTCTGCAAGAAACCCACCTCAGGAAAAGAGATGAACACAGATTGAGGGTGAAGGGATGGAAGATGGTATTTCAGGCAAATGGAAATGAAAAAAAAGCTGGGGTTGCAATACTTATATCTGACAAATTAGATGTCGAAGTGAAGGACATAATAAGAGATAAAGAAGGCCACTTCAGAATACTAAAGGGAACAATCCAACAAGAAGAAATAACTCTGGTAAACATATATGCACCTAATATAGGAGCACCTAAATACATAAAAAAACTCTTGGAGGATATTAAGGGAGAGATTGACAGCAATACAATCATAGTAGGAAAATTTAACACCCCACGGTCACCATGGGACAAATCCTCTAAACAAAAAATTAGCAAAGAAACATCAATCCTAAATGACTCACTAGACCAGGTGGAATTAATTGACATCTTCAGAACATTTCACCCCAAAGCCACAGAATATACATTCTTCTCCAGTGCACATGGGTCATTTTCAAAGATAGATCATATGTTGGGTCATAAGAAAAGTCTCTTCAAATTCAAGAAGATAGAAATCATATCAAGCATTTTCTCAGACCACGGTGGCATAAAACTGGAAATCAACTATAATAAAAACAATAGAAAGAAATCAAACACATGGAGACTAAACAGCATGCTATTAAACAACAACTGGGTAACCAGAGAGATCAAGGAAGAAATAAAATCATCATGGCAACAAATGACAATGACAACACAACAATCCAAAATTTATGGGACACAGTGAAAGCAGTCTTGAGAGGGAAGTTCATAGCCCTACAAGCCTACTGCAAAAAAGAGGAAACAATGGTAATAAATTACCTAAATCTACAACTCAAAGAGCTAGAATGAGAGCAACAAGAAAAGCACAGTGTACTCAGAAGGGAGGAAATAGTGAAGATCAGAGCAGAGATAAACAACTTGGAGACCAAAGAAACAATTCAAAAGATCAACAAAACAAAGAGCTGGTTCTTTGAAAGGATAAACAAGATTGATGGACCCCTAGCCAGGCTCACCAAGAAGCAAAGAGAGAAGAACCAAATAAACAAAATCAGAAATGAAAGAGGAGAAATAACAACAGACCCTGTGGAAATACAAAGGATTGTTAAAAAATACTATGAACAACTCTATTCCAACAAATTGGACAACCTGCAAGAAATGGACATTTTCCTAGAAAAATATAACCTTCCAAAACTCAATGAGGAGGAAGCTGAACATCTCAATAGTCCAATAACTATGGAAGAAATTGAAGCAGTAATCAAAAAGCTTCCAGCAAATAAAAGCCCAGGACCTGATGGCTATACAGGAGAGTTTTACCAAACATTCAAGGAAGAATTAAAACCTATCCTCCTCAGAATATTCAAAAACATTCAAGAAGAAGGAACACTTCCAAAGACCTTCTATGAAGCCAGCATCACCCTAATACCAAAACCAGATAAAGACAACACAATGAAAGAGAATTATAGGCCAATATCTCTCATGAACATAGATGCCAAAATCCTCAACAAAATTCTAGCAAATCGGATCCAGCAGTACATCAGAAAGATCATACACCATGATCAAGCAGGATTCATCCGAGGAATGCAGGGATGGTACAATATCCGCAAATCAATAAATGTGATACATCACATAAACAAATTGAGAGATAAAAATCACATAGTCATATCAATTGATACAGAAAAAGCATTTGACAAAATCCAACACCCTTTCTTGATAAAACCTCTCAGCAAAGTGGGAATAGAAGGATCATTCCTCAACATCATAAAAGCCATATATGATAAACCCACAGCTAACATTATACTCAATGGGCAAAAACTAAAACCTTTCCCCTAAGAACAGAAATAAGACAGGCATGCCCACTCTCACCTCTCCTGTTCAACATAGTACTGGAAGTATTAGCCACTGCAATTAGACAAGAAGAAGAAATAAAAGGCATCCAAATTGGAAAAGAAGTAAAGCTGTCCTTATTTGCAGATGACATGATATTGTACATAAAAAACCCAAAGGACTCCATTCCAAAACTAATTGACTTAATTAATGAATTCAGCAATGTAGCAGGATACAAAATTAATGCTAAGAAGTTTGTGGCATTTCTATACACTAATAGTGAAATTACAGAAAGAGAAACTAAGAAAGCAATCCCATTTACCATTGCACCAAAAAAATTAAGATACCTAGGAATAAACCTAACTAAAGAGCTAAAAAACCTATATGCAGAAAACTACAGGACACTGTAAAAAGAGAAAGAGGAAGATATTAACAGATGGAAGAGCATACCATGCTCATGGATTGGGAGAATCAACATCATTAAAATATCCATACTACCCAAAGCAATCTACAGATTCAATGCACTACCCATTAAAATTCCAACAACATATTTCACAGACCTAGAAAGAATTCTTCATAGATTCATCTGGAACAAAAAAAGACCACGAATAGCTACAGCAATTCTGAGAAAGAAAAATAAAGTAGGTGGGATCTCAATACCAGATTTCAAGCTATACTACAAAGCAACTGTTCTCAAAACAGCCTGGTACTGGCACAAGAACCGACATATAGACCAATGGAATAGAATAGAGAGCCCAGATATCCACCCAAACCACAATGCTCAGTTAATATTTGACAAAGGACGCATAAACATATAATGGAATCAAGACAGTCTCTTCAATAAATGGTGTTGAGAATATTGGACAGATACATGCAAAAAAATGAAACTGGACCACCAACTTACACCAAATACAAAAATAAACTCAAAATGGATACAGGACTTAAAATTAGAAGGGAAACCATAAAAATACTAGAGGAATCCACAGGCAGCACAATCTCAGATATATGCCGAAAGAACTTCTTCACAGATTCAGCTCCAAAGGCAATGGAAGCTAAAGAAAAAATAAACAAATGGGACTACATCAAAATAAAAAGTTTTTGCACAGCAAAAGAAACCATCAACAAAACAACAAGAAAGATCACTGTATGGGAGAACATATTTGCAAATGTTATCACTGATAAAGGTTTAATCTCAAAATCTACAGCCAACTTATACAACCTAATAAAGGAAGATGAACGATCCAATAAAAAAATGGGCAACGGACCTAAATAGAACCTTTTCAAAAGACGACAGAAGGAAGGCCAAGAGACACATGAAAACATGTTCAAAGTCATTAATCATCCAAGAGATGCAAATCAAAAAGACAATGCGATACCATCGTATACCTGTCAGAATGGCGATCATCAACAAATCAACAAACGACAAGTATTGGCGAGGATGTGGAGAAAAAGGAACCCTTGTGCACTGCTGGTGGGAATGCAGACTGGTGCAGCCACTGTGGAGAACAGTATGGAGTTTCCTCAAAAAACTAAAAATGGATCTCCCATTTGACCCTGTAATCCCACTCTTAGGAATTTATTCTAAGAAATTACAAACACCAATCAGAAAGGATTTATGCACTCCTACCTTCCCTTCCCCACATGTCCTCATCCATAAGTCTATCCCCTCCCCACCTTATTCCTTTACCCCTGAGAATTGTCAGTCTACTTCCTTTCTATGCCCCTGTGTCTATTATATTCACCAGTTTATTATGTTCATCAGATTTTTTATTCACTTGATTTTTAGATTCACTTGTTGATAAATATGTATCTGTTGTTCATAATTTTCATCTTTACTTTTTCTCCTTCTTCAATTTCTTAGAGTACCTTTCAGCATTTTATATAATACTGATTTAGTGGTGATGAACTTCGGTAGTTTTTTATTATCTGACCTTCAATTCTGAATGATAACTTTGCTGGGTAGAGTAATCTTGGTTGTAGGTTCTTGCTATTCATCACATTGAATATTTCTTGCCACTCCCTTCTGGCCTGCATAGTTTCTGTTGAGAAGTCAGATGATATTGTATGGGTGCTCCCCTGTAGGTAACTAACTTTTTTTATCTCTTGCTGCTTTTAATATTCTCTCTTTGTCTTTTGCTCTTGGCATTTTAATTATGATGTGTCTTGATGTGATCCTCTTTGGATTCTTTTTGTTTGAGTTCTGTGTACTTCCTGGACCTGTAAGTCTATTTCTTTCACCAGGTGTGGGAAGTTTTCAGTCATTATTTCTTCAAATAGGTTTTCAGTATCTTGCTCTCTCTCTTCTTCTGGCACCCCCGTAATTCTGATGTTGGTACGCCTGAAGTTGTCCCAGAGGCTCCTTACACTATCTTCAAATTTTGGATTCTTTTTCTTCTTGCTTTTCCAGTTGAGTGTTTTCTGCTTCTTTGTATTTCAAGTCTTTGACTTGATTCTTGTGTTCCTCTAGTCTGCTTTTTATAATACTTTTTATTTTAGTCAGTGTATGTTTAATGTCTAGTTGGTCCTTTTTCATCTCCTCTTGGGTTTTGCTAAATTTATCCATCTTTTCTAGGAAATTCTTGAAAAACCTTATAACCGTGGTTTTGAACTCTATATCCAGTCATTTGTTTTCTTCCATTTCTTTCATTTTGATCTGTTTCTTTGTCTTTGCATTTTCACTGCTTCTCTGAGTTCGTAGAGTAGCTTTTTGTACTAAGTGTCCTATATGGCTCAGTAGCTCTGCATTCCCAGTTACCTGAGGTGGACTTTCTTGGTGCACCCCTTTGTGGACTGAGTGTACAGTCTTGTTGTAGTTAAGTCTTGATTGTTGTTGGTATCACTGGTGGGAATTGACTTCCAAGTCAATTGTTTGTGAGGATCAGCAGTGTCTATGTCAGAAGAATTTCTGTGCTGGAGTCAGCCTTATATATAAAATTGCAAAAGCCTCTGTGCTCAGCCTTGGCTTCCTGTCAACCCTGCCCTATGTGGCCCCTGGGTCTGTGTCCCTCGGTAATTGTCGCACCCTCTCTGTGCACATTCCCACTCATGTGCCTCTAGAGCTCTGCCTTCACAGCTCCCCTGAGTTTCCATGCACTCTGGGGACCTGTATGAATCTGGGTCCCTGGGGTCTCGCCTGAAACTGGGGTTCAGTGAAGTCAGAAGTGGAGTTCAGTGAAATTAGGAGGTTCCCTCTTCCTCCCACTAGAGAAAGCCAGGCAGCACAATGAGCAGTCAGCCCTCTCTGCCACACTGGCACACACTCCTCCACACCACTGCCTTTCACGGCTCCCCTGAGTATCAGTGCACTCCTCGCTTTTTCTGACAGTCCAGACTCCCCCCATATGAATCTCAATTGGAACTGGGGTTCAGTGCAGTTGGGGGTTTCTGTCTCCCTCCCACTAGAGGAAGCCAGCCAAGCACAGCCAGCCAGGCACTCAACCACCTGTCCTCTCTATGTGCGTGTCTCCATACCTCAGCTTTTTGCAGTCCTCTGAGTCTCTATGAGCCCCTCTCTTTCCTTCTAGTTGTAGAATTTCCACTCAGCCAGCTTTCCTGTGGTTCTGGATGATGTCCATTCTGTCTTTTAGTTGTAGTTTTGAAATTGTTATGCAAGGCAGTGGTTACCGCCATCTTGATTCTCCTTTCTTTCTTTCTTTTTTTTTTTTTTAGAGAGAGTGGAAGAGAGAGGGAAAGACAGCAAGAAATATTGATGTGGGAGAAACACATTTATTAGATGCTTCCTGCATGAGCTCTGACCAGAGCCTGAGCCAGGAAGGAGCCTGTAACCAAGGTAAAAGCCATTTACCAGAATTGGACCTGTGACCCTTCATCACACTCTACCCACTAAGGGCCAGAAAATCTGATTTGACTGATTAATTTGAAAAGGGCCTTTGCTTGACAAATTAGGAAATATAAAGGATATGTTCCATAAATTAGATGAGCTAAATCTGCAGCTCCAGGTTTCTTTTAAATATGTGAAAATGTCAAAATCACATTATAAAAATAATTGATTTATAATATATAATGATCCAATAATAAGTTAAGTAACTCAATTTTTTAAATGAGCAAAAATTTTGAACAAGCCGAAACCAGTATGGCTCAGCGGCTAGAGTGTCAGCCTGTGGACTGAAGGGTCCCAGGTTCGATTTCGTTCGGGGGCATGTACCTTGGTTGCAGGCACATCCCCAGTAGGAGATGTGTGGGAGGCAGCTGATGGATGTTTCTCTCTCATTGATATTTCTAACTCTCCATCCCTTTCCGTCTTTGTAAAAAATCAATAAAATATGTTTAAAAAAAATTTTTGAACAAACTTCATCAAAGAATGGCAGCAGTTTAGATGAATCAAATTAAGCACATGGCAATGGCAAATAAATATATGAAAAGATGGTCAACACTATTAATAGATAAGTGCAAGTTAAAACTATAATGTATACTATTGCATGCCACAATAAAATATCTAAATAAAAAATTACTGATGTTAGCAAGTATTGATGAGGCTATCAACTGTAACTCAAAGATTGCTGGTAGTACAGCTACTTTCAAAAAACAGTTTGCAGTTTCTTATAAAGTTAATCACACACTGATCATATAACTTAACAATCTCATTCCTCGGTATTTACTCAGCTACCAGAAATTAAACAGAGTAACAGAAAGGTTAGGGGCCAGAAACCTACAGAAGGAATTGACTGCAACATGCATGAGGAAACATTTTGGGGTGATGAAAGTGTTCTATATCATGACTTTGGTAGTGGTTACACAACTTTAAGCATTTGTCAAAATGCATAAAACTATGGGCTTAAAATTGCTGAATTATATTCAATATATATTATAATGTTAATAAAGCTGGTTTAAAATTTTATTGGTCAAGATGCAGCAAGAATATTTATTCCATTTTACTCAATCCTCTCTCTGAGAATATTGAGTTAAAGTGAAAGAGTTACAGGTTCTAAGAGCTATTTGATAAATCTAATAAAGCCTTTTGTAGTATATTTCCTAGAAAATGAATCTCTATAGTTCAAGTTCCAAAAACATTTTTTAAAATAGGTGTTTCTAAATTTTTGTTTTCAACAAAACTGAAAGAGGTTCCCATCAAGTTGCCAATTCTTGCATTAAAAAGTTTTAAGATACCTCTGGCCAGGTGGATCAGTTCACTGGAATTGGAGTGTCTTCCTATACACAAAAAGTTTGTTTCTCTCCCACCTCTCTCTTTCTCTCCCTTCCTCTCTTTCTAAAATCAATAAAATATCCTTGGGTGGGGTAAAAAAAATGTTTTAAGATAGGCCACTGATAAAAAGGTCATAAGCACAAAAGTTGCATGTATAGGGAATAGATTTTTTTTAATTTCCAGATAGTTACTTCCAAGCTATGTGTTGGAATATTTCACTTCATACACAGCGCAATTATATTTTATTAGAGGCCCAGTGCAAAAAAGTTGTGCACTCTTCGGTGAGAGCGGTATCTCAGCCTAACTTGCAGCCTCAGGGGATGGCCAGGGAGCGGGCCTAAGCCAGTAGTCAGACATCCTTAGTGCTGCTGTGGAGGCTGGAGAGAATTCTGCCACTATCGCTGCGCTAGCCAGCTGTGAGCCCAACTTCTGGCTCAGTGGCACTCTTCCTGTGGGATCAGGCCAAAATTGACTGTCTGACATCCCCCAAGGGGTTCCAGATTGCAAGAGGATGCAGGCCAGGCTGAGGGACCCCACTGGTGCACTACTGGGGCCAAGGAGAAATGCAGGAGGTGGACCACTCAGGAAGGAACCATGGAAGGGCTGTAGGGTATGTCCAGCCCATCTCACTCAGTCCTGATTGGCTAAACCCCAGCAGCAAGCTAACCAACTGGTTGAAGCATCTGCCCCCTGGTGGTCAGTGCACATCATAGCAAGCAGTTGAGGGCTCTTAGCATATTATTAGCATATTAGAGGCCTGGTGCACAAAATTGGTGCACCAAGGGGGTTTGTCCCTCAGCCCAGCCTGCACCCTCTCCAATCTGGGACCCCTCGAGAGATGTACGACTACCCAGGTATGATCAGGCCTAAACAGGCAGTCGGACATCCCTCTCACAATTCAGGACTGCTGGCTCCCAACTGCTCACCTGCATGTCTTCCTGATTGCCCCTAACCACTTCTGCCTGCCAGCCTGATCACCCCTAACCACTACCCTGCCAGCTTGATAGATGCCTAACTGCTCTCCTGCCAGCCTGATTGCCCCTAACAGCTCTCTCCTATTGGCCTGGTCACCCCTAACTGCACTCCCCTGCCAGCCTGGTCACCCCTAACTGCTCTCCCCTGCCAACCTGGTCCCCCACAACTGCCTTCATCTGCAGGCCTGGTCTCTCACAACTGCCCTCCCCTGATGACCCAGTCACTCCTAACTTCCCTCCCCTGCCAGCCTCATTGCCCCTAAATGCTCTCCCCTGCAGGCCTGGTCACCTCCAACTGCCCTCCCCTGCTGGCCATCTTGTGGCAACCATATTGTGTCCACATGGGGACAGCCATCTTTGACCATATAGAGGCAGCCATCTTGTGTGTTGGAGTGACAGCAATTTGCATATTACTCTTTTATTAGATAGGATAGAAGCCTGGTGCATGGGTGGGAGCCAGCTGGTTTGCCCTGAAGGGTATTCAGGATCAGGGTGGGTTTCTTGAAGCATGGAGCAGCCTAGAAGAGGGGCATATAGTGGTTTGCAGGCCAGCCACGCCCCCTAGCAACCCAAGTGGAGGTCAGAGCTAGTTGGAAGCAGGTATCTGGGATTTATTTATCTTCTATAATTGAAACTTTGTAGCCTGGAATGGAGGCCAGGGCTGGCTGGTAGCCTGGGTTGCGCAAACAACCCAAGCTCCCAGCCCCTCCTTAAGCAGAGGCCAAGGCAGACCAGGGCAGGCAGGAAGCTTGGCTTCCTCCATCACCAGGGGAAACCCAAGCCTCCTGCTTACTCTAGCTCCATGGCCACTATCATCTTAGTTGGATTAATTTACATACTTGCTTTGATTGGCTGGTGGGCATAGTGGAATGATGGTCAATTTGCATGTTTCTCTTTTATTAGATAGGATTACACTTTGATTGGTTGAATGACCAACTGGTAGACCAGAAACTTAGCATGTTAGGCTTTTATATAGAATTAATTCTCCCCAGACCATATATGTCTTTAAAAGATAATTCATTTGCTATAATGGAAATAAAGTCTGCCATACAGTGATTAGGAGACACTAAAAGGAAAGAAAATAAGAATTAAAATTATGTAATTCTAATGTGTAGGAATAATTTTTCAAGTTTTCAAATACATTTTTTATATATTGGGTTTCCAACTACACAAAAAGTCATCAAAGTATTCTTTGATTCTTAAGTAAATATTCATTAGGTGTGATTTTAAGCACTCATATTAACTCAACCATACAGAGCAAACCTATTAGCAGTGAGTTTATCAAATAAATCTAGACTAAGTTCTTAGGAATGTGCGTAAATGTTATATTTATTCATTAGATCTCACTAGAATCCCAAAGTAACATGTTTATTATGCCAGAGATTCTTAATGGACTGTGTCAGTGATCTCCAAGGTGCTTAGGTGATATAATATGATTAATTTTATAAGCCAAGTGTTAATTCTCATGACATAAAGGGCCATGAGTGAATCACCAACATTATAGAGTTTTGTTACCTTTGGTCTCTAAACTTCCCATACTTTGTCCTCCCACACTTCCAGCCCACACCTCTGTGTTCACACTAGAAACTTGATCTTTCCTCTTTATTTGGAGTTTCCATTATTGAATTGAGAAATTTTTTCAAACCAAATACTGATGCCTCCCCTAGCCATTAGACAAGGTCTTCTGCTTGTGCTGCTCCTAAATCCAACTTCCCATCAGAAAATCCTCCATCTATTTAGACACTGAGAGAAAATCATGTGCCCAGCATTTTATTGATATCTCTAAAGGAATCATTTTGTCTCACATAACACATACCACATTGACTGAGAGGCTGAAAATTATTTAATTTTCAGATTTGGTTATCTCATTCTCTGCTCCCACAGTTTTTATTATCCTCACTATCATTTGGCACTTCCCAAAGGATTGTTTGGTTAATTTTCTTTCTCTTTCTTCAACCCTTATATAGTTAGGGTTTGAGGAATATCTATAATAATAAAAGCATAATATGCTAATTAGACTAGATGTCCTTCTGGACGACCTTTCAGATGAAGCCAGGGCTGCGAGGGAAGCCTGGGTCCCAAATGTCAAATGGAAGCAGGTTCCAGCAGCCGGGGGAAAGAAGGCCTACTCTTGCACAAATTTCATGCATTGGGCTTCTAGTTGTAGAGTAATAGATATACAGTCATGCAAATGAGATTTTGGTCAATGACAGACTATATATATGATGGTGGTTCCACAAGATTAAAAGGGAGCTAAAGAATTCCTATTGTCTGGTGATGTCAGAGCTGTCATAATTTCCTAGTTCAACAAATCACACATGTTTGTGGTGATACTGGTGGTAAACAAACCTATTATTCTGCCAGTTGTATAAAAGTATAGCATACATAATTCTGTACAGTACATAATACTTGATAACAATAACAAAGGATTATGTTACTGGTTTATGTTTTTACTAGACTAAACCCTTTATCATTTTAAGCTGTACTATTTATAAAAAAGAAAAAAAGTTTTCTGTAAAATAGTATGCCATATTAGCCAGCAGCAGCCTCATATATCTTGTGTTTACCACGTTTCCTCGTTGCATCATCCTCTTTAATCTCATGCTGTTTTTTAACTTTAATATAATCTAAGTGTAAAACTATTTATAAAGTCTACAGTAGTGTACATAAATGTGCTAGGCCTTCACATTCACTCATCCCTCATTCATTAACTCAGCCCAAGCAACTTTAAGTACTACAAGCTCCATTCATGGTAAGTGCCTTATATAAGTGTACCCTTTTTTAACTTTTATACTGTATTCTTATTGTTCCTTATCTATGTTTAGATACACATATTCTTACCACTGGGTTACAATTGCCTACAGGATTCAGTACAGTAACATACTGTACAGGTTTATAGTCAATGGGTAATAGAAGTTACCACTTAGCCTACGTGTGTAGTAGGCTATACCATTTAGGTTTGTATAAGTACACTTTATGATGCTCACACAACAGTAAAATCTCTTATGGACTGATTTCTCAGAATGCACCCCCTTCATGACTGTATTAACATATGATAGATCTTAAAAGGATTAAAAGTGGCTTTATTCTTTTTCCATACAACCTTGCCACAGGTTTCTTATACTTGTTTCAAAAATTTATTAGTTCTATAACATATTTCATAACTAACGAAATGTGCATTGGCTTCACACATAAGTACTAACAACCCACTTAACAGTTATATTTTCTTATTTATACCCAAAGTTTTCTGTAGAAACGAATAAACATTTATCTTGGGCTCATACAATCCTTATAAAGACTTACAAGTAATGACAGCAGTTATCAAAGGGAGAATTGAATAATTATGCCTTAGTGTGTGTCTAATTATTACCAGTAGGATCCTGATATTTATGGGGAAGATATTTGCCATGAGAAACAACAGTATCCTTGCAAAGCCTTTTGGGTTTGGCTTGAGTATGAGTTGTCTGTGTTATTGAAGCTCGCTTGTCTTTGTTTATTGCACTCACTTCTGGCAATTCAGAAAAGGCCAGGTGTAGTAGTTAAAATCTACTCAGCAGCTTCATTTCCCAAGGCAATCTGCTTTAAGTACCTAGTCCCTGCCCCACCTCTTCTACAACTCCCTTTTTCAAGGACTTGAGCATTTTATAGACTTATAAAGAAACTGTATTATATCTGATGATGATGATGATGATGATGATGATGATGACATCAGTTATACACCTCAAGTTCTGTTCATTCCACACTCCATCTTATCTTTTTTTTTATTACTTTTGTTTTATTGTCATTGGAATTACTGAATCATAAAACAAGGGGGAAATTATCCTATTTAAAAATATCTTTTCTACTATTTAGAAGTTAAACCCATATTTTGAATCTTCATAACATATTGGATATTTATTCATTAAAATATCTCTGTGTTGTATCACATGAAATTAGAGTATTTCAACCTTTCTTGCATTCCCCCCACCAATAAATAACCTCCATGAGGTTATGGACTTTTATACTCAATCCTATAACCATAGTGTCTAAAATAATGCCTAGCTCATAATAGATGATCAATAAAATTTGTTATATAAAAGTCTATGAAATTCTTTTGTTGAAAAGAACAACATGTGAAACATTTCACTTCTACCATTTTCCTCCACACACTTTTTTCTGATAAATCTTTTCTTCATCTTTCCATGATCCCCTATGCCAGTTGTAACTATCTCCAATATTTATTTCTGGGCTCCATGATTTTCAACTATAGTAAATATCTAATTTGTGTCATTAAATTAGATTAAATGGCTTTACCTTACACTGTTAATGACTCTAATGTCTATATTTTCAACTCTGATCTCTCATTTAACCTCTAGCCTTAAACCTCTAACTGTATATAGGAAATTACTACTATGAAGTAATAATATTTGTCCTCTTTATACCAAAGTTGTATCCTTTTACCTAATTCTATTCTTTCTATCAATAACATTCTCCAAGTCTGCCCAGTTTGAAAATCTGGAGGCATCTCCTACTCATCTCTTTTTTAAATTTCCTATCAACCAACTAAAATGTCCAGCTTAACATTAATTTAAAAAGCTTCCTAAATCAGCTTTTCCTCCTTGTTTCCATCATCATATTATAATACTGGCCCTCATTTTTGCAGATTTGGACAACTAGATTAGCCTCTTGATTTCCCTTCCTTCAGTTTATCTTCCTTCCCAAATCCTTTATACCCAACACTTGACAGCATATCCAACAAATATTATAATATTTGTCAAAAACTATTTGTTGGATGGATGGATGGATGGATGGATGGATGGATGGATTAAAACATTATTATAATGTGCCTTAGATAGATAGTTTGTAATAATCATTCCTGTCCCAATACGTCTCAACTCAGACTTCAATTCTGATTCCAACTTTAGTCCACTCTTTCCAAACCACCCCACTATCCCAGATAGCTTTTTCTAAGTGGCCTAGAATAAATTTTTTCTAACTCTGAAAAGCACCCTCCACTTTTCACACATGAAAACTTGCCCTATTACCTCTATGAATAAATGTCTAAAATGATATATCCTCATTAGCTGTCCATTTTATCTGAATTCCTATAACATTTCTTGTGCAACCATAATACATTTTGGCATAATGTCACTTCACTATTTCCTGCACATATATCTTCTTCCCTCAGCAAGATTTATATAATCCTGGAAGATGGACACTATGTCTTAAGATCTCTGACTGACTATAATAATGTCAAGGATTAGGTATTTCTTTAATGCTCTGCATACTTCATTTTACCTTTGTATAATTTTTGTAAAGAATAAAAAGGAAACAAATTTTAAGGTAGAACAAATTTACACATAACAGGCTCCTGAAACAGAAGAAACCCACGTTCTCCACTAACTAAAGCATATTAACATAAAGCATATAACTCAAGAAGACCTTTAGAAGTAGAGCCATCAGATAGGAAAAAATTTTTAAAGTTAGAATTAGAAACAGGATATTATACTTTTTTTATTATTGCTTCCTGAAGTATTGATTTACTAACTATGTTTATTCACAGTCAGTTGAAATGGAAAAAGTATATATATACTTACTCCTGTTCTTATATAATAAATATGTAGAGAAATATATTTAATTTGATGGTTTTCATTATACTTAAGAATAAGAAATCTTTCAACCTATGTTTAAAAAGCATCCAGTAATAGTAATTTCAAAAGAAAAAAAATAGCAGTTAAAATCACATATTTAAAAAGTACCATATAATTTTATTAAGGATAATTGTTCCTGCAACTCAAAACTTGGAAATGCTGTTATCAGATAAGTTTCAAAGATAAGAATGACTAAAGATAAGAGTTTATTTTTTACCCTCCAAAGACTAGCAGGCATTTAGTAAAGTATTAAAAGTAATAAAGGAAATAACTCACATTGTTTAGCCTCAGGAAATAACCTGCTGCAAATGGAAATAATTCTCCAACCTTTATCTTGTGTGTTTTTTGTATTTTTGGTTGTTTGTTTGGTTGTTTGTTTTTGTTTTTTGTAATTATTTCAGCATTCATTTGGCTTTGGTGCTTAATAATGAAGTAAGAGTTTTTAAGGAATGATCCCAGACAAAAACACTAGTTTGTGAATAGAGCCAACCCAGACATCCTGTGAGGTGAATGGTGTATCTTCTCCTGCATGCTGCAGCTCTCATTCTGTCGAGTGTTCATGGTGGGTCCTCATAAATGTCCAGTCTTATTTCAGATCACTTTCCCAGAAAACTTATTCTCCACTAAGGCCAACCCACTCAACATTTTAATCACTCCACAAATGTTCTTAACTCTACACCTTTACCTATCCAAATTTCACCCATCCTTTAAGATCCCACTCAAGTCCCACCTTCCTGATCACATCAGAGTTTTTGGAAACACTACAGAGCTGTAACAGTTAGGCAAATGCTGTCTTCTCTCCTCAAGTAGGTCTGCCTGTACTGTTAGGATGATACCATATTCTATATTTCAAACGATAAGTGATTTGGGCCAAAAACATGAGCTTACCTTTTTCAAATGCCTACCCATTCTTTTAACTCTCCTCTCCACTTTCTTGTGCGGACTTTCTGTTAAGTTTTCATATCTTATTTTCTGCCTTCTATTTCCGTCAGTTTTTGTTTAAACATTTTCGTACCTCCCTGACAAGAGTATAAGCTTCTTAAGAGTAGGGTTTTGTCTTAGATTATATGACTATGACTCATCCACCAAGAGGAGCAGTTTGGTACATCTACTAGAAAATAATTGGGACCTCTGTAAATATCTGTTTAATAAATGCAATAAAGTGGTCTAGAGCCAGAGGATCTGGAATCAAGCTGTAGCAGTGTGACCTTGGCTTTGTTGTTTATCCTCCACCAGCCTCAATTGCTACATCTGCAAATTGTGGGCATCATCAGCTATTTTCAGTATTGTTTTGGTGTTGTCAGGGTTGTGGTATTGTTCGTGATCTCCTTCCATCCATCACTGAAAGAACAGCCATGTCTGTGGCAAGAAACGATTTTTTATTTCAGAAATTGTAACTAGCCCATTAAACTCTCTGTAGAAAATTTACTGACTCTTAGCACTGTATTTTTCTGAAGTTCTTCTTCTAAACTCATAACAGAAAAGTATGGGAAGGCAGTAAAAACAAAAGAAAAGAAACATTTATAATATGTATGTTCAATCTTAAAGACCCAAACAAATGATACTGCAAAAATCTTTACTGTCAAATATCACTTTGTAATGCTTGATGGGCATCCAACCCCAGTATGAACAACCTGCTGGGTTCTGGAGATGATTTTATGGTCTGTTGCAGTCTTGGTTGAAGTCTTTAACCCATGACATGGGTTTCAGGAAAAAGTTCAAAACCACCTTTAGTCATTTCAAACATAACATTTGCTTGCTTTGTGCTATTGGAATCTTTTCTGCAGCATGGAGGTATACCATAAAGGGATCTGAACAGCCAACTGGCAGCCTTCTGGGGATGCTAAAATTTGCATGCCTGAGTGCCTCTCTGATTCTCACATGCCAAAATAATTAAAGAAGCAGGAGTGGGTTAAAAATTGTCATTTTTTCCCTTTCTAAGTCAATGCACACAGTTCCTATGCATAATTTGTCTTCCATTATGCGAACTCTAAAATCTTGTTTACCACTGTTCAGATGGAGTGTTTCTATTAAGAAAAGTTTCTATAAATTGATTAAGAGTGAAATTTCAAAATATGAAGAGCAGTAATTATTCAGTGAAATATGAATAATTAATCAACTATAAGTATGTGCAAAAATTTCTCACGCCCAGTAGGTAAACTTGCTCTAGACTTCTCATTCTTCTGAACATTACTTATTTATTGAGCAAACATTATATTCTAGGCATTGTGTTAGGCATTGGGAATATATTAGTTGCCTTTCTTTAAAATACTGTAATATTGTAGTCTTTATTTAAAATGACCTGACTAGCAAATCAAAGAAAGAAACAATTGCCACTCCAGAAGATTTTTCTGAGCATGAGTTTAAAATCAACCTCTCATTTGGTTAGAGTGTTGCCCTGATGCTCCAAGGTTATAGTTCGGTCCCCAGTCAGGCCACATATAAGAATCAACCAATGAATGTGTAAATAAGTAGACAAATAACTCTCTCTCTCTCTCTCTCTCTCTCTCTCTCTCTCTCTCTCTCTCTCTC